>NC_051167.1:171988378-172653378 GCF_013339725.1 Rhipicephalus microplus
ATTATTTTTCTCTTCTTCTCTTTCTTCTTTTTTTCCTTTTTATTTTTTTCTTTTTTCTCTTTTTTCTTTTCTGTCTTTTTTTTCTCTTTCCTTGCCCTCTGATTTGAGATTGTATAAAGCTGATCATCAACAAACTGTATCTTTAATCCTGATGAAGGCCAGACTCTAGGCCGAAACGTCGAAATAAACCACGTTGTGACCGCTCACGGAGGATCTACTAGACAATATATATATATATATATATATATATATATATATATATATATATATATATATATATATATATATATATATATATATATATATATATATCCGCAGTTAAAAAGACACACGTACGAAGTGATTTTATTGACGTTTCCGCCGCGGGTCCGGCCTTCATCAGAATACAGTTTATTGCATGAGTGCTGTTTATATACATCTGCATATCAATAAGTTAAAAATATGAAAACCGGCATGAAAGGCGATATATGAGCATATATAAATGCAAGTCACGCAATTTCAAGGGCACCTGATACACGTGTAAAAAGATATCGTTTCCATGCGCAAGCACACGCGAAAACGTTGTTTACAAAGAAAATATAAAACGCATAAAAGGTAAAGCACATAACATGAAGAGTAGTCCGATTTGTAATAGCAAGGTGAAAAAAAGAAGAAAAAGTAAGAAAATAACTAAAAATCTCAAAGAGCTATATAAAAGACGTTACAAAGCTGCTATGTAATCAACCGATACAGACAATGTAGTGTGACTTGCTGAGCAAGGTAGAGAACAGATGGACAGGGTGATACAGGTTACGCAGATAGGCAGCTAAGTTTGCCTACGTTTTCATTTAGACCAGATGTGACGGCGTCGAACTTACAGATGAGAAATGATTCACGGGCTTCTCTATCATAATTTGTGCGGAAACCAGATTCGAGTAATGTGACCTGTAGATTTTCAAAAAAGTGGTCAGGGAGGTGCACGTGTCTTGAAATGGGCAAGTGGGGCAAGGTGTTAGCATGAGATTTGTGGTTGTTAAAACGCAGTCTAAAAGGCCCTTCTGTTTAACAGAAGGGTCTTTTAGACTGCGTTTTAGAGGTGAAAATGCTGTAGACATGTGTGCTCAAACTTGGAGGCACGTTATGGCAACATAGGAAGGTTGAACTCTCCGGAGCACTTCACTATGGCGTCTCTAATAATCATATGGTGGTTTCGAAATTTTAAACTACACATATAAATCAATAAGAAAGATTTTGCACAGATTTTTAATTTGATTGCAGTTTTTAAAGATGGTAGTCCTTCAGATTCTTCAACGCAGAAATAACAACGCAAAATAAGATAGATAGATGCGCTCAAAGTCGCCGAAGTTCGCTAAGAAATGCTTCGCACTTAAAACAAAAAAAAAAAGGCTTTCTGCTTTGACTTGTATTAGGTGGCTAAATTCGCGATACTGTGAGGTTTAAAACATATAATTAGGCTAAGATTCAGCTTACGCTTATAGGCAGTCACGACTGCCTTGAAACCGTCGTTGGTGGACGCCGGCGCTCCCTTCGCTGTTTTCCAGGTGACTTGCATGACGCTGCTGTTGCTGATCACTTCCTTCACGGCCGAGTTGCATATCGGTCCGGAGTGGTCCTCGGCGTTGGACAACTGTCACGAAAAAAGAAGATCAGAGCATTATTGTTATTGCTACCGCAATGATTTTCGACACAAGCTGCGAGTTTTCGCGTATCCTGCATCGTGTAAGATTACTTCCGAGTGCATGTACTCGGCTGTCAGTATCCGCGTATCACAGGTCGGCTCCATTGCACGGAAAGTCACCAGAGGGCAAGCCACTCAAAGGAAACTTAGCTACGAGGAGAGGCTAAAAACAGGGAAAGACAGTAGACGAGCCTCGAGAGTGCTCAAGTATTCATAGGAAAAGAATTGGCTCACAGTGTAGATGGAATATGAGGCTCACCAACAAGTGTACCACCCCCGCCACGGTGGTCTAGTGGCTAAGGTACCCGGCTGCCAACCCGCAGGTCGTGGGATCGAATTTCTGCTGCGACAGCTGCATTTTCGACGGAAGCGATAATGCTGTAGACCCATGTGCTCAGATTCGGGTGCACAATAAAGAACCCTAGATGGTCGAAATATCAGGAGCCCTCCACTACGGCATCTACCTTAATCATATGGTGGTTTTGGAACGGTAAATCTCTTATATCGATAAATAAATAAATAAATATATAAATAACTTCAACAAGTGTACCACTGGCAGGGGAGAAATATGGCTAAAAGGATTGCTCCGTGGGAAGTCGGAGAACTCTAAATGATTTATAACATAGCAACATGAAAATTTACTCTTCTATGCTATATTATAACATATAAGTTAGAAACACCAGCTAAAAGTTTTCGCATAGACCGCTTTTAATTGAATATGCTCGGCTGTCAGTATGCGCATGTCACATGTCCGCTCCATTGGACTGAAAGTCACCAGAGGGTGAGCCACTCGGAGGTAACTTCGCTTTGAGTAGACGCTAATGAATGAGAACAATAGTAGATGAGCCTCGAGAGTGCTAGAGTACTCATGGAGAAGCATCGGCTCACAGCGCAGATGAACTAGGAGGCTTACCAACTAGTGTACCGCTGGAAGAGTCAGAAATGTGGCTAAAAATTATTGCTAAGCAGGAAGTCAGGGAAGCGTAAAAGATTTATTAGATAGCAACAATGAAAAATACTCTTCTGGACTATTTGATAAGGTTTCAGTGTAGCCATTTTACTTTTTGAAGCTATAGGTATTAGTGCCCTAAAAATGCAGTTACAAAGTGAGATAGAGCAAACAAGAAGGCGCGAGAAAGAAAACGCACTTGCTGTGGGTAAGTCAGCGAAACAACGGAGCATGTTTTGTTTTATTCTTTAACACTGACACAGATGTTTTGGACGCGGTGGTCTTGCATGAAACCCCAATTTAAAAAAACAAACAAACAGGAGGACTAAAAATGAAAATGTCCACTTAAGCAACCAGCGGAACACTGCTGCAGGATTGAAAGTGACATAATAATTGTTCGGGTTTAAAGTTCCAAATCTTCGATGCGATTAAAAGAGATTTCGTAGTGTAAGGCTTCAGAACTTTCGATCACCTGGTGTTTAACAAGCCCCCTGATTGAAATACATACAGCCGCTCTAGTATTTTTGCCTGCAGCAAAAGTGAGAGTGGTGTACAATTTGGTTTTCTAAGCCCGACTCGGCAATTGCAGTTGCCTTCAGGTGGGCGTACCTTAATTCCTGTTATGAAAACCTTCTTTTTCTCAATGTGACTTGTGTGTAGAGTTTCTTTTAGGTGTTCAAGCACTTGTGCTCGCCCCATTTTCCGCTTATGATATACTAAATTAAGCGGCTCTTTTTGAATTTGCCTCATACGATTGGAAGTTGAAAGTCATCTTTCTTTTCTTCATCAGTAGATGTGTTAATCATTCCCCGCCGCTCTATGTAAGCTTTCAAAACCTAACCTGCTTTTACACGGTCTTTAGGAGCCACATGCATTGAAAGCTTTGTGAGCCTGCACTGGTTTTGCAGTCTGCGCTGATCGGACCACCTTTAACCAATGCGAAGGGGCCATGAGATCTTGTCATCAACTTACGCCTATGCACTTGACGTCATAGTGGTATCATGACGACAACTGCTCATTATATCTGAGGTTGTGAGGACGTCACATAATGAGATTCACACGTGATCATGCTGCATCCTTCTTCCTCCATCATCACTGATGATAATCGCCTACTTGTGGCACTTCTGCCTTCGTTGGCATACTTCCACGTTTGATGAGCCATATAAGGCCTTGGGATTACCGTTGGGCAATCCCGCACTAAATGCTATTGTTCACGTCACCAGCAAGGAGTCGGCGCAGTTGCCCCTGGTCGCCGAGAACTGCAGCGTCTCGAAGACGACCGCTAGCCGATAGTCGCTCGATGTCTTCACGACAAAGCTGCACGTCACACCGGACTTGTAGTGAGCCCCCTGGTGGGAACGGATGACGATGGCTGAGCTGGGACCGGTAGGCGAAAGCTGAATTGTGCGCGGCTCGCCACCGCAGGCATCTTCCATGACATCTGTGGAAGACAAATACTCAGTAGTATCTATCTATCTATCTATCTATCTATCTATCTATCTATCTATCTATCTATCTATCTATCTATCTATCTATCTATCTATCTATCTATCTATCTATCTATCTATCTATCTATCTATCTATCTATCTATCTATCTATCTATCTATCTATCTATCTATCTATCCTATCTATCTATCTATCTATCTATCTATCTATCTATTATCTATTTATCTATCTATCTATCTATCTATCTATCTATCTATCTATCTATCTATCTATCTATCTATCTATCTATCTATCTATCTATCTATCTATCTATCTATATAATTATTTATTTGTCTATTATTTGTTTATCTATCTATCTACCCATATATATATATATATATATATATATATATATATATATATATATATATATATATATACTCTATATACTATAGCAAGGTGGACAGGATTTGTTTGCAAATCGTCCAAATGATGCCGTAAGAGGGTACTTCCTTTGCACATTTGTCACATTTCTCATCTAAAGTTGACAAATTCAGCAAAGGCCAGGTCTTACTATATCCGTTTCGTCAATGCACATCAAAGATTTCAGACTCCACTCATGTCGATACAAAGTCATGAACAACTCACACGGGGCGTATGTCACGGATAACACCAGCGGCACGCATCCGGTGACCACCGTCGCCACCAGCAGGAGTCCCAGTGCCATGGAGATCGCATCAGCCCTGTAGAGAGAGTCACCATACAGTGCAGTATATGCCGTTTGTACCATATGGGAAAACAGAAATGGTGTTCGGTAATACGGCTCACGCTTCACTGTGAAACTCGATCTGTTTTTTAAATGATGAAAACCTCTTTAACGATTATGAACAACTTATATCCAACCGTTTTAATAAAACTTTTGTGCAAGGTTAACATAACAAACTGGCTCACGAGAAAACTATTTCACACACGAGAAAAACTATTTAAGCTACTTCACACCAGGATTAATTGCTATATAAAATAATTTAGGCATTTGTTTGAAAGCGGTCCTGCGCCATACAGTTATTAAAGAGTTAATTTTTCAGGAAAAAAAATTGGCAGATCCGACGTACAATGGGAATCGATGATATGTGAAGCACGAGTGAGAAATGTTGATATACCACTTTAAAATCAGCACAACGTTACAAGGTGGAGATAATTGATGCCGTACATGACTTCCATGTTATGATTATAATGTTTGGATGTGTCCTTTACCTTTGTAATCTATTCACGTCACGTGATACCAAATTTAGTTTAAGTGGAGCTATAGTGAGACGGCCGCGAGAACGCTATGAGCGTGGCATGTTTCATGTTCTTACATAATACGCGTGTCAGGGTTATCATGTTTGCACCAGTCGTATATTTCGTCATCCATTGACGTCACGTAACACCACATTTGGTATATGTGGAGCAAGCAAAACGGCCGCGACCGCATCATGAAGCAACCAGTTTACTCCAATGAAGCGTTGACGCCAGCGCACGCTAGGCACACTGCTGCTACGTCAGCAAAACGTGAGCATTCTATAGTCTGACGCCAGGCGCGACCAGCGTGCGTCGGTGCGGTCTGACGGCAACCAGCGCGAAATGCGACCTGCTGCATTTCGCGCCGATGCGTTACCCAAACAACACTGCGTCTCCCTCTTTTTGTGACGGAGGGACGCTGGACGCGCTGAACACGCGTGCGTCAAAACAACGCAGCGCGGCGCGCGCCTGCGAGTATATTGCAGTCCCGGTGCCTGGCTGGGAACGCCGTATGTGACGTGACGAAATGAACGCCGGGGAGAACGCGCACCGCGTCACGTCGAAATGTAGAATGCCTTGACAGTGGCATGTAGTCATGTTCTTACATGACACGCATCTCATGACTATCATGTTTGAATAAGTAACATACTTTCGTCATCCATTGGCGTCACGTAATAATCCAATTTGGCATACGTGAAGCTAGCGAAACGGCCGCGAGTGCATCATCAGTGTGGCATGTAGTCACGTTGTTACATGACACGCATTCCGTGGATATAACTCAGCTCTTACTGTGTGGTTCGTTTGGGGCCACCCCAACACCTATTTGTTTGCAAATAGGTGTCGGAGTATAAATCAACTAAAGTTTGCTAAGAACAAAGCAATCGGGCCTTTCCAGTGCTTCAACGTGTCGTTGTGCTCATCCGAATGATTTGGCTTACCTCTATTACTAAGAGCTGTCGCCATTTTTGTTCCACTAGAAACATTTAAAGTGACAGCAGGGAGTTGTTCCTTTTGTCATCATAAATAACTATTATTTCGTACTTATTGGACAATTTGCACTTATTGCAAATTGTTGATTTCGTACCTTTAGGTATTACTACTTTTAAATTGTAGTTTTGCGTAGCTCAATCATAACATCTCTTTTCATCGAAGTTACTCATCCTTGCAATATGCCTATGCATTTTTAAAACTTCCATTCTTTATGGTCGGCCCCCTCTCCTCACCCTGTCATCGGACTATAGGACTGTCATACGTAAGACACCTGTTTTCTATTTTTTCATTGTTACACCAGTAGGAAGAACTTTCAAACTTAATACTGTCTCATCAAGACTTCTGTAAAAGAGGTATAAATCATGGAATAGAGGAGAGAAGGAATGCATCATTACGACATGATAGAACAGCAGCATTGACCGCAATAATTGGAAATATCTTCGCCAGGTGATGCGTGATATTCGTTTATAGATACAACGTTTCTCTGATAACGGGACTCAGGTCATGGTAAAACCTGGGGTTTAACTGCCAGAACCTCGTCATCATGAGGCACGTTTTAGTCAAGGGCTTTGAAAATTTCGGCACTGGGCGGACGTGATGACATTTTCATAACCACAATAAAGTTTATTACCTCTATCTACCTACTTGTTCTTTGAAATAGAAAGATGGTTATGAAACGTTGGGAGTCCATAATATGTACAGAAACGTGGTCGTACATGCCGAGTCTCTGTATACAGAGGGAAGATCCTAGCAGGACTTTGTTGCCATAATATTTATTGCTATTCGGGGTTTTACGTCACACCAAACCGTGTGATTACAAGAAATCCGTAGTGACAGGCTGATGAAATTTCGGACATGTGGTGTTCTTTAACGTGTGCTGATTTCGTACAATACATGCGTCTCTATCATTGCATTTCCATCATAATGCAACCGCCGTGGAAAGGATCGTAACCGTGACATTTGGCTCAGCAGTCAGAGCCACTTGTTCAGCAAGGTGGACAGGATTTGTTTGCAAGTCGTCCAAAGTATGTAAGAGGATACTTCCTTTGCACATTTCTCATCTAAAGTTGACAAATGCTGCAAAGGCCAGGTATTACTATATCCGTTTCGTCAATGCACATAAAACATTTCAGACTCCACTCATGTCGATACAAAGTCATGAACAACTCACATGGGGCGTATGTCACGGATAACACCAGCGGCACGCATCCGGTGACCACCGTCGCCACCAGCAGGAGTCCCAGTGCCATGGAGATCGCATCAGCCCTGTAGAGAGAGTCATGATACAGTGTAGTATATGCCATTTGCACCATATGTGGAAACAGAAATGGTTGTCGGTAATACGGCTCACGCTTCACTGTGAAACTCCATCTGATTTTAAATTTTGAAAACCTCTTTAACGATTCTGAACAACTCATATCCAATGGTTTTCATAAAACTTTTGTGCAAGGTTAACAAAACAAACTGGCACACGAGAAAACTATTTCACACATGAGAAAAAACTATTTAGGCTACTTCACACCAGGATTAATTGCTATATAAAATAATTTAGGCATTTGTTTGAAAGCGGTCCTGTGCCATACAATTTTTAAAGAGTTATTTTTTCAGAAAAAAAAATCGCAGATCCCACGTACAGTGGGAATCGATGATATGTGAAGCACGAGTGAGAAATATTGATATACCACTTCCTAATCAGCACAACGTTACAAGGTGGAGGTAATTGGTGCCGTACATGACTTCCATGTTATGATTATAAGGTTTGGATGTGTCCTTCACCTTTGTCATCTATTCACGTCACGTGATAACAAATGTAGTTTAAGTGCAGCTATAGTGAAACGGCCGCGAGAACGCTATGAGCGTGGTATGTTGTCATGTTCTTACATGACAACATACCACGCTGCAAAGGCCAGGTATTACTATACCTGGCCTTTGACATGATAATCCTGTCAGGATTATCATGTCTGCACCAGTCATATACTTTCGTCATCCATTGACGTCACGTAACACAACATTTGGTATATGTGGAGCAAGCAAAACGGCCGTGACCGCATCATGAAGCACCCAATTTACTCCAATGAAGCGTTAACGCAAGCGCACGCTAGGCACAGTGCTGCTACGTTAGCAAAACGTGAGCATTCTATAGTCTGACGCCAGGCGCGACCAGCGTGCGTCGGCGCGGTCTGACGGCAACCAGCGCGAAATGCGACCTGCTGCATTTCGCGCCGATGCGTTACCCAGACAACACTGCGTCTCCCTCTTTTTGTGACGGAGGGACGCCGCACGCGCTGAAACGCGCATGCGTCAAAGCAACGCAGCGCGGCGCGCGCCTGCGAGTATATTGCAGTTCCGGCGCCTGGCTGGGAACGCCGTTGTGACGCGACGAAATGAACGCCGGGGAGAACGCGCACTGCGTCACGTCGAAATGTATTGGCGCCTTGACAGTGGCATGTAGTCATGTTCTTACATGACACGCATCTCATGATTATCATGTTTGCA
This sequence comes from Rhipicephalus microplus, assembly GCF_013339725.1. NCBI lineage: Eukaryota > Metazoa > Arthropoda > Arachnida > Ixodida > Ixodidae > Rhipicephalus > Rhipicephalus microplus. The sequence continues at coordinate 171,997,199 of NC_051167.1, forward strand.
CTATTCACATACCTTCGTCATCCATTGGCGTCACGTAATATCAAATTTGGCATATGTGAAGCTAGCGAAACGGCCGCGAGCGCATCACCAGTTGTGGCATGTAGTCACGTTGTTACATGACACGCATGTCGTGATTATCATCTTTGTATGTGTAATTTAGATGTGCAACTGGTCCCAGTCTATACGAAACGCGTTGCCACGTCATGCGCATTTTTCTTTGTGCTTGCGCCGTACGAAATATCCTGCGTCTCCATTTCGAGGGTTCATTACTGATTGGAACACAAATATATGCCACGAATCAAATCACTAGATTGACAGATGATCTTGTTGACGTGCTGTTGACGCGTTTAGCTCACAGGAAAAAAAAGAAAATAGGAACACAGAAAATATCTCAGCGTGTCCCTTTTCTTTTTTACTGCTTGCGCAGTGCGTTTAAAGTTAGTTGTGAGCCAAATATACTGAGACGCCGCCCCCATAACCGTGGTGCACATGTTCTTGATATGTGCAGTATAGAGTCGGGTTGCTTAGCGCTGCATCCACTGGTATACTTTTTCCTACTGCTGACCTAAAGACTGCGCATGTTAGTAATTAACTGTTCGTATTCCCTAACTAAATATCACGTTTCCCGAAGCAGCTATACCTCAACATTTGCTGAAATGTGCAGTGAACGAAGCTTTTCTACTGAAAACCAGTGATCCAGAAATCTGTGTTTAAAAGAGCCACCATAACCGAAAATTACGTGTAGGGTGGTTGCCGTCACGGAATCGCGCAATTGTAATTAGATAGGTCAGGTATGCAAATTTTCTGCGTCTAGTAGAGTGAAGACTGTGGGGGGGGAACATGCATTTATTTGTAGAGCTCTTTTACGGATGTAATTTGCAAGGCGGCTTCTCTCGTTCGAGCCACCTGGAAAAGACGTGTTCAAAAAGGTCAACATTAAACATTCATAGTTCAACCACAAACGAGCCTGACGACAAGCTTTCCAGCTTGATACATTGAAACGTCGGTCACAGCTTCCGCTGGCTGCGAGCCGAGAGAGGGAGGCGTACGGTTTTGAGCTGACTGAGTTCAGTGGCTGACAGTGGCGAAAAAAACCTCTCAGTCTTACCTAGCATTCCGCTGAGCGCGTCCTCTTAGACTTGTACACTGGTACTCTTGGAGGCTGCTCTACGCCCATGGTCATGCTGGCCGTAATGATGGTGATAGGCATGTCGATGTTTCATTCCTTGCTGGTTTCTTTCTTTGATCTGACTCTTACCCATTATGGGGTGGTCGAAGAACCTGGTGCTTAACCTGAATAGAAAAATGGACGCCAAGGCAAGAAAAAAGAAAAGTGATTTTGAAATGGAATATGATAATTTTTGGTATATGACGAAAGCTTTAATAAAAAATTATTTTAATTTTTTGATGACTTCAAAAAACTGATTTCTATTACATGATAGTTTCTTTGGTTAAGGCGAGTCCATGTTGGATAATGATGAAATTATGGATTCAATTTTGTTTTGGGAACAAATCTGGTCAATGAATGGGTGAAGTAATATCCTTGTGTCACCCAGGGATTCTCGGAGGGCCCTGCATACATTCGTGTTATTTTATTTTGACGAACCTGCCATAAAGAAAAGAACATTTGCAGCACTTAGCAGTGTGATTTTAAATTTTAAATCAAATCCAAAACCTTGTTTTGCTTTCATTTTTGAACGAGTAACAGTTTAGTAGCCACTGGTTGATATGTCCAGGTCACTAAAACTAGGGCACAGAGGAGATAGCACCAGACCGAACCTGCTTAACTAAAAATTAAGCGGTGGACTACGGCATTGTAACTTATGTATCAGCGTTGGCTGATAAATATTTGGCTCAATTGTGGCTTTAAATTCGGTAACAATAAACAGTGATAACCTAACAAAAAGAAGACATTATAGAAGTGATAGCAAGCAAAGTAGAAGTGTCTATGTCAGATATATTTCTTCAAAGAAAGGAAGAAAAATTAACACAATGTACCATGGCTTTCACGCATTCATTTCAATGAAATAATAATAATGATGTTGCTTTCCAATTACTTCAACACTTCCTATGGCTCTCGAATAAAATTAGAGATTGCTGGACGGCCATCTTTGTGAACGAAGTCCGCCACAGTCGAGACGCGAAAAGAATAAACATTTTGCGAAGGCAACATACAAACGATGTTGAGGCCGATTGTGATGATTATGACGGTGAGCTCTTTTTAAGACACGTACGCACTGAGAAGGATGGGGGATGAAGGAGGTAAGAAAAAAGCTAGAAACATAAAGCTTTGCCTTTAAGAATTAACCTCGGTAGCTATGTCCTGTTCCTAGTGCGTATTTCAAACAGTGATTGCAAGAAACATTTTTCAATTGCTGTGTACCCACCATGTGTTCTCAAAAAAAAAAAGGCGAAGTAGCGTGTGGGCATTTTGTGGTGGATAACCGGCTTCAAAGCACGAAGCCTTTCTATAGTAATCACATGTTTGACGCCCGCTGGCAAGGGGCGCCTAATTGTACCACGTATTATCACTGCAATGTTCCAAGTTGTATTGTGAAGCATTTATACAGGACGCGTCTGTTTGTGGAGTATGAAAGTTTCTTTCACTGCATTTTCAGGCACATGAACCTATTTTCACTGCATTCCCAAGCAGACGTGTGGCCGTGTGGTGGAACAGCCGCTTGCCATGCAAAAGACTCGGGTTCAATCTCCACTCAAGCCCAAACGACCCAGGTTAAATCCCCGCTACGACCACCTGATTTTTTCATCACTTATGTAGTTTGGATCGTTCTCGATTTTTTAGTCACGTATACTATGGTCATTTTTCGCTGACAACAAACGACGCCGACACCGATGCCGGAATTTCTGCAAAACGAGCTCTTCAACGCTATACCGTTTAACCTGGTGGAAGCAGGGCAATGACAAAGATGCACTGAGAAAAATAGTAAAAGCTCAGGAGGTGGCGAAGACATAAAAATGAAGATATGGGCCCAATCATGGCCAAGATTGCCATTGAGGTGCAAAGAAAATGTGCAGCTAAAATTGAAGCTAGTGCAACAATATTTGTGGATTGTACACATGTGATTGAACAGGGCTGACGCAAATGGCATTCCGGGCTTTTGTCGCCTTCCCAGAAGGCTATTCAACGTTGGCTGGAGAAAATTTCTTCCGAAAAACTTGTTACGCGATCATACGCGCAGAAAACCAAGTACCCTATTTGCAAGACATATTGTTTTCATACCTGAAGAGCTTGTAATGTGGCAGGCATTTAGTCTTAGGTATTATAGCTTGCACTTTTGTTCACATCATTCTAGCCACCGCTATCGTTGTGTCTACATGTGTGATTACTTGGATGTGTCGTCAGTGAATTACTGCCATATTCCATACCACTTGCAATGTGGTCTTCAGACTAAGCCATTCACAATACAGCGATAACTTCAGATGAATACTGAGAACAACGTCATTAGTGCCTACCTCACCAGTATTAGCGTAGTGCGGTCGAAAGTTTGATTGAGTGCGTATATCTCCTGTTATAATCGCCCCTATGCCGTAAATAGGAAAAAAATACATTTAATAAGGGCACCTTCTTTTCATTACATCACATAGTGCTCTGATGGGGCGTTAATAACTTGCGAGTTTTAACCTTCAACCAGAACTTTTTGATGACTCAAACGACGTCTGCACTTTAAAGTTTACCAGTAATAATGTGGTACTATTTATAGTATCATAAGCAGCGTATATCTCGAGCTATTATTTTCCGCGCGTCTCGTATACAAAAAAAAACATCTTTTAATAAGAGCCCATTTGTTGTATTACAGCGGAATTCGCGCCTCTCTGGCAATATTTATTCGGGAGCTTCAACCCTCGACCGAAGCACTTTTTTTTAAATTTTTTTCTCCAGCAATAACTTCACTGTCATGGTTACCAACAACACCATAGCGTTACTGCTGGTTTTATAAGCTGCCCATATCTTGTATAGGAAAGAAATACATATAATAAGGACCTCTTATTGCACTACACGCCATTTTGATTTCATCAGGGCTTTTATTAGCCCGTGAGTTTGAACCCTTCACTGAGGTGTCGTTATTTGAGGCTCTCCAATATTTGCTTCTATGTGAACCTCGCTAGTAATAGGGCAGTATTACTGTGAGTGTCATGAGCAGCGCGTATCTCAATTTGTAAAAAAAAAAACAGGAAAATTCAAGTTTGGAAAGACCCCTTTGTACTATAACACGGCAATATTTTTCTGTCTGGCAATAATTGTCCGCCACTGCAAGAACAGTGCCATTATCAATGCCATGAGACAAACATCTCACGTTAGCTTCCTGTGTCCTTTATATAAGCAAAAAAAATACAATTACCGTGAACACACTCGTCGTGTTAAATGGAAGTTCGCTTTTCTCGAACACTCTTTGTCGCTGAGCCGCCACCCTCGACCAAGGCGTTATTGCTAACTCTTATTGGTTTCACCGGTACCCTCGCCAGTGACGGCGTTTTGTCATTGTGAATGCCATAAACTACGGCCTTCTGAAATTGGCATCGTCTTTTTTTTCGACATATAACAGAAATACGCATTTATTGCTGACAGAAGCAAGGTATGAAAGTGCACTTTTTTTTTACTTTCTCTGTGGAATTATTTCTCTACGACTCTCCGTGATCGCCCACAGTGTTACAGTTGATTACTACTGAACAATGATTTCAACGCGTTCTTAGACATCGTTAGCGAAGTGTCATTGTCAGCACTAGAGGCCGCTGATGGCACATGCAGCCCAGAGTTACTGTACATGCTACCTTTAGGTAGCATATACAGCAATTCTAATGCAGCCACTGCCCTTCGTGACTCGTGCCAATTCTCGTTTATGAGTAATAATAATTTCGCTATTGCCTTCAATGATGGAAGAGACGGTGGTTAAAAGTCGCCTGAAACTAAGACAACATGGCAGATGCCCCCTGCTATACCTCTACAATGGTGGCAGCGATATAGCACACTTCTGAAGGAGAAAAATAGAAAATACATGGCTGATCCCTCCACCGTAGGAATCGACATAATACGAAAGTGAAAAGTGTCCATGAACAAGTAGTTGTATCTTCACTGTGCATTACTTTTACAGTATTTTGAGCTCACTCAATGTTTACTGGTGCTTGGCAGTTGTAACACCGTTTAAGCTGAATACATTCATGCTGATGCTAGGTGGTACATCTGTTTCCGAAAGACTAACGTCCATGATCAATGACTATACAAGTCCTTATAATCATAGATGTCTTTGCTAGCTGTACGGTGAGAGCAGAATCGGGAAAAGCGGGGTGACAGCCACAAGAGTGTCACTGATTTCACTGATTTCACGCCGGACTTAGGCTAAGCCGCCTACTGCCGGCATGATAAAATCATTGAACACCACTGTCCAACCTTCTAGCCACGCGATGCTCCTAGCCACGCGAAGCATTTGTGCGTCGCGGAGCGCTTTTTGGTATGAATACGTGCTACGAACGAGGCCGACGCTGGAGGTAAGGTCGTGAGTTAATGCGCGACAAAATTACACTTCTGCTGGAAACGCACCTAATGCGACGGGTGCATACAAACGACACTGACAGGACGTGAGACGGCCACGGCGGACTCACCTGCTCCATTACTGTATCGCAGGATAGTAATCATGCATTTCACGCTCATGATGCATTACCTCCCTTTAGCAAGAGTACTATGGCGGCAGATGAGATTAACAAGTTTGCGGGTATAAATTGGCAGCAGCAAGCACAAGACCGGGTTAACTGGCGGAACATGGGAGAGGCCTTTGTACTGCAGTGGACCTAGTCAGGCTGATGATGATGATGATTATGACTATGGGAGGACAGTGGTGTATATATAAAAAGATGCGTTTGTAAAGACTTCAGAGTATGAGACCAAGACGCAGTTCATCGGGTGCACCGCATTATTTGTCGTAGACCGAGACGTCCGACGTTCAACTCCTACTGATAAAAATTGTTTCTTTGTCTTCTCATAACGTGTATTTCTTGGCGTCATTTCCGTGGCAAAAATACGTTGCTGAAATCTTGGTGGACCCCGGCACAAAACTGTGTAATATTACAAAGAAGTGAAAATCATGCAGAAAGAACGCATACTTGGAAATACGAGATGTCAGAGAAATGATAAAATTTCATACAATAAAAGCACTCTCTCCCCCCCCCCCCCCCCCAAAAAAAACTGAAAAAGTGACACGTTGAATTTGTTTGCTATGTGAGCAGGTGCTGGTGAAACTTTTACGTACTGTTCATGCGGAAGTTATTGGATTTTCAGTGTCTAATTTATGAATTGAGTTCGAAAGAGTTAGTAGGGTGTAGGATATTCTGTGCACAGAATAACTTTTCCGCAAAGTGATCCCCTTGTTCTGTTCTGTTTGACGAGTACAGTATAAATGCGTGCTTTTTTTTCTAGATGAAAAAAAATGTTTTAAAAATATCTAAGTTCTGTTTTATTAGTTGGTTTAGCACCACACTTACCTTATAAGTAATTCTATATATTTATTAATATATATAGATATATATATACATACACGTATATATATATTATATATATATATATATATATATATATATATATATATATATATATATATATATATATATATATATATATATATTATATTTGCTTTAAAATGTTTCACGTATGTTTGAAGTTAGACAAGTGATGTGCATGGAGAGACGTTCGATTTATGGAGTAAAATCCATTTTAAAATATTCTTTTAGGGCGTGCATCCTAGCTTGAGATAGCAAATAATTATCAAGAAGTTATAGATAAATGAAGGCGAAAAGTTTATCTATTTAATAATGCGTCATTAATAACCACCATACAAATGAAGAAAAATATAATCAGGCCATCATAACCTTTTTCTTTTACTTGTTTTTTCAAGTATTAAAATTTTATCTATTTGAGATCACCATCCATTTAGTAAATTCAATTATTAACTCTTTGCCTACTTTCTTTGTAAGTCACCTTATGATTGTCCACTCTTATATTTCTCAGATGACTAATTATTTTTCTTAATCAAAAATAGAAATCTGTTTTTCCTCATTGCAATAACCACCGGTTCAATGACTGATCCCCCATAGTTGGTACATGCCAAGCATATGAAAAAAAGCAAGCAAGCAAGTAACCTCGCGAAGATGTGGCCAACTGTATTTGTTGCACACTTGAAGAAGTGCGGTGATGAAACGAAGAAGTGTTTTTAGAAAGCCCTACCAGAACGTGCAAGAGTTGCTCACTTTTCGTACACATACATTGTGATTCTGTTGACAAAATGTTTAATGGAGCTCATTTCACCTTACTTTAATTATTATAACTTCAGCCGACCATCAATTAAAAGTATTTCCGGGAATATGTCCGCGTGCATATGCGCATCTTGATTCTGGAATGAAATGCTCAGTGTCCTATTCTTGTTGAAATATTGGAAGTTTTTTATTGATACTTTTCAATTTCTCACGTTTTCTTGGTGTTAAAGCTAAGATATACTAATGAGAAAGGCGGGAACGGGGAATGCTAGAATAACTTTGGACACTTTCGGGTTGTTTAGCTTTCACCTAAATCTAAGTAAGCGGGTAATATTGCGCTTCGCCTTAATGAATTCAGGACCTCGATGGTCGGGTATCGAACTCTGGACCCTAGACTTAGCAGCACTAAAACTCAGCCAGCTAAGCTAACGAAATATTGAAGAGCTTAGGGCCATAATACGGGTCGCCGAAGTCTCATAGAGGGCACGGCTCATCATAACACTCTCATGGCGTTGATTCATATTGTTCGCCACGAAGATACCGCTAACGTAAAGATTGATTGATTGACACGCGGGGTTTTAACGTCCCAAAAGCACAATGTGATTATGAGCAACGCCGTAGTGAAGGACTCCAGAGATTTCGTCTACCTGGGGTTCTTTAACGTGCACCCAATCTAAGGCAAAAAAAAAACGAAGACCAGGAAAGTTCACACCGAAAATTTTTAAACTTTATTTCGAAAAAAATATAAATCGTAATGCTGAAAATGGTATTTTCCTTGAGCTTTTTGGTATAGACAACAGGAACATGTGTGTTGCCATCTGCAAATTTACAAGACACAAAAACGTTTAATTGTGTAGGCATTCCTAATCAAAAGTTAGTCCTTTGGATGTCTCACTTGTTTTATCCTACCTAATAATATAGTTACACTTATATATCTCTTGGACGATCGATTATTTATATTCCTTCATTTAAATTTTAAAATTTTCTTCCTTAGTAACCGTCGGCTGGATGGCCGATCCCCCGTAGTGGGTACGAGTCATATGTAAAAAAAGCAAGATAGATCACGAGTAAAAGAAGTAGAAGAAGAAGAATTGCGAAGCACTTTCTCAATCTCGTGATCAAGCTCTCGTGATCATAGACGACGACAAGCGGCTTGGAAGCAGCTAATTCATAATCAGTCCCCCAAAAATTGGGCAGATTACAAGTTTATTGCTGCTACATTTAAGCGCACCGTGGCTAAAGCTAAAGAAGACTATGACAAAAAACATTTCGACTTTCTTTCCAAACCTAGAAATAAGAAAGCGTTATTCCGATATATGAGATCGCGCAAAATTCTGCCGTCTCTAGCTAACTCTGATTATGACAGGTTATCGACGGAAGAAATGACTAATTCGTTAGAGGCAATCGGAAGAGGTTTAGCTAACAGATTTTCGTCGACTTTGACAATCAACTGGCAAAAGTCCTCTATAAAGACTGACTACGAAAAAGTGACATTGTCCGAAATGTCAAGCGTAATTAGAAACTTACCCTCTTCGGCTCCTGGTCCTGACGGTATAACAGTTCCTATGATTAAAATTTTATTCCAGATATCACCCGGCGACGTCCTCAACCTTATAAACTATTCCTTAAGCAATGCCTGGATACCACATGACTGGAAAATAGCTAGAGTGATTCCCATATTAAAAAAACAAGGGTCAGGTTTTAACATTGACAACATCAGACCAATCTCTCTAACATCTCACCTGATCAAAATTATAGAGAGAGTTCTCAATAATAGAATAAAAGTTTGGATGGCTGACAAGCTAATATTGAAACCATTTCAAATAGGTTTTCGTAGCGAATGCTCAATTTGGTGTGCTCATGCCGACTTAGAGAGCCGAATACAGCTTGCCCGAAAAAGACGACAATACGCGGTACTAGTAACACTAGACATAGCTAAAGCTTATGATAGCGTTGAGCACTCAATTTTATTGAATTCTTTACACGAATGTGACTTTCCGCGATATATTGTTGATTGGGTAGCAGAGTTTCTAAAATCGAGAGAATTTTATTGTGCAAAGGATGGATGTCACTCATCTAAATTCAAACAGCAACGTGGAGTACCTCAAGGGGCGGTCCTATCTCCGCTGTTATTCAATGTGTTGATGAGCTCAATTCCCATTGAACGAGATATCACTGTCTACATTTATGCAGACGACATTGCATTTTTCGTTGCAGACAGTGACATTTATTCTTTGCATCAAAAATTGCAAAAGTACATGTAACATGTTGGAAATTTGGTTGCAGTCGATTTCGTTATCGTTAAATGTCAACAAAAGCGCGCTCATGGCGTTTCCGCTTGCAGAACCAATTTCAATTTCAATTCTATATAAACAGGAACCCATCCAGCAAGTAGACTCTATAAAATATTTGGAAATCATTTATAATGACAAACTTAACTGGAGTCCACACATAGAGTATATAACTACCAAAGCACAGCGGGCTTCAGGCTTACTACACAAGCTAAGTAACCGGAAATATGGGTTACGGAGGCACACCTTGATAACGTTGTACAAGATGTACATGCGCCCCATCATGGAATTCGGCTGCATATTATTCTCGGGTGGCCCTGCTTATAAAACGAAACCTCTAGTTGTCTTGGAGCGAGAAGCACTGCGAATGTGTCTGGGACTCCCTAGATTTGTGGCTATCAACGTACTGTACCAGGAAGCGCGCCTGCCTACACTGCTTTGTCGATTTCGAATTTTGACCGTACAAGCATTTTTAAAATTTTATCGCTTACCGGCAAGAAGATCTCAATATGCTTTTATCGCAAACCCAGACGCCTTCTTCCTTGCTCATTGGCCACGGTTTCACACACCTCAGATAATGTTTGTACAAAAATCTACAAAGTATAAATGTGAACATTAGAAATGTAATTGAGACTAATGACTCGAATTGTCATGTTATTATTGAGTATGATGATATATTCCCGCAAAACGCCAAATTACAATCCCTCAAATTTTTTAAATAGCATATTATTAGATTACTTAGAGCATGCAAAAACTAAAAATATAATAGCCACAGATGCTTCCGTAAATAATCAAAAGGCAGGTGTAGGCATTGCCTCTGATTTGCTTGACTGGTCCTTTTCAGTGAGACTGCATGATTTTACTCCAGTTTTGAAGCGGAGCTCTTGGCGATTATTTTAGCCCTTCGAAAACTTCCATCAAATCAAACAATGCAGTAATAATGACGGATTCTCTTTCAGTTTGTGCAGCTCTCACAGCTTCAGAACAATCAAGAGCTCTAGCGACATTACAAACATTAGTTCCACCTCATGTGAAGTTCCTGAAGTTAGTCTGGGTCCCGGGACACTGTGGCATACGGTGAATGAAATAGCCGATTCACTATCTCGAGCCACACTTGATGGCCCTGTGATCTCGGTACTACCAGAATCGGAACACATAGTGTCGATCAGATATAGAAAATGGGCTATTTATACGGATATTATGGAAAATATTACTAAATATACGGACTATCAGCACCTAACATACCCCTGGAAACCTCAGTGGAGTCAATCTAAAAAGTTAGAAGTCTTAATCACTAAATTTCGATGTCGTGTCCCCCCCCTAAACCTATATCTACACAGAGCTGGTCAGACAACATCACCCCTCTGCGCATTCTGCGGAGAAATGGAATCACTAGATCATTATTTTTTGTATTGTCGCCGCTACGAAATACTTAGAAAAAGGTTACTAGTTATGCCATTTCGGAAAATAGGTCTTACATTGACGGCGGAAACGGCGCTAAGCTTTGGCGCCTCAGCTTTGGGAAATTGCCACAGGGATGCTTTCAATGCCGTTTGCGATTATATTCAGGCAACCAAGCGTATACCTTTGTGATCTTCAATCAAAAACAAAAAAAAATTATTAATTACTCCCAAGGGCAGAGTGAAGTAAACGCAGCTAAGTGGTAAACATAACACCTCAAATCTCAAAATTGCTCAACTTGATTTTTTTTTTCGTTTGCTCTTTTTATGTTGTTTTTATTTTTACATTAGTCTTATTATAATACCAATTCATTACACATAGTTAAAATGATTATAGATAAACTGCACTACACTTTCTTGGCCAATCCCCCTAAGTGGGTATGAGCCAACCTCCCAGGGAAACAAAACAAAACAAAATCGAAGCGCTTGCTCACCTGCTTATGGAGTTGTGGCCAAAGAATAAGTAGCTGTTCGTTTTGTTTCCCTATCGTTATTTCTTATAGTGCAATTGATGTTTTATAAGTGTTTTTGTGCAGTTCAGGCAAGAAAGGGTGCCTTTTTCTCCCCTAGACAAGGGACTCTCCTTTGTTCTGCTTTCAATGATACGCCTGTACCTGCCAGTGTATCTTTTTTTCTGCAACTGTGTCTCATTCGTTACAGTAGCTCTAGCCCCTACCAATGACAACATCATTCGGATGAAGAACCCTAAAGATATTCAGACAATAGTGCGGTTGCCGACTACCCATTTTCCATCCATCACAAAGGTCTGCCAGTTTCGCAGAGGGGTATACTTTGCTTTCCTGATGCCAGTACTGTGTGCCAAATCTCCATAGTGCTCACTGTTTGCATCTAATATTGTGAGCGCGTTCGTACCGCCACTTTTAGTACGCACCAGAGGTATAGCCGTGGCATCGATGTCAATATTACGCCTTCTGAAATACCATGTGCTTTCCCCACCAGGTGTTATTTTAGTTTATTGGTGTGGATATGTAGATTGACAATAACAAAATACCACCTAGTTTATCATACTAACATTTGTAAGGACAGTTCAGCCATCAAAAATTACAGCAATGCCTAACATACAGATTCGTAGCTTTCTCCCCTCGCCCTCTCCGATGCGCAAAGTACTGGCGTTAAAGGCGAAGCGTAAAAGTTTCATCTTCATTGTGTGATGTCTAGTATGTGGGGATTATCACATTTCAAGTGAGTATAAATGTAGCAAAAAAGTGTTGTCTGTTTAATGAAGCTCGTTCTGCGGGATTTTCAGGTTGTTTTGCAAAGACACGCGGACTGAAAGTTCTCGATATAACAGAAGACATTAGTTTTTCTCGTAGGGAATAAATTACCTAGGAAAGACTTTTCAGGTGTCTCCCGTCGTATACCGTCAGTGGAAGGGCCACTTTTCGTTACTCATGACCTCTTGATAAAAAAAAAAAGAACTATTCTAGTTCACTCAAGGACCTAGACGTACCAGAAGGATAGCCCGTCTTAAGCCAGTTAAAAAAAGTGTTTCAAGCCTGGCAGTCACACAGCCTCTTTAAAGAAACCATGATGTCACTTAACATTCTTGACTAGAATTGCCGATAAATTCACTCAGCAGCACCTATTTTCACATAATTGGCACAGAAATCATCTCCAGATATTTTTCCACTACAAAAACCTGGCTTTCACAGCATCATAGATTGTTATACCCAGACCATCATAGATTGATATGTTTTGCATTTGAGCATTCATCGGAAGTTGGAGGTCCGGCATTATTTTATCAATTGTAGGGTAAGTCTAGGAAATATTGCATGCAAGCATAAGTCACCTCAAAGCGAAAGTGTCGCCTTAAAATTAACTTTGCCAGGCATCTTGCCTTTATTTGTTAGGCAATAGATACTTTTCTACAGATATGCAAAGTACTCAATTCACTAGTTCATACACATAGAAACGTTAAAATTTTGAAGGTCACTAAGATCACTGTGGATTATGATTAAACTAAATGGCTGAACCACCAGCGGGGGCAGCATAAATGGTTTCAATACTTTAGGTCCTTCCAGTAGTGGCCAGTGCCACTTCGATTATATATAGAAAACTTTCACTTCATGAAGAAGCCATAGAATTCATAACATCTTGGAGACAGGTTAGCTATTGAAAATTTCTATATGAAAACATGTGGTAGTAATAGTACCTAAATTACGATTTCGTGTGTTCTCGTAATATGTATATTACGTTACCCACTATGTACCCATTATGTATTATATGTAGATTACTACAAAAAATATTTCTTATCCGATTCACTAACTGGCAGTTCGATTTCAAAATAAACAACGTACGTACTTACCTGCAACGCTTTAGCTCTGGGCTTCAGCCACAGGAACGCTTTTGATGCCGTTTGTAGTTACCTGCACGTAGCTAACGAATACTCAACTTCCAAGTTTACAAAGTATTTTTATATAAATAATTTTAAAAGAGTAGTTATTACGTATTCTAATTTTTATTCCACACAACGATGAAAAACTCTGATATGAAATTCTTAAAAAAGAAATGATCGCAGGTTTCAATTTTACGTACGTTTTTATTTTGTTTTCTGTTATCAATAATAAATACTCCAAATAATACTTATTATACCTAATAATCTTGATACCCATTTTTCAACAATCTCTCAGATTGGGTGCGAGCTGCTAGCAGAGGTTACAACAACAACAACAACCACAGCAGTGCGCCTCTCGCAGGCCACGACCCAGGAGACGAAGCAAGCGCCACGACTTGCATGCGCGGAGCCCGACATGGTAGCTTTCATATGATCCAACGAGGCCCACCTTACCGCCGCCTGAGAGGTATCCTCCTGGCAGCTACCCTTCTCGGCTTGTGGCCAAGGCCAGCGCACGCACCAACGTCAGTGGGCATATCAAGTGAGGGCAACTCAGTATTGCAGTCGTAGGCGGGATCAGGGTTATGTGCTGATTTGCTCGATCGGTCAATGGCTTGATCGATCGATCGAATGATGGTTTGTTGATCGACTGAATGATTGATTGATTGATCGATTGATTCATTGATTGCTTTCTTTACGATAACACATGTTGTGGGACGAGAGTGGAAAACTAATTCAAGAATGGCTTGAGAGATTCCTTCACCCTCGCACTAGCAAATAGGGCAGCAAATTCACATGCATTTCGTTTACGCTGTCGTGCACAATGAAGAAACGTAATCTTAACATTGTCATAGATTTTGACAAACCACCATTGTTTACACAAAAAATGTCACACACTTTAATGAAACCACCAAGCTGATAAGGAGCTTCGTGAGTGGTGGCTCTAGATAGAATGTCATGCATTAACATACATCTCATCTTCATATTATGCGAGACCGAAATTCATTTGAGCTACTATGTGTGTGGGGCGAGCAAGCTGTGAATTGTTGCGGGGCACCTTTCTCTTCCCACGGCCCCTCTTTTCGTCTCCCTTTCTACCGAGGCCATTTATCAAATGGCAAAGAACAAACGAGGTAATAGAGGTGATTTGTCAAACCTACTCTTATGCGTTCCTGGGCGCGCGCCAATGGTTACACTCACGGAAACTGTTTATGGTCTCTGCACTCAATATACAGGGTGAAACGTTCATCTAGACTACATAGTTGTCTATGTCAAAGATGCACAGCCTTTATTGTCCCTGAAAGAGCGTCTAGGACTATTTTATCCTGATTACATGCTACTCAGCGATGCAATAACAGTAGTGAAGGAGTACAGAACAATACTAAAAGTGGTAAAATGGTCATTGTAAGTTCAAGGTATCAATCATTCAGGGGTAAAAAAGTGAGCATGCTGCAGTCGTGTTCGGCGAGAGACCTCTTAGACAAAACACAAGATGACAAGCCATGAATGAAGTGTTGCACATGAGCAGTGCAGAACAAATTTTCAAGTATTCAATATATCCAGCTTGCACTGTCAGGATGACTGATGACAGAGAGCATGACAAGTCTCTTTGAATCCACCCGTTCACGACAGATTGGAAGGCTTTAGGGGCGGAGCACCCCTAGAGCCTTGGCTTGTCAGCTTACATGCCATGTTATCATCATGGCACGCCATCGTCAAGGTCCATAATAAACCGTTATGCACCAGAAAAATTTTGTGAATTGCACTACTCGCCACCGGTGCCTACTATGCACATTATCAGTTAAACTTTCATCGTTACTGCCAAAAACATCATGTTTTGCTTAGAAGTAGTGTCAGAATTTTTGACAAAATTCATAAGGCATTCAAGCTGCTTATCTTCAACCATAGGCACAAATGTGTGACTCTACAGTAAGGTTATCAATTTTAAACACCACTTCGTGAAAATGTGCAAAGTCAACATGCCTTAGTGGACCGGTGCCGCATAAAGCTGTAAAGAGCAAAAAGTTTTCAGTGGGTAACACCAACGCACACCGAGTGCTTTGCTCCTCCCAAGGTTTCACAATAGTGTAGCTAACACAACCTTTACTACATGATACTTTTTCTCTTGTCGCGAACTGCGTACAGCACCCCATGTTTTCGTGTATCTTCCTAACAGTGTTATAGATGGCGCTGTCTCATAGAAGTGCATAAATACTGGAGTTGAGTGACGGTATTCTAGATGGCCCTGTATCGCCACTCTCCGATTGGCTGCTGCGCGGGGAACGAGTGCCTCTCTCAGCCTCCTATATCTTCGCCGTACGTGTAGAATCGTTGGTGGCGCGACAATCTGCTCACCCCCGACAACTGGGTCAATGATGTGTCCCGATTTTGACACATAGAGCCTATTGGGAGTTTCGCAACTCATATGGTTTGATCACTGTGGCGTTGCATCACTCGTGTTGACGTTGGCGAGTGGTAGGCCGGTCAGTTTTCGCGTTTGATGAGACATTCAAGGCATTCGCCTTACATATAGTTTCTTTCTTTACTTTTTTTAAGGCTTGTACCTCTCTCTTGTTTCCAGATTTGGGCAGCAGACTGTGCAAAGCGAACCCGTTCGTAGTGTGGGCCAACGAAACGGGCGAGGGATCGGCGGGTGCTCTCATGGTCTGGCTCCTGGCCACGCGCGACATTCTGCCTTACTGTGACCTGCACCTCGTGACACCCGAGGGCGCTGGCGTCATCATGCACTTCCTCTCGGCGAACCTGCGCAAGACGACGCCGTGGCGCCCGCTGCGACGCAAGGCCCCAGTGCTTCCACCGGGAATAGCCGGATGCGTAGACACCGTCACCGTGGAACACGTGCCCAGGTGCACACCTAATTACGCATGGTGTTCTCGTTCAGGAGTCAAATATTATTTTGGCAATCCAGAAAAAAAAGCTGCTGCAGGAGGCGGAGGTGACAAGAGATGAAAGAAAAAATCGAAACTTTCTTCATGTCTCACAAGCCTTGAACCAACTTGTGCAGTATAGAAGTAAACTTTTTGCCCATGTGAAGAATTGCATAACATTTCGGAAGAAAGAAAACGTATCTCATTTGATATGATCGTTAAGTAATGGCCGTTTTTCCTGCATCAATATTTTATGGTGGCTTGGAACATGCTTTCGAGTTGTTACACACGCACTTAGAGATAATGAATGCATCACGTAAAACGAGCCACTCGTACTTCGCGGGCCTCGTAATAAAGCGGACTCTCTCTGCAGCGAAGAGGCCCACTCGGCACTCAACAATTCCAACGAAGAGGCGCCAGGCACGACCCTGGTGGAGACCACGTGCGTCGAGAAGAAGCTGACCGCCAGCTACCACCACAGCCCGTACGAGGCCACCCATGCTTCGACGAGGATCCGACTCGTCGTCGGTGACCGGGACGAGAAGAGCATCGTGGGCTACCAACTCATGTTCAACATCTACCTCCACGGTGGGTCCTCCCGGTTGCCTTCTTTGAGCTCCTCGGTCCATTTGTGGCGCTAGCTACTCGCGATATAAGGCTATAGCGGAAATGTTCACCTCCAGTGACCCTAATATGGTATATTAAAGTACGCAAATGGCAAGGCACTTCTAAAGACGTAATGGTTATAGTTCATGGTTGTACGGGACAGACCTGTAGACCTGTAGTGAACAGTGTGCTTTACGTTCGTGGTGAAAACGAAGGGACTGACAAGCTCGGATATTAGGGTACATGACATCTGTTATGTCACCCGGATAATGTTTATTTTGGGACTTTGGGTCCCTCAGACACGCGCACACCTGCCGTGTACCAAGGAATGTGTGTGCGTTTGTAGAAAAGAGAGGGAAGGGGCATCTGTCGTGTATAATATTAGGAAGTGAACGCCAATTCCGCCCTATTCATCTATTTAGTCGGACATTTCATGCTGTTTTTCAATGTGTCGGTTATGGCAATACATAGCTTTTGAATGATTAGAATACAATGTCCCAGCTACTGGAACAAAAGAAGCGTGGAAGAACGCACGTTACGAAGTCGATACGACAAACGCAAAGTTTCAACTGAATTTATTTTTCAAAAACAGCAAGGGAAAATAACTCAAGGAAATGGCATGAATGAATCGGTATAGGGGAAAAAGAAACAATGTTGTTGAACTGTCTATTGATCTTACACGTGGGGCGATTATGGCATATGACAATGACCTTCCTCATTTTACCCGTTTATTCCCTTTCCTGGAGGTCTTTTTCCTTGATGTTTCTTTACTCCCACATCTTACACTGTTTATTCACTTTCGCAGAGGTCTTTTTCCTTTATATTTCTTTATTTTTCAATAAATTCGGTCGGTAGTTCACTCTTGCCGTGTCCACTTCCAAACGTATCTTCCACAACTTTTCTTGTCCCAGCTTCTGTGGCATAGTATTTTAATCATGCGAAACAAACTAGCCAAATGCCCCACTTCAATGAAACTTTTCCACGATAATGGGGGAAGAGGAACCGTGATGTCGCGAATAACCGTTATATTTTCACTTTTACGTCCACAGGTACAACTCGCTGCTGTTGAGAGGTACTTTATCGCTTCATTTTCACATTCTTGGTGGAACTGTGCATTACGATGGTGGACTTAGGGTTCAGCTACAAGCTTTACTAGGTGCGAACATGAACATGAAGCAATGCTGGCCCTCTCACATTAAACTTCAGTTCCCGGTGTTCTCGGGTTAAAAGTATGCAGTGCATGATTGCTAGGATGCCACATCAATGACTCTCGGCCACCGTCATCGTCAAAGAGATGCGCAACCGTAAATATACTCACTGAGTAAAGGCGCGTTCAACATTCAATTGAACAAAGGTATGGAGCAGACATAGCGCCCTCCTCAGGTGATAGAAGGAACGCCTCCTCGTGCAACTATCGTGCGTCTTGCGTCTATAATACTGCCCCTGATAATCATTTTTATTGCGATAGCAATTATAGGGACACGCTCGGCTGGATTTTGCCGCCGGTGTCGACGTCGATGTCATGCACCGTATATGCATACGTAATTATATATATGAAAACGCAAGAAAGAAAAAAAAATTCAGAAAAAAGCACTCCGGCGCGCAAGATCGAACGTTAGACCTCTGCGTCATGATTGCGAGGCGTTAACCAGTGAGCCAGTCCGAAAAACGTTATTTACCATTCAAACGGCAAACTATTTATATCTACCACTTACAGCTGCTGTGTTTTCGGCATTACCAGAAAGATGGGGTAACGAGCGCACGTCGCCACATCGTGCAGTGGCGCCCGCTCTAATCTCCTACGCGTACTTCGCCCGGCTTAGAGAAGGTGAGTGACGCTCCCTCGCCGGCCCTTATCTCGCGGTGGCGAGGAAGGGAAGATCGTACGCCTTGGCTGGCCTCGGGCTTTACGTGGAATGATTCTGCTGTAGTTACCGGGCGCACAAAGATCACTGCAATCATTGCAGTCTCTGTTCGCGAATAGCACGCGCTTTTCAGACTCGGTTAAGTAACAAATGAGACGCTTATTCGCGTGCATTCGTACCTGTGAGTACGTTTCGTGCGTCATTAGTGTGCGAGAAACGTGGGGCACGTTTCGATCTGCTTTCCGTTCTGCGCGTTACCTATCAAATTGTGTCTATCACGTTTATTGCTTCGCCTTTTTGACAAAGCTGTGACTTTTTTTTTTTTGGTCTTCAAGTGCTTTCTTTACGTAGAAAAAAAAACAAGAGAGCGCTTTCTGAATTTTCGTAGTTTCCGCACAGTTTCACTTTCGAAACTTCACAAGTAAGTTCCTAAAAAGCATTTTGCTGCGAGAACACATAAATCAAGTGAGCTTGGGCCAAGCAGTCGTGCCATTGTGATAAGCTTCATCAAGGCCTCCTTTTTTTCTTGCGGATTCTCCTTGCGATAAATTATGGCTGCTGCAAGCAACAACGTATTTCCCACGGGGCTGCGTCGTCTCCAACGTGCAACTGCTCTGTGGTGCGCCAATTTTCGGCGTTCTTTGTTCGCAGGTCTTCTTTCTCTGGCTGCGCTATGCAAGCGTTTCCGACAACTTCGCTGAGTTGCCTCTCCCGCAACTCAAATAAAAGAGCAAGCTAGAAGCAACTTGCTGTAACAACATCAAAATAAGAAGTCAAGCTAAACGAACGGACAGCGCTCGGCGGATCTCAAACGTTGTTCTTAATTTACTTTGCGCTGCTCCTTTAATTTGTTTTCAAGACGCGCTTTTTTCCATATAATTGAGCTCACAGAGTGTAACATCACAAGAAGCACAGAAGAGATTGCCCCTGTAAAGTGAAAAATGAAGATTACAGCTATCTTCTCAGACGTGTTATTCTCCATCTTCTTATAGTGCTCTGAAGCGTTCCCACGGGGGCTAAGCTGACGGAAAAAATGCGGGCGCATTCTATAACTGCGTTTCTACCTATAGCAATTTTTCTCGCCCACCGATAGTAACTAAGATGATGTAGTAAACGGACAACACGCGTTTTCTGAGAAGGGCTTACGTTATTATCTTCTGTAAAAGTGTGTATCTTCCAAATGCTAATTGCAAGGCAACACTCAAGCGGGAACTTTTGATGCTTGTTCGAGGGAACAGCTGTCATACAGCAGTTGTGTTTAATACGTCGCTTATGATCTGTCGTAATGTGTCTGCGTCATAAAAAAAACACGGTCTCGCTGTCTCGATGAGCTTACTTGCTGTTTCGGCAATGATTTTCATTCCTTTATATAAGGCAGCTATAGCCTATAACCACGTCTTCCTGTACGCCTGTAAAGATGTGTTAAACCAAGAGCAAGCACAGTGGGTCATAACACAGTGCTTGATGATTGATTGATTGATTGATTGATATGTGAGGTTTAACGTCCCAAAACCACCAAACGATTATGAGAGATGCCGTAGTGGAGGGCTGCGGAAATTTCCACCACCTGGAGTTCTTTAACGTGCACCCAAATCTGAACACATGGGCCTACAACATTTCCACCTCCATCGAGAATGCAGCCGTCGCAGCCGGAATTCGATCCCGCTACCTTCGGGTCAGCAGCCGAGTAACTTTGCTGCTAGACCACAGCGGCGGGGCGGAAGTAAAATGTCGCTGAGCCAAGTTGTGCAATAAGCTACTACAAGCAATAGGATTTGTAGGAAATTTCAAAATGACATGAAAACGCTGCTTTCTCTGTAACCAGCCGTTTCGTAAAATTTTTGTTGAGCACTTTTAGGTTTCCTGCCTATGTATTCATGTGAGTATTTATGCATAACACTCGTGCGCTTTTGTAAAATGCTTAAATTTTACCAGAAGCAATCGACTATAATAAACAGTTCGTTCATTAAGTCTTGGTGCACTTCTCATCTACCACAAGAAACTCACAAAGCCATATGTAAATGTGAAATCTTCGCTCAAAAAAAATCTCTTGGAATTTCTCTGGCATGATATACAAGAATGTGTGCGCGCGAGTGGCGACGTGGTACCCCGAATTGCCCAGCAGTCCACCAGCCCGCGCCCATGCAAACAAGATGTGTGACACACAGGAAAGCTCAGTGGTATTCGCCAGTATGCCCGTGACTGAAGTGCAACGGGTATATTCTCACGCGTACAAGTATGCGCCACAATTCGACTATTCTGTCCGATTTCAGTGATTCCCAGAGGCCAGTCAAGCGTGCACCATGACTCTGCGAACACACTATACACGTGTAGCATGTTGTACAAAAGTGCTGATGAAATACTTTGAGGTGGACCAGTCCTTAGCGATACTGGCTATCTGTTCAACTGTTTATGTGCGAGTTTTTATCAATAGGAATAATAATAATAACTTGGGTATCATGTCTGAAAACTTTCAAATCATTATGAGAGACTCCGTAGTGTAGGGCTCCGGAAACTTTCGCCATCTGGTATTTTTTAACGTTCACTGGCACCACACAGTACAAGGGCCCTACCATTTTGCCCCCATCGAGATGCCACCGCCATGCTCTGGGTGGAACTCACCACCTGTGGCTAAAGAGCCAAGCACCATACAGCTACTGCTCGACCAAGGCAGACTGTGCAAATTTTTCAGTAGATGTGATGATGTATCTGTTGATTGATTGTATCACTATTTGATTGATTGATTGATTGAGTCAGTGAGTGAGTGAGTGAGTGACGCAGTTATGATATAGTTAGGAGTGGGGATGGTACGCTAACACATGTACTCGCAGATAACATTGTAATAACTTGACACTTCCTGTGCTCCTTTCAGGAAACTGGACCACGTGTCCCCATGGAGACCAGTTCCAGTGCAAAGACGAAAACTGCATCTGGAACAAGCTCATCTGCGACGGAGCGATGAACTGTCCAGATATGTCTGACGAGTACGAGGCCACACACGCGAATTGCAGTGAGTGACTACTCTCGGTTCTCAACCCTAGAAAGCACAAAGACTACCGCAAAAAGAAGTAGGTTGTTGTCTTAAAAACCCCTCACTACATACCGCGTAACCGTTTGGAGGAAGTCGTAAACTACGCCACATTACTAGGGGTGGTGGAATGCATTCCCCTGACACAGAAAAGTCCCACCAACGCGTGCACCTGTTGTGTGTCATCTTCTTGTGTCCCCGTTCAGAGTCTTTTTTTTCTCGTCAACACACGTTAAGGCAGTAGTAGGCAGTGGTAGTCGGCCTGGCCGACTAGCCAACGCTAATATACCAGTTTGAACAAACGGCTGGGTTGACAAACCTTTCTCTGTCGGAATAACTTACGTTTGATCAGAGTTGTTCTATACTGTTTTGTTCCACCCCAAGCAAAAGAGACATTTAGTACAGTGGGATGGTGCTACGTACGCATCACCCAAGCACCTTACGTTACGTGGCGCCTTTTGCCACGAATGGGCATTTAGTACGCCGTTGTACCCTGTTGTGAAGCGCACCTCCGAAGACGTTACGAAGGGCGCCTCGAAATCTCACCGCTGCAACCACTGTTTCGAAAGACGGCGACGCCAACACGGTCCCGAAGGCGCCACTGCTTCCAACTCCGCCGGGAAGGTCACCAGCCGTTTGGTAGCGTATGTTTATCAGCTCGCGACTGCTTCTGCGCAGAGCTGATGAGACGAGCGGACGAGACGACGATGAGTTAAACAAGGTTTATGTACAGCATATATACAGAGGCATTACAAATTCGGCACTGGGGCCGACAGAGACTCGAAGAGCCGAGCTCTCCTCTCTAACACATAGGCCTGCTCTAAAACGGGTTCGCTCTGACACACATGTCAGCTTTCACCTAGGACCGCCGATCGCGACACGCCGCAGGGCTTCTTTTATTTGCACCGGGTCCAACCAAAATGTCCAATCAGAAGCGCCGCTGGTCGTCAGGGCAGACTCCTCCAATGGGGTCGCCGCGCAATGCGTCAGACCACCAGACATGAAGACGCCGCTTGTTTACTCGACGGGCTCGCAGCTGCGCTGACTCACTGCACGTGCGCGCCAGAAAGGCGCCGTCCGCCTGTTGACGCCGTTGAGTTGTTCGCGTCAAGCGGGCTGGCCTTGACCCAGATTGCCTTTTTCAGAGGCACGGACGTTTGCTGCGGACTCGCTGGCATAACAGCACCCCCGCCGCCAGACAATGCACCGGAAAGACGAGCTGCTTCCACGGGGCTCGGATATCAGGTGCGCTCGTTCGCCAGGTCCCTCCAGGTTCGCCTCCAGGGCCATGGGGAGAATACAGCTCCAGACTGTTCCAGGAACACATCCCATTCTTGACGACGGATCCCAGCTCCACTGGCTTGTCGCCACAACTCTCCGGCCCGCTTCGCTCGTCTCTTCTGACCATCTTCGGTTTCAGCACTTGTCGATGGTTCTGCAACTTGGCAAGAACGGTTCGACAACAGACAACACACGACACGCGCAAGTGCCCTCGGTCACCCGACAGAACACCAGACAAAGTATAGTACAACATATACCTATCTACGTGTCTATCGGAATTTTGTTCCCTCTACATCAAGAGGCATATGTGGGACATGAGACTCTTAAAGTAAGAACTTGAATTTTTCACACTTACAACAACGCAACGAATTAGAATACCACATAAAGTGGGCCCCTTGAGATCACTCTGAACGAGAGCGCTCAGCCCAGGTCGTGATGAGGTCAAAATTTTGCCCCGAATCGCCAGCGAGAAACCGAAAGGTTGAGAAGGTACAAGATGGAACGCACTGCTCAATGCACCTGCATTAGCGCTTAGCTTTCCCTTTTTTTTTCATAGCGAACGTCAAAGTTGCGCTGTGGAGCAACATGCTCCACCTCAGTAACCGGCCACTTTTAGGCGACGATACCTATGCGGCACCAAGAGCGGCTCACACTTGCGACGTTGCACAGGGAAACAACGATACGGCTTGCTACGGATTGACTCCTCACCGCTTAGCTCGATATCGTGTTCGATCACCCTCGTGTTTCCGTAACAGTCCGAAAACACGTCTTCAAACACCAAAACAATCTTTCTGGGGTGCTCCTTTTGGACTTCACTTGACCTAGGCTCTAGGTTTATCTGCTCCCAGATTACCTCCAATTCCCTTTCGATTGCCTCACTATAACTAAAAATTTCTGCTCCCTCTTCCTCTGAAGCATTCAACAGCTGATTTACGACTGCTTTCAAGTTGTAAATTTTGTCCGGCCGCCTTCCTAATTTCACTTCATAATTTGTATCGCAAGGCTTCGATAATACTTTGGCGGGCCCTTCCCAATCAACATCAAGCTTGTTCCTTTTGGACGGCTGCAGCAGCATTACCTGATTGTCAACTTCAAAAGCGCGTTTCTTCACCGATTTCTCGTAGAGCTCTTTCGACAGCACTTGTGCCGCGTTTTTGTGGCTTTCCACTAGCGTTTCAATCGAGAGGTCCTCACGCTGCTCTCGAATGAGCGTCTCTCGATCAACTCTCGGCAGCTCGCTCCAACTTTCCGCTACAGGCGAGAGCGTTGCAACCCTCTCGCTCTGACTCAATGGCGCCATGTCGTCTCCCCCTACGCATACCTCGCCGGCCGCTTCCGCGACGGGCCGCTCGCGTGACTGCTCACATGACTCATGCGGAAAATTTCCTCTCTGGGGTTCCGTCGACCCGCCGACAAGGTCACTTGAGAGTTCACCGCATTGAACCAGATCAAGCTGCCGCGATAGCTTCCGCGCTTGCGATCGCGTGAGGGCCATGCACGCTAAGTTGGGGAAGAACGATTTGCCCTGCTCTTTGAGAAGCTGCTCCGAGTTGTTGGAGAAAAGATAGGGAAAACGATCGTTTAGCGCGGCAGACACAGCCGCTTCGGTGTGAAGCTTACCGAACGGGCCTTCAATGACAACGGTGGCGATTGGTAAGCGAACACTCTGCTCCTCGGCGACTTGCCTGATCCACGCGCATTCTCCTGTAAAGTCATCCGGAGACACCAATGAAGGATGGACAACGTCCATGGTTGCCGCTGAGTCTCTAAGTGCTCGGCACGTTTTCTCATTCACCCTAATTTCTTGGAGATACGGCTCCAACAACCGCATGTTTTTTTCTGATTCTCGGATTGTTGCGAAGGCAAACTTTTCCTGACAGTTTCTCGCGATGTGTCCTTCCTTTTTGCAGTTGTAGCAGATTAGCGGCTTCCGTTTGTTTTCCGATTCAAATGCCTGTGTGGTAGAAACCTCACTCGATTTCTCCGCTTCTGTTTGCCCTTCCCCTACACTGTCCTTCGTAAGAGACGGGTCCTTTTTGAAATTACGGTGCGGAACGGGTTTCCGTTGATCAGGTTCCCTTGAAAAGCCCTCTTTCCTTTCATCCTTTTCAACGCGCACTGCCCAGCTATGCAACTTTCGGCGAGTATAATACTCCTCAGCTAACTCTGCTGCCTTGTTTAGCTGTACTTCACCAAGTCTGTCCTGCAGCCAAAGTCTGACATTATCCTCGATGCAGCGGTAGAATTGCTCCAATGCAACGCATTCCACCACTTTATCGCGGTCGTCATAAACACCTTCGCCCTTGAGCCATTCAATTAAATCGGCTTTAAGACGAAACGCGAAGTCAACGTGTGACTCATTCCCCTTTTCAGCATACCGGAACCTTTGCCTGAAAGCCTCAGGTGACAACTTATAACGTCTTAAGAGCACTTCCTTAACCTCGTCATAGCTCTCAAACGCTTCCCTCGACAAGCAAGTTATCGCGTCGGACACTTCGCCGGGAAGAAGAGCTAACAGGTTCTGCGCCCAAAGAGACCGCTCCAAAGCGTTTCGCTCACAGACGTGTTCAAACTTGACGAGATACTTCGCCATGTCCTCGCCTACTACGAACGGTGGCAGTTGGTCCCGAATTCTAAAACCGCTGACCTGAATCGTCGGAGAAGCTACGCTAGGCGCCTGCGAACACTGTAGGATTGCCAATTCTATTCGTTTCAACTCAAGGCGCTCCTGTCTCTCGGCCTCCTCGCGACGTTCGCGCCTTTCAGCTTCTTCGCGAGCTTCGCGCCTTTCAGCCTCCTCACGTTCGCGAGCTTCTCGCCTTTCAGCCTACTCGCGGCGTGCTTTGATATCCGCCCAGGCCTCATCGACTTCCTCAGCCGACACTCCCTCATCCTTCATGATCTCAAGGATCGCTTGCTTTCGTTTCGCACGGCCCAAAGTAATGCCGAGTTCCTCACAAATTTCGATGAGTTCCTTCACTTTAAGGTTCTCCATCGTTCACACTAGCCTCTTGCTGTTTGCCCCTGTTAAGAATCTACTTGCCGTACCCACTATAAGCCTACTAGCAAGACGCGCAAGCAATTTTTCACACTCCCGTGTTTACCCCCTCTGCATTAACTTTGGTTTCAAAGCGCTTCGACTTGGCTTGAAACGATCAAAGCTCACTTCAATGCTTCACACAGCCCTTCTCTAAACTACTACAACCTGAGCTAGAGTAGTCTGGTGAACTGAGGGGAAAACATCAGGCACTCACCGCATCGATGTCGCTGACGCCGGCCGATCCCGCAGCTGCCAACCACTGTTGCGAAAGACGGCGACGCCAACACGGTCCCGAAGGCGCCACTGCTTCCAACTCCGCCGGGAAGGTCACCAGCCGTTTGGTAGCGTATGTTTCTCAGCTCGCGACTGCTTCTGCGCAGAGCTGATAAAACGAGCGGACGAGACGACGGTGAGTTAAACAAGGTTTATGTACAGCATATATACAGAGGCGTTACAAATTCGGCACTGGGGCCGACAGAGACTCGAAGAGCCGAGCTCTCCTCTCTAACACATAGGTCTGCTCTCAAACGGGTCCGCTCTGACACACATGTCAGCTTTCACCTAGGACCGCCGATCGCGACGCGCCGCAGGGCTTCTTTTATATGCCGGGTCCAACCAAAATGTCCAATCAGAAGCGCCGCTGGTCGTCAGGGCAGATTCCTCCAATGGGGTCGCCGCGCAATGCGTCAGACCCCCAGACATGAAGACGCCAGTTGTTTACTCGACGGGTCGCTTGCCGAGGCTGACTCACTGCACGTGCACGCCAGAGAGGCGCCGACAGAAAGGCGCCGTGGAGTTGTTGATCGCGTCAGGCGGGCGACGCGGGCTGGCCTTGACACAGATTGCCTTTTTCAGAGGCACGGACGTCCGCTGTGGACTCGCAGGCATAACAATACGCATTTTTCACTTGTTTGACAGAGTCACCTTTCGAAAATCTTCATTTTGTCCCCGGTCAAGCACGAAAAAAAGCAGAATCGCAATACGACGAGAGACGCAATCGCGTACACGAATTTTTTAGATAAGAAGTGATGACGAATTCGTAAACAGGGGCGAGTGCTGGATTCTGCAGCAGCCACCTGCCGTTTGGGAGGCTCCAGCAACCACCCCCTTTTTACGAAAGGCAGAAACACCCATCTCCTGCTTACGAATAGCTCCAACCCTTGTTTACCAGTTTCTTATCATAATATTTCATTTTGCGGTTCTTGAACTTTTCGGCAAAATGTCATATGTCATGGGCGCGTATGTACGAGTAAGCAATAGATCGATGCACAGTAAATATCAAATCTTGCGACTCCAGCGAACACAGTCTACAGAGAAATTTCAGTAAAAAAAAGCAGCCTGAACAATGACACAATGTCAGCACCTCACTACAACAGATAACAACGTGACCCTGAAAGGAAATTAAGAGAAAGTTGAAGTGCACTTATAGTTAGCCGCAAGAAGGTGCTCAATATGCAATGGGCAACACTTCATCTTTCTCGGTCACTGAAACAGCAGCGCGAAACTCAAATTCCAACGACTGGCGTAAAGTGAAGGAAAAGATCCGCCTCCATCCAGCAGCGCCACCTTACGCTCACCTCGCGCTTCTGATCGTTACTGTCTCGTTGGACTGCGGGTGCATCTTGCGATTTTATCGCTCATTAGAGATCGCTGATTAACGTTTTTGCCAACGAATGTACATCACTTTATTCGCACAATGTGATACAGCAATAATATATAGATTCATTGAAGCAATGTTTACTATGCCATACCCAACATGGCCACATTTTCGCGGGCTTCTCTCACGAAAGTAATGTAATGGCTGCGAATCTTGTTCCGTTACAATTTCATCATGTTTTTTTAGATGCGGAGCATCTAATACTCGAGGCTTGTAGTGTGGCGCCGTCCGCAAGCTTCCTCCTCCTTCTTCCACCATCTGTGCATCCCTTCCTCCTCTACACACCGCGCGCGCTTCACTCCTCCACCATCTGTGCACCCTTCCTCCTCTACACACCGCGTGCGCTTCTCCTCTTCACAAACATTCGCTAGCTGTATAATGTAGCGCGCATGCGCCGTCACGCTCGAGAACATCGGCAGCTGACGCGCGCGCATGCGCTGTCGCGCTTCGAGAACATCGGCAGCTGACGCGCGCGCATGCGCCGTTGCGCTTCTCCCCCTTCTCGAACATTCGACAGCTGACAGTGCATGCGCCGTCGCGCTGTATATATACTCAAGGTCGGCGCTCGCTCGCTCAGTTGCCGCGCGTCGGTTGGTTTGTACGGCGCGTCGACGTCCAAGGTCGCGGTGAAATGAATTCCAACGAATCCACAAACACAATGATCGACGTCCCTTCGACCAGCGCCGCCCTTTCGCATACGTGTGTACGTGTTCACTCATTTAACACCCCCTCCTACAACCACGTTAACCAATTTAGCCATCGACCCAAGTAAGTCGCAATTTAACACCCCATTTCACAACCACGTTAACCAATTTAGCAATCGACCCAAGTAAGTCGCCCTTTAACACCCCGTTAACCAATTATATGCTCCGCATCCTCCTCAGTGTTCCCCCGAGGGAAGCTGCGGGCAATTTTTTTTCCTTCTCACCATTTGCTAAACACGAATGGCAATGGCTGCATTCCGTGTTCCTTAGCTAACATACAGATTTTCTTACAAACTTACACTAACTTACACTGTTCGTTACCAACCTCGTCAGCACCTCACACGTTCCGTAAATACATGGGAGAAATACTGTAAGCTTTACCTTTTCGTTTGCGAGCGTCTGTGGAGCTCTTCAACCGCGGGCTGTTGAGCAGCTGACAATGAACGAGGGTGTAGGTAGTGTTATCGTTTTGAAGAAAGACGTTACGTACTCTCTTCATTATCGTTTCGGGATTCTGGCGGAGTCGCAAGTTGATTGCACGAAGACGTTTAGACTAAATCAATGTCTCCTCGGAAAAAAACCCAATAGTACAGTCACGCCGAGCAGGACGCCGAGAACGAACGTCAGAGACTCAGTACTGCGCTGTTAGAGTTCCCGTAGGTTACGCCTTCGGTATTTCACAGAAAGGCAACCCAGAAAACAGGTAAAAAAGAAGAATATATTGCATTCAAAAGTTCCCAAGCTTGGGTGTGTGCCACAGTTTTCAGGCTCTTCTTCTTCTTCAAGAGTACATATCCCTCACGGTCGTACTCCACCCCCACATCCTCTGAATATACACAGTTCTTTCTCTCGCTCTTTATTTTTTATAACTGATATTTTGCTTGCTCCGCTCAATGTCAGCCTCAATCAGCCAATCGAATTGACTCTGTTCTCATTTTTATGTGTTATTTTTTCATGCGAACGTACTACGGCGTTGCAATCCTGGCCATTTCTATTCGAAGCTAGCGGCTGTTCTTGTTGGCCTGACGAGCAAAGGTTTTTGAGTCCACGTTATTATTCTTATTCTTTTATTTCTTTGGGTATAATATACCATACGCTGTCAGCACAAACTTTTCTGGATCGCCCCGCCGCGGTTGTCTAGTGTGTAAGGTACTCGGCTGCTGACACGCAGGTCGCGGGATCGAATTCCGGCTGCGGCGGCTGCATTTCCGATGGAGGCGGAAACGTTATAGGCCCGTGTGCTCAGATTTGGGTGCACGTTGAAGAACCCCAGGTGGTCGAAATTTCCGGAGCCCTCCACTACGGCGTCTCTCATAATCAAAAGTGGTTTTGGGACGTTAAACACCACAAATCAATCAATCAACCTTTTCTGGCAGTCCAGAAAGCGAATACCTAGGGTAAACAGCGTAGCCCAATTGTCTTTCCGTTTCATCAGTGTATTATGTTCAAGGCGTACGCAAACTTAGCAACAAGGTTTCCAAATAACATGAAAACAAGATTGCTTAAAGACGAAGTAGCTAGTCGGCCTGAACTGCGAAGTACCGAAAGTGCTAGAGCGCACTTATACGGATGGAGCCTTGACGTAACTTCGGGGCAGTTAGGTCCTTCTAGGATGCTATATACACTGCGAATGTCTGCAGTACAATAGCACTTATTCATCTTTGGAGTGATGCCGGCTCCACCGGCTGTGTTGTAGGTGCGTGAGTAGTGTTATATTCGCGAGGTGCTGTTGCTAACAATCATAATGGCAGTATCGGCTACAATGGGCCAAACAAGCAATAATGCAAGCTTTTTTAGTACTGTCAAGACTATTTCAATATTTTTAATGATGACGGACGCTAGAGGGAGCTCAATTTTTCTAACATGACTCAGGGTTACCGCAGAACAGGTAGCAGCGTATCTACAACAGTAGATAATGTCATGTGTGAGTAATGCCTCCCTCATAGTGCGGGCGTTGTCTCCTGTCATCATAACATTAAAAACCATCATCATTATCAGTTCAAGCATTTTCAATGCAGAATAAAGGCATGTTTCAGTGGTCTAAAATTTACCCCGTCCTGCACGAACTGGTTTAAGTGTATTTCTAGGAACTCTCTCATCAGCCCTCTGAACTCTTCACCAACCCGTCCTAAGTTCTCCAATACTTGGTATCTATTTTGTCGTTACAACTGGCCATTGGATCTATTTGGTACGCTTCATGCGGCCAGCGTAGTTTTATTTTTTTTTCTGTGCTTAATCCAAACTAAATTGCTGACGAGTCGGCTAAAATACACTTGTGTTAGGTCGAACGAGAGTGGAATGCGATTGGTTCGACTCCCAGTGCAGCCCGCAAACACATCGGTTCTCCCTAAATGGTAAAGTAGTACACCTATTATAATATCCTGTCACATCACTGCTCAATACGTCTTCCACTATCGTGTTCCATTAAGCTCTGTATACCTAGCTCAATCTGTTTTTTTTATTATTTACTTGTCCTACGAACTTTTGCTGTTATTCTAGGGCTCGTGTTCTCGTCAAACCGCTCATTGCAGCAGCTTTTCGCAACAGCCGATTTCTTTCTTTGACAAATAAATAAACTTGAAATTGAGGCGACCCTGTAAGGTTCGCTAAAAGCCCCTGAGTGCACCTTAATCCACCTTTAGCTTTCGTAAAATCAAGCATCCGCCGTTGCTGTGGAAGGGAGAGAATTGCTGCGGCCGGATACCTACAGGTAAACAAGTAGAAGCTCACTACTGGCCTAGTGCTCGGCTGTACAAAGTACATAGACGCTTCGCAGGGAACCTACCTTGTGCCCAACGGTTGGCATGAGACCACCGCACCATAGAAAAGGTCGTTTTTTTTTGCTTCCGGTCTAGCAAGTGTGCATGCACGTAGGAGAATTTGAGTCACAATGGTATTGCGTAAAAACGAGACACAAGATAGTGACCCGGAGACGCGTAGCGGTCTGTGAATGTCACCGTATTAAGATCTCATATCCAGTTTTTTTTTTTTACATTACCATAGTTAAAATATGCCGTACCAACAAGGCCGCCTTGCAACATTAGTCGACGTTTGCAAAGCCGTCGAAGAATAGACAAACCAGAAATAGAAACAGAGATTAGGCTAACTATCATGTCGCTGGATTAAGCGCAACAAATAAAGCGAAGGGAGAAGTGAATTCACTAGGGCCCAGCTATGAGGCACCAGCTAATCTGACAAGGGCTCAACTACTAACGAGCAACGGAGCAATAAACCAAGCACGTCAACCCTAAAAGAAAGAACTCACAACAGATAAGCACGTGAGGCTGTTCTGGAGCAATAAACCAAGCACGTCAACCCTAAAAGAAAGAACTCACAACAGATAAGCACGTGAGGCTTCTTCTAATCTATCCACACTGCATTGCCCGTTTGGGTCATAGCATACTTATTGCTATACGTGACTCTTCGATCTTCGTTGAAAGAGCATCTCCGGCCGTAGCCACTGCGTGACAGCAAACGCAAGCCTGTCGCTCTGCGAGGATCGCCGAGTGCTAAACTTAGCCGCACGTCGTAACAAGCCATTCACGCATGATGAGGGTGGAGGTTGTTGGAGCTTCCGAAGTGAGGTACTTCATTGGGGGAAGATCAAGAATAGGAGGTCTTTAGAAAGGCTTGACTGCATTCTACGACTACATCTACCAACCAATGAGCTTGTTTTCAATCCGAAACTTTTCTCAGCGTACTATCTATCTATCTATCTATCTATCTATCTATCTATCTATCTATCTATCTATCTATCTATCTATCTATCTATCTATCTATCTATCTATCTATCTATCTATCTATCTATCTATCTATCTATCTATCTATCTCTATCTATCTATCTATCTATCTATCTGTCTGTCTGTCTGTCTGCCTGTCTGTCTGTCTGTCTGTCTGTCTATCTGCCTGTCTGTCTGTCTGTCTGTCTGTCTGTCTATCTATCTATCTATCTATCTATCTATCTATCTATCTATCTATCTATCTATCTATCTATCTATCTATCTATCTATCTATCTATCTATCTATCTATCTATCTGTCTGTCTGTCTGTCTGTCTGTCTGTCTGTCTGTCTGTCTGTCTGTCTGTCTGTCTGTCTGTCTGTCTGTCTGTCTGTCTGTCTGTCTGTCTGTCTGTCTGTCTGTCTGTCTGTCTCCCACTTTCTATTTTTGTGGGCGCTTCGTTAACCTGATATAAACCTAAGTTGTGAACGAATCATATAAATGTATGAAAAACACGTATGAGAGGTCGTTACAAAAAAACTTGTAGTTACTTTATGTGCTACTGGATCTCTCGCAGCCGGGTCATTCCCATGATGCACAGCACAGTCGGTATGGTCGGACTCGAGTTCTTGAGGAGCATAACTCTGAAGACCTAACATTACAGTGATCACATGCATGTCATGCGCGTCATAATTATTTCGACGATATTTTCTCTGTATGTGACGATATAGTTATGACCTATGCCATATTGTGATGGGGGCCCTCAACCTCAAAGACGGCTTAAGCAAGCGCTCGTTTAAATATCTTGTTACGCGAAAATGTACGTCACTGAAAAGCAAACAGAAAAATAGGGTATACCACATACACCTGGTTCCCTATATTCATGTGCGCTCGCACTAGCTGCTGTAGGATGACTCGGCTCAACCATGGAACGCAAGAGTAGATCACACAAGCTAAGCTGCCTCAAATATAGCTTGAGCGAACGCACATATGCCTATTTTAAGTAGGCGAGGCCATAGCTATTTGATTAGGTCAGCTCATACTAAGATTTTTTTTTGGCTACTAAGTTTGAAAGCAGTACTCGTACAAATATTTTTCTGGTGATATAATAAAAGACATTTTCTGAGTGCCCGGTTGAAGTTTCAATGATATAAGCACAGCCGAAGTAACATATAAGCACGGTAGAAGTAACACAGATATAAACAGAAACAGTGGCGGTTACTACATAAACACAGCTGGACACAACACAATGCAAAACTTTGACGTGACCGCACGCTCGAGAGCGGGAACCGCACTGACCAGCCAACAAGAATTCGTGCCGAAGGTAGTTTACGCTGACACAGCCTTGATGTTGGCGTCGCGAGTTGCTCCGCATCTCGCGCAGTCACGCTAAATGTATTTTACTATTGATAATAAATATGTTCTAGGCTTTAGCTGCTCTTCACACAATGTAGATGTAATGCACCTCTCCACGCAAGTCAATCCCTCTCATTATTATTTCGCCTTGAAAGTTTTGTGTCGCTGTTCCTTTGATGCCTGATGCTGCCACTTAAGGTCTACCGAATACAGGAGCACACCACAAAGCTGAGTGAGTGAGTGAGGGAGTGAGTGAGCGTTAACTCCGAGGACTCAGCTACTAAGGTAATGTGCCCTCCTAACTACCCCTCATAGCAATCACGTGCTATCAATGCGAACGCGATAGGTGGAACTTTGTGCCGACGCTATATTCACCACCTACGTTCTTCTTCCGTTATAGCCTTCCTATTTCGTAAGGCCCCTTTGGGGCACGCCTTCGGTAAAGAATAAGCACTAAAGACTAGGGAGCGGAAAAATTAAAGCAGACAGAAGACAGGTGCCACACAAAATCCGGAGTCCTGAAACAACCGCACTTACCAAGAGCACTCAGATTTTAATATTTTAGAGAGTCTTTTCATGAGATTCCACGCTGGCTGGAGATCACCAAAAAAGGCACAAACCTCCTGAGGCGTGCATCTTTCTACGATGGCTGCACAGCGTCAATAAGGGCACCAACCAAATAAGGTGCAGTTCCTTTGCGAATGCAGAAAGTGAAACAACTTGCCTTGCGGGCAGAGTCGTCTATATGGGTGACTAAAACGTCGGCGAGTCATGACAGAGATTGCACTCGAAAAGCGCCCATGACGTGGCTGCACTTGGTTTTTTGTTTGTCAGTTTTGAGCGCTTATTCTTTCAATGTTCTTCAATAACCAGCTAGTCCACCAGTATGTTCTGCTAACGTCCACTTCAATACAACAGACAAACTTCGGCACAGCCCCCCCTTCCCCCTACAAAAAAAAAAAGGCCATCCAATTTACACGCCGATGCTTCGCTGGGAATCCCTCTTGGGAGCGAATGCGCCGAAGCGCTTCGTCAGTTTCGGTATTCAGGCCCCATTGGCGGTTATTGCGTTTTCGCGTCTAAGACTTCCGAAAGGGAATCGCATCATCTCCCTAAAGGGTTTCTTCCAGCATTCTAAATGCCATATTCGACTTTTCTTTGGCTGCTGCATCCCCGACGACACGCCTCTGGGACCGCTAAGAAAAAGAGTGCGAACCACAATAGATTGAGCAAGGGAAAGCTCCCGGGAGTTTCGTAGTGTTGAGCTAGGCGACTCGATAACGAAAGCCCTTTATGCAAGCGTCACTGCAGGATATCGTCGTTTTACCGAATCGCGAAATTGTGCGTTTATGTGATTGGACACTCCTATCGCCTACGCAAGGCAATAAGTGCCTACGTCTCAACAGTTTCTTACCGAATGCCATGCTGACTGTACTAGCGAAACGCGTCGTTATGACAAGAAGAAAAAGAAGGAAAACAAGCATATGGGACGTCATAGATACGTTATATGGTGTAGGTATCATGTAATATTTTTTTTTTTGCATCGCTCTTTGTTGGGGCTGCCGCCAGGGGACGCTGAAGCGGGACGGCCGTCACATTTCGCTCTTGACTAGTCATCTAAGACTTTACCCTTAATTAAGCTTTAACGGCCACAGCAAAAAGAATATTTCGCACTGAGAAGCAGTTTTTCAAGCGAAGTTTTTTGTAAGTTAAGAACTTTAGTGGTGGCGGAGTTGGTGTATTTCACTGTTCTCTTAATAAGTGATGGTCGCTTCGACCGACAGCACACCAGATGCTCCTTGTAGGACATGTCGATGCCATTAGCACCAATGGTAGGATTCACGCCGCACTGGTGTGTACAAAACTACCACAAGCAAGACAAACATGCAGGTGTGCAGCTGACCCTGAACCACCGCCGTATATTGCTGAACTCACCGCTATACGGGACGGCCTCAACGCATTGCGACGTTTTGTTGAAACTAACCGCTAGTCTACAAGCTTGTCCTTCGCACCGATTCGACGGAAGCGATTCGCGACGTCCGCCATGGGGCCCGATCGGCAGCGTTTTCAGACGCCATTCGTCAGCTGGCAAGAACCACCGGCATAATGATATGCATCTAATGAGTTCCACGAGCGGCAGTGTCCGGTCTGTTAGATGCGAATTCTTCCAGTGGCTTGTCCTCCATAATTTATCTACTGTCTTGATTCCTAGATAATAACTGCGGAAAACTGCTGCGCCAGAACGAATGCCTCCGACGCACCAAAAGGTCTGAACCACCAGGTGGTTCAGACCTCACTGGTGGGCTTGTCCGCTTGGAAGAGGTAGTGCTTCGGAGACTTCGAGTTGGGGTTCTTCTTACGCCGGCAGCCACCGCCCACTGGCCGCCACAGTGCCGCGCAGTGTATGGAACCCCCTTTTAGCGCTGCTAAAAGTGCAGCGGACGTGGCACGCTTGCCCTGGTCGTGCCCGCGCTTAGAGCAAATGCTCCTTCATCTCACAACAGTCACTGACCATCCCGGTAGCCCTCCGGACTTACAAGTGCGAATAAAAGGACCTTTGCGCCGATCTTTGTTAAACCTAATGCATGTGTGTGACTTGCTTATATTTCATGAGCCTCTGTTCTTATGTACGTTTGTTATGCCAAAGGGCAGTGTTTTCAACAAAATATAGACATGCACATGTTGTGGATAAGCCGTTTCTAATGTGGAAATCTGTCCCCTTCGGTAGAACAATGGCTGGGGTGCTTACCCGAAGGTCGCAGGTTTGAATCTCTGCCATAGCACTCACATATTGATCGAGGCGGAATGATAGAGGCCCATGTACTGTCCGATGTCGGTGCACGTTAAAGAACACCAGTTGGCCAAAATTTCCGGGCCTTCCATTAAGGCGTCTCTCGTAATCATATCCTGGCTTTCACATGTAAAAGCACAGATATTAATATTGAATTCCAAATATGATCTTCTTTAGAGGTCACTAGTGATTTGATGCCGACACATTTTGTTCTTTTCTTCCGTTGCCTCTAACGCCTAGTTTTCACTCCGGACTCTTGCCCCGCCGCAGTGGTCTAATGGCTAAGGTACTCGGTTGCTGACCCGCAGGTTGCGGGATCAAATCCCGGCTGTGGCGGCTGCATTTCCGATGGAGGCAGAAATGTTGTAGGCCCGTGTCCTCAGATTTGGGTGCACGTTAAAGAACCCTAGGTGGTCGAAATTTCCGAAGCCCTCCGCTACGGCGTCTTTCATAATCATATGGTAGTTTTGGGACGTTAAACCGCATATATGAATCAATCAAATCTTCGACTCCTGCCGAGTAGACATGCCATTGCGTGCTCCCCCCGTTCGAGAAAGCAGGATTGCTAAGCCGGGCGAAGCTTGTGGTCGGGTGTTTGTGTTTTTTTTTGCTGACTGTCTGAAAATAAGTGTTTTTCTGTGTCTGTGAACTGCTGCGGTGTGATATGATGCGCTTCCGTCACGGGATGTTCACATAGTGTGTTATTGTAAGCTATATGACCTCGAACACGCGAGCACGTGGTAAGTAGCATCAAAATCAAAATAACGTTATTCGTGGATGGCACTCCCTATACCGGACGAGAAAGGAGAGATGCTCTTTCACTGTCTGTTGGCACTACTCGCTTCGCTAGCGTTGCGGGAAAACCGCAGAAGATTGCGTGCAATCTGCCACTTGCGACGATAACACGAAGAAAAAAAATGCACGAAAACCAAGTAAGTGAGAGACGCACCGAATTTCCTATTCAACACTGCCTAAATATAGTGCAGGCATTTCATCACGGCAGCCGACGTCATAGCTGATATCTCAGCAGCTACGACGGTGTCTCGATGTGACATTGGTGATTAGACAACAAGCAGCCGTTTTGCAGCAACGATTTTTGAGCGGGAGTGTAGACAGATACCTGGAGCGTGCCACCCTTTCCACTTTGCTTCCTACAACCGTCACTACGAATCAGCCAATGTAGTAGGGTTCAAGGCTATTCGCCACGCACTCGCGTGTTCGAACCCGTATTGCTCACCATAGAAAGTACGTACACTCTAGTTCTGTATGAAAGGGAACACGCAAACGCGTGGCCTGCACTCTGCGGCGGCTACCGACAAGCGAAGAAAGCACGTTTGCTTTTGGCGTCATCTATGGCCAAGCAAGATAACGAGTCATGGCCGGTAGGCAAGCGCTGCTAGATTACGTTCTGTCAACACTCGCGCGGCGAGTGACATCGGGCGATCACTGCAGCTTGTGCCGAACAGGTCGCGCAGAACATTTGATATGTTCGCAGAGGATTACGCACTACAGGCGTGAGCCGAAATGGAGTGCAATCTAGCAGCGCTTGTCTACCGGCTATAACTCGTTATTATTTTTATTTTTTAATTTTTTTTGGCAACAGATGACGCTGAAAGCGAACGTGCTTTCTTTTGCCGTCGGTTGATGGCGCTGTGGACAGCCGCCGCAGAGCGCAGGCCACGCGTTGGCGTGTTCCCTTTCATAAACGACGACAGTGTACACATTTAAGGTCTCGCATTGGGACAGTCCTGCGGGCCCAGCTGTCGCCGATACTGACCATTTGCCGAAGGTTCGAGTGTTTCCATTCCCAAAGGACGACTGAAAAGCGAAATGGGAGTGTGCTGCTCATCGGGTTGACATCCTCACGCGTTTACTGCGTGATTCGCAGGTATGTGTGTGCCTATACTACTTCATTTTGAGTCGTCGTGTGCGCTTAAGATTCGTTGGCGGAAACCTCGACATTGAACGTATTTAGCTGAGCGTCGTTGGCACTCACGCCTGCGATAACGCACTAAGAACCGCATAGATTTCGTGCTTTTGACGAACGCGTTTGCCGAGACGCAGTCCGCCTGGGTGCAAAACCATGGCGAAACGAAATAGACGCATCTTCAAGCTCCGCTCAACCGGCTTCACAAGCGGAGCGAGAGAAGCGTTTGACGTTGCACTGCTCGCATGTCAAACGCATCGAGACGGAGCAATAAATTCGGGTGGCGGTAAACTGTCAGAACTGGTGTTTCAAAGCGAAAGGTGTATGTGAGTAGGAGAAACGAAATACCGTTCCACATCGGTGTCACCAGCACTCCTAATTGGGTGTGCTATCGGTTAGTCGTTCTCGGCGTCATACTCAAGCCAGCGCACCGTTGGCTGCGTTGTGAGCACCATCGTCCATCCCGTCACAGCCGGGGTGCCCAGTACACGGGCATCAGTTTCTACTGACACCTTCCACGTGAACAAGCCACGGACAACTCTAGAAGAGCGTCGACAGTGGAAACGTGAGAAAGCACATAATCGCCGAAGCGATGGTGCAGTTCGGCCACACAAACAAGCCCAGGAAGCAGAGTGCCGGTGGGAACTGCATACCGATGATCAGGCAGCCTTCAAAGCCGCACTAAATCGTGAACTGGAATGCAAGCGCGGATAATGTGGGCGGATACTGCAAACCACGCTGCTGCATTAACTGGCGATGTCAAACGCTTGGAACAACGCCCACCGAACAAGCGCCATTGTGACCACGACAGCGTCAACGTGACGATTGCGGGAGCGTGTTCGCCAGGGCAAGCGCCCGCTTTTGGCGGGAGTTTGATTGATTGATACGTGGTGTATAGTGGTTGTGGCGTCCCAAAACCACTATACTATGTGATTATGAGAGACGCCGTAGTGGAGGGCTCCGGAAATTTAGACCACCTAGGGTTCTTTAACGTGCACCCAAATCTGAGCACACGGGCCTACAACATTTCCGCCTCCATCGGAAATGCAGACGCCGCAGCCGGGATTCGAACCCGCGCCCTGCGAATCAGCAGCCGAGTACCTTAGCCACTAGACCACCGCGGCGGGGCTGGCGGGAGTTTCTTCAGCGGTACTTTGGCTTCGGCTGCGACGCCTGCCGTTTAAGTACAACCACTGTGATTAGTGTATTGCGAGAAGCATTTAACGATTCATTACACTCCTCCATGACCGTGATAATGCGAGGCACAATGTGTGGCGTTCGATTTTACTTTCTCCGTGTCCGTAAATGAACCTTCATTTACTCGCTCAGCCACGCCGCACTTCAGTTACTACACAGGCAACAGCGACGCTCATATCTTTATTTCGAGGCAACACTGCAATGTGTCAGTATGCAATGGCGAGTAACGTATATACATAGGTACAAATTACCCCATACGAAATGGCTGACAGCTGAGAAGCTCATTCACGATCGAAGAGAGTTATTCTGTAAAACCAGCGTACAGATGACGCATGTGGGCGCGCAGCTTGGAAGGACACCTTGTGCATGTCTGAAAACACCTTTGTTTTGTTTTTTTGCGTAGAGCGCCATAGCCGCCGCAATCTCCAACTCTCTACGATCTTCGCTTGGAAAATCGTATGGTACATGGGTGAATTTCGAACATCCCGCTCAGGCCCGGAATAAATCGACGATCAAATGCGTCACCCGCATATTCTAGCCACGATAGCCGTTAGCGTCAGGCAAGTGTACTATCAGCGTCGAGTGAAACGTAAACCGCTGAGCCCGTGGCTGCCACGTTATAACACGTGCCGTCCAGTCATCATTGCTTAGAGGTGCCGAAATTTGGTTTGGCACACTGCGAGATTCTACAGTAGGGTGATATTGTATCAGGAAACAAAGAAATCGCTGCCCAAGCACTCGATACAGATGGGCAACCAGCAAAGCTGAAGCAGCCAGTTCCAGACGTCACAGCCGAAGGCAATGTGCCACTTGACAGACCCCCGCCGAAAGCGGACATCGACCTCGGCGAACGCGTTTCCGTTATTCTCACGACGACGATGCCCTGCCGATAACGTATAGCTTCCTCGGCATAGTCGTTGTCGCTTAGCTTTGGCTATGAAGGCGGTCGGATTCTCGGTGCGCAGTTGTTGCTTGCACTTAACCACCCTGGGGTGTTTATGTGCCTGGACTGCTGCACCGGCGGCGAAAATGAAATATCTCGCGAATCAGCTGTCGGTGCTGTTATAGGAAAGTTGTCCTCAGTTCGAGGGTTCGTAAAATCTGGGCCCTTCCCACGTGGAAGTTTAAACTGCTGCACGCGGGCTCGGCGGCATGGCTGCGAGTGGATGAACGACGTCACTGACGGCGCAGCCAATGGCAGGTGTGCTTGGGCACTACGCAGGAAAGGACGTCACCAACGGTACTGCTAAAGGCATGTGCACCTAAGGGCGATTAGGGAAAGCCATGACAACGCAGTAAATAACGAATGTTATAGAAACTCACGGCAAGTGGTTTTTCGTTTCGCCTATAGCCATGTACAGACGCGATCATAAGTTTGCAGACCACGCGACCACGTGGCAGTGTGCTTGCGTGCCCGAACAGCTCATTGCCTGCTTTTGGGAGTGTCGCAGTGCGCATGCGTGGACATTACATCCCGTTGGCCTTATTTCGCGCTTGCTGCATAATGGCGCGTGACCACGGCGCAAGAATACTTTAGGTGAGTGAACGCCTGGACTACCCGCTGCCAGATAATGTTCTGCTTCGCTGGGAGCCTGGGAGATGGCGCTACAAACTTTGCCTCGGCTTTCCCTCGTTTTTTATCGGTGTAGGAAAGCCCCGCCGTGGTGTAGGAAAGTAGCGATGCTCATTTATCGTCGCCACAACACCCTCGCGGCAAGGTCAACCTCCTCCCTTATCACCCCCTCTTTCGCCGCACTGCTCTATGCATGTCGCATGGTTGATATCACGTGATTACCCGGTTTTCTCAGATTGGAAACCGTCGTGCACATGCCAGATGTTCTTTGCGGAATTCG
This sequence comes from Rhipicephalus microplus, assembly GCF_013339725.1. Classification (NCBI taxonomy): domain Eukaryota; kingdom Metazoa; phylum Arthropoda; class Arachnida; order Ixodida; family Ixodidae; genus Rhipicephalus; species Rhipicephalus microplus. The sequence goes on from NC_051167.1 coordinate 172,038,481, forward strand.
CCAGCAACCCGCCACAGTCCTTAAAATACAGGGGCCTTAACAGTCCTCAGTCCGGCGCGCCATCTATCGGCACGCCGCAAACGAGAACATAATCGGTCCCTCCCCGCCAAGCGCTCGCTTTGTGGCGTTCGCTCACCAAAAGTATTCGGGGACCGTGTGAGCGGCCGAGTATCGGAAATAGTGGCCACCACCACTTCCACTGCTTCATCACGAAGCATCGGGGTGGCAACCTCAAACTCGATGTGATTTCGGTGTTGTTTCTGAACTACATACATTCGAAAGGCTTCAAGCGCAGATCGCTATCGTGACTGTTCGCTCGACTATGCTGACGCATTTTCACTATGTCATCACGTCTGCCGATTGGCGGACAAACACCCTATTTGAAAATTCTGGTATAGCGAAAGGTACACAGGGGACGTTGCATATTGTCGAGTAACCTGACGCAAGTACGCCGCCACGAGGGCCGGTGAAGAGAAGAAAGTACTATCTGCCGATAACCTACCACCACACTAGATCTGCAATCTTTCAATTCTGTATCGCAATAAGCGAATCTTCGATAGCGCGTATATCAACAAATCTAAAGCACCCCATTTACAAGAACGACAAAATGTTGTGTGCTCAGACGTCTCAATCCCGTTGCTAGGAGACACTCCCATTTCTCGCGAAAAAGGGTGCAGATGGTGCCGTGGCTGCTCTGACGTCGGCATCACTGGCAGCACCGATCGGAAATCCTGGTAATCGCCTCATGCATTGACGTGCAGCGAGAGAGCTGTCAACGAGCCGTTAGGCTGTGCATGCACTCACACTTCAACGCGATCACATTGTCTCCAAACTTGTAATCACACTTGTACAACATTCGCTTCGAAACAAAAGGAAAATCTTAGCTGGAGCAGTTCACAGTGAGTGCTGTAGCCAAGTACCCAGAAATCACCAGTACTATCATCGGCGACGAGGGAAGCACAAACACTGGTGCACCAACTGTAGCTCGCAACCTCGGTATCGAAAGATAATTACGCTGATGCAATTTTTCACTCTCATGGAACCGTATTCATGCCTTCTATCGCACTGTGCTGCTTCACGAGATATGCGTGCTTATCAGTGGTGAAGACCTAACGGCTTGCACTTTATCGGCTACGTTGCCAAGTTCGTTTATCTCACGCTGCAGTCAGCCTGGTTGTGATGACGTCACAAACCAAAGCCTCTAAAATGGCGGCCTATTTTTCACCAACTAACTACAAATGACCGCTTGTGCATCCCCAACGGAGTCGCGGGGTGGGAAGGCCGTGCAAAGGTCACGATATCTTCCGTACACATGTGACGAGTAGCGCATACTATGTTCTGACGTCAGGGTACAGTATAAACCAGTAATATCTTTTGGAAGCATACTCTACCTCTTTTTGTACTATGGTGCAGTCACGTTTGACACTACAGTTTCGAGTGCTTGGCTTTTCATTTGACGCATAGGCAACTCAATATTTTCGCTTCAGTGCCCCTTCGGCAAAACATACTGAGATTGATGGTTCATACTGCGCAAGAGGTAATTACGCAATGCAAGACGAAAAAAAAGCTGATCCTGAAAGAGTGTCACGTGCAAGTGAATTCACTTTTTCGTTATGGTAAAGGGCAAGCAAATGTGTAGTTATATTTGCGCAGGTGTAGTCCCATGTTTATGAAATCGTGCGGAGAGGATAGTTGATGTGGAAGAAAAGTTCTGCAGAGAGATGTACAGAAGCCGAAAGAACCAGGATGGCATCGTTAGAAGCAATAATAGCCCATAGGAATTTGACATCCTACCAGTAATGACAATGGAAGTAAGGAAAGCTCTAAAAGGATTGCAAAGAGGCACAACCTCCGGTGAGGATAAGGTATCAGTCGACCTTCTGAAAGATGGTGGAGAGATTGTCTTAGAAAAATTGACCACCTTATACACGAAGTGTCTCTTAATAGGCAGGGTAGCAGAATTTTGAAAGACCGCGAGAAATCATCTTAGCTTATAAGAAGTGAGACGTCAATGACCTGAAAAGTTACAGGTCGATCAGATGAGTGTCCGTTTCTCCACAAAATATTTACAAAAATAATAGCTAATACAATTGAAGTGACGTAAGAGTTCAGTCAACCAAAGGAGCAAGCAGCATTGTACAGTCCACTCCACAATATACCATGTTCATACTGTCAATCAGTTGATAGAAAAATGCGCAGAATGCAACCAATACCCATACATGGCCTTCATAGATTACCAGCAGACGTTTGACTCAATCGAGACATCATCAGTAATTCAAGCAATATAGCATCAATGCATCATGAATGAACATACTGGAAGAAATCTACATGTAGATTCATGGTCATCATAGCTATTCGTAAGGAAAATGGACGTAATCCCAATAAAGAAGGGTTCAAGGCATGGAGGCACGATTTCAGCATTGCTGTTCTCCGCATGTTTACAGGAGGGTTTCATGGCCCTAGATTGAGAAGATTTGAGGATAAGAGTCAATGGAGAGTATCGTGGTAACCTGCAATTCGCTGATGGCGTTGCTCTCATGAGTAACTCCGGGGATGAATTACAGCTCCTGAATACCGAACTGCACACGACAGCAGAAAAGTAGGTCTGAAAATAATACGCATAAAACTAAAAAATGTGCACCAGTCTCTTCAGAAAACAGCACTTTGTTACTTGTGGAGAGTCGCTGCAAGATCCGAAGGAATATGTCCGCTGAGGACAGATAGTAATCACAGAGCCGAGCTTTGAGAGTAAAATAACTTGAATAGAAATAGGGTGGATAACATTCGGCAAGAATTCTCAAATAATTAAAGGTAATCTGCCACTAAACCTCCAAAGGAAGTGTATAACAGCGGCATCTTGCCCGTGCTCACCTAAGGAGAAAGCTGGAGGGTTGCAATAAGTGCCCAGATTAAATTGAGGACGACGCAGTGAGCGAAGGAAAGAAAAATAGTAGGTGTAATTTTAGGTGACAAATAGAGAGCACAGTGGGTCAGGGAACAAACTGGGGTTAGGAATATCGTAGTTCAAATCAAGAAGAAATGGATATGGGCCGGGCACGTAGCACATTGGCAAGATAACCGCTTGTCACTAAGGGTAATTACAGCTTCTGAAAGGTCACGGGCCAGCGTCATATGCAGAATATTTTCGTTTATAAAGATAAACGTGCGTAATATAAATACATAAATATGGGTAATAAACGTTTTCATTTATATTACACATATATAAATACTTTGCGAACTAGCTTGAACATTAGTTTCTGGTTCGCTACTGAAAAATTATGGCATGTGTGCCTTCATCCTAAATGTGTGGAATGAATCAAATTAACTCTAAAAATATTTTTTAAATGCGCATCTCGATATGCACAACATATATTTTATCTTAAGAGCCATATGGCACCAAAGCCCGACCGGCTAACATGCAGTGTTGTCAACTTCGTGCAAGATCTCTGTAGGCCTGGCGTCGAAGAACCAGTTCAATTTACAAAATTTTCACTGCTCGCAATGCTATGAGAGTTAGGCAGAAGGAAGAAAAGGCATTATTTCTCTCGTGTGAGTGAGTTAGTAAACAAAAGTCCAAGATCCAGAGAGGTTGTGCTCTGGGATTGAGCACACCGGTAAAGGCTAAGAGACCTTGTCTCTAAAGCCTCCCTGGCCTGTGGAGCAACTTCTGTCTTTGAATTCACAGCTGAGCAGCGCATTGGACCACCGCTTCCGGAGGACCTCATTATAACTCATTGATATGTTGGAATATTCACAGAATATATGTTGTTATGAAGTCTTTTCTATTTTGCACAGCTCCCATTTGTTGTTCGTGTATAAGCTTGGGTGGCTTCTGTGGAAGCGCAGAGTTTGCTTGGAAATTGTAACTGTTAATATTGAGCCGCCAGTTTCCTGTCTAGACTCATGATGGGTGCGGGTAAAACGGGCAACCCGAAATCCGGCCACTAGACAAAGAATAAGCAAATTCTATTAGTTTAAATGCCTAATACGGTTCCTGGGATAATACGGGTAAACAGTGGAATTGCCTCAGACTGGCAGGCCGACGTTTCGATAGGAGGACTTACCTTTGTCAAAGGTCACTTGTCACCCTTGGCTTGTTAGAATTAAGTGGCTTGCTTTCAAATACGCGGTGGGCGTACACATCTAGTCTAGAGACTCACCCGCAGGAGCGTTTGCGTAAGTAGGCGTTTTGTGTGTTGCGACATTACGGACCCGAGCCAACGAAGGGGTTTCGACTTCCCTCCCAATCTTCGCCCTGCGTCGCTGAGCCATGTCGAGGGAAAAGGGGATTCGGGGGGGGGGGGAGGGTTGAGCCAACGGCAGGGGACACACCTCTTTGGCACTGGCTTTACGTAGACGGCACCCCTGGCTGACCCATCCTGGGGATATCGGCAGTCGTCGGTTCCTACATCCTTACATCTTTACCTTTCTTTCTTACTTTTACTTTTCCTATCAACTTATTTCTTCTGATTACTTCCAATTTTCTTAGCGACAAGGCTTACCCTTGTGTTATTACTCAACCTTGAGTAGTTACTTCCAATTTTCTTAGCGACAAGGCTTACCCTTGTGTTATTACTCAACCTTGAGTAGTTTGATTAGAGTGGCAATGTGATGCTGGCATCTGCGCACTTATACTCGTAGGTGCTTCAGTGTCTCCTAGTTAGACTCCTTTATGCGTGGTCACAACTGCTGCAGAAAGATTTTCGCTTTGACAACACCTGCCTTTCCCCTATCTGCTTGATCATCTTCCTCTTAAGGGACGCACCAATGAACTTGTAGTTTCAGCCAACCCAGAATATTTCCCAATCTCCATGTCGTCCACAGTGAAAATCTAGCTAAACAAGCCAGAGCTATATCTGTATTTGTTGTTGATAATTCTCTGACTGAAGTCTTGGACCTAGGATACAAGGTTACAAAGATGGCTAGTGGAGATCTCCTTCTAAAGCTACCTGAAGAGCATTTACTACGAAAAATTTTGCAGTGTTGCAACATTTGGTATTATTCTAATAACTTTTTCACCTCACTGATCAAAGAACACTTCACGCGGAACTGTTTTGGGGGCAAGCATTTAATTGTCTGAAGATTGGTTGCTTCAAGTGCAGAAGGAACAAAATTTTACGGATGTTAAACGAATCGTCATCAGGCGCGAAAACAAAGAAGTACCTACCAAACATTTGTGCTTACTTTAGCATCCAGCATGTTGGTTTCATCTACAAAGGCTCCATTAAACTCTCCGTCCGTTCCTACATTCAATTCGTAGACAAAAGCTACATTGAACTCTCTGTCCGTCCCTACGTTCCCAATGGAAGGCGATGGTATGAATGTCAGTGATTTGGTCACCACTTGCAAAACTGCCGCTGCCAGGAAACCTGTGCAAGATGTGGTGGCCACGGCCACCCATTCAATAACTGTTTCTGCGTCCTGCCACCTGAACTGTGGTGGGGACCACGCCACGTATTTGCGTGCGGGTATTAAATGAAAGAAACAAAAAGAAATAATCGGTCTTGAAGTCAAAGAAAAAATTTCATTCAAGGAACACCTGAAGAGGGTCTCTCCTTTCCGCAACACACCTTATGTTGATGCTGCACGTCGCGGGGCAGCTCCGCAGCAGCTATATGCCGCGTACATAGCACCCTAACAGCAACCAAGTTAGGGTATCCCAGTGTTGCCGGCTAAAAAATTGGTCATCGACGGCAACCTTTGCTACACTCAGCGAAAGCGCAGGATCGTACAAAGTCCCTTTGGTGGCTGCAGCCATGTCTGTCTCCGCCATTCCAGCCCCTGTTAGTGCTGGTAACAGCCGGCTGAGTCTGGACACGAGGGAAGCACCATCTGCCCCCGAGCCGAATGCCGCAAAAGTCTCGTCCTTTGAGGCAAATTTTTCCCAAATACTTTATCGCTCGCAAAAGCGCTTGCCCAGTGCCTCAGTAGAGGCAATAAACCCTTCACCTATCTTTAACTAGCACCTTAAAAATGGTGAGACTTTCTCGACCTCTCCAGAAAGGACAAGTTGCGTTTTATAGAGCCGGGAAATGACCCTATAGGTGAACACATTCCCTTTGTACCACAGCACTAGTTTGGTACCACAGCACTAGTTTGTTTTTTTCTTTACAATATGAGCACGAAAAATATTCAACATAAAGTCAAGGGCCTTCTTAGGAACCTTGGGGACTCCCAATAGCTTTTTTCACAAACACAGCACGATTGCTGTGTGTACAGGGTGCACTTAAAACCAACGCACGCTTTCTCCGACCGTATGTCAGCTTCTGCAAAGTCCACCATGCTGCTCAAGCGTTCTCTGGCGGCGTCGTTTTCATAATAGACAAAACCAGACCATGTCAGGTTCTGCAGCAGCAAACGACCTCGGTGGCAGTACCTGTTCGCGCCCTTCTCATCAACAAGCCTATAACCATTTGTTCACTTTACATACCCCTACACTGCCAGTTACAAAAACATAGATTTCTATCTTTTATTTATGAGTTGCCAGAACCATACTTTGTAGTTGGCAATTTCAATGCAGGCAGCAGCCTGTGGGAAGATCTTCGATGTGATGCCCGAGGATTTATGATTGAGGAGTTTGTTTTCCGCTGGGGCATGCCTGCTCAATAACAAGTAGCCAACACTTTTATGGTTGCTAACAAGTTATTTGTCTGTAGATTCCAGCATCGTTTCACCCACCCTTTTACTCGATTTTAACTAGGACGTTAATAAAGACCCCTATGGTAGCAACCATTTCACCATACTCTTAAGCTCAATAGAAAACGAATGTCCACACTTAGCTCCCAAGTTGAAGACTGAGGCAGCTAATTGGGAGCAGTTTAGAATTTTACGAGTATCTCGTGGGACAAGATGTCGTTTTTAGAAATCGATGCTTCTGTTCAGTTTCCACCGCTTTGAATATTGACGCTGCTTTGAAATGTATTCCTCAGTCAAGTGGCGTTGCTGCCAAACGTCGCGTGCCGAGGTGGAATGAAGATTGTCGGAAAGTTTAAGAAAAGCAAAACAAAGCGCGGGAACTACTGCGCGACTCTCCCACTGCTGAGAATCCTATTAACAAGCCTCAAGGTCAGTGAAAATATATACAGACAGGCAAGAAGGGAGAGCTGGCACGAGTTTTTATTGGGCATTACTTCCTATACCGATGAGGCTGAGGCCTGGAACGAGGTAAATAGAATGCGAGGTCAGACAACACACTCTATTGCATTAAAAATCATTGATGGCAACAGCCTAGAAGATGACGCAAGCTATCTGGGTTCACATTTTCAATGTGTGTCTAGCTCTGCGCACTTCTCCGACACGTTCAAAAGATACCTAACAGCTATAGAAAATAAAAAAAAATAGAAATGCGCCAAGAATGAGGCATTCAGTGATTCATTCAACATAGCTAAGCGGCGAACAGCCCCAAACTGCTGCAATGAGTCTGCAGCCGGCTCTCAGCGTGTTATATACCGATTGCTAAACCACATACCTCAAGACACACAGAACACCATCCTCCGTCTATATAACGATGTATGGGCTTCCACCGAGATCCCGTAGGCGTGGATAGAGGCCATTGTAATCCCAATCGGGAAACAGGGAAAGTATCCATCCAGTGTATCTAGTTACAGACCCATCACATTAACAAGTTGCTTATGTACAGTTTTCGAAAAAATGATGGACTGCCACTTAATACACTTACTAAAAAACAATTCACTAGACCCAAACCTCTGCGCATTTTGAGAGTCGAATCCACAACCGACCAACTCATCCGCATAGAGTCGCATACTTGTGACGCAATTGTGAACAGACACTTCTATCTCAGTATTCCTAAATATGAAAAAGGCTTATGACACCGTGTGGTGGTTTAGAATACTTAGAGACATGTCGCATTATAGCATACGGGCTTGGATAGTAAATGTAATCGAAAGTTATCTGAATAACCACAGATTCCGCGTTATTGAAACGCCCTGTCACAATCTTTTATACAGTAAACAGGCGTACCGCAGGGTGATGTGCTTAGCTGCACACTTTTCATAATTAAAATAGGATTATTGCAACTTTGGATATCTCGAACTATGTTCTATTGCAGATGCTCTATAGTAGATAAGTGGACTACATCCAGCTAGCATTTAAATCTTGCAATTTGTAAGCGACATGTTCAGCTTGGATTGAAGTAGGCGTTTTAATGAGCAGATAACAACAGTTTCGATATAAACGCTTGAAAGAGCACCTGTGTTTTTTTTTCTTCTAGAAATGAAGACCTCCACAAAATCCCGAAATGGAGCTCTATAGGGAACGCATACCTATAGAGGCAAAGCATAGTTTTCTAGGTGTAATTCATGACTCGAAACTTACATTTAAAACGCACATCAAGTTCATTAAACACAACTGCATAAAAAAGGAACATCCTTAAAGTGCTGTCGCACACACGAGGAATTGACATAAATGGCCTGATGAATATTCATAAACGCCTCATTCGCACACGCCTAGAATATACGGCCATGGTCTATCAGTCTGCCACAACCAGAGCATTAAAGATTTTGGATCATGTCCATAATCTTGGCATACGCCTTCATACGGGTGCATTTCGCACAAGCCCTGTGGAAAGCTTGTACATTGAATCTAACGAGTGGTCGCTACACCCACGAAGGTCTTAGATGTCGTTTCTATGTAATCTATAAGTTCATGCAGGCAAAGATCACCCCTCCCACTCCACTGTCAATGATCTGTCCAATGCTGTACTCTTCGAAAACCGTCCTTCGTTTCAGCAGCCCTACTTACTCCGTGTGAGGAGTCTAGCCGAGGAGCACCGTTTATTATTTAAGCACCGTAGTTTATTTATTATTTATTTATTTATTTCAATACCCTCAGTGCCCGAGGGCATTACAGAGGGGAGTGGGTTACATTTTTAACACAACATAATGAAAAAGCGGAATATTGGTGGTTACACGAATCAGTGAAAGAAACCAACAAGAAATAGTGCACATTATAAGAACAAAAACAGGTATTAAAGAACTACAAAGCTTAACAGGTCTAGTACTAAAAAATAGATCAAGCAAACGATATAACACTCAACCACAAGCACGTGCCTATAAACAAAAAAATGCATCGTTTTAACAGCATATGTCAAGATATGAAAAAAAATAAAGAACAAAGTGCTACTGAAAAATGGAAATACTATATTCCTAAACATTATGGCGACAGGTTAGGTATAGCAGCCTTAAACATAGTTATTAGTATTCTCGACTACAGATCGGGGAAGGTGATTCACACTTGCTGACGTGCGGGGGATGAATGAATTGTAAAAAATGCCGCCATATCCACGAAGTGAATGATGATGAGTGGGCGAAGCTCCGGAGGTAAACCTGGTAAACCATGAATCTTCCGTACATTTTGCCCACTCGATATTATTGCAACGCTCCCCCTAGCGTACGTCGCCGCACTATATCGAACGATGACACGCGCCATATGTGGCATCATTCCTATTTTATAACACCTCGCATCTTTCATAATCAACTACACGTACCGCCGTCTACTTTATAACATCTTGCATCTTTTGGACGGACGGACGGACGGACGGACGGACGGACGGACGGACGGATGGATGGATGGACGGATGGATGGATGGATGGACGGACGGATGGACGGATGGATATGGCTGTACCCTTTAGATCGGGCGGTGGCTAGCGTAATACTTAGAACTGAACGAGAGGTGGCTACATACAGGGGACGCACAGCCCATGCCTTAAGGAGCTTCGCTCCTAAAATGGTTGCTGTGGCATGTGGGAATGCCAACCTTATGACGATGGTCAATGCGAGCGGATACATAACAAGGGATTATCAATTTATTCTTAAGGACTGAATTGTCGTAATGTATCTTGTGAAACAGGCAGAGGCGACATATTTACCTAGGTTGTGAGAGCAGACGTAATGACAAAGTTGTTTTCATGGAAGTGACGCTGGAGGTGCGATGGTATATAGAAAGAATTGAACGAGCAGCCCGACTCTGGATGGATTGAAGCTGATGAATGAGTGTTTCTTGGCTGGAGTCCCACACAGATGCAGCATATTTCATTTTGGAAGAGACTAATAATTTATACAGAAGTAATTTTACTGGAAAGGAACAAATATGAAAATTACGGCGTATAAAGCCCAGCGTGCGATTAGCATTATTGGTTACATGTGTTACATGCATCTTCCTGGAAAAATCAGAAGTGATGATCATGCCTAGGTAGTTGTAACATGACACAGGTCCTAGGTTAGTATTATTAAGATGATAAGAGGGCAATGTTGTACGCGACGTGAAACGCGCACGTGCTTCCATTTGTTAATGTTTAACTCCATGTTCCACGTGTTAGTCCAGTCACGAACACGGTTTATATTTGATTGAAGATCAACGTCAGAGTCACTGTTAATAACACGGTATATAACACAGTCATCAGCGAATAGGTTCATTGATAAACATAGATTATCAGGTAAGTCGTTTATGTAGATGAGGAAAAGCAAAGGTTCCAGCACAGAGCCTTGGGGCACGCCCGATTCAACTGCAGAATAGATGAATGAGGTGTTATTCACAGTGAAAAATTGAGAACGATCAGTGAAAAAAGAGTGAAGCCATTGAAGGACGTTCAGATCGATGTTAAGTTTGCTGAGTTTTGAACGAAGCAGTTGATGAGAAACCTTGGTGAACGCTTTTGAGAAGTCTAGAAATATGCAGTCGACAATGAAACCCTTGTCAAAAATAGAATTTAGTTCATGTGTGAATGTCAAAAGTTGTGTCACATGAAAATGAATTGCGAAATCCATGCTGGTGATCTGTAAAAAAGAAGTTTGACTGTAGAAAAAATGCGAGATGAGAGCGAATAACATGTTCCATAACTTTACATGAAATGCATGTGAGATTGGTCGACAATTATATGAACAATGCCTATCTCTAGACTTGTGCAAAGGAATCACCTTTCCTACCTTCCAGCCTTCCGGAATGCAACCGGTATGAAGCAATTGCTGAAATATATTAGTGGAAATAATGGCACTGTACACTTTAGTACTAATTGAAAACTTTGAATTGATGCAATCTACACCACATGATGATGATCATCAACTTTTAGATGTTTTTATTTTTTCTATACCGGCAGCATCAAAGACAATGGGGTCCATTGTAAAGAAATCGGAACTAGCATATGCGGGAGTTACGGAACTCACATTTTGCGAAAAAGCAGAAACAAATACAGAGTTTAGAACATTTGCGGATTTATCAAGTTTGATTATGCGATTGTTTGCACCTTTAAGGGTGATTGAGGAATTGTCTCTTTTGTTCACTAAATTCCAAAATTGCTTAGGGTAAGTAATTAAAGGAGATGGTAACGTAGTATTAAAAATTAATCCTTGGCATCTTTTAGGGCTTGTTTGTATTCCGTAGCTACGGCTTGATAATCACTCCAACGTTCTTGAGTGCCAGTTACCTTTGCAGAGCTGAAAATGCGTTTTTTATTATTGCGTAGTCGTTTAAGCGATTGACTGAACCATTGTGATTGCAGGTTAGGTGTGATGACTATGCATGGCACATATTTTTCTATGAGTGATAGAATCTTTTCTTTGAATAAAATCCAGTTAGTATTAACGGAGCGATTTTAAAAGTTGTGCATGTAATCACTTTAAAAAGTGTAGAAATCATGGTTATTAGCATCAAAATGTGCACGCTTATAGTCCCGGATATATTTTTTGTGGTTCCTACTGTGAGGTACTGTGCAGGTGAAAGAAAAATGAAGCAGAAAGTGGTCGCTCAGCCCCTGTAAGTAGGACATGGAATGGAAAAGATCAGGCGCAGTGGTGAGCACTAAATCTAAGATGTTAGATGTGGTAGACGTAGCCCCGCCGCGGTGGTCTAGGGGCTAAGGTACTCGGCTGCTGATTCGCAGGTCTCGGGTTCAAATCCCGGCTGCGGCGGCTGCATTTCCGATGGAGGCGGAAATGTCGTAGGCCCGTGTGCTCAGATTTGGGTGCACGTTAAAGAACCCCAGGTGGTCAAAATTTCCGGAGTCCTCCACTACGGCGTCTCTCATAATCATATGGTGGTTTTGGGACGTTAAACCTCACAAATCAATCAATCATGTAGTAGACGTAATTCTTGTTGCCTGTGTCATTAGCTGGGACGAGTTAAAATTGTTGTACAAATTCAAAAACGCATCTCCCGCTCCGGAGAAAGGATGACAAGTGGAATGCACGTTTGACCAAACTATATTCGGGAAATCGAAGTCGCCTAGTAAAAGGAGCGGACTATTCGGATACCGTACTGTTAGCATGGAAATGACATCATGAAGCTCGTCAACAAAAGTGGATTAACAAGATGGTGGTCGATAACAAGCGCCCAATATCAACTTCTTGGAACACGTTTGTATTTCAACCAAAACAAGTTCCAAAGCACTACTACAATGAATTGGAAAAAACAAAATCGTGTCTGAAACGGCGATAAGCACACCGCCGCCACACCGAACACCTGTGCCACAACGGTAAATGTTGTGTTTTTTGCAACCAAATAATTCACTGTTATCAACCTGCGCAGACAACCAGGTTTTAGTAAGACAGATTATGTCGGCGTTAGAAGCATCAATAGCAGAGCAGAGATCGTCACGTTTTGGAATTAGGCTTCGAATATTTGTGAAAAGAAACGAAAGTTCGTTTGCGACTGGTAGCTTTGATCCACTTCTCCTCGCGTAGCGCTATTCGGCGTTGTGCGACACAGATGCAAGCGGCGACTCAAGCGATTGCTCCCGCGGCATACCAGCCGCTGTCACAGTGGTGGGCCATAGATTGCAATGTGTATTTCTTAGAGGTTAATTCTACATATCCACCCACACTTCTTGGAATGGCAAGACATATACAGATGTCCCGAGTTTTTTGACAGACGCCTCAATGTCTAACACTCCTGCTGTCCTACGCTACTGTCGGTCTATCCTTTACGGACTGCTGGCGCTTTGCATCCCGAGACAAGCATCCTCACAGCCGAAGCTTATGCGAAACTTGCGACCCTCAACATATTAAAGAAATAAAGCTACAAAAGGCAATAATTTACACCTGATTCCCTTTGCGTGGTAAACCCCCTGAAAACTCTTAAAATGTCAAATACCACATCCTTCTGTCTCTTTACTCAGTATTATGCATTATCCATGCTCACGATTAGCATGTCGTAGCCTGCTGGGAGCCTGGGCACTGTGAAATCCGAGGCAATGAGATGGTGGACTATAGCTAGCTGCATCCGCCCAAGAAAAGCACTCTTCATACATGCACATCATCCATGCGCTTGATCCTAAAACCATTTCTTCAATGAAATCCCAGAGCTTATTGGCAGAGTACGTGGGATAGGCACACCCGAAATAAACTGCGCGTTATGAAGCCCTATATCGGCAATCAGTCGTTGGTATTATAATCACGGCGCACACAAGTAACAGTATACAAGGCTGCGAATACGACACACAGATACCTCAAATTTGTATCTCCTATCCAATGATGATCCACCCAGGTTGCAAAAATGTGGAGAACCACTTTACGTACTTCACATACCGATTCAGTACAATGAATTGGAAGAAGCACTTTACATTACCATACCGACAGCAATTTCCACTGAATCCTGCGATGCTCATCGGCAGGAACTCACTTTTCACATTAAGTCACTTTCAGAATTTTTGAACGATACACATAGTTTTCATGTCACACATTCAGGGGTTTCACAGCCCAAGCTCTCAGCGGAGGTCGCAGCTGTGGTGATTGCTATAACGAAAGCACCTACATCGTGGCCCTTGGACTCAAAAACATTGACGATGCACTCGAGCTTACACCATGTTTCCATAGTATCGTTACCACGACCACATGTCATTGATCCTCACTGCACATAAGTAACGTCACTTTCATATTTTTAAAAACTTATACGTTTAACCCGTCTTTCGGACGAGGAATTGTAAACCCCTATATAGTCACTTAACATCACAATCATTGCTCAAAACTTCACAGCCCTTGAATGTCATTGTAAATAACGAATCAACGTTATCGTTACATCACCTTTCACAGTGCTTTTTGGCCTATCAATGCCCTTGCGCTACTAAAATTCACATATCGAAGTCAGTCTCGAGACTCGCACTTAAAGCTGGCTTCAGTTTACGCTGCACCACAAAAACCGATGAAGTTGACTCTACGAGCGGCGTAGGAAAGGGTGTGGCGGTCACTCTCGCCACAAGTCATAGTGGCTGGCGACTTCAACGCCAAGTATCAAGCGTGGGGTCTCAGGGCGGGGGATGAGAGGAGGGCGCAGATGGTGTTCGCGGCCATGGCGAGCCTGGTCGTAGTGATCGACTCACATTCTGAGCCGACTTATGAGGCAGCACACGCCGCCAATTCGCCAATTGGATAGATAGACGCTGGCACCACCCTCCGTGCTGACGGTGAGGTACTCATGGTGAGTCCGAGCTGATGCCACGTATTCGGAACACAGCAAGATCGCAGTGCAGATAGGCACTGATGAAAGGACAGTTCGCAAGCGTCTCACTATACGCCCAGGCGGAGCTCCTGTTCTCGCTGGAGACAAGAAATGTCTCGCGAGGACTGTCTGCTTGCAACTCTGATCGCCGGAGGCGCCGAACTCTGTTCTAGGGGCGTTTTACCGAGTCTTTTACGCACGCCTTCGACACCAGCATTGGTTGGTTAAGTGGAATGTCCGAGGAATAGCTGGTGGATGCTGGTTCTGGCGCAAAAGCACGAAAAAGTGAACGCCATGCGAAGGCGTTTTCAGAGGTCAAAGAGCGATGACGTGCGTGCTCTTTTGTGAACGGCGCATTGCGCTGTGCTGGCACGCTTCCTCCTGTGTGTCAGAGAGGTGAAGGCGAACTCTAAGAGGGAGTATCACTTGACGTGCTCGCAGGAAACCATATTCTCGTCCACCTACCGAGAAGCTGTCGGCAGAGCCCACCCACTCAGGTTCCTGCCTCCGCTGGAACGGGCGGATGGCTCGAAGACGACGACGAATATCGAGTCGGCAATCCTCATACTTGAGACGGAAAGGTAAATAGATGAACCGAACACTGATCTACTCAAGCACGCCAAAGTCAAATGGCTGCAGCGCCTTGTGATTCACATGACGTGTGTGCCCCTATAGCGGAAGCAAATGTGCGTGAAGTGGTTTGGGCAATGCCGTATCGTTCGTCGCCAGGACCGGACGTGATTACGCCGCTCCTTATGAAGGGCCTGTTTAGGATCCATGCGCGGTTCCTGCTGCTTGTATTTTATGCGGCGCTCGCGCTTGGCTCTTTCCAATGATGTTGGTGCCTGGGCAGGATCATTTTCATCCCAAATCCCGGCTGGCCTCACGAGTGCACGACATCGTACAGGCCCATTTGCGTTGACTCTGTGTTCGGCAAGACCTTGTAACGGCTCTTGAACGGTCACTTGTACTACTTTCTGTCGAATAACGGGCATGTTCACAGACATCAATGCTTGTTGACGCACAGCAGAAGTGCGATGATGGCGAAGCTACACCCGAAGGAGACGCTTATTCAGCTCAGGGTCTGGAAAACGCCTGCGGCGGTAATGTTATTAGATTTTCAGGGTGCCTTCGGCAGCGTGTGGCATCCTAGAGTGCTAAGGCTCTTCCAAGAGCGTCGCGTGCCTGCAAACTTTCACCACCTATTGCGGGCATTTTTGCAGCAGCGCTCGGTGGTCTTCAGGTCAAATTCTGCGAGTTGGTTGTGTACCTCTTTTTGGGGAGTCCAAAGGGGTCCTTGTTCTCCCAGATGCTGTGGTATGTCATAATTTTTAACCTTGTGTGTTTCCCCTTCCCGCGAGGCGTTACGATCCAAGCGTACGCTGACGATATCATCATCGTCATCGCAACAGATTCCCGTGCGTGCCTTGGAAATATCTTTTCTGCATTGCTGAGGGATGTGGTCAAGTGGACAGTCGAGCCGAAGGTTACCCTCAGCAGAGAGATGACCTACTCAGTGTTGTATTCTCACGGGCATTGAAATATAGAAAAGTGGGCCTCATTTGCGTCAATTAAGTCGGAATATAGATCACAAAAATGACCTAATAGGACTTGCTACAGATTCTTGGGGTCATTTTCTACACGCGTATTTTTTTCTTTATACATGCTGAATTCTTAAAATAAAAATAAAACGAAACTAACAGTAACGAAGACTGCGACGTTAGCTCGTATTCAGAGTGGCGTCCTCCGCTCTAAGCAAAAGGTGGTGTTTTATCGCAGCGTTATCCTACCCGCCATATCGTACGGTTCGCCATGGTCTGGTAGAACCAGCTATGTCCAGACTGTCGCCTGAAGCCCATCGTCAACTCCATGAAGTGCACGGTTTGCCCGAACCTGTTGGAAACGGTGAGGACAATGCAATAGGGGCCCTTCAGGTGTTAAGAGTTCCCCCAATCACTCTCGAGCGTGACAGGGCTAACGCGGAGTTCAGGCTGCTACTCTCCCGTCAGCTGATTCAGTACAAGGAGCTGTCCTTACGGCCTGACCACGTCCTCTCCACTCTAGGAGGTGTAGCTGGAACATCCTGCGGCCAGAAACACCTTACCGTTTTGTAGACTCGCGTGGGCCGAGGCATGCCGGATGGCCCGCATGCCAGGAATACACGTGTATACGAACGGCTCGTACAAAATCACTTGGCAGCGGTGGTGTTCATCGTACTTGGCTTGAGTGAGCAAATTTGTTTCGTAGTGTTAAAGGCACGACGCCAACACGGTCCCGAAGACGCCACTGCTCCGAACTCCGCCGCCAAGGTCACCAGCCGTTTGGTAGCGTGTGTTACTCAGCTCGCGACTGCTTCTGCGCAGAGCTAATAGACGACCGGACGAGACGACGGTGAGTTAAGGCAAGATTTATGTACAGCATAGAAATAGAGGAATTACATATTCAGCACTGGAGCCAAGAGCTCAGGGACTCGAAGAGCCGATAGGTCTTCTCTCACACGCATACGTCGGCTTCTTTCTAACGCATAGGTCAACTGCTGACGACACGCCACTTGGCTTTTTGATAGGCACCGGGTGGATCTTTTGCGTCACCGACGTCCAACCAGAAGCGCCGCTGGCCGGGATGTCAGAATTCTCCAATGGGGATTCGCCACTGGGCTGCGTCATGATCGTCAAATCAGGAGCCGCTGCATGGGGTTGCACCCAAGGACAAGTGATGTTGCCACGCATTGCGTAAGACTCGCCAGACTGGAAGGCGCCGATTGCTTCATCGGGATCGTGGGCAGAGGAGCTCGCTGTACGTTGCGTAAGATAGAACGGCGCCGCCGCTTGATGACGCCGTTGAGTTGATCGCGTCAGGCGGGCTCGATCGCTCGCCTTGACACAGATTGCCTTTGCAAAAACATTGACGTTGGGTGTGGAATCCCAGGCGTAACAGCACCCCCACCACCAGACAATGTACCGGAAAGACTAGCTGCTTCCACGTGGCTCGGATATCGGGCATGCTCGTTCGCCAGGTCCTTCCAGGTTCGCCTGCAAGGCCGTGAGGTGAATGTAACTCCAGGCTCAGTTCCGTGAACACATCCCAATCTTGAGGACGAATCCCAGTTCCGCTGACTTGTCGCCACAACTTGGCCAGCTTTGCTCGTCTCTTCTGGCGATATTTGGTCTCAGCACTTGTCGATAGTTCTGCAACTTGTCAAGAATGGTTCGACAACAGACAACCCACGGCACAAGCAAGTGCCCACGGTTACCCGAGAAAGCACCAGACAAAGTATAGTACAACATATACCTAGCTACGTGTCTGTCGGAATTTCGTTCCTTCTACATCAAAAGGAACATGTGGGACACAAGACTCTTAAAATGAGAACTCATAATTTTACACGTACAACAACGTAATAAAATAGAACACATCAATTTGGCCCGTTGAGATCATTCTGTACGAGTTATCAGCTAAGGCTGAAATGAGGACAAAATTTTGCCCCGACTCGTCAGCAAGAGACCGAAAGGTGGAGAAGGTACTAGCTAAAACGCACGGCTCATTGTGTCTGCATTAGCGTTTAGCTTTCCGTTTTTGTAGCGAACGTCAAAGTTGTGCTGTTGGAGTATCATGCTCCACTTCAGTAACCGGCTACTTTTAGGCGACGATACCTATGCGGTACCAAGAGCTGCTCATACTTGCGATGTTGCGCATTTGTGTAGCTCCGATACAGGAACCCTGCCTTTTCAAAAAAGGAAACATTTTTCCCCCAAGTTTACGCTTTTCATTAGCGCTGTAATCAAGGGGTCCTCACGCTGCTCTCGGATGAGCGTTTCTCGATCAACCCTCAACAGCTCACTCCAACTTTCCGCTACAAGCGAGAGCGTTGCACCCCTCTCGCTCTGACTCAATGGCGCCATGTCGTCTCCTCCGCCAAAGGAGACCGCGCCAGTCGCTTCGGTGACGGGCAACTCGAGTGACTGTTCAAATGACTCACACGGAGAATTTCCTGTCTGAGGTTCCGTCGACTCCCCGCCAAGGTCACACAGATCAGCAGTTTTTGCACGTGGTGTTTGACCACATTGAGCAAGATCAAACACCTGCAAAAGCTTCCGCGCTTGCAAACCCGTGAGGGCCATGTACGCTAAGTTGGAGAAGAACGATTCACCTTGCTCTTTGAGAAGCTGCTCTGAGTTATTAGAAAAAAAGATAAGGAAAACGATCAGGAAACGCAGCAGACACAGCCGCTTCGGTGCGAAGCTTACCGAACGGGCCTTCAATGACAACCGTAGCGATTGGTAAGCAAGCACTCTGCTCCTCGGCAACTTGCCTGATCTACGCGCATTCTCCTGTAATGTCGTCTGGAGACACAGACAAAGGATGTACAACGTCCATGGTTGCCGCTGAGTCTCAAAGTGCTCCACACGTTTTCCCATTCAGGCTAATTTCTTGGAGATACGGCTCTAACAACCACATGTTTTTTTTTTCCTTTGTCAGATGGGCTTGATCGTTGCCCTTGACACAGATTGCTTTTGCAAAAGCATTGACGTTGGGTGTATTATTCCTAGGCGTAACAGTAGGCCGGTATCAGATCCATCACGCTACAAGCGCGCATACTACACGGAAGTCTTCACAGTAATTGATGCATTAAGTTACTCAAAGAACAAGGGCTTGACCATCACCGTCCTGGTATACGGGGATTTCTTGTCCCTGCTCCAGGCACTCGCAGGGTTCCGGATGACTGACCCGAGAATTCGATAAATAACTATACTTTTGCGGGATATTTCCAACGTCATGCCAATTACGCTCTCTGGTGATTCGGGGCTTTTTGGAAATGAGCTGGTGGATTTTCTCGCTGCACATGCGGCCCGATTGGGTGATACGAGGCAGGCTCCTCTAAGTGCGAGCACGATCTGCAGTGCCTTGAGAAGGCAAGAACTCCGGCGTTGGGAGCTCGACTGGAGGAATAATAGCACCCACACGGACCTATTCAAATGGGTTCCACACATCTTGGACGCACCTCTTTGATTCCCACCTAACAAAGCCGTCATCACCTTCCTAACGGGGCACGGTTGGTTCCTCTTGTATTTTCACAGGTTTAACCTGCTTCAGGAACCGGTGTGTTCGTGCGGCGCAGTTTGCGATGAAACTGATCATTATCTGTTTGGTGTCCCCCTAACCCGATATCTGGCAGCACAAATCCAGCCACGCGCTGATTACGAGCAGAATAGATATGCGTACTTGCTACAATGCGCAAAGAACCGCGCGCTGATCATTCTTGACCTCAGCTGTTTACGTAGCCAGCGAAATCTCTCGCGCTCTATTGCCGTGTGAAGACGCAGAAAGAAAACCAGGGGGCAGCTCACAAATACACACCCACATGATTGCGATGATGTGGAGGTGGAGCTGTCCTGTAGGCCATACACTGGCGAGGGTGACAACCTCAGCAGCCTCTGCCTTTCGCATTGTTTTTGTCTGCCGGCATGCACCACATGACCTCACCATAACCCCCTTTCCCACACACAATAATTGCTTTAAGTATTCATTTTTCCCTCGCACCATAGTCGAGTGGAACAAACTAACTAATGCAATTGTTTCAGCACCCTCATTGGCATTGTTTTCCTCGAAATTAGAAAGTGCACTAACCAGTTGAATTGTTGAATCGTATTACATACCACTGTACATGCTTGTATAATTGTAGTCTTCTATTTTTTATTGCATGATATTGCCAGTTGAAGTTTGTATTTGCCCTATAGACATTGTATAACCTGTATATATTATATGACATTGTACTTGCCATCTGTTCATGACTAACTTCATGTACCACCCTGCTAAAATCACCAAAGGTGATTGCAGTATCTGTAAATAAATAAATAAATAAATAAAATTAAACCAAGACGTCATTCTCGATCACCGGCGGTCTACTGGGACCTCATGATCATCCTGATGAACGCATGGACTCATCCCACACTTCGAAAGGCGCGGGCAGGAGGACTGGTGGCACGGTGTTTGAACAAACGCCAGGCAGTGTTTTTTTTTTCTTCTATCATTCTTTTTCTCTATCATTTTGGTTTTGTACGGGGTCATGAATGATTTCTGAAAAAAATATACTTTCTTAGTGCGCAGGGAACGATTGTTCAAAACATTCCCTGCGCACTAAGAAAGTATATTTCTTTCAAAAATGCGATACCAACCCGCCCAAGTAGCCACTCTTTTGTCATGGATGATGCCTGCAGATGCCTCAAGATGTCCTACACCTGCCAATAAATGAAAATGTGTGCGCAGAGGAGCTGGGCACGTTCTCTTTTTTTAACTCTTACCCTCTGCTTTCTGTTCATCTTCTCTATATCTTACTTTCAACTTCCCGGTCTTCCCTTTCCTCGCACCGCGAAAGCTGTTATGAGTTAAAAACTCCGGTCACGCGTGGTGCTATAGTTGTCTGCCGCCGCCGGTGTCTGTAGCCACATTGCACGAAATGAGAAAAAAAGAAGCCTAATACTAAAGACACAGTAGGGCTCGAACCCGGGTCGGCTGCGTCACAGCCCAGTATTCCACTACTGGGCCTCGCCGGTACTTGGGACTCGTTGGCAAACTTGCCTTAGGCAGGCTTGATATCGGGTAAGGAATCGCGTTATTACGACTTATAAAGCGCTCTAGTCCAGCGAAAGAACAACCAGTCGTCGCACAATGCGAATAGCGTAATGAGTGGGTCGTACGATGCTCAAACCCATTACAAAAGCTTGTTTTTATCACCTATTAACTTTGGCGCAAGCCCACCTAAGGTATAATTCATCGTCGCCGTTGGCGCCTGCATGAACGATTGGCACAAAATTACTTGCAAGTGTGTAGCGGATACCTCGCTTCTCAGAGGAATGACGAGAAATAGCATAGTGAATGCCGGCATGCTACCATAAAATTTTATTATTAATGCCGTAGTGGGTATCAAGCAAGTGCGCTTGCAGCAGTTACCTAATGAGTGTTTAAAAAAGACTCTGAAAAGCCTATTTTCTAGCTTTCGCTGTGACTGTGCTGTGCCTTCCGCGCAGGTCTGGCGTTTTTTCTCTCGTTTTTCATACTGGGCCTGTTCCATATACGTCCGGGGGGTCAATTACTAAACGCTTCGCGAGGTATGTGTCCCCGTTGACCCCTAGGGAGAACGTTGCGCTACCTCTGCCTCCACCTTTGTTTTCCTTTTTCTATTTGGCTTTTTTGTGTAAAATAGAGTTATGGGCGTGAACTAAACGCCCTGTTAATTATTGTTGAATATTTAATGAAACAAAGAAGAAAATGAAGTGTGAGCACGAGCGGAGAGCTCATGACTGGGCGGGTTGAATGAACGTTTCGCGGACACTCGACGCGTTTATAGCTCGCCTGAGCCATTAAAACTTTGTTTTTTGCTCACTGCACCAGCGAATACATTCTTCTACATTTTCTTCTACACGCCATATATATACATTTCATATGGGCTTTAAGACTGCTATGCTTATGCAGGAACTGGTTTTTCCCAGACCTTGATTTTTACAATTGTTTGATCAAAGGTGGGAATGAGTTTGGAATGAGTTTACTCATGAAGTTGGCAACAGGGACATGCACCATCACCAGGAGATGGCGTCACTACTAACCACCTTAATCCTAACATGCCAAGAATACCAAGACGCCTTTGACAAAGGTAAATCCTCTTATCGAAACGTCGGCCAGCCAGTCTGAGGCACCTCCACTGTTCACCCTGATTATCCCGGGAATCATATTAGGCATTTGGAGATATGGTGCCCTATCTTCCCCGCACCCCACCCGAGTCAAGACGAGAAACAGGCGGCTGAATACCGACAGTTACGAACCCCAACCAAACACTGCATTTCTAAGGAGCCACCCATGGTTATACACGAACAACAGACAACAAATTCAGGCTGTGCAAAACAGAAAAGTCTTCAAAAAAACATGTATTGTGTGAATGCTCCAACATATCATTAAGTTCTAATGAGGCCCTCCGCAAGCGGAGGTCGATAGCGCTGCTTAGCTGTGAATTCGAAGACCAAAAATGCTCCGCAGGCCAGGGAGGCTCTAGGGAGACACGGTCTCCCAGCCTCTACTTGTGTGGTGAAGCCCAGAGTGCAAACATTCCTGAAATTGGACTTTTGTTTATTCACTCACTCTCACACTCACAAACACTCACTACCTCACACACTCACGCAATCACTCTCTCACACTCACTAACTCGCACACTCACTCAATCACACACTCAATCACACTCACTAAATTACTCAATTACTCAATCACTCACTCACAAAATCACTCAATTACTCAATCACTAACTCATTCAATCACTCACTCACTTAATTACTCACTTAATTACTAACTCACTTAATTACTCACTCAATTAATCACTCAATTAATCACTCACTAAATTACTCACTCATTCAATTAGTCACTCAATAAATTACTCACTCACTTAATCACTCACTCAATCACTCACCCGACAAAAAGAATGCCTTTTTTTCCTTCTGCGTAACTTTCGTAGCATTGCAAGCAGTGAAAGTTTTGTAGATTGAACTGGCGCTTCGACGCCGGGCCTACACAGTTCTTCCGAGCAGTTGACACAACGCTGCATGTTAGCTGGTTTTGCTTTGGTGCCATGCGGCTCCGTACAGTGCTCGACTCTCATGTCTCCAACGATGGAGCGTAGCGCACGCAACAGCACGAGCAACATCTGCTGTCGCAAATGCGCCGCATCTGAGATTGTGTGGCGCCGGTGATGTGCCTGCCTTGCAGTTTCCCACCCTTTTGATTTCCACGGCCGCGATGAATGCTTTTGCCGACGAAGCGCTTTCAAATGTATAGAACCGAAAGAAAAAAAAATAAAGGAAACCAGCAATTGCCCGTATAGGCGCCTTTTATACTGTAAACTTATTCTGGCCTCGTAATATCATATCATAGTCAGAACAGTTCGCTTCGTTTTTTTTTGTTTGCTTGATTTTTGTTTCTTCGCCAAATCGTTCAGATCCCTTTCGATGGTCAAAGCGGTTTTTGCATCCGGGGTGATGAACAGGCATCAGTATTGCAAGGCAGGCACAACACATGCGCAGCGAATGCTCAGATGTGGCGTATTAGCGACTGCAGATGTTGCTCGAGCTGTGTCGCGTGCGCTGCTCCTTCGTTATAGACGTAGGAGTAGGGCACCGTGCAATAAATTGTCTTGTACAGAGCTAGATGCGCATTTTGAAAGTTTTGTTCAGAGTTCGTCATTCATTATGTACATCTACTCTGTGATGAAGGCACGCATGCCATCACTTTCCAGTCGTGAAGCAGAAGCGAATGTTCTAATTAGTTATAAGTTATCGTAAAAAGTTTGAGACAGTTATCCTTAGCAATACGTATCTATTAAGGCGTAGTATAAGCGACACAAGTTTGTAGCGCTTAAGAATTCATATCAGATGAAGTCACCAATTGAGAAAACATCACGCAACGTGGACGACGGATTAAGAAGATAAGAAAGCTAACGTTGTCAGAAAGAAAACAGAATCAGCCCACAAACTGGAGCTCATTTCGAGACGCATTCCTCCTACGGTGAACTTAATCACACTGAGAATAAGGACGATGACTAAGACGAATGCGAAAATAAAAAAAATACACCGGTGTTTACAACATTGTCGGTTTGTGTCGCAAGTATGTGTATTTGCACCTTCGCGCTAAGCTATCCTGGTCCACGAACTCCTGTCAACACATGCGTGATTCATACGGATAACTCAACTTGAAATAAGTGCGAAAAGCAAAGTTGGGGAGACGAAAAAAAAATAGTTGCAGCTGTGAAGCTCTTCATCCAAAAGATAAGTGACAGAAACACGTGATCTTACGGTGCATCGTCAAGAAAAATAATTTCCTTTATACTAAGGAATGTGATGATTCTGTGCTGATACACAAGTCCCTTTTTCTAAGAGAGTATGAGCTTCCACAAACAGCCGTATTACCTCTTCGAGATAGCTGCCTAGTACTTTGAACGAGGGAAAGTGCGGTGAACACATTCACAATGTATCGGGCCAAACTGGAGTAATACTGCAAGACGAGCTAGTTGGTATGCGTATATCATAACTTATTTTTAGCGTACACTAACACACGGACAAAGCCAACAAGTACAAAAGGGTACTGAAGGGTACGTTGGTGTGGTACTCTTCTTTTCTTTGTCCGTGTGTCAGTGTACGCTAAAAATAAGTTACGATGGGTCAAAGTGCTTTGGTGCTAGTTGTCAAGATTATTGTGTGTGATTTACATCAGGTTCTAAGCTTTGCCGTGGGTCAGGTCATTTTGGTTGATCATTGATCAATTGGCGCAACGAAAATCGGGTAAATAATCCTGCTTTCCACCATTTCATACTATTCACATCATGGATTGAAGGTTTCTCGTTTGTCTAAAATAGCGGTTGTCGAAGCTGCGGCGTCAGGATTCCCGACGAAATTTGCAGAGGTGCTCAAGTTATCCACGGCCAGGGACACAAACCTGCATCTCTACAGTAATCTATAGAAAACACCATTTCTTGAAACTTATCTGCAAAAGAATGTTGAGTGAGCATACCGGTAGTGAATAAAGCAGTTAAGGCTAAAGGTTTTGCTTTGTGAAACACCGGTGTTCATTCCAGTGTTTGCCCCTGTCCAGGTTTCATATTGTGGCTCTGAAACACCCTTACCCACTTGGCCTTTCGGCACGACTTTTAATATTTTCTCTGTCGCGTGTTGACACGCCTCAGTCGGCGCAATTTGATAATGACCAGCGGGGCAAGGTTACTTCAAACACTACACCCACCGCGCTCTTCAGGACCCGTGCTTGGCTTTGCATGTAGGCTTCTTATGTTCTCAACGATTCACGACTTTGCAAAGCATGTGCTACTTTCGCAGTTCCTTCCCAGCATTTCATTTAAGCACTCCCATCTATCTAGACCTCTTTAAAGACAGACATAAAGTTTCTTTTGAGATCGTTAGGCCATCGTAGGCGAGCAGTTAGACCCAAAGAAGAGTTATTGTGTCTTTAAAGAGTCTTATACGAGGTCATTCAGAATTCGCAGGAAATAGGAGCAATAACTGTTTTATGTTTCTATCTTCTTTTTATCTTGTCTTTCGAGTGTATGCCGGTGTCTTGCGTGTATCTTCAACGGTTGCTCAAATTCACCATCTCACACGTTTTACTGCTATGAATATGGTGCCCTATTGTCCCGCAGAAGTGCTTCCGTTTAACGTGCGCACAGAAAAAATCTTCGCACTGAAAGGGTCTTTCCCGTGCTCCTTCACGCAATTAGGGCTCCTAGACTAAAATTGAGCAGTTATGCCACGTTCGCACTGTAAGTATACGAGGAAAGTTTTCAGAAGTTCCATGTCTACTCACGCAATGACTAACATGAGAGCGCCTACCTGGACTGACCGGCACATCTTTCGAAATAGCGCTATATATTGGGCGGGGAGAGAAATCGTCCTCGATGGCAATCGCTTCCTGATCGGGATGTCCCCGGACATGTTTTTTCACGTCCAATATTACTGCATGAAATTCGGGCATTTGGAGGAAGTCGCCTGTGCATGCGGTGGCACTACAGCTAAGCTTAGCGTATACTTTAACTTGAGCCTTCAAGTGGGACAGCCAGGGGGGCTCTGGTTTCCCGGTAAACTCATTCGCACAGCAAATTAAATCAGCGAGATTGCTTGAGCAGAGAACCTTTACCACCTCGAACGTCCCTGTAGAGGTCTTATTCATCACGTCTCCAGCAACCCCGCTATTAAACGCGTGTCATCGGTAGTGCCACCAATGACAAAAAAGCATTATTAGGACTAATGAGTGCGCGCATATTTTATAAAAACACGCAGGTTTGAAGAAAGGCAGACGGCTTTCAGCAGTAGTGGCGGCATCATTGTGCATGTCACAAATATCACGAAATGTTCCGGGGGCATAACTCTATCTCGCGCGTAAGAGTTAACAAGAAAACGCCGATGGGGGAAATTCATCCAATAGTCTGATAAGCAGCGCTCTAAAAACAGAGTAATCTCCCGCTAGCTAGAAGCATTACACTTCTGAGTAGGTGACGGCAAGTCGGCTTGAGAGCGTGGCGTTCTAATAGCCTAAGTGCTCCCTGGTGATGAAATTCTGCCTGAGATTATATGCAAACTTAAGCGAAAGATTCTTTGTTATTTGAATCCAAAGCATTTTTCAGCGATACCAAGCCACTCTATTTACCTATCTATACAAAGTACCTCAGCTATCATTAGCCAAAGTGTAGAAATATTCCATGTCATTGAAGACCTCCTGAAAGATTGTGGCACAGTGCACAACTCGACATTACTCTACACCACGCTCAAACGAAAGGTTTAAATAATAGATTTCATCTCGCACTAATGGAGATTTTATCGATGTATACGAAACCACACCACGATAACTGGGATTTTGCCTTTTGTAGCGTTGGGCCACAACACCACTGCCCAACGAGCAACCGGCTACTCTCCTTTGTTTATCGTGTACGGCCGTTAACCAACGTACACTATCGACGTCTCTTTCCTGGATATTTCCGCTGAAGCCTCGGACGTTATCCCAGCAGTTCTTCTGCAGACGGAACCTCGTAACACACAAAGAAGCACGAAACCTTTTAGGAGCGAAGCTCCTTAAGGCGTGGGCTGTGCGTCTCCTGTATGTAGCCACCTCTCGTTCAGTTCTAAGTATTACGCTAGCCACCGCCCGATCTAAAGGGTACAGCCATATCCGTCCGTCCGTCCGTCCGTCCGTCCAAAAGATGCAAGATGTTATAAACTAGACGGCGGTACGTGTAGTTGATTATGAAAGATGCGAGGTGTTATAAAATAGGAATGATGCCACATATGGCGCGTGTCATCGTTCGATATAGTGCGGCGACGTACGCTAGGGGGAGCGTTGCAATAAAATCGAGTGGGCAAAATGTACGGAGGATTCATGGTTTACCAGGTTTACCTCCGGAGCTTCGCCCACTCATCATCATTCACTTCGTGGATATGGCGGCATTTTTTATTCTACAAATCACTGCACAGTAGACAACATGGACCTTAGCGCCCAGCTTCAGCCACTCGTCATCATCCACTTTGCAAATGAGTTCTGCGCAGAGCCGCGAGGTGGCAGAAGGGTTGAGAAAGAGAAATGAAAAAAAAAACTACTCCTTTGTGTCATGAATACACAAGAAAATCTGTACCAGTTTTTAAAAAAATCGTCTCGAATGCCGGAACATTCGTTCTGATCAGGGGATTGAACCCGGGAACAACGTCTTTCTGGGATAGTAATTTTGTCAGCAAATTGAAGCAGATGAACACAAGCAATGCAAACCAGTTTTGCGGAGACCCGCAAAGTGGTGAACGGGGTACGAAAGGGAAATTGGACAACCATCTATTTGTGACACAAAGCAACATTGACATCCCTATGGATTTCCTTGTGGTTTCGTGCACGCATCTCTATTTTCAGGAGATATGTTCATCTGTTTCTTTAAAACGAAAGAAGCTTGATATGACACGCAAGGCAAGTTTTTTTTCAAGATCTGGCAAAATCTCACGATATTTTCCGGCATTATGGTGGCGGTATCGGCCCACGCAAACCAATGTGGCTTCGCAATGCCTCTGGTATCGTAGGCTTTGGAAGCTTTCAGCACCTCATGTGATCTTGAAGTGTGCATGATGACGCGATTCTGCGTGCGACACGTCATCATGTGACGTCACATCGACGTCACGAATTGTGGGGATTAGGAACGTACTGACGACGCCATTACGTGACTTCTTGCACCAATCATGTTGACGTCGCTGTTCACATTTTACGTTAGACACGTCACCCTAGAGTCTTAGCTAACGTAACGCAGGAGCTTCTTCCGCTCTCTGACGTCAATATTGAAATACGCTTCCATCACCTGTTACAGCTGGTGCTAAAGAGGAAACTAGTAAGCGCTTTGATGTCTTCGTCCACCTCAGTGGATCAGTGGGTAGAATACTCGCCTGCAGGCCTAAAGGTCGCGGTTTCGGTCCCGGCTACAGCAGTCGCAATTCCAAGAAGTCGAAATGGTAGGGGATCGTGTACTGTGCAATGTCAGTGCACGCTGAGGAACATTATATGGCCGAAATTCTCGGAGCCTTCCATTATGGTGTCTCTCATAATAATATCGTGTTTTTGGACGTAAGACTTCACGTACTATTAATGGTATCTACTTCACTTCACGATTACAATGGGGATTGTTGTTTTTTATTGTGGAGTCGTTGGTCGGCAGTCCAAACACGTGTAACACATAAATATATTTATCGCGTAGTTGCCAGTCATGCGTCGAAGCATCGACAAATTCAAATAATGGTATGAGAACGAAGGTTGTATTTTTTTCTTTCTGCAGTCCATTGAAAAAGGACTGGGTTCAGTTGATGCCCCAATAATAGCATCACTTCGTTTATCAGCTGGCAGAGCGAAGCACAGATAACTCATAGTAGCTTCAACGTTGCACGAAAGGTGGCGCTACAAAACAATTCATTCCCCTCTATAAAACCGAAGTTCACGTATAGCTAACACTCCTCGGCTCTTCGATGAGCTACGCTCATCGGAGAGTCGAAGAGTGTTAGCTATACTAGTTCTAGTAGAGCTAGAGCTATACCTAACTCTAGCTCTACTAGTTGCACTAGCTCTCAAATCTGCCTATTGCATTATAGCACAGCCGTTCACACCAGCGAGGCAAGGAGGGCGGGGCGTGTTTGATTTACCCCATAATTATTTAGTAGGTACCAGGCCAACACAACACATTTATTAGGACGAAATTCTTGAATGCCTCATCAATGGGCATTATGATTATGAGTACGCGTTGTTGTATTGACACTACCCTAACAACGCGTGTTTATACGCTTGCGCACTAAGCTCATAATTCTGTGTAATATCAGGTTGATAGGTAATAAACTTTATCAAGGATCCAAAGAGGAATTACTGGCCTCCAGGAGCTGTCGTCCGTGGAGCATCGTGCGATGTTCTCAGTGATAGCCCTGGCTCGCTAGACAGCCCAGATTTGGCCCACTGCACATGTGCTGAGAAGGGTGGCTCGTTACCACTCAGCCAGTCGTCCTGGGGTACACTCACGCTTGTCCGAGTAGTGGCGGCGAACACCGCACTCACACTTCCAAAAATACGTGCCATGTCGGCGATCTCGTGCCCACACCATGGACAGTCAGGTGACAGGTGCAGCGAAGGGACACAGTTTATGCAAGTGTCGGGGATTCTCAAGTGTGTCGGTTTATAACTAATCTAGATAGATATGTACTAGTGCATTCTGTACTAGTGAATATTTGTTCGTGTGTTTCTTATGTTTCCTGCCAGGGTGGCACAACTCAGTCGCGCCAGGCATAGTTTCCTACAATGCTTACTAGAGGGAACTCTGGCGCTAGTTTCTATGGAAGCTACAACGCACGGTGCTTCAGCGAGCGTGGGAATGATGGGTAGTGCACACATTTGTCTAATATTTGTACTTCTGACCTGCTTTTGGCTCCGTGTGTGTTCGTGTGGCTTGGAGCTGTTTTCTTACTAAACAAGTATTAGCAAATGTTCAGCGGTTGTGCTTCACCATTTTATTTTTTATACTTACTTTTTAAATCAGCTGACGAAGTTCAAAAGGGTTCAATCTTTCTTTCAAAACAAAACCGAAACACAGCAATAAACGAAGCCGCAAGTACGATTCGCCGCCCGCAAGTAGAAAGACTAGGCAAATGTGTGTACTACCCATCATTCCCATGGTCGCTGAACGATCACAGCGCCAAAGTGCCCACTGGTTAATTTTAGGAAACTCTATGGCGCCAGGGTGTCGTGTCACTATGTCGTGCCAGAGTGTCGTGACTATGTCGATTCGCCACATAGTCAGGCACGACTATGTCTTGCCTGACTATGCGGTAGGACGACGAATGAAGGCGGAAATGTTGTATGCCCGTGTACTCAGATTTAGGTGCACGTTAAAGAACCCCAGGTGGCCAAATTTTCGGAGCCCTCCACTACGGCGTCTCTCATAACCAAATAGTGGTTTTGGGACGTTAAACCCCACAAAGCAATCAATCATTATGTGGTAGGACGACATAGTCAGGCGTTTACTCAGCCTTCAGGCGTGTTTCCAAAGACAAATTGTAACAGGTTTGTCTTGAATAAATAAACAAACGAATAAATGAATAAATAAATTAATAAACTGAACCATTGGCTACAACCGCCCCATGGTGTCGGGATTGATCGAGTGATTAAATGATCATCATGGCCCAATAATGACGTCAATATTTTTTGGCATGACGTCATGTGGTAACGACACATTATGCCGTCGTAGCGCCTTCCTATGAGTGGGGAACAAAAACTGGAGGGTGCGCGGCCTGAAATGAATGAAGTGGGCATGGTCCTTTGCAGTGGAACGGGAAGCCAGGGTCCGTGTACTGTGCTCTTATGCGTCAGCTGAAGTGTAAATGATGGCTTAGCCATCGAGACGTCTTAGAATGACTGCCATTGGGCATGTTTGTATATGTTCATGATATCAGCAGTCAGTGGCCCCGCCGTGGTGGTCTAGTGGCTAAGGTACTCGGCTGCTGACTCGCAGGTCGTGGGTTCAAATCCCGGCTGCGGCGGCTGCATTTCCGATGGAGGCGGAAATGTTGTAGGCCCGTGTGCTCAGATTTAGGTGCACGTTAAAGAACCCCAGGTGGTCGAAATTTCCGGAGCCCTTCACTACGGCGTCTCTCATAATCATATGATGGTTTTGGGACGTTAAACCCCACATATCAATCAATGATATCAGCAGTCTTTTCGAGATAGTGAGTTTCATTTGCTAGTAAGCGCTTCGTCCTGTGTACTTTTCAAGTTGTCGTACGTTTATATACTGGCGCTTGCTTCATCACGATATGTCTTAGGTGAATGCACAAAAAACCGTGCCAGTTCTTTGTAGTCAGAGCTAAGCCGTCTTCGTTTTTTTTTATATGCGGCGTGATGATCATGGAGAAGGACGAGGAGGAAAAAACTTTATTTAGAAAATCCGGAGACCTTAGTGGTGCTGATTCCAAGTATAGGCGTCAGCCAGGAGCTATTGGGCTCAGGCAGCATCCTAGGCCCGTCGAATCATTCAGAGCTGCTCCTCTGGGTCTGAGCTGAGCAGCATGGTCTGCCACTGCTCATCATTATGTGATCCTGTCAGACCGCCTTTGGGCAGGCCCACAGGATGTGAGGTAAGTGCACCTTTTCTTACACGGAGATTTTTTTTAAGCTAACGCCGCGCAAGGTGACCTCATTCATCAGTCAAATAATTGTTTACGTCCTGCCTTTATGCTCGGAAAACGGGTGACCAAGCAAGGGCGTAAGTATTTTTAGGGGAAGGGGAGGAAGTGGGGCCCGCAATAATTTTGAACTATGTATGCCACAGCAAAAAAAAAAATGGTTGCAAAAAAAGGGGGAGGGGGCGGGCCTGGGCCCGGTACGCCAACCCCTGGCTACACCACAGCGATCAAGGGCAGGCCATCGTAAGAATCGCGTCATCGCTTCACTTTCACTGTGGCATCCAATGCGAAGTTAGTTCGCTTAGATCTCCAACAATAAGTGGGGCTGAACTGTGGTAAAGCCTTTTACCTCAGTTACCCCCAACAGAGAACGCTGCACACGTTTATGCTCTGTAGGGAAGACACTGCACACTCTCCGAGCGTCCAGCGCGTGCGAAGTTGACGTCCCTGCTCACCCATTTAAAGACCACCGAGCTGCTTACATGTTCAGCTATTACACTGTACCGCTGACAACGCTCAGCATGACCGAGGTGCTTTCGCCGGGAAACGAGTCATGAAATGGACGGAGGGGCTACTGACATTTTGCGAAATGTACGCTACGTCGTGATGTCTGCTTCCTTATCAAACAGACTCAGAGATTTAAGCGTCGTCATTGCGCTGTCAGGGAAACTGCCTTGTTAACGCTGGTTACCGTTAGTTAGCTTAGGCAGGGTCTGCGATGCCCACCTTAAATTCGGTAAGTGTACGTCTTGTGACAGTGCACCACATAACTTACACATAACGTACACATAACGTACACATACGTACACATACGTACACATACGTACACATAACGTACACATAACCACCGCATAACGAGCTCACTTGGCACTCTTAACAGAGCCGAAACGATGTTACGTACACTGATGACAGAGTTATTCGGTGAGCATAAAAGCACTTTTCTTTAAATGTCGGCAGTGTGCTCCGGTGATTAGCTTCGTAATTACTGTCTGCTGTGAACTTTTGTGACTAACAGAATGTATTCAAACAAAGGTTTGGTTCTTTTTTTGTGTAGGTAACGTGATTCATGATTAGGGCTCCCTCCCTTATTAAAAGAGAAAAGATGTGCTAGGTGCTTTAGATCACCTCTAATTTCCCTCTGCTTTAAATAACTTTTCGCTGTCCTGCTGTCAATGACGCCTTTTAAAAATACGCAAACTACTATGCAGACGCTCCTGTAGTTGTGGCCCAGAGAGGAAGCCCTAAGAGAAAAGCCCGTGCTCTCTTATTGGCTCTTATCCTCGAAATGCAACTATTTTATACGCTTTGTTAATAATGAGTTAATTGTTGTTTTATGGCCTTTATGAGTACAACCCCCTTCTCTTCTGTGTATGTGGCAATTACACGGTTTCGTGTACTATATGATCATTCTATACCTGTATCTAGGTCTAGAGGTATTACACGAAATGCATTTTGAATAGTGTGTGTGTGTGTGTGTGTGTGTGTGTGTGTGTGTGTGTGTGTGTGTGTGTGTGTGTGTGTGTGTACGCACGCACGCACGCACGCACGCACGCGCACATTTCAACGCTAGTGTCGTTCTTCTTTTCTTTTATCTGTGTTGCTTCAAAGCCTTTCCACCTCGAACAATCTGTCTTTACTAACATTAATATTATCCGTTAGAGTTGTACGCCCCAAAACGAGGATTTGATTGTAAGACACGTCGTAGAAAAAGGCTCTGGGAGTTTGGAACCCCAGGGTTTCCCTGAAGTGCGCCTAGATACAAGTACATGGGCCTCTAGCAAATTGACCACATATAAAAGCAGCTACCCATGCCGAGATTCTGATCTGCTATGTCACGGTTAGTGGTGGTCGATAAACTTACCCGATTAACCACCATGGTGGTCTGGATTCGTCTTGGTATGTTCTTTAATCTGGTAAGTTGAAGGCACCGGTGCGGGTTCCATCCTCGCTGCAAAGCAGCCAGCATTCTAACGGAGGCAATGATAATAAACACCCACGTTTTTCAACGTCCACGATATTCAGTTCCACGTTGAGGGACATCAGGTGGTGGTGTAACATTAACCCAAAGTTCCCAGTAAGCCTAAGTGCTACGTATTTTTAAGTCTAAGTGCTGCGTAATTTTAAGCCTAAGTGCTGCGTAATTGTATTTGTGGCACTTAAAGCCGAGAAGTTCATTAGTTTTGATTGTTTCAAAGCATCATTTTTAGATTACTGTGGGCAGGTGTAGCAATGTTCATTTAACTCAGAATAAATATTGCTGTAATAACTGTGAGGGCCATCTTGAGTTTGAGATGGAATTTGATTCCTCTGATGAAGATTACGAACGGAAGAAAAGGAAATTTAAAAAGCTCGTTTTTCTTTGTTAAGCACAGCATTCCCGAAAACCGAGGAAGTTTCTTTAGCTTTCCGGTGTGTCAGTTTTGATTGATGAAGGTACTCGCGAGTCTAGACTTAAAAGTGGTCCGCCATAAAATTTCAACAGCTTCTCTTCGGAACAGCTTATTAAAACCTCATCAGCACTTAAGTTACGGGTGCACCAGACTGTTTATTGCATGAGCCAGGAATACTGGTAACTTAAGAGTCAGTGATTTTGATATTAAATTTTGATAGTGAACGCGATGAAAGCCCACTGAATCCGTATTTTTGCTGGGAAGATGTCACTTGGGTATAACTACCAGCTTCAGCTTTTAAGTGCAACGTTTGTCTTGCAAAGAAAGTCGCAAGTACAGTCTAAGATGGAAAACTGAAGTAATGAGTAATCGTCAAAAAGTAAAATTCACTGAATCTGTCTGTATGTATATATACCTCTTCCGCCTTATTTTGTTCTTGCACTTTCGGTAGTTACTGATTTATTGTTGTATTTTTATTGTTGTACATCGATTGCTGTACCTTAGCGGCTTCACTATATAAACTTCAAAACGAAGTAATACCCACGGTTGTTCATTGATTTTTCTAGTAATGCCTTTATCAAAGGCTTTCTTTGTATTAATGGTTCGCACAAATACCTGTACCGCAACCTTGAAGAACAGCGATTGGTGTACTCTGGCGCCCTCTACTATATAAACTTCAAAATCAAAACCACGCAAGGGTTGCTGATTGGGCGTCGGGTGGCGCTATCACTTCAATGCCGCGAAATACGAAAACACTCCGTGACATACCGTACCATATTCCGTACCATATTCGTAGAGAAATTGTCACCTTTGCGTAAATCCAGAAAAATCACAAGGGCAGACACGTTTTTTTGCAATGGCGGCAACTTTTTTTAAATTGTGCGCTTTATGTTTGGTATGGAAATCCAAATCATGCCTTTAAATCAAACAGCTCAACGAGGAGCCGCAGGTTTTAATATCCGGTCTTTCTGAAGCCACATATTTATTTTCTCATCAATAACGAAGTACTTTTGGTGGTCTACTTGTCGGCTGCAAAAACCGAGACATTATACAACCTTTATTTGTTCATTGCTTCCCAGCTTTTTTCTGCTTTTTTGTACCTTCATGGTGTTTATGTCCTTTTCTGTTTTCTTTCTTCATGGACACTTCTTATATGGTCGTTTTCGCCACGCTTTTCGGTCATTACTTTATTTGTTTTACAATCATTTGTTTCGTGTTCCGTGGTCTCATTTCTTGCTTCTTCACACTGTTCGCTGATTTGAGTGCAATTTGGCCAACTTCCGGCGCTGGTTGTTCGCTACCGCTTCTTTTAGTCTTGTTATTCTTTATGTTCTAATCACTGACGACAGACTCAATCGTTGGTGGTTCGCAAAGCACTGGACACCCGAATAGCATGTACTTGAATGATTAGTGGGTAAAACAACTTGATCGCTGTTTCCAGGACAATGGTTCTTACATTATGGCAATCAATAGTTGAGTTTAGGCAATCGATAACAGGGATGCCTACTCGAGACCAAAAAAATCTCCTAAGAATATGGCGGGGATGGATGGCATAGAGCAGAATGTGGCATTTAATGTCCGGCAATGTGCAAGTGAAAAGCTGAAAAGCGAAAAGTGTGCAACTACCGCCTACAGCCAGTTCTGGCATTCGGGTCTAAAACGCGGATGACACACAGGAAGCAAAAGAAAAACAAATTTACTCGTATGTCACAGAACGAGCGCTCAAAAAGGGCGCGCCTCCAAATTCCCGCGACGAAACGCCGAAGTGACGCCGCGATGTCAAAAGAAAAAGAGAAAAAAAGAAAACAAGCTCCCCGGGCACGCTCTCTCTACTCTCGGAAGCGTGGCTTCGCCGACGAACCTCCTCACCCCACATCGGTGGCCGAGCAAGCACTCGAAATTTCTAGAAGGAAAGGGGCGGGGTCATGCCGGGTTGAGTCATCCGTCGCGGACGGCATTCGAACCGTCTCGGCCTCTCTCCAGCCTTCGCTGCGTATCGCGCCGACGAAATGACGAGAACTTTCTGGAATCTCGCGCGGAGGGTATTTAATCGAGCAGCCGAGGTGAGAGATGAGGAGAAGACGGAAGTTAGCGCCAGGGTGCGTAAGGATTCCGCCGTGTAGTCGGCGAAGGTTTTGTCCATGGAGACAAAGCAGGAGAAGATGATTTCCACCTGAGGGGTGACGACTCGAGCTACAGGCAAGAGTGTGTGTCTACCGCTATAGAGCGAAGACGCGTGGCAACAGCTGCGTGTGTGAAGCCGACGTGTTTCCGGCGAAGAAGTTTAAGCTTGGAGAGTGGCCAATTGAAGACGCGAGGTTTCCTGGAAGAGAAACTTCGAGGGCAGCGGAACGACAACAATGCTGGACTTTGAGTGAGTGATTCTCGGAAGAGTATCATCCAGACTTTTGTTCCAAGAACTTTGGACTGAATAGGTTTTCTATCTCTTTAGTCTTTAAGTGTCTTGGTTGTTCAATGCATGCGACTGCATTGTAGTGCGTATTGTTGTCTGTGTCCGTTGTTTCGAGTGTGGCTGATTGTACTGTGTAGTACGTTGTTTGATTGGTGACATATTGTCCTCATCTATTGTGGAGTGTGCATTCTTGTGTATGGTTTTCGATTTGCCATTATTGAGAATATAATTGTGTTTTGTTTATCAACTCTCGGCTCTGACTTGTTCTTTGGGCCACAGCCGGCGTCCGCTGGCGCGCCAAAAAGGACCACTTCAAAATTGTCCACGCTTTCGTGGTGCGGTTCGGGGGGCCGATCCTTCGGTCCTTGGAATCAGCCCGGCGATCACCTCCCTAATTAACGGGACCTGTGTGACATCGTATCAGATGATACGCGCTTCATCTCGCGCTTCAACTCGCGCTTCATTAACATCCCCACGCTTGTCGCGAGAACAGGCTTGGCAAGCAAGAAAACTCGGGAAAACTGCTGACTGCAGCTTGCAATTGCCTGACCAATCGTCGTGACGTTACACCGGGTGTTACAGGGAATGTGTTTGAAGTGCTCAGAAATGAGAGAAATATGATATTTATTCAACGCCTTCACATTTATACTTGTTCTGTAGCCCCAGGCATCTCAAGATGGTTAACGAAATCAGTTTGGTCAGTAGTCAAAGAAACGTAATTAGTGGAGTTAAATAGTGGAGCTCCTACCAAAATGGGTTTAGACCAACTGGCCCAATACAATTGTTTAGTGGAGTTAGTTATGCAATATGGCCATCGCGTATTGAATTTCTTCATTCGAAGAAACAATCGCAGCTTTTCGCTGTAGAAGCGTAGAAGATGTAGAAGAACCTGGTGGAAGAGGGGGGGGGGCGGCCGCCCTCCTCCTGCAATTTATGAGGGGCGATACAAAGTGTGGCTCTTATATACATCGACCTAGTAGGGCGGGAGATGCTGCGACGAACATTCGCTCACCCAGAAGAGGAACCCGACTGAAAGGGTAATTGAGTAACACTAACCGAACTCTCGTGGTGTTGTTCTCTATGCAGGGTACCCACTAAACTTGGGCCTGCAAATACTGTGCTTCTTCGCAGCAGTCGGAGCTATCGTGATCACGCTTCTCACGCTCGACGCGCTCGGGCGTTACGTCTTGCACAGCCGAGAGGTGAGATCCTTGCGTCGAATCGCCTTACTCGCCGTGATGTCTCGCCGCGGTCGACGTTTGCACACGACTCCGCGAAACGTGAGAAGAGCCGTTCTATTGGGTTTCCCCGAGAAGAGGGCAATCTTTCTGAAAGACTTCACAAGCTACAAGCACGTTTCCGTCGGGAAACCACAGCGATTTTCTCTTTTCAAGGCGTTCGATTGGGAGCAGTTTCGCAGTGCGGGAGTTTGAGAGCCTGCCAGCTTCAGAGAGTGGTTGCATGCGCACATGTATCTGCCTGTTTGCGTCTGTGCTTGTTACACTAAAAAACAATGAAGAGTGTGCTATAGTTTTTTCGTTGAGTCCTGACCATCCACGTAAAGGACTTTCACTCAAGAGACCCGTTAACTTTATTCTGAGGCTCTGGGCCCTCCGACAAGGAAATCTCAGGTGCCTCTTCAAAAACAGTCGTATTAGTTAAAAGCCACATCTTCTAAAACGGAATAAAATTATTTCAATTAGAGTGCATATAGCTAGCCATCCAATCACATCTTTGCTACTAGAAACTGTCTCGCTAGTTTCTAAAGCAGGTTTACACACCTACTCATACAAGCAAAAACATTACAATAAGGGATGACTACAGAATTTTAGACAAAAAACCTATTCATTGCAGCCTGCGATTCCTCGTCAATAACCAAAGGACTTGTAATAGTATTAAGCATATCAATGACGAAGTCAAGTGACATGAAAGGCAAGCCGATGTGCGAGGACAAAACAAACCTCCTCGGGCGTTCAGTTTATGGGCGCGTACATTTGTTGCTGTTGCCGTGAGCAGCAAGGTGGCGCTGCCGGGGTGAGAGCTTAGAGATAAAACACGATCTCCCGCCTGACTCAATGTGCTGCCGTACATTGCAAATAACGCACTCACATGTTATTACGCAGTACTAGAGGGCACTAACCTAACGAGTACAGGCTAGTGCAAAAATTCACTACATGGTCGACAGCACCTCGCTCCCCACAAAAAATTTTCAAATTGGGGCCCCGATTCTCTCCAATAGCTTTACGCAGTCGCAGCTGTCCCGACATTTTTTGAAATGCATGAGTTATGGGAGTGCAAGTTTTTGGCAATAACCGTGACAGGAGACGCCTGATTCGATAGAAATCATTCTTTATCTCTCTTTCAACGGAAGAAAGAAGCCGTCACAGGAAAATATGGCAATTCGTGGCTTGACGGGTTGATAGATGCCTCAAAATGACAGCAAAAAAGTGTGTGGCAGTAGCATCTCTTCAAGGTAGACCTAATTTTAATGTTTGTGGTACCATGACTTAATTCTCTTTGGGCTTTATGTTAACGCTAGGTGCGCTTCAAGCAGGCACATCAGCCCTCACTGTACGACCCAAGACCTTGCTTGTCGCAGTGGAGGAGGAACATGCAGTGGCGCCTGTCCATGGTGTGCTCAACACAGCCATCAACCTGCTGGACCGTGACTTGGCGCTCTTTGAGAAGCAGGCTGGAGCAGATCCCCAAAAGGTACATTCTTTAGCAACTGAAGAAATTACCCGAAGATATCGCTGCTGCAGCTCGATGACCGAGTCTGTTACACTTACTTTTGAACCATCGCGACCTTCAATAATTGTGTAGTACTCTGAAACGCAGTTCCCAAAACACAGCGTGGGTTGTTAATGCATCTCCGTCATCGTTTCAAATAAGTCTTCTTTCCCCTCTGTAGACTACCTACTACCAGTCCATGTCTGAAACGTGTCGTGCCAGAAGAAGAAATTCATGCCACATATGGGCCCCCAAGCAAACAAGTGGCCATCTTTAGTATAGTTTTCTTGGAAGTCTGCTGACCCACTACCAGTTCCTGTCCTAAGTGTGTCAATCCTAAAATAGGAAAGTATGCCACAAATATATCCGTATCACATAGACCAGCCACGGTAGTTTGGCAAGTACGGTGCTCACCTGCTGACCTGGAGGTTGTGGGGTTGAATAGATTGTAGGTAGTAGATTGTAGGTAGTCTGTATCAGCGCAGCAGTTTTATTCCGGCCTTTCATGTTACGGGACTGTCACAGATTGCAGTGGAACTTACCGTCACAAACTCGGTAAATCTCACAACAGATATATATCTGACCCTCATCGCTACACTGTCAAAACTCACACACACCCACTTCCACTCCGGCCACTCGTTCGTTATTCATTCTTACTTCCTTCAACCCTTTGAGTCAACCTGACTCCACGCCACCAGCTTCTCTGTTTGAGCAATGTACACCAAGCGGAGCTGACGACGTTTTGTAGCACAAGCTGCACTGGGTGAGGTTGAGCAGTTTTGCTTGGTTTGCAGTGAGCAGTTCGGCGCAAGCACGACAAGCAGTGACGTCACACTGCGCACAGTTGGCTTGCCGAATGCCAGGGAGCTCCTGGAATGACGTGTGACTATGGGCTGGCGCTTGACTTGCGTGAGATTATTCTCTCGTGAGGTCATCCGGCCATACGTCCATCCGTGGTTACTCTATTCATCCATCCGTGGTCAGCCTGTCTTTCAGTCCATCCATGGTGCGCCAGTCCGTTCTTCCGTCTGTCCGTCTATCCATCCATGGTTCGTTCATCCATCCATCCATCCACTGTCCATTCATCAGTCAGTATGTGGTTCATTCACTAGTCTGGCAGTGGCTTAGGTGGTCTACGACAGGATACACGCTATATATATATATATATAATATATATATATATATATATATATATATATCTATCTATCTATATATCTATATATCTATCTATCTATATATCTATATATATATATCTATATATATATATCTATATATATATATATATATCTATATATCTATATATATATATCTATATATATCTATCTATCTATCTATCTATCTATCTATATATATCTATCTATCTATTTATTTATATCTGTGTCTATCTATATCTATCTATGTGTCTATGTATTTGTCTGTTTAGGTATTTGTTTAGGTTTGTTTATCTATCTATCTATCTATTTATTTATATCTGTGTCTATCTATATCTATCTATGTGTCTATCTATATCTATGTGTCTATCTATATCTATCTATGTGTCTATGTATTTGTTTGTTTAGGTATCTATTTTTTATGTATTTATGTATCTATCTATGCCAAAATTGGAAAATGAGGCCATAAGCATGCTCATGGTTCCCCTTCAGGGGGTGGGGGGAGCGAAGGTTTGTCGCTGTACCCTTGCCCTATCATGCCATTGTACGGGGCCGGCTTTGCACCGCCCTCTCATCCCTCCTGTGTATGGGGGTATTAGTATATCATGAACCTGACTGACACGTAATGAGAGGCCTGCCAAATACTTCATGAAACCCTGTCTCCCAGTCTCCTGTAGCAAACCGCGGCGTAGGAAATTTGGGTATAAGCCATGGGTGAATTATTCGCTATATATATATATATATATATATATATATATATATATATATATATATATATATATATGTGTGTGTGTGTGTGTGTGACGCTACGATGTATGGGTGACGTGGCGTGGCTCATACTCCATGTTTATTCTATAAGCACTTCTTCCTTCTCGGCTTCTACAACCATCGCTACCTTAATACGTCACATGATTCCCCCTCCCCCCGAAAGAATGCGCAAGCTAAAAACTATGAAGCATGAACAAGTGGTGTCTCTTCATAATAAAAAATATCACAAAATAGAGTAGTTCCATGTAACACGGCAGTTCCATGCACTTGCACAAAAATCTTCACAGGGAAGGCAGTCCAGTGACATCTAGGAGACCTCAGGTGGGCGAGGTTGGCTGTTGCGTTCTGGAGAGCATAACCCTGCATTCGACGTGGAAAATGGTGATGACACAGCCTGGATAGTAGCGAAAAACAAACAAGTTTGGGAGTCCTTGTAGCATTGGAAGGTTGGACGTCTAATGCGTCGGATTTCGAGTCG
Organism: Rhipicephalus microplus; assembly: GCF_013339725.1. Classification (NCBI taxonomy): domain Eukaryota; kingdom Metazoa; phylum Arthropoda; class Arachnida; order Ixodida; family Ixodidae; genus Rhipicephalus; species Rhipicephalus microplus. The sequence continues at coordinate 172,080,085 of NC_051167.1, forward strand.
TGGCGTCGACAGACGCATTGTATCTAGGATGCGTGCTTCTTGAGAGATGGTGACGGCTAGATGCCTGTGTGCTGGTGGCGTGCAAAAAGTGCTTCCGCGTCTTTCTGGGCGTTTTCCGTGGTGTTGTCTGTGTAACCGCAGACGCAGAGAGCGTCTGTGGCGATGTTCCTTCATACGGAAACGTCCTACTTCTTGAAATGACCATTGGATCAAAGTCCTTAATTTTTTAAGTTGTTCAAGTCGTGAGTGTGCCTCCGTTGAAGTTTTCGTTCGTCGTCGTATTTTCTTGGTTTGGTGATAGCTCTGAGAAAATTGTGGTTGGTCATCGTCGTTGAATGAGGAGACGCTGTCGGTATTGCCAGCATTCTTTACGACTGGGACGCAAGCATGATTTCTGTCAAGAAAAGCAGTAGATACATTTTCGTTTTTATCGGCGAGACTCGCATTGAATGGTGACTCCGTAATGTTTCCACTTTCGGTTGGTCCGGTTCCTGAGAATGACATCGCCGCAAACATCGCTTGACGTGTTTCCGATTCCGTAGGTTCGTTTCTTTGCGGGAGAATTGAGCCAAGCGTTCCTGAAGTACAATCGCTTTCGGAATGGCAGTGGCTTGACAAGGTATTTAGCCGATATTTCAGGTGGTGAGTTGCGTATGTGGCGATATCTTGAGGGGTGCGATAAGAGTGACAAGCACCAGACGAGCTACTTGGCACAAAACCAGGTGGTGGCTTACGTAAGGAAGATGAAGAGTCAAGTACATTCGGTGCTTGAATGTTGTCTTGATTTGTGAATGTATGGAAGAGTTTAGCGTTGGTGATATTTGTGTACATGGGAAACCAGGTGGAAGGTTCGGCCTTGTAGAAAGACGGCTAGGATGTCTTTCTATGAGCAGATGACTGACTTTGCCTGACGGGAATCGTAAACTTCTGCTCTGTGCTCGAACGCGTGAAGGCTGCTTATGACTGCGATGACTGAGATCGAATGCACTGAGAGCGTGTGTTCTAATCGAATCTTCATTGGAGTCTTGAAACCAGACGATCATTTCTTCTTTTATTTTTTGCCAAGACTCGTCGTTGTCGAATATGTGGGTGAGGTAAAATTTAAATGCCTCACCGGTGACGTAGTCGCTGAAGTTCGTAACCATCTCCCGTTCCGACCAAGATGCAGTGGTAGCGTGGAACTCGAACAGGTCGAACCAGTCCTGTACAGGTCCATCGTCCGCTGCTCCGGTGTACTTGGGGATGGGAAGGTCGTCTGATGCTGCTGTCATGATGCTTGGTGGTCTTGGTGGTCCGCGTTCGGTCACTGCGTCTCGCTGAGGTCTTCGATGATGATGGCCGGGCGATGAAGTGGTTGCGAGGTCTTCATCCTGTCGACTTGTGTGACGCTATGATGTATGGGTGACGTGGCGTGGCTCATACTCCATGTTTATTCTATAAGCACTTCTTCCTTCTCGGCTTCTACCAACCATCGCTACCTTAATACGTCACATATATATATATTTTAACTCTCCTTTTTTCTTTCAACCCCCTATTCCCCAACCCCAGTGTAGGGTAGCATACCGGATACTAGAATCTGGTTAACCTACCTGCATTTCTTTTTTTTGTTTCTTTCCCTCTCTCTCTCGCTATATATACCTACAGAGGAACGGTGACAGTAGACATTTCAAACTTTGGCGCGTTAAGGTTGACGGTCTGTGTCAATTAAAACCTGGTGCCAGCGACGGCAAGCTTGTCTGTGAGTAAGAAATTTGGATGGACTGCAAATCTTAAGCATGGAGTTTAGAGTCGAAATCAAACCCTAATGCTTTTTGCATGAAAATGAAATGTTGTCACAGAGCCATGATAATGCATGCCGTTAAAAAAAAGCAGCATGGAAGGTAAGATGGAAGCTCGGTATGAAAAAAAATGTATAAGTAGGGGTTGTGTATTTAAGCTGTTTAGGAGGAGCCAATTCAAGGATGATCTCACGGCAACTACAAAACTCTGATTCCAGTACTGGGTGTCTGCTTTCATGAAGTGAAAAAAACACTGCATATATACTCTTAGGACACTGCACGCTATATTTAAGCGTTGCTCAAACCGAACGCACGCCAGCAATTGCCAGTTGGGACAAGTGCATCGTCACAACATAACGTCTTGTTCACTTCGACAAACAAAACTGACGTGTTAGTTGTAACCTAAGTGGTAACTTTACGTCCTACCATAAGCTAACCTTATGGTGCCAGTGTGGTCAACAGGCCTATGAGCCCATAATCTGCAAAAGAAAACATCAATGCACCTTGCAACACGTGAGGTTGCAACGCAAAAGTATATATATATATATATATATATATATATATATATATATATATATATATAAATATATATATATATAATATATATTGAGACATTCCGTACGCAAGTCCAATTATTCCATATATTTTCCCTATATTTCCGTAAGATTCTTGCGGTAACATAGGAAATTATTGAACATCGTATACGGAACGTTTCAGTAGGGATATAACATGGCCAACTACTGGCGGGGGTGCATCGCTATAAATTGATACTCGCACTACGTGGGACCTGCCAGCTTTTTCAATTTCCCTGTTTGCGATCGGGTAACATCTTCCTGCGTGTGGTCACTGACCCCACTTTTTTTTTCGTCTTGCCCTGCAGAAGGATAAGAACGTCGAAAGCCGCAAAGAAGCCGCACCGATCGAAATGGCACCTCGCCTCAGCTCGCCTTCGGGACATTCCCATCACGGCGGCAGCAGCAGTAGCAATAGCCCTCTACATTGTCCCTTGAGCCACGGCAAGTCGACGGGAAGCTCCAAGAGTCGCTCGTCCTCGCCGCACTACGACCTCGCCGACGGCAAGCTGTCCATGCTCTCCTACGACCTGGACTTCGACGCCGACTCCTCCAGGCCCCGTGTGCCCGACGTCACCCCCGAAGAGACGCTGCTCGTCGAGGATGACAAGCATTTCCCGTCGGACAAGCCGCTGAAGTCGTCGGAAGCCTTTATGCGACTCCTCCATCTGACGGTCGGCAAGAAGTCCGTGCCAGAGCAGGCCGGAACACCATCGGCCATCTCTCCCCGGACCTGCACGAACACCCCTACGGGCTCGATGTCCCCATCACTGGACGTGATCTCTTCGTCGGCCAAGACACCCGGACGTGGCACGCTGCCACTGTCGAGTACTTCGACTTCACCAACGTCGGAGTACAAGAACTCCAGCAAGGCTCCAAGACCCACTCCTGAGCAGAGTGGTTGTCCGTCCCCGACCCTTTCGTCGGAGTCTGTGCTGTCTTTGCCGCACACAATCAGCAAGACCAGCGGCGAACGGCTGGAAGCCATTCCATCCTCCAGCAACGATTCCAAGAACGCACCACCACGTTCCGCAGAAAGCAGAAGCGTCAAGGAACACCGAGATCGACCGCGAAATCACGTCCATACACAGGAGTCAAAGGCTCGAGCGCCAAAAATCCCGTCGAGTCAGTCGAAGCAGGCTGTGGGAAAAAGTACGCAGCATAGCGAACGATCAAAGAAGCACCATCATCACTGAATATATTGTGCGTCTGAGTTCATCACTGGCACCTTCGCAATATCCCACTGCGCGCGCGGAATTTAGTACTGTTTAGGAACTAGGACAGTCTTGAGTAATTCGCTTTGAAGCTGAGCGAATTATGTCACTCGCTAAATGATATTGTGAAATCGGCTAGTTGTCGCGTGCCACACTCATATGTTTGTGAATGGGAACAGTGACTTTCGTGCACCAGTAGTCTCTAACATAACTGATAATATTATTTCACGTTTATTTTATCTTCTGCGGGCCCATTCGTGCCAACTTTCTTCTTCGTATTCTTGCGCGCATACTTTCAAAATGACGTTTTCAGAAATACGGGTCATTGCTTCGAACTCACCCTTTCTTGCATTTTGTAATATATATTTTCTCTTGACACATCTAAAATATAATTAATGCTCTTATATTAGAAAGGTGCACTGTGCTCTTTCGTTTGTATTTGCACAACCTTGTGTGCATCATTCGTACTACGGTAAATAATTACGTTAAGAGACACTAAGGTAAACAGCACAGTTTATTTCGAAGGCAGTGATCATATTCAAATGGGCAGACGACTGACTGAAAGGATCATGATTAAGTGAAAAGTTTACCTAATCGAAAGTAGAAATATCACTTATTTTCTCTGAATACGGCTAAATTGATTAAGATGCGGCAAAGCACTGGGCAGTCAGACATTATGTACTCACCTTAAATCGGGGAAATTGACGCTAACCACCCGCAATATGAGGGACTTTCTACTGTGAGTGCAACTATTCCACAATTTTGACGGTAAACACGGCCGTTTCAACTACATATCATTAGATATCTCTTTTCGGAGAAATTTCAGTGTCGGGTTCAGTGGAAGCATTGGCAGTGGTGGCATCTCTTGATGTGAGCGAAAAAGCAGCGTTAGCTGTGAGAGGAAGTTCGAGAAGGTTGCAAGTTCAAGGACCGGAGCTCAGGTTTCCTCAGGTGAGCAAGCACGCACGCAAGAGCGCGATTCGGTGTGTGTGTGTGTGTGTGTGTGTGTGTGTGTGTGTGTGTGTGTGTGTGTGTGTGTTTGTCCCGATTCTTAAAATCTTCCATTTTCAATACAGCATTTTTTTTTTTAATGGGACGGCGTAATTTTTTTGCCGTTGACCCTCAGCAAGGCTCGCATAGTTTTCAAGCGTGCAGGATAGACGTTACGTCGCACCACAAGCTACCGGTTACGAGCCAGCGTACTCGACGTTACAAGTAAGCCTGCGCTGAGCAAACAACCACTCAATTAGGACAAAGACGTAAAATCGTCACGTAAGACGTCTAAAAGCCGCCCCCCCCCCCCCTCAAAATGCTGCATGCACAGCTACTCAGCGGGAGCTTCCTATAAAATACATACTCAGAATGTGAGATACGTCGTAATTCATTTAGGCCTCGCCCCGCCGTGGTAGTGTAGTTGCTGAGGTACTCAGCTGCTTACCCGTAGTTCGCGGGATTGAATCCCGCCTTCGGCGGCTGCATTTTCGATTAAGGCGGAAATGTCGTAGGCCCGTGTGCTCAGATTTAGGTGCACGTTAAAGAACCCCAGGTGGTCGAAATTTCCGGAGCCCTCTACTACGGCGTCTCTCATATTCATAGCGTGGTTTTGGGACGTTAAACCCCACAAATCAATCAATTATTTAGGCCTCAACATTTTTTACCCCAGTTTCAATCCTCAATCAAGTACTAACAAATTGATTGGGCCCGTATGGATTGCAAAGTTAACTACTGATATGGCCTGTTTTTCTTCTTTCTCTTGTAAGTAAACAACCCCCATTGCTTATTTGCCTTCAATAAACCAAATACTCTCACGCTAGCATTATTTTCTTGCCGTGCTCACATCCGTGAAAAACAAGTTCAGATGAAGTGTACTTCTCTTCAGAATTACAGAAGCATCTTACCATCTAACAATAAAAAAGTATGTTTAAATTTTCCGGCTAGTTTTGACTTAGTACGTATAGTTAGGCGGTCCCTTAAAAGGGACACCCCAACACAATTTTCGTGCCCCACAGTCCTCGACCCAAAGTGTTATGATATTGAATAGTGCAGGTGTATGAATAAAAAGTGATATATGAGCGAAGTAGAAGTTTCAGAAGACTCCGTACTAGAGTACAACTTACTATCCTTTCATGCAGCTGATAAGTCAGCGTATGATAACAATATTTCTTCATTTTACGACATTTTATGACCTATACTGTCAGCACTTCTGTAGCTGAGGTTCTGGCAAGCACTCTCGCTATCTTTCTGCTACTAATTTGACGTCATTCGGATTAGATTTCTAAAGGCATTATGATTTAGTGGACTACGGGAACTACTTATCGTTGTGGACTGAATGCAGCTGCAATCTATTTAAGAAAGGGATCGTACAGTAAGGTCAAGAGTAAAGGTATTGGTAAAGGGGTCGTACAAAGCTAAAGTTTTGGCCCCGCCGCGGTAGTGTAGTTGCTAAGGTACTCAGCTGCTGACCCGTAGTTCGCGGGATCGAATGCCGGCTTCGGCGGCTGCATTTCCGATCAAGGCGGAAATGTCGTAGGCCCGTGTGCTCAGATTTGGGTGCACGTTAAAGAACCCCAGGTGATCGAAATTTCCGGAGCCATTTAATACGGTGTCTCTCATATTCATATGGTGATTTTGGAACGTTAAATCCCATATATTTATTTAGAGCTAAAATTTTGGACACGCTAGCGCTTTCAGTGAAAAAAAAATTGTGTACACCTAGTTTGACGGTCCCAAACAAAGATTGATGTCCCCGCACTTTAGCGTACGATACTCCCAAGTTTCCAGACAATGTCAGTTTAGAGAATCAATGAACGATAAGAGGGGGGGGGGGGGCAAGGGACTCGTCCCTTTACTTTAAATAACCTTGACTGAATCGGTTTGTATCCGACAAAGCGGTGAGCCCCTCGACCCATTCCCCTTCTGGCGTAGATACACACATATGTGTTTTCGTTGATGAAATTACTTCTACAGACCCTGAGGTGTGCGTAATAAACAATAGAGCTGATAGCATTGGGGAATCGTTGCACTCTGAAACCTCTTGTAATGTCACTCCAAGGACGAATAGTGCATTTCTGGCCCATGATATCTTGTTACTCAATGAATCTTATCGGAAGCAGCTATTTGTGGCTCTCTCGAATAAGTGTATCCGAAGAGGTCATGAGAAGTACATTGAAGTGCGAAAGCCTCACGTTGATGTACGCAGAACGAATTGCATGAGGCACAATTTTTTTTTCACGTTTAGAAAGAGCGAGATATAACATTTATTGTGCGCCCAAGGTGGGCGGCCTTTTTATTCAGGTAGCTGCAGGCCTTCCCCATCTTCAGCGCCCATTGAACCAGGCTTTGCTGATTCTTCAGGACTGGGTCCAGCGTCTGGGAAGTAATCCTTCTTTAGTTTCGTCGGTTTTAGTAGTTTCAGTTAGTGAAAGAGAGTGTTCAATGTGAGGGATTGCGAATTTTAAATATTTAAATGAAAGTGCGTTTAGTCACCACGATGCCTAGTCCTAAAACATCCAACACGCCGCATCCACTTGCAGAATCGACAGCACTCATCTGGCTTGTGCGAAGCAGAAGATTCCAAACTAATGTGAATTGTTCCTTTTATGCCTGATTGTTGTAAAACACCAGCGCACACCTATTTTCAATAGTAACTGCTGAGGTTTGACGTCTCGAAACCATGGCATCATTACAGGGGATGACGTAATGGAGGGCTCCGAAAAATTAGATCGCGTGAAGTTATTCAACGTGCGCATAAATCTATGCGCATGAGCCTCAAACATTGTCGCATTCGTCGAATGCGGGGGCCGTGACCTGGGGTCGAACCTACGACTTGCCGCTAAGCTCTCGATCACCGTATCACTGTTATAAAAAACCGTATATTTGCAGGGGGGGCTTACTGAACACGAGCCGTACAAACACCGTAAATGCAGCATTCTGTACTGCACCTCAGCGGTTTTAATCTTCCAACAAAAATTTTGTTGGGGGGCATTATAAGCAAGGACGTATACTGTGATTAGTTTTTGGTAGAAGAGGTTATATTGTCATTACATCAAAACAGAGGTCTTGCCGCAGAGATTGAGACACCAGAAGCAGGTCGCTCTTTCAATAGAATGCGCAAGGGAGTGCTTCTTTTCCATCCATTTCATTGTACTTCATGGCACATGCACAACTGCCATTGTCTTTCTTTTTGACAAGCACGGTGACATTTGCAAGTGCCATTTCCTATTTGCAAGTGCCATTTCACTTTTGCAGCGCTAAAACTCCAAACGAATTCTCTCTTGGTTCATTATTGTACTGTGACATCGTCAATGTTGTTATAAGTAACTACGGCTATAGTAGTGTCCTAAGCCGTAACATGAAACCCCCTAGCATCAAAAATTAACCTGTTGTTTAACCGTTTGGTTAAAACGTTTTTCTTAACTTCATAACCACTTGACCAACGTGGCGGGGCCACACTTATTTTGCATTCAAATAATTAAAACAGGAGGTTTTGCATCGGAGCTGCTATGGTCAACGTCGGCCGTGTGTCGTGAATAGAAAACATAATAATCATTGTTATACACACGTTCAATGACCACCCAAGCATTTGTGTACACTGATGCACGGTTCATCAGGCACGTTGAAACCTGCCCAAAGGCTCTGCTTTGAACTAACCTTGCGTGATGTACTCCAAGCTTAGCTACTTTTAAGGCGAAACCATTCAATGGCTCATACTAACGTTAGCCCGTCTGTCCGTCCATCCATTCATTTGCTGCAATTGAGCCAGCTGTGGCCTCTCCCACTCGCACTCTCAGCCAACACGTGACAGTTTTTGGGGTCAAACTATACAGCACAGCCGGCAGGGGAATTACGGTAGCAATGAGGGAGCCTTCTGGAAAGGGGTTTGTAGTGCTAATCTGGTACGCTGCTACAGTAGCGGGGTGTGCAATTTTCCTGAGCGTCAGCTTCTCCGCAGTGCACAGTGACAAGCGGATCTGCAAAACAGACGAGCAACTACGCTACCAAAAAACTTTATATACAGAAACTCTAAGCGGCACGAGAGGTCATTAACGTCCGGTGCGGATGAGGTCAACCAACGCGTGACACGCGCGGAAGCACGTTGGACCGCTGGGTTAGAGGTCAAGGCGGTCACGACGCAGAAAGCTCAAGGTCTCGGCAACAGGATAAGACGACGCATGATGAAAGAGGAACCTGTTCGCATTACACCACATCCCTGGCTTACGGAGTGCCACCCACGTAGTTTGCCGGGAATTCAACGAGCTCGAAAACGCCTACATTAAGAAAACAAGCACACTTGCACGTCAACTAGCATCCCATTACCTGGTGTTTTACAGCGAACATGCTCACGGCTTGCAGGGTAAAAAATTGGGGCAATCTGTGCGTGACTGGTAACAATAGGATACTTTACTGAGGGCTTTCAGTGCCGTCGTGTTGGGCTCTTAACCTTTCCGTTTCGCAGCTTGAAGAATTAAACGCAAAGTGTTACGGTAGACACATACGCATGAAAGTGATTAGGTTGGTACGTACGATCTTTCATGCCGTTATTATTTCGTATCGCGATATACAGAAACACGCAAACGTCGACGTAACAAACAGCTCAACTTGGCGGCGCCCACACGCCTTCGGTAAATTAGTCTATATTCGGCAACAGCTTTTCTTCGCAGCACTGCGGAAGGTACAGAACCTGACCACATGTCCGGTACCACGCCAAGAAAAGAGTACTTAAGCTTACCCATCATTTTCTGATTGTAGTTGCTGAAATAATGCTATAATGCTCCCTTATTTATTATCAGGTTTTAACTGAAGTAAATTGTAGGTAAAATGAAGGTATTGTTCCATTTGCGAGAATGCCTTTCTTTGCTTTTCATCTTTTCGACAGCACCACCTTTCAGCATTCCTCATACGCATAACGTCTATATATTATTGGTTCAGTGTGCGGCCGCAAACGCGCTGCTCAGGTCCCCGAGAAACAACTCATAATATGAGCTAGCAAAACTTAAATGAGACGCAAGCTGCCACTCTACTTGCGGAAGCTTCGCCTCCGTTTCCTGCACTATCAAGACAAGCTGTAGAATTGTATATAACGGATAGCGAATGCTAGCAAACGCTATTTTCGCGTGTCTACATGCTCGGACTATTATTTCTTGAAGTTTTTTTTTCTTTAGCACATATATAACTGGAGTTATGCAAGGCGGTGATGTTAGCGCTACAAAAGACGCGCACAAGTGAGAGACAGACGACACAATGGTGTACGTCTGACGTGTGTACGTCTCTCGTAGCGCTAAAATCGCGATGCTATGTAATCACAAACTCGTCCAAAAAATTCGTACTAGTGTATAGCTATGGGTGACATACCCCGCAACGTCAATAGAAGGTCTTGAAATACATCATGTGTTCTCATAATCCTTTAAAACATCTCCAAACGTGAAGCTTCCAGCACTTATCTTCAAAACACGTTGATACAGTAATGAAAAGCTATGGCAGAAGACACTTCAATAGATCTGGGCGCGTGATAAACAGCAGTGGCCCACGTTCGAGCGTCACTGGGTAGGAGTGCTTGCTTCGTCGGTCGTTTTCTAAGCAAGCGGTTAACATAAACCTGTCGTTTAAAACCTCCTTTTCTGCACACACCTGAACCCATAGTAAAGTAGAATGTAAACGCTGACAAATGCTGTTTCATTTTTATTGTGCTATACCTAAGCACGTATGATTGAGACGTTCTGTTGCCCGAGAAGGAGAAGGTGCACAAAGCGTGTTAAGTTCCTAGTGGCTGCTGCGAGCAACGACAATGCAAGCTGTGGCAAACAAGGCTTTTCTTCCTTTTCTTGTGGTCTGTCTTTACGCTCGGTTGCTTTTACAGAGGATACTGACTCACCCGCCTCTGGCAGACACCACGTGATAATTACAGCGTCTCTTCTATTCAGACACGACTTTCGCATAATTTAACAAGCCTCGAAGCAAGCAATTCAACCACGAAAACGAAAAAAAAAGCTTAACTTTTACTTCTCGAATTACTTGATGTTTCTTTTTACTTTCGCAGTTTACCTTCCTGTGAACCCTATCTGTATTTCTTTTTCTACGCGGTCAATTTATTTGCACAATCACACCCCTTTACCCCCAACCCCTCACGCCCTTCGTTCTGTTTGTCCTTTGCATTCAACCTTGTCACACCTGTATCAACAAAAAGGCGCTGAAGTCCTCCCATTGAAACAAACTAAAAATGGTGAGGACCGCGGCGACGCTCGTGTTCACGTGGTCAGGGATGCACCAATCGGTGAGACAGAGTGAGAGCGGGTGAGAGAGAGAGAGCGAGAGAGGCGATATCTTCAGCGAGGAAGCGTCGTAACGCATACCGTTGTAGCAATCGTGCAAAGACGAAGGACGGGTATACACGCCTCCTTTCCGTCCTCCTTCTCCTTCTCTTTCTCTTCCTTCTCCTCTTACATCTCATACCGAAAGCGCCGCTTCTTGGTTCTAATTCTCACTCGTGGCTGGAGAAGCGTACTCAAACGTTCGAGCCAGGATGCCCGTTACTCCCGATGCGAAAGCACGTTTCTTCACGTTCTGCGTCGCAGCAGCATTCCGATTATGCCTGGGTGCCGCCTTTGACGATGCTGGATTGAGGCCCGGCGTCCCAGATGCGTGCACGTGAGTGAAGTCAGATTGATTGATTGATTGATTGATATGTGGGGTTTAACGTCCCAAAACCACTATATGATTATGAGAGACGTCGTAGTGGAGGGCTCCGGAAATTTAGACCACCTGGGGTTCTTTAACGTGCACCCAAATGTGAACACACGGGCCTACAACATTTCCGCCTCCATCGGAAATGCAGCCGCCGCAGCCGGGGGAGTGAAGTCAGCGGCTCAAACTAAGGTTAAACGTTGCTAGTTAAAAAACATGGCACTGAAATTTATCACTTACGCCAAACTTGGTATAGGTGTCTCATAGGCTCTTTGTAACTCTTCATATTCATGCTGCAGTTGTTCGCCACCCGACATGGGTGGCCTAGTGGTTACGTTGCTCGACTGTGGACACAAAGGTCGCAGGTTCAAATCCAGTCCATGATAATCACACTTCAAAGAAGGCAAAATACTTTGTGATACGATTGATCTTTAGCTTCACGTTAGAAACGCCAGATAGTCAAAGCTTCTTAAGTCCTCCACGATAGTGCCCTTTATATTCGTGTCAGAGTTCTGCAACGTTAAACAACACCACTTTTTATTACGCTTATTTGTGTCCCTCTTAAATGACCCTTAAACGAAACAGAGTCCGACGGCGATAGAGTAGTTTCTTTTTCGCCTTCACCACTCTTCCTACAAGCGCCACCTTTTGCTCGCCACTTACTTCTTCATCGAACGCGTGGAATGTCAGCACTAGACGTGGAGCCAGCCAGGTTTTCATGTTGTTGTTTTTTTCGACTACATACTGATATACGCACTTGCGCAGAAGGGAACGCAGATTCACAAGCGAAATCAGTTTATCATGCACGCAAATCATGCTAGACAAGGCAAGCCACGCGTGCGAGTTCCTGGCAAAGCAGGGTATAGTACCACGGACCACGGTATGCAGGTATCCGCCACAGGTGATGGACAGTATATATCTACCCAAGAACGATGGTAACAGGCATTGGCAATTTAAATGCGAGAGCGTCAGAAAAAATGGGCATGGGCAGCGTTGACCCACTGACTCCAAATAGATATCGCTCTGCCAGCAGGAATGAAACCCAAGCTTGTTAGGGTCGCCACTTGGCCGAGTTGGTTCATGTTTAAAAAGTGGTAAAACAGCTCAAAATTCAGACACGCACAAGGGGAAGATCGTAGGGTACGAGCACTCACTTGCACCTGACTTCATTTTTTGACATGTGGGCGCATTTGAGATATTTGAACATCATATGATGCTATTTCTTCTTATTTTTTACTGTCTAGGTATATATGTGCGTACATGTAAAAAAAAGTCAGTTGAAAATCAACGCTGGTGTCGTGCCTACTTCGCCACGGGTCTGTCTTAATTTTGGGCTGCATTTCCATCCTTCAGACCTAAGCAGTGTGCGTTGCAATCAGGTATTCTGCCGCTGAGCCAACTATAAAGAACTGGTGAAATAAAACATATGTGACTGTTCTACACAAGTATTTCGCTAAACGAAAATTCACTATGGTCACCTTCCTTCGGCATGCTTCGCACAGCATCGATTCAATAGAACTTTGTATTTCTATTTCTTTACATAGAAAAATAAATGATATTTGGATCGATAGCCTTAAGTGACTAGTGACCAGCTCAATACAATATGTATAGACATGCTGGTCAACAAAAAAGAAAAAAAAACAGAAAGGAATCACTTGATTACAGGCAATACACGTAAAAGGTACTTGCGCGCCAGACCAAAATTACGTACAGTTTTGATCGCAAGAGAAATTTCGTTCCATAATTTTGTTCCACTTAAGTTGACCAATCTTTCTCCATAAATATTGTAGCATTTGGGCAAATTAAAATTAGATGCACGGTGCGTATCGCGTGTAGGAATGTAGGTACGTGAGAGCAGCCGTATTTTTATTCTCTGGTCTTTAACAATCTATAAACACGATCTCGTAATGAATCCCGGTGTAGTGGAGGACTATGGAAATTCCCATTGTCGGGGGTTCTTTTTCTTGTGCTGACATAGCAGAGTTGATGGGCCTTTATCATTACGCCTGTATGAAAATGCGACCGCCATGACCGGAACCACACAAACTCCTCGGTTCACATCAGAAATCGCACCCTTGACTTTCGGGTCAGCAGCCGGGCATCGTAACGACTTCAAGAGCGTGGTGGACTATAAAATATTCGAAATCACTATGGCGTCACTACAACGTAATGTGATGACGACATAACGTGCCACTTGTCAAATATGGGCGAATCGCGGAGGCCATGTACAACCTGGTGACGTTAGGAAGAGTGTAACACCTTCGATCATAGAGGCTGGCAAAATAACGTTACTCGGGAAATTTTCTAAATGCCTGGGGGGGGGGGGGTCAAAGCAGTAACGTGGGTAATCCTGTGGGTTTTGAACTAGCGTTAGTGATTGACGTCCCGTGACGTAGTGCTGCTGTTGTACCCTGATGTCATTTGCGCTACCTCGATGGCCCATTTTTATTCCTTTAGGCGACTCCCACTTTTAAATTCGATCTTTTTTAATCCCAGATACACGGTTGTAGAAACCATCCCGGAAGGAGTGACCTTCAGTTCGGGATACCCCAGGCATCTTGCGACGTACGATGCTTGGACGGAGCTGATAAATGTGTCGACAGCCGAGATAAAGATTGCCTCTTTTTACTGGACATTATCAGCCAATCTCACTGCTTATCCATCCGCAGTTCTGGTAAGTAGCCTTGCTGTCTCTCTGTCACCCGTTTGTCGTATTTTGATCCACTGACCCCAAGAGGGGTTGCAAGAATAGCTTATCTTTTTGCGCTCTATGTGCACGAAACAACAAAAATTGCTATCGCTATTATGTGAGAGCCACCATGAATTGCTCAATATACTTGGCCAGTGTGCTTGGCCGGCCTGGTCGATGTGTTGTTATGGACGAATAAAGCGTAACTCTGATCGCGAACAACATATGTACCAGTCAGTCGACCTAGACCGATAATGAGAAATTTGCTCATGTGTTATAACAGAAAGTCCAGATCGCGTTATAAAGTAATGAATTAATGACATCATTTTTTTCATATTCTCTACATAGGGTGCTCAGATTTACCATCACCTCCTGCACGCCGGAACAAACAGATCAATTGACATAAAAATCACCCAGAACGCACCAAGCCGAAAATTTCCCAATATTGACTCCCAGCTACTAGCAGCAAAAGGTGGGTGGTGCAGGTGTGAAACAAGTTCAGCAAAACTCAATACTCTCTGATGTTCTCACGCTAATAAAGGAGTATACTTCCAACTCTTCCATATACTACACTCGATTAGATCCCAAAAAATCCATGCATACAAACGAAATAAATCATCACGAGTGGGCGAATTGCTGGCGGTCGTTCTTAGCGTAACGTCCCCCACGACATTGCCCATTCACACATGTTAAACACTAATAACACGTGCGTACACTATATGCAATGTGGTTTCTGGTTGCTAATCGCGGCCCTTCTTGTCCCCAACTCCAGAATAGCAGCTTTTTGTCAGCATTATCATTTTGCAACTGCTTCCCAAGCTCCTGATTGATTTGTGGGGTTTAACGTCCCAAAACCACCATATGAATATGAGAGACGCCGTAGTGGACGGCTCCGGAAATTTCGACCACCTGGGGTTCTTTAACGTGCACCCAAATCTGGCTTCCCAAGCACCTGTCTCTGGGGTAGGTACCTGTCGGCATAGACGTTGAGCCGCCTCATGCCTTGTTTTCAGCTCTAGAGTAGCAGCTTACTATCGGCGTTCTCGCTTTGTTTTTAACGTTCTAGAATGATTTCATGATGGTTTTCGTCCGGAGCAGAAAGAGAATGTGTGGTCTGAAATACGCTTATTCTACATTGCCATCATTATCATCGTCATGACGTATAGTGGGTACCATGTATGTGCTGTGTCGTGATAGCAGAAAGAGAATGTGTCGTCTGGAACGCGCTTACTTTTCATCGTCATCAGCCACAGCACAAAGTGTACTTAATGCCTTACAGGTGCGTAGCGAGTACCTCGCTTATTAGCGGAAATTAATGGCATAAATGCATAGTGCATGCTTTTCTACGCATTGAAAAACTATGGTAAGCGTGTAGTGGGTGCATCGCATGCGCTATACCGTGATGGACATATGGTGGGTGTATAGCGGGCACTTGCATGCACTGTGCCGGACTATGGCTTACGCTCAACGGACAAGCCTACACCCTAAGGGGCTTCACCCCTGTAAAGATGCAGGTCCACCCACTGCCATCCGTGTTCCCAAAGATTTAGTATAGAAGCTGATGTATAAAACAAATCCCTCATTTTCTTGAAGTCATGCCCTTCTCGAGCGTTTCACATAGTTAACTTTCTCATACACACACACCTTTGTGATACTGGTTCTTAGAAACCTGAATGTCCTAGTCAATTTCACCAGAGATTCTGGCATTTATGCTAAGCCGAGAGTTCTGCTTGAAATTCTACCGAACGACTTTTAACTATTATTATGCGTAAGTATTTAGGTAAAACCCAGGTTCTTTGCGTTGTTGCAGAAACCAACTGGTATATCAAAGTGGGAGAGGCAAAGTGGTGGTGAAGCAAAGTGGTTGATTGATTGATTTGTGGGGTTGAACGTCCCAAAAACCACCATTTGATTATGAGAGACGCCGTAGTGGAGGGCTCCGGAAATTTTGACTACCTGGGGTTCTTTAACGTGCACCCAAATCTGAGTACACAGGCCTACAACATTTCTGACTCCATCGGAAATGCAGCCGCCACAGCCGGGATTTGATCCCGCGACCTGCGGGTCAGCAGCCGAGTACCTTAGCCACTAGACCACCGTGGCGGGGCGAAGCAGAGCGGGAGACTAAACGTACTGCCGCTATTCCGATAGTGGAGACTGACTTGCTGGTCGCTTGAAGATGAAGCAGAGGCACTGGAAATGTTCTAGTAGGTTGAGGAAAACTTGTATTTACTGACTGTACAAAAGTTATATAAGTACGAACATTAACGTTACAAAAAAAACAAAAGAAAAACTTTGAAAATGAAACCGTTCTCTGTAGGGCGACTCTACGGGATTCGGCGGAGCCGATGGTGCCTAACACAACCAAGAAGATTATTCCCTCACAAGTTAAACAAAGAAAAAAATTTTAAGTTGGTCAAATACTCGTAAAGTTGCAAATATTTGTCGCACGCTGCCATTGCATCCTCTTTTCTCTCGTACTGACGAAAGCACTCAAAGCTAAGCAGTGGGGGAAGGCACGGAGAAAGAAAATACGTCACGCGCTGAGCGTGACAATAAGCACTTTTTCTGTGTTTTTTTCTTCAAAATTGCGGCTTTTCGGTGGAATCGCGCGGACACGTTGCGGCCTCCAACGGCGGCCCAATAACTCCCGAGTACGCCATGCCCAAAACACCATGTGCGTAATACTTGCGCCTTTGGCGCAATATGTTTTTATAAATAGTATCACTTGACTATAGAGAAGACAAAGCAATTTTAAGCAGACTCTGACACTTCCTCGCAAATTTCTGACAGTGCACTGCGCTATATTGTTTGTCTCGTGTGTTCTCGGGAGTGTAGACTGCTGATCGGCAGCGCTTGTTGGCCACGTTCAAAAAAGCGTTTCAGTGCCCCTTTTATTTGTATCTGATTAAAGTGCATTATTTTTTTCTGGCAACATTTGTGTGAGGCTACATGCTTGGTCATGACTTTCCCAGGCGCAGTCCATGTGCGAAGCCTCAACTTAACACGACTTGGTCACGAGGGCATCCTTCACTCCAAGTTCTGGACTGTAGACGGAAGGCATGCCTACATCGGTAGTGCCAACATGGATTGGAGGTCCCTCGCACAGGCAAGTTCAAATCATTCACTTACCTCTCCAATGTTGCCTGCCTCAGCTCACCTTAAAGGAGTCCTGAACCGAACTGTTGAGTGTGAGATATCCGGATGCACAGATCTGTGTGAACGCAC
This sequence comes from Rhipicephalus microplus, assembly GCF_013339725.1. Taxonomy (NCBI): domain Eukaryota; kingdom Metazoa; phylum Arthropoda; class Arachnida; order Ixodida; family Ixodidae; genus Rhipicephalus; species Rhipicephalus microplus. Next base: position 172,097,246 of record NC_051167.1, read on the forward strand.
ACGCATTATCCACGAAACATCAATGGATATAAAGTGAGAAAAAAATACACTATCTTCCACTAAAGATAACCATGTGGGGACTCAAAGCAGCACTGTTGTTGAGTTGGGCTTCAATTTGTTGTTTCATTTCTCCATTTCCGAGTATGTATCATTTCTGTGTGGAGTTGTGTACATATGTTGTGTGCTGCTTATGTTACCCCCCTTCTATTCGTGTGTATTTTGTGTGTGCCATCTTCTGTAGGGCGACCCTAGAAGGTTCGGCGGAGCCGATGGTCCCTAACACCTCTAGCCCGGTTCGGAATGTTTGAACCGGCTCCGGGTCCTCTTCTTGTTGCCTGGTTGCTCCACCCTTACACAACTCTCGGCGAATCATTGTCTGCTTGTCCACTCATAGGACAGTACGCTTGGTCGATCAAAACCCCGTCACCAGCACGCCACCTTCGTGCACGTGGGGGTTCATGCCCTGGCTCCAAACAACAGAACCAAAATGTAAGTAACGCAAAACGAGAAAACGTCAGAGGCTTCGGCAAGCTCCGCGGCGCACAATTATCTAGACAGCTACACGTAGTAGCGTTTGTGGCGATAGGACCGCTTCCCTGTAACACGTGAACTTGTTGACGACGTGGCAATAATCCACCTGTCGCCTGTGCACTGTCAGAGGAACCACCAGCTGATCGCACGTGGTTCTACTTACGAGCTCATTATCCAGGGTAAACGCGGAAGCAGTCGAAGACATGCCAATTCATCAATAGGCGCCCCAGACGCCAACCTGTCTCGAACCCACCTGTTTCTGAGAGCTAGCTCATCGGACTAATGTTGCACGTCACTGATTTGGCAGGCGTGCAAACAGTACACGATCGTGCCACAAGCCAAGCCGGTGTGAGGAGTAGCCCCGGTGCGCTGGGTCTCGGAAGAGGCCCATTGATGCGCCAGCTGCTAGTACTGTAAAGCAATTAGGGGTACGTCACAATGACGTATATAATCCCACCCCCTTTGTTGCCCACGTGGCGGTTAGTTTTCTTTCCATGAGTTAAAAGTAACTGGAAACGCTCGGCCGTCTCTGGCGCTGCAGAACTACGCGGGACACTATACTGGAGCCACACTGTTCGCGTTCACGGCAAGTCTGGTCAGACACGCTTCGACCAAATGCAACTAAAGCATTGCTGCCTGCCATCAGCTGGCATGCCACCGCAAGCTTACGGCACAAAGTAAATAGAAGCAAAGTTAAACTGCCGCGCAGCCTACGCAGCCGCGTAACCTTATAGCGCGGTCCTACGATTTACATAAGCCACGAAAAAGCACTGCCACTTCGAACAAAAAGCACATAACAAGACTATTAAAAAGTGAAGGGCCGGCGTACCGTGGTTTTATGTGTGGTGCTCACATATATTTTTAACCGGCCATACAACACTTTTTTTATATAGACGTGAAATGATTTCCCTAAAGCAGAACATTGCCTCACAAATTAACCAAAGAACAATTTTTTTGAATTGGTCAAGTACTCGTGGAGTTAAAATATTGGTCGAACGCTGCAGCTGCATCTTTTTTTTCTCTCGCACCAATGAAATAGCTCAAATCTAAGCAGTGAGAGAAGGCACGTGGAAAGAAAATACGTCACGTGATGTGCGTGACTATGAGCAATTTTTTCTGTTTTTTTTCTTAAAATTCGCGGCTTTTCTGTGAAATTGCGCGGACACGTTGCGGCCTCCTATGGTGGCCTAATAACTCCAGAGACCGCCATGCCCAAAACACCATGTGCGTGACACTTGCACCTTCGGAGCTTTATTTTTTATAAATAGTATCAATTGACTATAGAGAAGAGAAAGCAATTTTTAGCAGACTCTGACACTTACTCGCGAATTTCTGGCAGTGTACTGCACTGCAATGTTTGTCTCGTGTGTTCCTAGGAGCGTAGACAACTGACCGGCAGCGCTTCTCTACCACGCTCAAAAAAGCGTGTCAGCGCCTCTTTAATTTGTATCTGAGTAAAGTGCATTTTTTTTCTGGTAACATTTGTTCGAGGCTCCATGCTTAGTCATGACGACTTTCCCAGGCGCAGCCCACGTGCGTAGCCTCAACCTAACACGACTTGGTCACGAGGGCGTACTTCACTCCAAGTTCTGGACCGTAGACGGGAGGCATGCCTACATCGGTAGTGCCAACATGGATTGGAGGTCCCTCGCACAGGCAAGTTCCGATAACTCACTTATTTACTCAGTGTTGCCTGCGTCAGCTCATCTTAAAGGAGTCTGAATCAAACTTTTGAGTGTGAGGTATCCGGATGCACAGATCTGTGTGAACGTACGCGCATTATCCCCGAAATATGAATGGATAAAAAGTGAGAAAAAAATACACTATGCCCCACTAAAGGTAACCATGTGGAGATTCAAAGCAGCACTGTTGTTGAGTTGGGCTTCGATTTGTTGTTTCATTTGTACGTTTCCGTAAATGTTTCATTTGTGTGTGGAGTTGTGTATATATTGTCGTGGTACAACGCGAATAAAACACAGATACACCTTGGGACGACGAAAGGCAGCGTGTCCTGAACAGCTCAGTCACAAGATCGTCTTCTTCAGCCTCAAGAGAAGCTAGAGGCCCACTACCTCGTGCCCACTAAATGCCCCATCATCGTTATCGTCCACATGTAGACACGCGTCATTTGCCTCTCTCCCCAGAGCATCGCCCCGATGCGCAGTCTGTAATGCAGTTTTTTTCTATATTAAAGTATCATGCAATCACTCGCTGACGTAGGGTTTCATGCGGACTACGTGAACGAGTTCAGGATGGTGCTGGCGACGCCTTGTACTATACGAACAGTCGGGAACACCTTCGTAAGTGACATCGCTCAGTTGTCGTACAACTAGGTACGGTCCAAAGTATCTTCTTAAAAGTTTTTCGGAAAGTCCTCGTTTTCGTATGGGCGTCCAAACCCATACTTTGTCGCCAGTTTGGTAGACGACTGTTCTGCGGTGAGCATTGTAGCGGCCTGCATCGTAGTCTTGCTGCTGGCTGATCCGTAAACGTGCAAGTTGCCTAGCTTCTTCTGCGCGTTCCGTAAGCGTGTCGGCGTCCGGGACGATGTCGTCGCCTTCGTGCGGTAACATTGCATCTAACATGGTTCGTACTTCCCGTCCATGAACGAGGCTGAAAGGTGTCATGCGGGTCGTTTCTTGCTTGGCCGTGTTGTATGCAAACGTTATGTAAGGCAAGATTGTATCCCAGTTTTTGTGTTCGACGTCAACGTACATCGAAAGCATGTCTTCAATGGTTTTGTTTAGACGCTCTGTCAGCCCGTTTGTTTGTGGGTGGTATGCGGTGGTCTTACGATGCGTTGTTCCACTCAGCATCAAAACAGGTCCAAAGAGCTGCTGTAAATGCGGTTCCTCTGTCTGTGATTACGACGGTTGGTGCACCATATTCTCGATAAAAAATCTTGCCACCTCCGCTGCTGTACCTCTCTGGATAGCCTTTGTCTCGGCATAACGGGTCAAATAATCCGTCGCGACGATAACCCATCGGTTGCCTGCAGTAGAAGTAGGGAGTGGGCCCAAAATGTCCATGCCGATCTGGTGGAATGGAGTCATTGGGACGACGAAAGGCAGCGTGTCCTGAACAGCTCAGTCACAAGATCGTCTTCTTCAGCCTCAAGAGAAGGTAGAGGCCCACTACCTCGTGCCCACTAAATGCCCCATCATCGTTATCGTCCACATGTAGACACGCGCCATTTGCCTCTCTCCCAAAGAGCATCGCCCCGACCAGTGTCGTGGTACAACGCGAATAAAACACAGATACACCTTGGGACGACGAAAGGCAGCGTGTCCTGAACAGCTCAGTCACAAGATCGTCTTCTTCAGCCTCAAGAGAAGCTAGAGGCCCACTACCTCGTGCCCACTAAATGCCCCATCATCGTTATCGTCCACATGTAGACACGCGTCATTTGCCTCTCTCCCAAAGAGCATCGCCCCGATGCGCAGTCTGTAATGCAGTTTTTTTTCTATATTAAAGTATCATGCAATCACTCGCTGACGTAGGGTTTCATGCGGACTACGTGAACGAGTTCAGGATGGTGCTGGCGACGCCTTGTACTATACGAACAGTCGGGAACAACTTCGTAAGTGACATCGCTCAGTTGTCGTACAACTAGGTACGGTCCAAAGTATCTTCTTAAAAGTTTTTCGGAAAGTCCTCGTTTTCGTATGGGCGTCCAAACCCATACTTTGTCGCCAGTTTGGTAGACGACTGTTCTGCGGTGAGCATTGTAGCGGCCTGCATCGTAGTCTTGCTGCTGGCTGATCCGTAAACGTGCAAGTTGCCTAGCTTCTTCTGCGCGTTCCGTAAGCGTGTCGGCGTCCGGGACGATGTCGTCGCCTTCGTGCGGTAACATTGCATCTAACTGGTTCGTACTTCCCGTCCATGAACGAGGCTGAAAGGTGTCATGCGGGTCGTTTCTTGCTTGGCCGTGTTGTATGCAAACGTTATGTAAGGCAAGATTGTATCCCAGTTTTTGTGTTCGACGTCAACGTACATCGAAAGCATGTCTTCAATGGTTTTGTTTAGACGCTCTGTCAGCCCGTTTGTTTGTGGGTGGTATGCGGTGGTCTTACGATGCGTTGTTCCACTCAGCATCAAAACATGGTCCAAAAGAGCTGCTGTAAATGCGGTTCCTCTGTCTGTGATTACGACGGTTGGTGCACCATATTCTCGATAAAAAATCTTGCCACCTCCGCTGCTGTACCTCTCTGGATAGCCTTTGTCTCGGCATAACGGGTCAAATAATCCGTCGCGACGATAACCCATCGGTTGCCTGCAGTAGAAGTAGGGAGTGGGCCCAAAATGTCCATGCCGATCTGGTGGAATGGAGTCATTGGGACGACGAAAGGCAGCGTGTCCTGAACAGCTCAGTCACAAGATCGTCTTCTTCAGCCTCAAGAGAAGGTAGAGGCCCACTACCTCGTGCCCACTAAATGCCCCATCATCGTTATCGTCCACATGTAGACACGCGCCATTTGCCTCTCTCCCAAAGAGCATCGCCCCGACCAGTGTCGTGGTACAACGCGAATAAAACACAGATACAACTTGGGACGACGAAAGGCAGCGTGTCCTGAACAGCTCAGTCACAAGATCGTCTTCTTCAGCCTCAAGAGAAGCTAGAGGCCCACTACCTCGTGCCCACTAAATGCCCCATCATCGTTATCGTCCACATGTAGACACGCGTCAATATGTTGTGTGCTGCTTATGTTACCCCGCTTTCATTTGTGTGTATAACCGTGTGTGCGCCGCGAAGTGAACCCCCAGTGCTGCTAGGAGAGTACAGCGATGAAAGCGCGCACAGCCATATCTTGGGTCCGCGACACCTATCCTAGGAAAAAACGATGAAAAAACGCATCATATGGAGGCACACTATGTCCCGTGGCCGATCCCCTTTCTAATCTTTGGTATGCCTTACCGCTGCGCAGCCTTGCATTGCGGTGGGGCTGACTTGTTTCCCCTTTTACATGAGAACGTTGAACGACTTTCGGTGTACCAAATATGGGCGAGAGAACGCTTTTTCTCAGGCTTGCATGCTTAGAGAGGAAGCCTAGCGAGAAGCAGGTTGAACGTGACTGCAGACACACAGCTTATTCGCAGGCTGTTCATACCGAGTTGGCGCGGCACTTTATTGGAACATTCTTTACCAGGGCAAAACAGAATGCCTTTCTTACATTTTACACGTTGTGTTGCTGCATGGCACCCCTCCCTTCCTCATAGCCTCTTTTTCTTTCATTGGAAGGTGTCTTTTATCATTTGCACTGGTCCACAAGGGGTATTCGTTACATCCATGCCCGAGAACGTATGACCTAGAACGTATTTTATGTCAATTTTAAAGTTTTTGTCGCATCACAGTAGTTCAATCGTGCTTCACTGCCTACAAACCACGTTTCACGTCCACACGCAACGTGGTTAAAGGGTTCTTGACACCATTTTTCGAAGGTGTGTTTATACTTTCACACAATTAGCCTGTATCAGAGATGGCTATCAGCAAATGTGAAGCATAGAAAATACTAAGATATTTTATGCTGATATTAAAGTCATAATTTCAGTGACGCACCTATAGACATCGACGCTAACGTGAGGTTGCCGTATATTACGAATCCTGGTGACTGCATGGACCTTAGCTGATTGTGATAACGTCAGGCACCAAAGCTTACAACATGACCGTTTTCGCGCAACCAACTTAGTCACGGTGTGAAGTGGCCATGCAAACATTGATAACGTGCACGAGTACGTGATGAAAGCTCAAGCCGTGTTGTGACGTCTGGGTACCGTACAAACCAAAACGAGCTCTCATAGATACGCTCCAACTACTTATTCAGGGTGCCCTCAAGCTTAGCTGCACGTTTTGCAGCCCTTAAATGCCTGGTGTTCAGCTGACGCAAAAAAAAAACATCCCACGAGAATTTCCTTGAGAGTACCCCTTTATGAAGAACAAGGAATTTAATGGACGTATGCTGCCAATTGGAGCAGCTTGAATATTGTGCCATCTAATTTTCCTATGTATTTTCTGGTCGTACACGTACAACATAAAAACATAGACGCTAATGAACTGAAATACAGAAATGCACTTGGCTGTTAATAATTTATAGGGTTATTTTATTGCCACCCCTCTTCATCTTCATGCAAATTCACGTTGTTGTTTTCACCTTTAACATCTTTATATACAGGTGAAGGAGGTTGGTGTGCTGATCAAAAACTGCAGTCGCATCGTACGAGATCTAGAGAAAATATTTGAAGTCTATTGGGAAATGGCGGATGAAAATTCTACTCTTCCCACGACCTGGCCGACCCCTCTTAGCACCACGATCAACAGCATGACTCCGGCGCATTTCAACCTCAATGGCACGAGTACACTGTCGTACATAGCGGTAAGTTGTGTTACAATTATTCATTTCTTTTATTTATTTTTATTTATAAAGTACTGCAGGCCACAAAGATGGTCGAAGCAGGAGTGGGAGGTGGTACAATGATAATGATATGACCAATAATTAGATATACAGGTGTAGAGAAAGACGAAAAAACAAAGAAAACAACAACAACAAGAACGACGGAAAAAATAAATCAGACAGGTGTACAATATATTCGCAGGTTACATAACTCGCACTTCAAAGTGATTTTCCAAAGATTTTAGTACATTTGCTGACTCAAAAATATGGTGCGGCAGTTTGTTCCATTCTGTTATTTCACTATCAAAACATCGTATATTTAAATGGACACCAAAGTCAAATAACAATTGACGTCAGAGTGGAAGCTCAATGTAAGACGACGTGTAAAACGACAGTATTATCAACAGCAGTGCTATACCTACCGAGAAATTAAGGTAAATGCCCGAAAACACGTGAGATACGCGCAGGACATTTGCAAAGTGATGCTTGTGACGCGAAAGGTGCCGCCTACCATTATTCACTAGAAATTTAACTAGCTGCCCTAAATAAAAAAACCTTCCATGCATCAAAAGACGCAATAAAATGCTGCTTGTTCGTTTCCGTTTGATTCATGAAAAAAAAAGAACCGCTAGACATTACTATGGTGAATGGCTCAAATGATTTAAAATACAATTTTCGTCTGGTTAAACGGGAGAGGTCATGCCATCTAGCGAGGCGCAGTTGAACCAAACACTGTGTGCCATCTCGCAGGCCATTGCAGGATATTCTCCAATGGCCGTTGTAGCTGCCGTGGCTCCCTCTATTTTTGTTATGCTGCGTTCTGCTGCAAGTGTTGGTGGCCGCACAGCAAAGCCGGTCAACGTTGTGCACGGCAACAGTGATGTGACACGCTCCGCTTGAGGCGGGTAATTTGAAGTGCACTAGTCTGATACGGACCACTAAAACGTAAACTTATTTCAAAATAAGCATTTCCGTGGCACAAAAGTGACACCAGAAAACTTTCAACTACTATTTCAACAATTAACGTCGACTTCACAGTTAACCATAGTGCTTTTTCACGGGTGAAAGAATTGTCGCTTCTCCAACGAGGAAGGCAGAAGCCCTGTAGGAAAGTTCAGTTCAATGAAGATGGCAGACATGTTAATTGTGCCATGGATCCCCTCCCTTTAAACAAAAACAAATGAAGTTGGAGATTGATTGGTTCATTCATTCATTCATTCATTCATTCATTCATTTGGCCACAAATAAGGCAGAAAATTCACTGTTCCAGGCTGGCACGCGACATTCCGCATGTCGCAACTGTGTTTTCAGTGACAACCTATGTGCTAGAATTTTGCATCCATCCCCTAACAGAGAGTAGTAGTGCATTGCTAGATGAAGCATGTTGCAGTTCTTTCAATGGTTACAAATGACACGTTGTACAAAACAAAATCTTTTAAAAAGAGGGCGTTGTTCACTTCCTGTAGAAAACCACAGGCTTCAGCGTTTGTGAATACTGCAATAATATATAACGAGATTTCTGGCATTTAAATTTTTTACTGCCGTTATAATCATCTTTGCTTGAACAACTACCCATGTGGCCTACCTTAATAGGGGGGCGGATTTACACGCAATCAGCAGATAGCAGGAATGTGAATGGCACCACAGAGTTACAATATGTCTATCCAATACATTTATATACCAACAATCGGGGTTTAGTGCCCCAAAACTACACTATGATTATTTGGGATGCCATAGTAGAGGGATACAAAAATTTCGTCGGCCAGGTATTCTCTAACGTGCCCCGACATATCGCAGTACACGTGCCTCGAACATTTCACCTCGAAGTAAAATGTGATCGCCATGGCTGGGGTCGAACCCACGAAATTTGAGTGAACAGCCAGGCACCATACCCACTGTTTTACCATGACGGACTAATATCTACTGCATTGAATACACCATAGAGTTTCCTACAACATTTACTTGGAGGAAGTTTGGTGCTGCGATTTTTGAACTATTGTGCAAATGATGGGTGGTACATGTGTTATGAAAGGGAAAGAAGACAACCACCAGTTCGTAGCACGAAGCCACAAGGAAATCCGTACGTATTACTCAGAAAATAAAGCTTCTTAGTTGTCGAACAACTCGTCCTGGTCTGGGGTTCGAACCCGGAACCAACTTCTTTCCGCCGTGTTGCGGGTTTCCGCAGATCTCTTTTGTAGTACGTGTGTTAAGAGTCTCCGTTCTTGCGGCTTCTAACGTAGTTACGGATTTGTTGATTGTGGTATCTCGACTTTTATTTCGGGGCGAAAGAATGGCTCGTTTTGAACTACATGAGATTCTTCGAATGACACAGCCTATTAGGGTTTTGATTGATATGTGGGGTTTAACATCCCAAAACCACCGTATGATTATGAGAGAGGCCGTAGTGGAGGGCTCCGAAAATTTCGACCACCTGGGGTTCTTTAACGTGCACCCAAATCTGAGCACACGGGCCTACAACATTTCCGCCTACATCGCAAATGCAGCCGCCACTGCCGGGATTTGAACCCGCGACCTGCGGGTCCGCAGCCGAGTACCTTAGCTACTAGACCACCGCGGCTGGGCCAGCCTATTAGGGTCAAGGTCATAATGAGACAGCTAAACTTCGGTAGAACATCACCTTGCGACATAGCAACTGCCGGTCATACGGAGCTACGCGGTGCCGGAAAAACAAAGTTTAGGCAAATTCATGTAAATAACAGCACTCTCATACCGTTTGAAGCGTCACGCAATGCATTTCCGGTAGACATCAGCGGCTGATTTCTGCAGAGCCTATACTAATGTGCAACTGTATATGCACACTCTTAAATAAAGAGTACACGCTACTGCTGACAATCTTGAGCATCACAGTACTGGCAGAAGGGAGTACAATGACCAACCAAAAAAATTTACGTCCCTTTTTGCAGTCCTGAGTTCCACGAAAAATTTAAGTACAGACTGCACTAATTCTGCACTTGAGTATTTCACGCAACTCTGTTAAGATGAATTAATAAACGTGCCCAGCAGTCCGTGCTCCTCTTTATAAAAGAGTCGAAACGTGGCAAGCCACAACTCTTAGAAAAGAGTCTAGGAGACTTTTTTTAATTTAGAACACGTTTAATAATGGGTAGATCGTCATTATTAAAAAAAACCCTTCTTTTACAGAGTGCTCCCCCTTTCTTAACGACTGCTGGAAGGACGGAGGACATTGACGCCATTCTTGACGTCATCACTAAGGCGAAGGAATTTGTCTACGTCGCAGTCATGAACTACCTGCCATTAGATTATTATTCCAAAACCAGAAGGTAAGTCTGTATTGCCTATGCCTTACCTGTAAAGTATTCGCGCACATGTCCTCCCTTTACGTCATATTGCTGCATACACTTCACCAATAGACCACCCTGCACGGAGCCCAAGGAAATGTGACAACTAGGGCATAAAGTATATTTGAATATACTGCACTTTTACTATTGCATAGAACGCTTTGCTTCTGCATAATCTTTACGCCGGAGTCTTGCCTTTTTGGTAGCTGTTCAAAATTTCCTCTATTCTGTTCCACACGCCGAACTCTTTCCAATAGTTCGGCCATATATTGAACAGAATAAAGTGGTTGCTATTCAGAGTAGCGCAGGCGTCATTACTTCGCTCAAATTTTATATTTCATCGGCCGTTGTTTCTTGCGAGAATCAGTAATATCGAGCGTGAAGGTATCTGCATTGGGTGGTGTGTTGCACCGTATTTATGTAATTTGTCTTATCTGCTATTGACAGAGAGTTTGCCTAAATTCTCGACAATTCCCCAATGCCACACGTTTTTAGAAAAGTTGAAGATTTTCGATTGATCTTAAACTCGAACTCTTCTGTATTGACCACTAATGAAGTGGATGATATTCTTAGGTTGTTTAGATATGTCAAGGGGCTTTTTTTCACGCATGAGCGGCCTTAGGTGACGTATCGCAGTTTTTAGATTTCCCCTTGACGCGATCAGATGCACACACTCGCTGGTCCTACTGCCGTCGCTATCATGAAGAACATTCACCCTACGACTTGGCGCACACAAAACTTGTTAAGAGGGCAGTGACATCAATGTGCCTTGTATTTCCGTGGACGCGGTCCTGTGCTCACAAAATGCCGGAAACGTTTCGCCAACAGGTAGGCAGGCTAAATTCAGCCGGACACCCTTGCTCTGTTGAGGTAGGGTCAGCGAAAACCTTCCTTCAGAAATTGAAGGGCAAGCCAAAAACAATGCCGCCTGTGGATAAAAGACCGTAGGTCGTGCCGTATATGCACAAACTTTCCCCACAACTTAAAAAAGGAGGTGAACAAGTGCAAAGTATCTATTGCTTTTTCAGCCCCATGGAAGTGGGCCGGCCTCTTCCAAGGCACTGCAGCACTGGCAAAAGCTGGCCTTTGTGGTAAAAAAAACCAAAAACATTCAAGGCAATTTGTACGCTACGCAGTGTGCGTGGTTTACGAAATTACACTCACATGTGGCAGTTTATATCGGCCAGATAGGACATGCGTTAGTGATAGGGCAAGCTGTCATGTGCGTTCAATAAAAAATAAAATCAGTGCCCATTACCCATGCAATCACGCATGTGTGAGCCAGACTTTACTACCAATCGCATACTTAGAAGCAGCCAAAACACTGTGACACGCGCGTTTTTGAAGCGTATTTTATCAATGTTAAGCGAAATATGTGTATCGATGACACATATGTCACCTTACGTACATATGAAGAGCAATTTTCGATGTCTTGCTTTCATGACGTGTTGAGTGTGGAATCGTTAATCATGTCCTGCACAATTTTAACTGCGCAGATGCCTCCATACGTATAGAAGTGAGCTTTTTTGGAATAAAGTTCGTCGCAAGGTGACGCCCTATTATATCCCCTTTCTTTTTCGTCTATGTGGATTGCGTCCCTAATGTTCCTTCAATATGAACCTACTAACCTAACATGTTCTAGTAAGCTTCTACATAGCTATCTCAACCTAATTTTGATTAGCAAAGATCTTTTAACAACAGCGGAAAATACAGAAACATATTTTTGCGTTTAGTGAAATCGCAACGTAGTGGAAGTTGATTAGGAACTAGGAAGTTGATGATTGATTGATTGATTTGTGGGGTTTAACGTCCCAAAACCACCATATGATTATGAGAGACGCCGTAGTGAAGGGCTCCGGAAATTTCGACCACCTGGGGTTCTTTAACGTGCACCCGAATCTGAGTACACGGGCCTACAACATTTCCTCCTCCATCGGAAATGCAGCCGCCGCAGCCGGGATTTGATCCCGCGACCTGCGGGTCAGCAGCCGAGTACCTTAGCCACTAGACCACCGTGGCGGGGCACTTAGGAAGTTGTGAATTAGCACTTGGCAGCCTACACTTGCGCCCTATGCTCATGGGCCGTTAGGGTCCTTGTTACATACCGCCCGTTGTGAGAGATAGCAAATGCATCAAAAGCTTTCCAAGTAGCTAAAAAAAAGTTGAACGTTCTAGGTTAAGACTACAAAGACACAAAGCAACTCATGCTGAGACATTACGTATAATATAAATCCCGTTCTTATTGTCGTTATTGTTGTTTTTGTGCAGCCACCATGTTACACAAAGAAAACTCGGCATAATGTCACTTGAGCAACTTGTGAGCTCATTTATGAACTAATTGCATAACACTGGAACACATCATTGTATATAAGGTTTTGTAGCCGTCTTACTGTTTGCTATGGTCATTCACATCGTCTTCATTGTGGCGTGGTTGTCTTTGCTGCTGTTGTTGAATATGCAGTGGTAGAAGTAGGAGTGGCTGTTGTAGGAGTAGTAGTAGTTGTTGTTGTAGTTGCTGTAGCTGTTGTAGTAGTTGCTGTAGTAGTATTTCATGTGAGAGCTGTAGCTTTAGTTGTAGTAGTCGTTGTCATTGCTCTATTAAAAGGTCTATTGAAAACAAATCTCTTCAATGGCAAATTTTTGCCTCTTTTGGTATTGTTTCAGTGACACTTCTATGGAAACAACAAAAAATACCAATGTATGTGCTGCGACCCTCCCCCATGTAAAAAGAAATGAACAAACTCTGAATCTTCCGCCCTTTCAGGTTTTGGTCTGTCATTGACGATGCGTTGAGACGCTCTGCCATAGAAAATGGCGTCCGTGTGCGCCTTCTGGTGTCCAAGTGGAGCAAGACAAAGCCTGTCATGTGGAACTTCGTGGAATCTCTCGCCTCACTTAACACCACTAATATCTCAATCGAAGTCGTAAGTTTCAACACGTTTACTTGTTTCCACTCGTGAAAAAATAGGAGTATAGATTAGCCCTTACTTTACCCTGTAATCAGTACAACTATTTCTGGCAATAACTCAATGTGTAATCGGAGCCCACGTGAGATTTGTTGGACATGACAGAGATAATGTATCCACAATTTATAGGCAACAGAAAGAGAGACGCTCAATCACAAATCGTTATGGTTCCTTTTTGCACCTTTTTTGGCCTGAAGTCATGCGCAAAAACATGCAAACCGCATGACTAGTGTAGGAACGGACTTTGTCCTATATGACATGCACAAACGAAAATTTGGAGGGCACCTGAAAGTTTTACGTGTTAAGCTTGGGCTGCAGTCATCTCCTTATGGTATACTGTATAAAGTTGAACAACATAGAAGAACTCGATCTGGCTAGATGGCGTAGTCGCTTCCGTTGGGTGCAGAGCTAATACTTGGTGAGGGAGAGTGTGTGAGTGAGTGTGTGTTAGCGTCTGTGTATGTGTGAGTTAGTTTGTGAATGAGTGAGAGGTTGAATTAAACTGTTGTCTCTTACAAAAGAGCTAAACTTCTTCACTTATGTATATTCTGTTTTTTTTTTTCAGAAAGCTATGGTGATTCCTGCCTTCACAGAAGAGCAACGCAAGACCCCATACGCTAGAGTGAACCACCAAAAGATGATGATTACGGACAAAGCGGCTTACATTGGTAAGCTACCACATCATTTGCCAATGCAAAAGCGAACGCAGGAACATAGTCCGCCAGTGTGTAACAGCGTCCACTTGACTCCTATCTGCTCATTTTCAGCATTACCATCAGCCTTACCTGGAATCACATATATACGCACGTCTGCTGACACGCAATCCAAAGCAGTGTCGTTTATACAGCATTTGAATGTTTATTGATCAGAGCCATGTGATGCTTAGAGGGCCAGCTTGACGTACTCCCCGGCACTTTTCCACCGAAGTTCTAGATAACAATACATGTTATGTTGTCATCTCTACCAAGAAAAAGCACCTCACTAGTTTGCGAGCATTTTATAACTGTCATTCAAAATCACTATATGAAACGGCGCTGAGAAGGGTACCGATTACGTGAGATATTGATGTTAAAGAGGTTGGACACCATTGTTGGCTAACGGACTTCGTGGCTAACGGACTGATGAGTAGGCTCACTTTGACTAACTCAGTCCCAGATGGAGCCACCAGTTTGAGTGAGCGAGAGTGAGTATCATTTTGTTTAGTGTGAGTCCGCTTGAAGAACAAAAAATGTTGAGCTCGAGTCCGAGTGAGTCAGGCAGCCAGAGAAAAAATTTGGCAAGTCTGAGTTTGAGTGAGTCTGAAGCGCAAAATATATTTCATGAGTGAGTCTGAGTAAGCTCTACAAGTTTCGCCGGCCTTTGGTTTACGGCGCTTTATAGCTTCACCCGAAAGTTGTGAGTTTGAACCCAGCTGCGATGGTCGCATTTTGTGGAGGAGAAACAATGAATGCTGATTTTAAATGCAGTTAGCTCAAATTGTATAATCAAAATGACTTTTATAAAACCTGCACAGACTACTCTATCGATGCCCATACCTATGTCTAAAATATGTATGAGTTCCACTGAATCAACCAAGTATAGGTTGTACCCACTTATTTTCTCTCCAGTATAATCGGTGACTCAATGGTATATCCTGTGATCTCGACATGACCGGAAAACAAAATCCACGTGTTTGATTAACAGTCAAGGACTTGGTAGGACTCTCTTCGCAATCCGATATATCCACGCTGTTAAGACGTACAAATGTGGTCTCACCTTGACTCAAGTTTTGAGCTCAGCGTTGCTAAAAAAATGAAAAAAAAACTAATTACTTGTGGAGTTTAGCACGCGGAAGCTACGATGCCAGTTTTATATGCACCGTAGCATAAGACGGCAAATTAATTTGGACTGGTTGGGTTTTTTAGGTGTGTACATAAAGAAACTTACATGAAGGTACACAGGACATAGAGGCAAACAGTCGGAACGGAATGAAAGCCAAAAAGTAAAACGGAAGAAAGTGATATTTTTGACTGGCACAAAAACACAACATAAACGTCATTTATTATATTGTTGCGGAGTGAAACCGAACCATATTCTATCCTTTTTTTGACATGAAAAGAACTAGGCAATTCAAAACACCTGATGCCATGCAACATGAGAAATAGTGCATATCTCATGATACAGTATTAGCGCATATCTGTGGCAGGAATCGTTGATATTGTTACGAGTAACTTCTTTAATAATCTATTTACAACGCACAGAACTCGACGAGCAAGATGGCGCCAGCCCAGCATCAAACGAAAAACTCCCTTCGTCCTCCTGTTTCATGCAGCTGTGTTTAGCGGCTGTTCTGTATCAACATTTTCGAAGAAGAAAGACAGTGATGTTTATACCAACGCAAGTGAACTGTCGTGCGCCTGTCACATTCTAGCGTAGACAGGGCATACTCGATACGGAATTTTGTTTTACCAAAACAGCAGTCTCGAATATAAGAGGTACATTCGATGACGGCTACTTCTCATATCGTGCTCACCCCCTGGCCGAAATCACTAGGCATCCTTTAAGAATTCATAATTTGCCTTCGAGAATATAAGCCTTACAACATAGAAGGATGCTTGTACGCACTAACTTGAAATTCGTGGTAATGTTTTTTGCGCTCTTTTTAGGAACGCAGGAAGAATGTCTGTAACCCTGGCCCCACAATAAGGAACGCTGGTAACTATATCGTCACTGTAACTCCGAATTATCGCATACAAATACAAACCGTCAGACACCGTTCTGAGACAGTTTATCCGTTCAAGCGCAAAATCATACGAATAATTTAGCGCTGAAACAAAACTGAGGACGAAACGAAAAAGATTTCGTTACGACATCATGCGTACGCTAAACGTTACAGGTGCTCGAAAAGTAAAACAGAACACGCGAGCTGTGACTGAGCAGTGTGAAAGTGAATAGCAGCACGCTCCATCAGAGTACTCATTTGTTTAAATTTTCAAACGGAAGTGAGTGCGCTATCTTCAGCCACATTTCTGCATAAAAAGGACGAACCACTTCTCAAATCGTGCGCGCTGCCACTCACTTTTGCGCAACTCCGCCACAGCTAGCGCGCTTCATTTTACTTTTGGAGCACCTGTATAAAGGTGGCGTACGTTGAGCGAAGACAAGCAGAGTACACACGAGTCGCGTACGCACAGGTAGCGTACAAACTGGTATCGTACGAATGTAGCGTGCCTGGGTGTTCTTGCGTGTCGTGCTCATCGATATAAGGTCGCAGTGGCCATTAATGTAACAGGCGTTGTCGAGCGTATCAACCCGAAATTTTACACCAAACTGTACAAGCAACTAAGACGAACGCAAGTTCATGTGGACTTCGTGAAAGTTGACGGAGCACTGAAGTGACAGTCAAGCGAGGAGATATTTTATGATATCAGTAAGTCGTGCTCTTCGACATTTCACCACGTTCGAAGATCACCACGTTTCCACCTCCCTTCCCCCCCCCCCCCCCATGAAACGCGTCATTGTAAAATTGCTGTTAGCCACACCGCATTGAAGTTCTCGCAACAAACAATGTGACGCACATGTTTTGAAGGCATTTACAGGGTCGTAATATGTGACCGGTAAAAAAGGAAAAGACATTCTCATCTGAGATCCTCTGTAAACTTGGCACGCCGAGTTTCAGGAAGTGTCGCTTACCCAACGTCACGTAATTACGAAAAATACACTTTTATGTCCTTGTCGGCCAGGCACATAAATACGGTGTGAAATTTAATAAAAATAAAACTTTGACCTCAATTTCTCCTTTGTTGGAAAACTTGTGATGATAAAATAAGTGCATTGGCGTTCATGGAGTACACCTAATCAATGTAACCTGATTAGTTGTTTCGCTTTGGTGTCCCGCTAAGATTGTGAGTAGCGTTATGTCTTTCACACGGTAGTACAATTGCCATCTCATCACAATTTTAAACACGGTAGTCTTTCTTGGGATACCTCAGCGCCAAACTTCCGATACGTTTGTAGGCCTGCTGTTGTTTTTTTTTTTGTCCGACGGTTGTTACCCTGCGCAAGTTCAACCCCTGGCTCAATGACCACCTGTTTTCATCAGGTGGCTGCGGTCATACTTTTGAACATTGTCAATCAAAAAGCACATATTGCGCATATTTGAGGCGCAGCATCAATACGTAAGTGTTAGGTAGTGTTAGCGTTAAGAAATGCATAGATACCTAATTTTAAAGACGAAAGTGGTTATTATGTTGCGCTGACAATGTGACACTATGAACGGAAAACGCGAGTGTTTCCTACTCATTGCTGAAAAATTCGCTTTGTTCACTTTAATTACCTGAAGCGAGCCGGTGCTACCAGCCTACCAGTGACTGTTCGCTTTAAAAACTTTTGTTTCTTCACATTGCTGCCAGACGGCGTCATATCTCACGCAGCGCCTCTAGACAGAATATCGTCTTTCAACGTCCTGTGAAGCAAAGTACAGAGATGCGTGGCTGATTTATTTTTCTGCTAGAACTTGTTCCAGTTGGTTGCTTCATTGATGTCTGCCTTCCTCTTACTCTTGCAGGAACATCGAACTGGGAGCCGAATTACTTCATCAAGACAACAGGAGTTGGCTTGGTGTTAAACCAGAACTCAAGCGACTCCATCAGGGGTGAACTGAAAGCAATTTTCGAGCGAGACTGGAATTCTAATTTCACTTACTACGTCAAGCCAGGCCACAGAAGAAAACTCCATTGATTCCAACACCTCGTTGAAACTTGTTACTGCATAGCTCTCTTCATGTCATCCCGAGAGTAGGTCAGTAAGTGCACTTCCTCTCAAACCTGCCTTTCATTGCTCACTGTAATGCCCGCATACAGCTCCTTCTGAATAAACAAAAACTCGTTAAGGACTTGTTTGAGATTGGCTCTTGCTATAGAAATAGGGTTCCCTTAATTATTGGTCTTTTGCGAGAAAAAACAGATTAACAATGGCTGCAGCGAAAAACTGGACATTTCCTGCGATTTTTTTTATTTGCTATATTGTCGACGATTTTTATTTTTCTGAAAAAACCACATGCTGCACCAACGCTATCTCCTTTTCCGATCCTCGCGCACAAGTAGTATTCCTTTCACCCAAGTAACATTTTTGTTTTGTGTCATACTGTGCTACAATAATAATAATAATAATAATAATAATAATAATAATAATAATAATAATAATAATAATAATAATAATAATAATAATAATAATAATAATAATAATAATAATAATGATAATAATAATAATAATAATAATGATAATAATAATAATAATAATAATAATAATAATAATAATAATGATGATGATGATGATGATGATGATGATAGATGTAGCATCACAACTATGCTATTATTATGAGAGATGCTGTAGTGAAGGCTGCCGGAAAGTTCGACCACCTGGGTTTTTTTAACGTACGTCTTAATTCTACGTACACGGGCCCCAAGCGTTTTCATCTTCATCGAAAATGCGAACAGCGCGACCAGAATACGGTTCCATGACATTATGGTCAGTGGTGACCACCACAACCACTAGACCACCACTGGCTGGTGCTTCACACGCAGCTGGTGCTTCATACAGCTGACCAGAAGAGACCACTCCCATAAACCCATCTACGAAAGGAAAATCACTTTCGTTGTCGGCTTTCGTAGAGGGGCAAGAAAAATGGCATTGAGTAGCCAAGGCAACAACGCCTGTATTCAAAAACACTCCTTGACTTGAACGTGAATTGCGCCCACCTCAACGCAGTGCACATGAAACGCGTTTGTGCTGCATCAACGGTGTTGAAAAGTCAAGTTCAAATAAAAGCGTTTCTTGACACAGGGGTAAAGATGGCATGATGGGTGGTTTATTGGTTTTTCATCATGGAATGCTACTGCGCACAACGAAGGGTACGAAAGAACACAGCGGTATGTTCCTGGTGTTCTTGCTTCGTCCCCGTCTATATGTGTAGCAGCCCTTCATAATGCAATATCAACTGGCTGACCAAACAATCCTTAACGCCCTCACTACTGAATGCCCTTTCTTATTGCCGTTTACGAAAGCTAACGACGACACCAAAGTTTTTCATAATGCAGTACCTGCTGGTACACCATGCCAGTCTTATACCCGTGCCACACGGGCAGAGAAAATGGCATTTACCCCCGAATGCCTTCAGATTTATTGCCATTCACGCGGTGCCACACGGGCGAACGAAATGGCATTCGTCCGAATGCCATTTCGCGAAGGCATTTGACCGAAGGCATTCGACCGAAGGCATTCGACCGAAGGCATTCGACCGAAGGCATTTGACCGTTCTCGCGGAGGAATTCGACCAAATGCCTTCGCGAGAACTCAGTTGACTGAGAAATGCCTACTCTCGACGACACAGCTCTCGAAGTGCGATTTACCTTAAAATAAATAAAACAAATTATATTCAGCAAATCATAAAACTTCCCGTCTTTTATTTGCACTAAACTTTTAAAAAAGTGCTTTGACCGTTATACGAAGATCAGGTTGAAATGGTTTAAAATTAATTCAAGTTCAATGTACTGAAGCTGACGCATACTAACTCGTCTTTGCTCCAGAATTATTCGCTCTTGAGCGCGATGCTTTGCACGGAAACACACAAGTGCTGCCGTGAAAAAATGAACTCTGCGAACATCTTCTGGGAGATGCGACAGGTGCGATGCGACAGGTGCCATTTTCTAATTACGCTGTGGATCTGACTAGTGTTGGCTTAGGTTGCTACGGTCGGCTGCAACGTCGTAAAACAAAGCAAGAAACTACAACTTAGGGCAGCGTAATATGCTTACTTCTATTTTTAATGATTATATGATGTGTATGAAGCTTGTGAACGCTTGTTTATTTTTTTATTGCTATTCAGCCAATGCTCACTTGGAAGGTGCTGCGATCGACATCATCAAGTCAAATGTCATTCGCTTTGGACGTGTAGCAGCGCCGGCGAAACAAATGTCATTCGGGAACTGAAGGCCTTCGCCACCAAATGTCATTTGCTATGCCCGTGTGGCACGGGTATTAAAGGGACACTGCAGTGCATTTTCGACCATACTCAGATAATACCGTTTTCAAACACTACTGGCAGTCCTGCAACATTTAGGGCGATTGATTTTGCCGAGGAGCTCGTCTGTAAATTTAAGTAACCAAATGAATGATGGGCCACAACGAAAATCGAGAGAGGGAGCTGCTCTGACATCCATGGTGGTTATTAACGTACGTCATGAAATTTGTATCTGACGACGTCACGAAATCCGCTACACACTGCCACGGCTGGCCAGGGCGTGAACATAGCCCATGCGTTACTTTTAACGTGCGAAAAGGAAGTTGGCGACGTGATCCGACGCGAAATCGAGCAGTGCCAGCTTGTCTGAACTTACGAGTGACAAGTTAAGTGAGGATTGCAGCTATTATCCAACCACGGAAACATCGTCTTTTGACTTCGACCCGTCGGCGCATGAAGCAATTAACGTGTCTCGAATCGATATCCTCGTTGCTCCATATTATGTCATGTCGCCTCTTTAAAGAAATCACACGCTTGAGCCGTCTGCTGGGCAAGGCGCGGTTTTGAAAAAGAGCAGGCACGTTGCTTCTTGAACAGGGTGGCTTGCATTAGCAAGTGTGATCGAAAATTGCCTACCAAATTTTAAGAATTAGTTTTCTGAAAAAACAGACATCTGGTTGAATAAATTCGCACATATCACTAGGCTACCGACGAGAAAACATGCTCAAAGTTTTATGAAAATCCATGAATGTCTAAACTTCAACGGAGTTCACCTTGAGGCCTTAGCTGCTCAAGGTCAATTTTCGCGCCCGTGTACAAAATCCGAACTCACTTAGTACGACATTAACTTTAACGATAGCAACTTCTTCATAAAAAGCGCATGTTCTCATCATTATCCTGCAGATTGTAATCTGAAATAGGTCGTTTCTTCAGCAGGCGTGGAAATTCAGTGAGGAATAGTCGTATTACCTATTATGTCGCGGAATATTCAACCCATAAATTGAACTTTTGGAATCAGTTTAATCATTCGTTTAGTAAGTTTCAAATACAAGCTCATTACTCACCGCTGCACATGATTTCTTATTTACTTACACCCAGGTTAATGAGTAAATTAGACATTACAGGAGAATTTATCGAAGAGAAGCAGCCATCAAAGTCGGGGTGCTGCTGTTGTCAGAATGAAAACTGTGAAAAAGAATTTTTCGTCTTGGGGGCTTATCTAACTACAACGATTATGTTTGCGAATAACTCTATCATCACTCTTGTCTGTAAAGTACTTGTTAATTACGGGTCAATGTCATTAAATTATTAATTCTTGAAGCTTCGACTTGTCTGTACAAGGATTACGGTGTACGTGATTACAGACGCTGCCATCTGCAAAAAGAAAAAAAGAAGAAGAAAGAACTGTTGAGTCAGTTTCCCTTTCTGAAAAGACTAAAAATATATCTTTTTATATTGCGTAACTTCAGAGAGTGACACTGTTTACTTTTCGTGGTGCAAATTCTTTTTCATCGACAACAAAACTTAAACAAGTTGTACTTAGTGTTTATTACAACTGTACTTGGATCAACCGCTAGCCCACATCAAGTGCTTTGGGCTTTGTATTTAGTTCGTGCCCTATGCACGCGTAACAAAACATCTCCTCAAGTGTGTTCCTATACCCAGGTAGGCGAAACGTTTGATGTTCCGGTTTCAAAAGTAATAATCGAACACGCACCGATATGAATGAACAAAGTGTCGAAACGTCTTTCCAGAACTTTGTTCATTCATATGTGCTTACAATAACATTTTTCTTGAAAATAAGTTTTTTGGACCCTAACGTTAGATACGTCATCACCCTGAATTATAAGCTAAGCAGGCATACAAAGTTCTGCAAGCTTAGGCTCCTGGCCCGCTGCAAGCGCCATGATAAAGTGTAACGGCGAAACAGTGTTGTAGAAGAAAGGAGTGCCTTGTCATCGAGTTTAATCCAACAACAAAAATCACAAGTGTCGGCCGTATTTAATTTCTTCAGAGACTACAGAACTTTGTTCTTGTCATGTCCAGCAATGTCCAGCAATGCATGTCCAGCACGTCAAGCATGTCCAGCAATGCAGTGTCTAAAAGTTCAAAGGCCGTTTTGTTCGCAGCAGGGGCCACGGTGTTAAATTGGTTGATAGCCTTTGCTCTTACAGTGTTCTAATGGATAAGGGACTCGGCTATCGACCCGCACGTCATGGGATCGAATCCCGGCTGCTGCGACTGCATTTTCGATGGAGGTGAAAAAGCTCTAGTCTAGTGTGCTCAGATATGGGTGCACGTTTAAGAACAAAAGGTGGACAAAATTTCCGGAGTCCTCCACTAAGGCGGCGTCTCTCATAATAATGTGGTGGCTTTGGGAAATTGCACCCCGCATATCAATCAATCTGACTTTGCTCGTATGACATTCCAATAAGTTGCTGACGCATTGATTACTTAGTAATGCCTGGTAGCGCGCAACGTCACGACAGGGAACTACTTTATCAGGTTTGTCTCAACGTCGTGCCGACATTTGGCGCTACTAGGGGCTGCTAGGGAAGCTTGCGACGAAAGAGTTCCTTAGAACAGAGGGATGTTGAAACTTGGGGTTTGTCGGACGTCGGATAGCAAAAGCAAAGGGAAGGAAAGTAACGATGAGAGCGATGGAAATTTCGTAGTGAGGAGGGCAAAGATGAGAAATGTAGATGAGAGGGTAAATTATAACTGGGTATAGCAAAGCGGAGAGGGCGGGATAAAGTGCAGTGAGTGTGAAGAGGATAAAGGGATAGAAAGAAGATGCACAAAGAAACTCAATATGCGTTCGCCAGGCAGGTGCGCCTGCCTTCCCGCTCCACTATTTGTTCAAACATCAAAGGCAAAGACGTTAATTATTTCTTTTCTGTTCCATAACGCCTTACGGATGCAATTCAATACTTACGGACACAAGCAGCGACATCTTTAGGTGGAAGAAGTCAGCTCCTTTGAGGCTCAAATCTTCCGGATCAATTGAGTCGTGGAGGTGTTCAAGCTAGGAAGAAATGAGGGAAGCCTTATCCTTCAGATGGTGATAACAGTGCACTCGAAGCAATCAGGAGAACGAGAAAAGTAAAGAGAAAATAAGAAGCCACAGTTGTTACATTTAACTTGAACACTTGAAATCACACATTCTAATAATTACTGGTCAAAGGGTAAGGCTGCCGCGATAATGAAGGGTAATAATCTTCTCCACCCAAAAATTTCCAGTTGCCATCGTAAGACACTTTTCTTGCTAAAAAAAAAACCCAACGTTACAACTATCCGGCAGGATGCCGTAGTCTGTTTCATTGCAAATAGATGGAAGTCTCGCAAAACAAAATCGCCATGCTTTAAGTACATTGATGTGTATATTTTATTGTGCAGTGCAGACGAAATGAGCACCGCAAATGTAAGGTTTTGTCGATTGGCGCGATAATTGTGGCATATTCAATACGTAGTTCTTTCTTACTTTTTGTTTTACTGATTTTTTCTCCGCGTTCTTTCATAGAAAAGTACTTAGAAAGTTTCGGCTTGGCAAAAACTGTTCGTTCTTCTAGTTTTAGATTTCAATTTCAGACAACCCTCTTGAATATGCCAGTGGGTTTACCCAGCCTTCTGTATCTTCATGTATGCTATGGAAACTTGTCGTTAGCTAGGACGTTAAGACTGATGAACAATATATACGCTGCAGCAAACAGTAAAGCGTCTGTGCAGCGCGGTTTTCATATGCAAAATGCACAAAAGATTTTAAGATGCCACGAAAAGTTCTATGTGTGCCTATGATTCCTTATTTCCCCCAGTGTTCGTCTATGTGATCTACATCATCATATAAAGCGACCGAATCATAAATTCATTCGTAAGCTTTTTTTTTCAACTAATGGGACAAAACAAAAAATATTTATTCTCTCACAGTAAATAATTATGTAGGTACTCGAACACATTTAGGTACGTCCTCGCATTGTAATTATCGCACTCTACCTTATGATGGTGCCAAGGCAACGGTAACATGCGATCATGTACTATTATCAAACGAAACATAGGTTGAGCACAATATAGAGCAGCTGCTTGCTATTTTTGATTCCCAAATGGGGTTTTTTGATATTATATTTACAGAGTTAGCAGCAACGACTTTCAGCTG
Source organism: Rhipicephalus microplus (assembly GCF_013339725.1). Taxonomy (NCBI): domain Eukaryota; kingdom Metazoa; phylum Arthropoda; class Arachnida; order Ixodida; family Ixodidae; genus Rhipicephalus; species Rhipicephalus microplus. Next base: position 172,121,605 of record NC_051167.1, read on the forward strand.
TTAGATCAGTTACCAGGCTTAACTTCCGCGATCATTTGGTTTGTAAGGCAGTATTAAGTAATCCATCTACACGGGGACGCAGAACTTTCTGAAGCACCAACTGGGATGTTCCGTGTAGCAGAATCGTCTAATTCAACAAGCAAGTTGAAGAAAGCCTAATGCAGGAACACAATCCGAAAAACTGTACGCATGAACAACCAGAATCGACAAGCCAGAAAACTCCAAGCGAATGACAAACACTCACCTCATTTCGGCAATAATCATCGTCTATTCGTGGAACACTCTTGCAGAAGTCTTTTACTTTCTTGGCCTGAATTCAAAATCATTGAAAACCTTCTTTACTTTGCATTCAAAGACATGGAGAAAATCAATTAATTTCCCCGTTTTGCCAGCAGAGAGAGCGGCGCTTCCTGGAGCCGCGGTAAGCTTTTTTTTTCGCAATTTCTAAAGCTCCGAACTATTTTAATCTGTTAAGCAGTTTTGAGAATGGCGAGTGCGGCAGACATTACTGCTCATTTGGTAGCTTATCATGCTAAAACGTTTTCTCCGGCGTATTCGTGACACAAATATTGTTGTCCTTTAATGCTTAGAAAATCGCACAGGTCCGACAATGAAAACTAAAACGAGGTCTACAATGGTGACTGAGGACACATCGTTCCCTGAAGCCATTAGCAAACGCAGGGCTTGAAAAACACGCGGATAAATTATTATGAACAGAAAATTACAAGAGAAAGCATGGTTGTCAAAATACAATGCGATAGCTAAAGCGAAAGAACTACCACCTAAGATCACATGAATCACGGAAGAATGAGGAAACAATTAAAGTTTCACAACCGATTCACAACCGATTGGGTTGTGAATTAGACGAGTCGGAAAATTGGACATGGTTTTCAGCGGGAACAGAACACGGAATGAACAAAAGAAAGCCCTAGAAAGGCGCTGCCAGCAGCTGATATTGCATTAGAAAACTAACCCGTATATACAGTTAAAATCTTGACCTGGGGTAGCTCCCTTCTCAATGGTGAAAAATAATTGGACAATATTTGGAGGCCGAGAGGCCACAAACTGAAGTTCAAGATGGCGGTGGAATAACCTCTAAGATTAACCCCTGTGCTTCGAATGAAATGCTTCAATGAACACGCCTGCATTTACACAAAATTCAAATTCAAGACAATGGAGTTTCTCGCCTTCGCTACCCTTCTTACTGAGGCTCTTTTCCCCCTCGCTGCTCAGAAAGAACGTAGAATGTCAGCACTAAGTGTTGAGCCAGACAGGATAACTAACTGCTCTCTCTTATTGCGCCGTCGCAAACGCAGAAGGCGAAGTGAAATAAGGTTATCGTGCACAATATTCATGCCAAGCAAGGTACATGAGGCATGGAACTGCACGGCAGAGTACGGTAGGTGACAAGTCTCAACACATGTCTCCACTTATCGACAAATCGAGAGTTTATCGGATCTTGACGTCACGGGAACAAACAGCTGGCGTCACGAGTTGTGGCCCGAAGACTGGAAAAATGGCGGCAGAGGATATCGCACTCGTTCGTCGTGTTTTCGAGGTCGGCCAGGGGATCTTTTCAGCTGAAGAAATGCTTTTGTGAATTTTTATTTGGTATGACCAGGGGGTGGGAGGGGGGAGGGCGCCTGGTGTCTGGTCGTCCAGACAACGTTACCACGGGCCGAGCATGTGCTCCCGGGGCTTAGGGGGCCCCGCTCGCAGCACCGGGAGGAGCGCTCACGTATGTCGTGGCACTGGCTGGTGCCGCCTCAGGCCAGGATGTTCCGGTGTTCGGACACGACGCTGGCGACTTCCCGTCCCGGTCCTGCAGGGGCAACATGAACACGTGGCATTCCTGACGCCGGCTGCACAGACGCTGATGTAGGTGAAGGGTGTTCTGCGACTTTTAAAGAGGAACAGCGAACCAACGTGTATGGGCATCGTGGTGGAGGTTCTGCGGCATACTAAGTACGGTCTGATCGTTTCAGGGGTAAAGCTCCTTAGGTCGTGGTTCGTTCTCTCCTTCGTATGTATTATGTAGCCACTTCTAGTTCACGACGCTCAATAGATGGCGTTATGTGTACATGTCTCTGAGAATAAAATAACTAAATGAAGGTAGTGGTTTTCACAGCAGGTCCACGTAGTGAATGATAATGAGTGGTGAGAAGCATCGTCCGTTCATCCGTGTGTCCAACCGGCCGACCAACCGTGCGTTAGTCCGTCCCTCTATCTGGGTGTCCGTGCATGCTTCCAGCCATCGATCAGTTCATCCGTGCCTCCATCCATCCATGCGTCCGTCCTTGCTTCTGTCCATTCGTTCGTGCTGCCGTCCATCCATGCGGCCGTTCTTCCGTGCGTCCATGCTTTGGTTTGTACGTCTGTTAGTTCTTGCTTCCGTCCGTCTGTGCGTCCGTGTTTCTGTCCATGTGGCCGTCAGTCCATCCGTGCTTCCGTCCTTCCGTGCCTTTGTTCATGTGTCCATCCGTCCGCGCGTCCGGATGAAGAGAGGCACGGACGTACGGACAGATGAATGGATGGACGGAAGCATGGCTGGGCTGACAAGACTGCTGCGTTATATCGCTGTCCTTCAGACAGTGGTGCATGTGAATATTGCGGCACTGATGAAACCATTCAATGTGTTTTATGTCGGTGCCCTGCCTCTGATACAGTGACTGCCTCTGATACAGCTATCAGAGGCAGTCCCCCGCAGCAGTGTTAGCCCGACTCGATGGCCCGCCTTTTTCTGGGAAGTTAATTTTGGAAGGCCTGAAAGGCCGAGCTCCACGCCGGAAAGCGACGGAAACGCTACTGAAGAAACTGCCAGCGGCCCGTTGAATTGAACGAGTGTGACACTAATATGTTTTTGTGTGTTTCTACATCCATCCCTCTTTTTCTTATCCCTTTTCCCTACTTTTCTGCCTCACCTTACCCCTTCCCCAGTATGCCAAATATTTGTTTTCCGGTAAACCTCCCAGCCATACCATGTCAAATATCTCACTCACTCCCTCTTTCTCTTCCTCTCAATTTCTCTAGATATCGGAATGATTAGATCACTTGCCTTCGATAGTGGGTGCCCGGGTTCGAATGTAAGTGCCTGAGAGTCAACTTATTTAGCGAGAGCTACATTGGCCGTATTGTCACCGTTTCTCGGTAGGCGGTAGCCGCAGCGTGAGCTGGGCAGTTGCCTAGCAACCACCACTGCTCGCTCCGTCCTCTGGCATGACGTCAGAGGATGAGCTGCTGAGAGCACGTTGCAGCAACACAGAAGGGGCGGCTCGGTGGGATTAGCCGGTAGGTATGGAGAGCGAGTCGGAGAGACTGAAAGAAGTCGGGCTTAGATGTCGGAATGAAACCAACAGGAGACAGTTATCCAAGGAGACAGAAGAACGAGCTGCAGCCTCGAGAAGCGTAATCGTAAAAAGTACCAAGCTAAACAATAATACTAACCACACCTCTCGTTACCCACACCCGGTCATAACCTAGTTCAGCCACAGCCAACATTTCATGCGAAATTTCTTGTCTTTCAGTATTTTTCTTTCTATCTGTCTCTCTTTCTCTCACCTTTTCTTCACCCTCTTGCTCATTCTCACATATCTCTATAGCTTTGTGATTCCTCCTTGCTGCTCGCCAGTGAAATGGGCACACATTTTCTGAGAGCGATGAAAAAGAGCAGGGAGAGAGCGCGCGCCACGTCATAATGACAATTTTGTTCACAACATTTTAGGCTTAGTTAGAACAGCTTCACTTTTCAGAAATATTTTTATCGACAGCAAGACGACTTATTTTTCTCACTATAATTCAAAGGAAAAAATCAACAAGTTGATGGGATTGATGTTGTTCCCATAAACATTTAAATATTTACGAAACACGGCGCGACGTTGTCGTTGGCAAAAAGAAAAAGGTGACAAAAAAATCCGGTTTTTCATGCTCACTTTGCATGCTTCCTTGTCCTTTCTTCTTGTTTTTAATATGGTCAAGTGGGTGTGAAGGTTTTAGCAGTCTTTTATTCGTGTCTTTTCAACTAATGCTCCATGAATACGTTAAAGTGCTGTCACCAACTAGCCCAGCTTTCAATCCTTTTAAAGCAACAACTTTTCACCTCATCTAACCCTTATCTTATGAGCTCTTACGTCCGTTGTAAATGCCATTTAATTCGCCGTTTGACAAGCGTGTCTAATCTTGATAACAAGAAACCACGTTCACTAATCACCAGTTCACTTTGCGTCGCTACGACTCACCGCGTTTACCAAGGATTGGCTGGCGATGTTCAGCGTGACAAATTCGTACCATGCCCAAGCACTGAAAAGCAGTAAGCTGTAGTGTTGCTCGTTCATTGACCCCTCTCGGCAGACATCGTACACTCCGGCGCATGACATGAGCAGCACGCTGAAGCTCGTCACGACCAGGGGCACGTGCCAGATGTCATTCACCAATTCTTTCAGCTGGCCTATGGTGAACACGTTCAACCTCACGGCTTCGATACGACTGCGAGTATCATGAAAGAAAAAAAATACGTCTGTAATAACCAATACAGTAAAAACCTCATTCATTCAGATTTTGTCGGACTGGAAAAAATTATACCTGAAATAACCAAACGCTGAATTATCCAAAGTATTAAGGAAAACACAAAACAGGTGTGTATTACATCAACGCATTTGCATATTTGATTGAGTGAATAGGTCGACATCGTACCGATTTTCCTTGAGAGGTGTGAAAAAGCCCCAATTTTCGTCATTTGCGACTTCATTCACAACGTGAACGCGGCTAAAGACCCCCGTATCTTAAGCAGAAACGAGCGCTGAACAGCACCTCAATACGCACCTTTCTCGAAACGTCATAGCTCACACTGGTCAATAGCTCATTTCCCGGGAAAAAACAACCAGTAACTATCGTTCCTACAATAAAATGTAGCAAGCAACTTTCATGCCAGCATACGGATCTCGACTGAGGAGAAGGAAAAAAAACTTTATTAAAAATCCGGCGGCCTCGATGGTGATGATCCCCCACGTAGGTGTCAGCCAGGAGCCCTTCTTGGGCCCTGGTGGTGTCCTTGGCCCATCGAATTACCAAGAAATGTTCTTCTGGGGTCTTAACTGAGCATGCAGCACGGTTTCCAACAGCTCATCATTATCAATTGTGTGACCCTGTCGGACCGCTTTTGGACAGGCCCACAGGATGTGAGGTAGGTCCACCCTTTGCTTACATGATTTGCATCTGTCGGTGTATTGACCTGGGTAATAGTGGCTATAGGCTACCGGGTTCGAATACGCGTTTGTTTGAAGGAGGCACCAGGCCACCGCTTTCTGCTTGCCAAGTGTGTCGCGAAGCTCTTTGTTTTCTGCCTTTTCCAACTTTGTACGTTTTTTTGCGACACGGCACGTTCTTGACCGGAAATCGTAACCAAGGTACCGGCCTGACGTCGTTTCAGTTGTTCGCGATCGCCATTGTCGCGCCTGTGGATCAGACATTTTCGGTGCTTCATGCAAGACGCCATACGAGGAGCGTCCTAATTAACTAGGTTGCGGTCAAACTTAAGCAAATTGAAGAAAATTTTGTGCCAATAAAGTATGAAAATGCATATACTTGGAGCAAAGAACGGGGCCGAATAATGTGATTTTCAAACTAACGACTCTCGAAATAACGAGCTTTTACGGCTTCTACTCGGAAGATGTCGTTCATTGCATGAGCTCGGCCTACTTAGGAGAAGCAATTAAACTATTTCATTTAAAGTTTTCTGATTCAAGGTAGGGACAGCGCGAGAAACCCGCACCGGTGAAGAACGCACACGACCTTTTATAGTCAACACTGCTCGGAGCTGACACGTGAGATTAAAGGGTCTAACTTCAGAACGTTTGACAGCTAATGGGAAGGCCTCACAATCACTTGTACTGAAGGGGCTCTGCTATTGAAAAAAAAACGAGATAGCAATCTCAACCGATGTTAATCATTGACAATCTGTACACACTTAACATGAGATGCCGCGTGTCTTGGGCTTCTCTAGTTCTCACTTCTAACGGAACCAACATACCAGAGCCTCTCTCCTTCATATTTTGGGGGGCGAAGCAGCTCAGGGCAGCTTGTCGGCGTGTCACGTCGTCGTCGCGATCTCGGCTTGTCGGCGTATCATGTCCTCGTCACGGTCAACGACAAATTTGTGTGCATCACAGAAATTGGTTAAATCCCGCTACATGCTGCCGGTTCACATTGTGCAGATTGTCAGTAAGAGGTTTCATCGTTACTGTTTCAAGAATTATATTTAGCCTAGCAGTGGTGTCTGAATGCGCGACGGATTCTGCCGAGACACTCGAGTTTCTTTTCTTTTCGAAAACTAGAAACACAAACAGGCATCTCTGCGGTGAACTCTGTTTTGAAACTCCACTGCTTCAAACACATCTTGCCAAGGGATGGTGTGTTAATGAACCGGTGGCGAGTAAAGCAGTAGAGAGCAAAGATTTTGCTGAGAAAAAAAACCGGCTCACTTTGCATCATTGTCCCTCCGTCCATTTCACGTTCTACATGCCCCTTTTGAAATTAGTTTCACATCTTTTTGTTTTCGTGCTCGATATACGGTGTCGTTATTGCATTATAAATGCTCAGCCACTATAAAATACTGTTTTTGGTTATGAGGAGAGCATGAAGAACACTATCACACAGCAAAATAGTTAGGAGGGCCCATTGCGAGAAGGCCGGAGGAGGGTCAAGCGAAGCTGTTGCGTCTGAGTGTCTGACGTACTATTCGTTGGATTTCTTTCATTCTTTTTTCTCGCTTTCTATTTCTTTTTTTTTTTGCAGTGCACTATGCAACTTCATAGAAGTTTTCTTCTTTCAAGCCGGGAATGGGACTTTAATCTACGGCCTTAGCAGCACGACACTTCACTTGTTTTGGAAACAACGGTGGTTATGCCTGCATATCCATGCAACCAGTGGCAATGTGCAATGACAAGTTACCGTGATTGATGATAAGATGGTTGCATCAGATACTGCTCATTGCCGATAAGCCTGGAGCTCAAACACAATTGAGAGGGTTTCAAACACAATTCAGAGCACATCAGTTATCAGAAAAGGGTGCATACAAGCACGTGTGTGGCCGGTGAACCTACGAGGGTCGTGTTTCTGTAACCTCGAAGGCATGCAGTTTCTCTTCGTGCACCGTGGGCACTGAAAATTTCTGAGTTATAAAAGTTTTGTTTCAAAAAGTTATTCGTCGAAGCTTGCCGTAATGCTGTGGAGGAAATTAGTGTCGACACTCGAGACACCCGACCAACATTTAATCTTCACCATGGATTTTAAGGCGCAAAAAAACACGATCACAAAAGAGAACATCGGACAGAGTGGCTCTAACCGATTTATTTGCAGAATTATTTGATGCGGCGCTGAACACCAATACGCAAGGAACACAGAATGCACAAGACGAGTGATGTTAAGGAGCATTCGTTTATGAACATGCAAGTTTACTCTGACCACATTAATGCAGACATTGATTCTACGCTCGTGCTCTGAAGGTTATAGTGTACCGGAACTGCTCAAAATAAATCAGATGTTAGCAGCACTCTCTTCCATGTTCTCTTGTGATCATGCTTTTTCCCACCTTAAAATTTTTTATGAACATACCCCAATCAGCCCAACAAAAGGTTTCGATACCTTCAACGAAAGGCACCCACCTGGAAATTTCATTGTACAGGAAAGGTTGTCCTGCGTTCAAGGTAAGGCAAGCCTTAAGGGTTTGCAGCTGATTCCTCATGTATTGAGCCAGCACCTGGCACGCAGTCTTCAAGACGACGATGCAGATACTGTTGTACACGAAGTACAAGATTACCGTGACCAGAAGCCTCAACCAGAAGTAGGTGAGCATCAGTGGACTCTTTCCCGAGTAAGTGGACTGCTTGTACGGAGGCTGCTTGGAAAGAGTCATGGCAGAACCGGATGCACATGATGACTAACAGAACGGCACACCAGATATCGGACCACAGGAAACGCTTAGCGGCAACGTGGTACCATGAAGCCGTTCCGACACGTATCTCGAAAGCCGATGCACGGGCGTAAAACGCAGCCAGCTTCGCGGCCCCGATGGACATGCAGAGGTAGTTGAGGACCATTCTGAAAGTAATCATACCACGATTTATTAGTGACATGCTAGCACCGAGTTGTATTTTTACGGCGCTATCGAGACACTTTGAAGTTTCGCCGTGTTGTCAGATTCCGACATTGGCCAACTCTTGCTGCAGCTCGAAGAGCTGCTACACTCTCCAATTTGAATAAAACGCCGCCAATACTAAATTTTACAGCATGGCGGAATTCCACGGTGTTCAGAACGGCACGCTTCTTTTCCTTCTAAGCGCTTATGGTCAAACCATTCTAACGTTTAGAATGTTCAGTCTTATAAAACTAGGGAATCATTATTCTAGTTAAAGTTCCATCAGCGCACAACTTTCTTTATTATTAGGGCCAATTTACTGTCATAATAATTAGGAAAAGCTCAGTCGACTTCCGAGAAAGATTTTAGAAACCTATGATTAGTTGCGGTACCTGGCGGTGCAGATCTTAAATACTCTCTAGTTTTCGGCTTGACCTGTGAAGTTCGTTTATGATCTTTCTGACCGTTCGATTGATATGCAAGGTTGAACGTCCCAAGACTACCATATGATTATGAGAGACGTCCTACATAGTTGAGGGCTGCGTAAATTTCGACCACCTGTGGTAGAAATTACCTTAGGAGCAGAACACTGTTCATGAATACTCGCAGCATGCTAGGGAGCATTTCGTCTTGCCCGGCCGCTTGGCTAGCCTTGTCGGCGATGAACTTCACATCGGCACTGACCAGAAATCCGATGACCACGAAGCTGTATAGGGTGTATGAGCTCTTCCAGACTACTCTGGGTGCCAAGGGGTTCTTGGCTCCAAGCAGGCCACTTATGAACAAGCAGCCGCAGAGGCGACACAGACATCCGTGGAACCAGAAGCTTCGAGCAACCAGCGACGGGCTGCTCCGATCGCTGTTCCACCGATGGAATTCAGTGACACTGTCGGTAACACCGTGCTTCTTCAGGCTCATTTTCGTCAGTTAAACCTGTATAAGAAGAAGCAAGTTATGCTCGAAAAGATAGAGTAGGGTCGAGGTGGTTTTGCATAATTCGCACTTCCACGCCTGGTTCTAACATCGACGAACAAAACAACAATAGAATCTTAGAAAGACGGACGGCGCTCTTTCCTGTTCCTTTTTTTTTTGTAGGTATTTGTCTTACCTTGTGGCACTGTTTCAGTTGTAAGAAAAACGAAAACGCAATACACAAGACATTGTATACCTTGCACATGATACCTACGTCTTTCCTTCTCTAACCTCGTATATATTTTTCAACTTTTCACGAAAAGCAGTGTATAGTGCATGCCGATGTACACCTTACCGTCAAACCTTACCGTCAAAAAGCAAACAGATACGACACTTCACATACGACCCATACTTGAGATATGGGAAAAGGTGTACTATTCGAATAAGATTGGGTGCCAAGATGCCGTCCTACAACATGCAGATATCGATCATGCAAAATAAGTCAAATCTTGAGGCCGATTCTGAAATACTCTTTTCGTTTCCTTGTTACACTTCAACACATCTATCTACGCGAAGTGCCTTACAAAACAAGGATTTATACCAGTCATGCTTATTATGAAAAGAACAAAAGATATGGGACGGGCATAATCATGTGCTGACCGCGCGCCACGTGTTTGAGGTCCCTGCCCAAAGGACTAAAGTGAGTTGACAGCCTCTTCTGGAGACACGTGGGGAACTCAGACTGGTTGGCTTATCTCGACCACTAAAATGTATTGGACATTTTGACTATGTCTGCCTAATCTCTGTGGTTTCCACTACCATGGCCGACACCACTCCACCACGGCCGACAGAAAAATTCCCCGAGTATGTTGAAAAAAGATTCAGCGTCGTAACGTAAAGGCACCCTTCACTTCGTCAGCAACTACCAACAGGTCCAGAAAAAGACCACGAGAAACTACCAAGTTAGTCTTCTTAAAGGCTCTTCCCTAAGCGGCCCATCGTTGCGCCAAGAGCGAACCTACCTGTCGCACTCCGCACCGGACTCTACAACGAAATGCTTCCACACCAAGCTCGATTCCGCATATTGGCCGCTGCACATGGAACACGTAATACAGGGCGATCGTTTCGTTTCAAGAGTTCAGCCACATTCACTGAGCACCAAAGGTCAGGGCTGTTGTAGTGTTGAAAAATTCAAGTAGTAAAAGCTCGTATGCGATGTTCTACCATAAACACCGAGTAATGTAATCAATAATGAGTTGCACAAGCAAATGTCACCGCGCTGTAGCGTTTTTCTCAACCAAAGACCTTATTATCTCTGGGCACGCACGGCCCATATTAAGTGCTCACGTGTCTGTTTCCCACGATCGGAGCGCCTAGCAATGATAGTCATTATACGGTAGACTTCATTTGTACGCCCTACACTGTAGTTTCGCAGCGTACTTTTTGAAACTTTCTTGTGAAGAAACAGATGATGACGTTTTTAGGACTCGAGAAGCGCACTTTGAGCCAAAAACTTCATTGTGAAGTTTCAATGCAGAAGTCGATCCTCTCTCTCATCGTATGGCACTGGCAGCTTTTGGCAAATTATCAGATGTTTTCACCGGTTTTTTGGGGCAACAAAACAAAGAACTTTTTTCTGATACTTTACTCCTTCAAAAATTTTGGAACTAGTAGTTTTTCAGTAGAGGGCCAAAAATTGTCGGTCGCTTCATATATTGAAACAAAGGTCTGTTAAGTTTTGTACATCCCAGTGTGATTTCAAGTCAGTGTTTAAGCAGTCTCGAACAGAACCAGCTCCCGAATGCTTTTTTCATATTAACCGTAGTTATCTTTGCTCAGAAGGAAGTAAATAGGGGCAGTTGCTTCACAGCCTCGTACCCATAACTAAAATACACTATAATGAAAACCAAGACTTGCTGCACCAGAAGAAAAGCGGGAGAAGAAAAAAATCTATCCTGTCTCCCTTCTTTCTACTTACTGCTTGCGTATATGGTCTGCATTTTAGTATGAACTAACTCGAATCTCTGTTGGGGTCGCTGGAGACAGTGTACTCACGATTGCTTACGTGTAACTCGAGCAGATGGCCAGGATGGGGCTAATACGTCACGGATTGCTGTTTTCACTTGACGTCACACTGATATACTACGTCATTAATAAGCCACTCCTTTAATATCAAAACCAAAAGCAGTGGCATTGTAACTGTGTGCGATGCAATCTCTGTCATCCCAGTACTCGTCTTAGTATTATCGGAATGCATGTTTTTATTGAGAGCAACAATCCCAAAATATTGTTATGAAGTCGGTGACTTCTGTACACAATGCATTTACAGAGTGAAAACCAAAATGCATTTACGGAGGTGTCATAGAACCATCAAGCAGTCATTGGGCCTTCCCTGTCGTCCTTGTGAAAAAAAGGATGGTACCTGGCGCTTCTGCGTTGACTATCGTCACCTCGAGAAGATCACGCGAAAAGACGTATACCCGCTACCACGAATCGATGGCGCGTTGGACTGGCTGCACGGTGCTACGTACTCCTCGTCTATTGATCTTCGGTCCGGCTACTGGCAGATTTCTGTCGATGAAATATACCGCGAGAAGACGGCCATCATTACACCGTATGCTTTATACCAGTTTAAGGTGATGCCTTTTAGACTATGTAACGCCCCTGCCACATTCGAACGAAAGATGGACTCTCTCCTGCGTGGTTATAAGTGGTCTACTTGTCTCTGTTACCTAGACGATGTGATAGTCTTTTGATCTACTTTCAATAGGCACCTGACCCGTCTCGCTGCGATTTTCGCAGTCTTCAGAACAGCTGGGCTACAACTCAACACCAAGAAATGTCAATTCAGATCCAACCATATCCTGAAAAGATCCGTGCCGTCCGTAGCTTTCTGGTACCCCGTTCTACATCCGACGTCTGGAGCTTCATCGGCTTATGTTCGTATTTTCATCGTTTTGTGAAAAACTTCGCCGACGTTGCCAAGCCACTCACAGATTTGCTGAAGAAGGATAACACATTCTCATGGGGCCCTGAGCAGGCTCAACTTTTCACCGCTTTCATCGGCTACTTAACAACGCTCCCCATATTTGCCCACTTTAATCCTTTTGCTGCCACAGAAGTTCACACCGACGCCAGTGGCCGCGGTATCGGTGCAGTTCTCGCTCAGCGGCACCACGGTAGACAGTGCGTGATAGCTTACGCCAGTCGCCTGCTTTCTCCTCCTGAGAGGAATTATTCCATCGCCGAAAGAGAGTGTTTAGCTTTAGTTTGGGCCGTCACCAAGTTCCGGCCACATATATATGGTCGCGTGTTCTCCGTCGTTACGGACCACCACGTGCTCTGCTGGCTGAGTTCTCTGAAGTACCCGACTGAACGTCTGGGTCGATGAGCTCTGAGGCTCCAGGAATTTATCTATTATCCACTATTATCTCTCTCTCTATATATATACTGTGCCTCAATAATCAGGCACGTTTCTTCAGCAGAGAGGAGAAGGTATGCATACAAGAAAGGAATGGGAAAGAACACAGTTAGTGCTTTGATGAAGACAAGCCATCTTGTTGAAACATTGGCTGCAGCCACATTTTTTTTTTTGTTCACGTGGAAGTCGAAGTATTTTTTAACAGAATTGGAAATTGGGTGGCATCGTGCATAACTATTTGTGAATTTCTGAGTGCAAAACTAGACATTTGCAAGGACGTGCGCTGCATTATGCCTCTCTCGTTCCTTGTGAATGTCTTGTTTAGAGCTCGAAGTTTCCCCATTACCGATGTAACGGTCCTTGCCCCTTCCAAAAGACTATTGCACTTGACTTTATTTTGCAAGACCTCCGAGATCAAAAGCATTGTGCACTTGAGGCGGTGATCTGAAAGAAAGCTTTGCTTTGACGAGGGGCTTTGAAAGAAAGAGAAATAAAGAAATAAATGGGGCGTCATAACTGTCTCTTCGTGGAGGTCACCTCAACAGCACTCCACATAATTACGGCATGGTAACAGTCTCTCAATAAAGGTCACCTGAACAACACCACACGGGAGTGTTGTGGAGGTGACCTCCTCTGAGAGAAACAGTTACGACGCGGCACTTAGCCCATCGTTTCTCTCCCTTTCAGAGCCACTCATCAAAGCCAAGAGCTTAACTTTGTACTCGTGCCAATGAAACTCGCATGATCCCCCATGCATTAATTCAGAACGACTTTAAAGCGGAAGCCATTTTCTTCTTTTTCTTCTCAGTCGATATTATTGATCAAGGAAACTCTCACCCCCCGAAAGCTCTCGTCACCCAACGTGGCTTTGCACGACCTCCGAGATCATAGGCGTTGCAGGCTTTCTGCTCCTCGCTTGGTTTTGGGTCGCCTCCGTGACATAATGCCCACCTTCAACCAATCGGAGATGCCGTATTATGGAGCCATGATGACGTCACAAATTCTGGTGACTTCGACGTATAGATCGTGTTATAAGGCGGCGCCATCACATGTTTGTTTTTTTTCTTTTGCATCAGTTGTGTTCACGCTGACGTTCACTTTTCGCGTATCATGGAGTATCCCTAAAGAGGCTCAAAAATAGCCAACATAGGCGCGAAATTCTCTCCTGGTGTTTCCCGTATTTGTGGCATGATTTGAGACGCAGGAGTTTGCTTACGTGACATCAGAATGAAATAAGCTCTTCATTGGTCGAGAGACATCTTTCGTAAATTGTCCCCTATCCTCCTTTGCTTCGCAGTCGCATGTGCGTTTTTCCTTGTCTGGCAGGACTACAGTGTGCGATGAACTGAGTTCACTTCATTTTCTGAGTCATTGACTGCGCAAGCAGAGATAACATCGTGTTGTGGAAAAGCGCGAAATTTTGACGCCCTTAACGCTTACTGCTGACATTCCATGTGCTTTACGAATAAATAGGTGGCGAAAAACATAAAGCGTTTGTATGAAGGGTTGCGAAGGTGAGAAGGGAACTGCTGTCTCGCCTTTGACCATTAGCCTGGTGTAGGGGCCTTTTAATACAGTTAATGTCCTCAACTTTCTCACAATTTACCTTGCCTGTGCAGAGGCCAGCGATCGCAGGCCGCAGTACCATGGCGGTTAGGAAGGTCCAAACGTAAACTCAACGGAACGAGACCGATTTGCACCGACGTGGACGGGACATCGTCCTGGTAGGGCCGGGTCGGGGGTCAGTCGCCATCGTGAGAACTTACTGTAATCATAACGATGAATATGCAGAGCGAAAAACTTCAATGCGTACCTCGCTTGTTCACTACGATCACGAGGTGTCGTTCCTGGACCTAGGTAAAGCTACCCGCTTAAGGTCTTGAAGACAGTACGAGTCTTTGAAGGCTAGCAGACGGTTTCGTCGACGCCTGCTGTTGCGCGGCTGCTGCTCTTGCAAGAGCCGTTGTAAGAACGTATGCTTGTTTCTCTTGTGCGTGGTCTCGCCCTCACCGCCATTGCATCGAATGCGGAGGAGCGAGGTTGGTAAAGATAAATTCAAACCATAAAGAGAGCCATAAAGACAAGTGTGAAGGAAGAAGAGAAATACTGCGACGTAAGTAAAGGGTGACACTTCTCGGGGGGGAAAATGGCAGCATATCCACGGAGTGAATGATGGAGAGTGGGGCGAAGCATCCATCCGTCCATTCGTTCTTGCTTCCCTCCATCCATGCGTGCGTCTGTTTGCGAGTCCGCACCTCCATCTGTGCGTCCGTCCCTGCGTACGTCCATGCATCTGCTCCTGCGTCCGTCCATGCGTTCATCCGTCTGTGCAGCCATCCATGCGTCCATCCATGCATCTGTCTGTGTGTCCGTTCGTCCACCTATTCAACACTCAAAGTACCACCATATCGCCTCTTTTCATCATATATTCCTCATATAGAAGCACCGCTATCCAGTGGACATTCCAAGGACTGAACGAGAGGAGGCACACGCACACTATCTTACGGCTTGCGCTTCGTGTCTACTTCCCACCTTTAACCACCTCGAGTGCAGGGTATATACTAGTTCACGGTATTCATTGCACTGCAGCCCAACGCTCACTAAACCTGATACTACAACCGCAGAATTTACAACGCATACAAGGTGACTCTCTCGTGAAGAAGCATAGTGCTGGTGTCCTCTAGTCGAAATTCGGGCAAAGTAACAAGATGCTCTACCGGCTCAGGGGCAGATTTATGAACGGAGAGAAACCAGCCTATGCTCTCACGAAAATAGGTTCGGGTAGGCCGCGCATTTTTGTCGAATTGATAGCCCGCCATTCTCGAGTTCCACAAACAGCGGAGGCCCAGAAGCACAATTGCTTCATAAGGCATCCCGTCCCCGTTGTTCAAATACAGAAACCGGATTCCGTACGGGTCGAACGTGAGGTCTTTTTATATAGCTCTCTGCACCAGTACCCAAAATACACTCCCTCTAAACAATGCACGAATACGTGAGCAATTGTTTCGCGCGATCATTTGTTCATTGGTAATGAGCCCGAATGCAGTTTAAAGAAGAATGTCTTGGTTCCCGTGCCAACCGGTTGTGCCCCCACAATCTCCGACGACATTGCAGCTCTAATTGACCAGGTTGGTCCTACGCCACCTCATGACGCCGGTCCCCGACGACAGCTCTCGCTGACTGGATTAGCCTTACGCCATCTCCTGTTGCCGGCAAGAGTTCTCGCCAGTGGTGCCCCGTCCTCGGACTCCTCTGACCGTGTTCATCTTTCCTATCATCTCTTTACTTCCGTCGCACCCTGTTTCTCTCTCTCTCTCTCTCTTTCTTTCTCTCTCTCTCTCTCTATATATATATATATAAATATATATATATATATATATATATATATATATATATATATATATATATATATATATATATATATATATACCTTCAAATTCTATACGTTTAATCCCTCCTTACCCCCATCCCTTGTGAGGTGCTGTCGAGGTGTCACACCAGAGGCAGACAGTTACGGGGCTCACTTTTCTCTTCTTTTTCCTTTTATAACCACGTCAAAAAAACAAAAGGCAAAATTAAATTTTCTCTTTTCACTCAACAGGTACTCTCTAAAATCTCACAGAAACAAAATTTTATACTCGAGACTTTAGAAAACCCGCCAATCCCTCCCGTCACAACATATTCAGGGAGAGATCTACAGGTGTTAGCCAAACAAAAGAAGAAATAAAAATGTTGGGCAATACTAGCAGAAAAGAAAGATGTACAGTAGAGCAGCAAATAGCCTAGTTTTCCACACAACCCTCAACATTTCACATTGTAACTTCACTGAATGACGTGGCACTAATAAAGGCTTCAAGCAAAACTTATCATTCTACCTAATCGACAGTTACAACAATAGAAGTTCGCGGCCTTTCCTCTTCAAAGGTAGACTCGCAAGCCTGCACCAATGAGCATGTAAACGAGGCAGACGTTAAGAACCCGAGGACCAGTGATCTCGCATTTCGAAAACACTGCCGAGTGCATAGGCAGGACTTTAGCCACCTCCAAGTAATTGTTTAGTCGCCAAGGTGATCCACTGCCATCATACAGTAATCAGGGTGGGCCTTTCCGGACTTCTAAAGGGTGGCCAACTATAATTCTCAACAGAGATTTAATAACAGGGTATATTCACATTTTTCTTACCCACAAAAACATAGGGTAACCATGAAGCTTGATGCAAAAGCATGGTGCGCTCATGTAGAGAAAACCAGTCTGGTAAAAAAAAACTAAATTCAAGAACATTTAAAGCGCACTAATTCACTAGCGATTCCCTGATTAACTATCAACACTCTACAATTTCACCGAGAAGCATACAGTATTTACTCAAGAAGTACAGCACGCAGATTCACTGCCACACTGTACTGATGTTCTGGTCCCTGCATTCGTGTTCTACAAAAGCATATAGAAGAACACTGCAGTAACAGACAAAAGAAATCACGCATTACGCGCCAAACAGACTCCCATTACACCGCAAGTTTTGTTTACGGCGATTACGGCATATATTTCAATTTTTTGACGTTCTGACGCCTTTTAAATCATTTGACGCCTTGGCGCCCAATCTTTGAAAAACAAAATCGAAAGGCTAATTTCAACTTTTCTAGGTTGCATCGAATGCTGATAATTCAGATTTAGGGCCATTTTAAGACAAAAGGACGACTTTATAGCCTTCGGGGAGCTTCTACTTTTCGCCTTTTCGGTGCTTTGTCTTACTTTAAATCATTTACATTCGGCATAATTTTGAGAAAAAATGGCAAGACTATAGCCTTTGGAAATTTTCAAATTTTTGAGCTTGCTTCGAATGCTTATAAATCATTTTAAGGCCCTTTTGAGACAAAATAATGACGTTATACTCTTCGGAGAGCTTCTATACTTCGATTTATTGACGTTTTGAGGCGTTTTAGATAATTTATATTCGGCATAATTTTGAGAGAAAACGGGAAGACTATAGCCTTTGGACATTTTCAAAATTTCTAGGTTGGGTATGATGCTGATAAATCATTTTTAGGGTCCTTTTGAGACAAATTGACGACTTTATAGCCTCAGAGAGCAACAACTTTTTTTTTGTTTTTCGACGTCATGTAGCGTTTCAGTTCATTTTTTTTAATGATATTGAGGAACTATGGCAAGACTGTAGCCTTTGGAAATTTTCGATTTTTAAAGGTTGCGTCGAATGCTAATAAATCATTTTTAGGGCACTTTTGAGACAAAATGGCGACCTTATAGCCTTCGGAGAACTTCTATATTCCCATTTTTGACCTTTTTACGCGTTTTAAATAAATTATATCAGCCATTATTTCGAGAAGAAATGGCAAGACTATAGCCTTTGGAAATTTTTTATTTTTCAAGGTTGCCTCAAATGCTTATAAATCATTTTTAGGGTACTTTTGAGACAAAATCACGACTTTATAGCCTTCAGAGAGCCACTATATTTCGATTTTTGACGTTTTGACGCGTTTTAAAAATATTGTATTCGGCATGGTTTTGAGAGAAAATGGCAAGGCTATAGTCTTTAGAAATTTAAAATTTTTGAGGTTGCGTCGGATGCTTATAAATCATCTTTAGGGTTATATTGAGAGATATTGGCCACTTTAGAAGCTCTGGAAAACTTGCATCTGTGTTTACGGACGCCAGAAAACATTGTCTGACTCGAGGCATGGACACAAAAACTGCAGCTGCGTAATGTACAGATTTACTTCTGAACCGTGTTAGCGAACCGCGGCAGTAGCCGAGTGGTAAAGTGCTTGTTTCACAATTGGATGGGCAGTGGTTCAAATCCCGATGCCGGCCTCATTGCGAAAAAGTATTCGTTAAAGGATTAGAAACTTTATTTTTTCAAAGTTTGGCCGCCTTCACGAAATTGACCCTGATTATTTGTCACTGAAGCTCTCACCACAGAGGTAGCATAATGGTATGAGCGTCTGCTTCTGATGTGGGAGGTGCCGGGTTCAATGCCGTACCGGTTACCGGCCGGAAAGCCACCGGATTCAAAGGCAAGAGGGATGTGTTACCCGGACCTGGCTCAATCCACAGTGGAACACCCCTCGCCCTGGGGATTTCTCGGGGTTAACGCGAGCGCTTTGCAGTTGTGCTCCGGCACGGCGAAGCTTATCATGCTCGGGGGGGTTGCTTGAGCTACATGGCGGCTATTGGGTACCCTGGACCTTCGGCAAGTCCAGAGCCGCCGTAGCTCGTGGCCCCTACTTTTGCAAAAAATAAAGCATATTTTTTACGCGAAAAATAAAAGCGCAATCTTATTTGTTGAACGATTTTTCTTTTTGGGCCTGTAAGCCCCACCTGCAGAGTGGCAATCCGTATTATACTTTTGGTATGGGGCATTGCATGCATTTCAGGAATGGCAGTATTGTATGACATCCTGTTTTTCCCGGCACTCTCGCCGCTCTGTAATTCGAACCATCGATCTTTTGGTTGTGAACTAAACACCATACACACAGGGCTACTGCCTTGACACAGGACACACAAATTAGAACTTGCTCTGCTCAATATACTGCAGGTCAATTATAAAAACAAACAACGCACTTGGGCGTATGAGCGCACTTCACCGCATCACCCTGCTTTTTTTTCAACCCTACTGTCACCGTGATTTGAACCAGCGACCTTTCGGTTTAGAGCTTACTACCTTACCGACTCGGCTATTCTGCCACGGTATGATAAGACGGTGTAAAAGTTGTGTACATTATGCAGGGCATTCTTCAATATTAAATGGCGAATTGACGTGTCTGAGCCTTGGCGCCCAATCTTTGGAAAACAAAATCGAAAGGCTAATTTCAACTTTTCTAGGTTGCATCGAATGCTAATAATTCAGATTTAGAGCCATTTTAAGACAAAAGGACGACTTTATAGCCTTCGGGGAGCTTCTACTTTTGGCCTTTTCGGTGCTTTGTCTTACTTTAAATCATTTACATTCGGCATAATTTTGAGAAAAAATGGCAAGACTATAGCCTTTGGCAATTTTCAAATTTTTGAGCTTGCTTCGAATGCTTATAAATTATTTTTAAGGCCCTTTTGAGACAAAATAATGACGTTATACTCTTCGGAGAGCTTCTATACTTCGAGTTATTGACGTTTTGAGGCGTTTTAGATAATTTATATTCGGCATAATTTTGAGAGAAAACGGGAAGACTATAGCCTTTGGACATTTTCAAAATTTCTAGGTTGGGTA
The DNA here is from genome assembly GCF_013339725.1 of Rhipicephalus microplus. Taxonomy (NCBI): domain Eukaryota; kingdom Metazoa; phylum Arthropoda; class Arachnida; order Ixodida; family Ixodidae; genus Rhipicephalus; species Rhipicephalus microplus. The sequence goes on from NC_051167.1 coordinate 172,141,288, forward strand.
TGATGCTGATAAATCATTTTTAGGGTCCTTTTGAGACAAATTGACGACTTTATAGCCTCAGAGAGCAACAACTTTTTTTTTTGTTTTTCGACGTCATGTAGCGTTTCAGTTCATTTTTTTAATGATATTGAGGAACTATGGCAAGACTGTAGCCTTTGGAAATTTTCGATTTTTAAAGGTTGCGTCGAATGCTAATAAATCATTTTTAGGGCCCTTTTGAGACAAAATGGCGACCTTATAGCCTTTGGAGAACTTCTGTATTCCCATTTTTGACCTTTTGACGCGTTTTAAATAAATTATATCAGCCACGATTTCGAGAAGAAATGGCAAGACTATAGCCTTTGGAAATTTTAGATTTTTCGAGGTTGCCTCAAATGCTTATAAATCATTTTTAGGGTACTTTTGAGACAAAATCACGACTTTATAGCCTTCAGAGAGCCACTATATTTCGATTTTTGACGTTTTGACGCGTTTTAAAAATATTGTATTCGGCATAATTTTGAGAGAAAATGGCAAGGCTATAGTCTTTAGAAATTTAAAATTTTTGAGGTTGCGTCGGATGCTTATAAATCATCTTTAGGGTTATATTGAGAGATATTGGCCACTTTAGAAGCTCTGGAAAACTTGCATCTGTGTTTACGGACGCCAGAAAACATTGTCTGACTCGAGGCATGGACACAAAAACTGCAGCTGCGTAATGTACAGATTTACTTCTGAACCGTGTTAGCGAACCGCGGCAGTAGCCGAGTGGTAAAGTGCTTGTTTCACAATTGGATGGGCAGTGGTTCAAATCCCGATGCCGGCCTCATTGCGAAAAAGTATTCGTTAAAGGATTAGAAACTTTATTTTTTCAAAGTTTGGCCGCCTTCACGAAATTGACCCTGATTATTTGTCACTGAAGCTCTCACCACAGAGGTAGCATAATGGTATGAGCGTCTGCTTCCGATGTGGGAGGTGCCGGGTTCAATGCCGTACCGGTTACCGGCCGGAAAGCCACCGGATTCAAAGGCAAGAGGGATGTGTTACCCGGACCTGGCTCAATCCACAGTGGAACACCCCTCGCCCTGGGGATTTCTCGGGGTTAACGCGAGCGCTTTGCAGTTGTGCTCCGGCACGGCGAAGCTTATCATGCTCGGGGGGGTTGCTTGAGCTACATGGCGGCTATTGGGTACCCTGGACCTTCGGCAAGTCCAGAGCCGCCGTAGCTCGTGGCCCCTACTTTTGCAAAAAAAAAAATGTTTTTTTCAAGAAAAATAAAAGCATCATTTTATTTGATAGCAGATTTTTTTTTCAGGCGTGTAAGCCACAACTGCAGAGTACCAATCCGTTTTTAACTTTTGGTGTGCGGCATTGCGCGCATTTCAGGGTTGATACTTATGTATCTGGATGATATCCTGGTGTTGCGGCACTTTCCGCTCTGTATTTCGAACCATCAACCTTTCGGTTATGAGCTGAACACCATATTCACTGGGCTACTGCCTCGACACAGGATACACAAATTAGAACTTGCTCTGCACAATGTTTTGCAGGTCAAATATAAAAACAAACAGCAAGCTTAGGCGTATTAGCGCCATTCACTGCATCGCCTTGTTTTTTTTTTTCCACCCTACTGGCAACAGGATTTGAACCAGTGACCTCTCCGTTTAGAGCTTACCACCTTACCGACTCGGCTATTCTGCCACGGTATGATAAGACGGTGTAAAAGTTGTGTACATTATGCAGGGCATTCTTCAATATTAAATGGCGAATTGACGTGTCTGAGCCTTGGCGCCCAATCTTTGGAAAACAAAATCGAAAGGCTAATTTCAACTTTTCTAGGTTGCATCGAATGCTAATAATTCAGATTTAGAGCCATTTTAAGACAAAAGGACGACTTTATAGCCTTCGGGGAGCTTCTACTTTTGGCCTTTTCGGTGCTTTGTCTTACTTTAAATCATTTACATTCGGCATAATTTTGAGAAAAAATGGCAAGACTATAGCCTTTGGCAATTTTCAAATTTTTGAGCTTGCTTCGAATGCTTATAAATCATTTTTAAGGCCCTTTTGAGACAAAATAATGACGTTATACTCTTCGGAGAGCTTCTATACTTCGATTTATTGACGTTTTGAGGCATTTTAGATAATTTATATTCGGCATAATTTTGAGAGAAAACGGGAAGACTATATATAGCCTTTGGACATTTTCAAAATTTCTAGGTTGGGTATGATGCTGATAAATCATTTTTATGGTCCTTATGACGACTTTATAGCCTCAGAGAGCAACATTTGTTTTTCGACGTTATGTAGCGTTTCAGTTCATTTTTAATGATATTGAGAAACTATGGCAAGACTGTAGCCTTTGGAAATTTTCGATTTTGAAAGGTTGAGTCGAATGCCTTTAAATCATTTTTAGGGTACTTTTGAGACAAAATCTCGACTTTATATTCTTCGGAGAGCCGCTATATTTCGATTTTTTGACGTTTTGACGCGTTTTAAAAATATTGTATTCGGCATAATTTTGAGAGAAAATGGCAAGGCTATAGTCTTTAGAAATTTACAATTTTTGAGGTTGCGTCGGATGCGGAACCAGCGGCCATCCGGCTTAGAGCTTACCACCTTACCGACTCGGCTATTCTGCCACGGCATGATAAGACGGTGTAAAAGTTGTTGCGTTCATTATGCAGGCTATGCTCCAATATTAAATTGTGAGTTTTGTGAATTTTGTGAATTGTGAGTCTTTAAGACCATTTTTGATAAAAATTTCATATTTATGGATTTTTCGAGTTTTCGTGGCACATGGAGTAATTCAATTTTAAGACCAGTTTTGGTAAATTCGGAAGCCTATAGCCTTTGGAATATATCAATTTTTTTATTTTTCGAGTTTGCTTGGCATATTGAGTAATTCAATTATAAGGCCATTTTTGATAAAATGTCAAGCCTATTGCCTTTGGAAACTTGCCAATTAGTCGATTTGTCGAGGTTGAGAAGCATATTGCGTAATTCAATTTTAAGACCATTTTTGATAAAATGGTAAGCGTAAATCCTTTGAAAAGTTGCATATTTATCGACTTTGCGAGGTTGAGAATGGCCTATTCTTTGATGCTTGGTATTTTGAATATTTGAATATTGCACCAAATTTCATGAGAAAATGCATATAACCTTCATTACGATTTGGGCCAGCAATTTTAGTACTTCGCTCGTATATAATAAAAATAATCCAGACAACACTATTGTTACATATTAATGAACAAGCTCTGCAATAATGCACAGACTACAGCTTATAAGCAGCGATTGTTGTGCCATTCCAGTGGTCAAGGGGCTAAAATGTTGAGCTTGTAACCGAGCGAATGATGGTTCGAATCCCGCTCTGGGAATAGCAATAAAAATCAATCAGAAACGGGAAGTTTCAATATATGCCTTTCCGAACTATGTGTTTGTGGACACTGTTGAGGGGGCCCTCCTACCTAGAATGAGGCCGTCAGTTATTCAGATTTCTTTTTAACTGTTTCAAGATTTCTTGAGACGGATATGTAGCCGTCTACAGCCTTCACCGTAGCTGTGGCATTGCACGTACGCGTCCGCTTCAGCTACGGGAGGTGCGGGGTTCGATCCCAAGTGCCAGCCGGCCACCCACCGGTAGCTAAACAGGGTAAAGGCGGGCTTTAAGGGGCTGCGACGCGTCGCCCCAGTGTCCCAACATGCTGCGTGGGGACCCGGTACCATGTCCCGCGCAGGGAACCAGGGGTATTTTGATAATTTATTCGAAAATTCAATAAAAATATAAAAGCCATGATAGCGCTTTTGAACTCCGGACGGAGTTCTCTAGTACGATTGACGGCTGGTCTCTACGGTTAGAAGTGCTTGGATGGCCCTGCCATTGCATGCCTCGAGACTGGGCTCAGCCTTCACCTTCTCTGATAGCTGGTCTCGGCCATAGAATCCGCCATATCATTTTTCCCAGGCAAGTGCCGGCAGGATTCGAACCATCGACTCACTTTTTTCGAGCCGATGATGAAATTCGAGTCGATGATGAATTCGAGCCGATGATGAAAACGGTGGCCGCTCACCGCATCAACCCAGGCGGATCTCGTGCCATTGATCGCCACCCTCACCGCATATCAGCTTCTGAACAGAAGGTTTAACGAAGTGTTTGGCTAGAGCTAGCGTAGGTGATAGGCTACTCGCCGTTTTCTCACCTTCAGGAAAAAAGTTTTCTTCTCTAAATAATGGCTCTACGTAGACACTCTGCCCAATAAATTTTGTAGAGACTTTCTGGCTTGCTGAAGATTGCCACGGTATTGTATCTGCATCGCTTATTCGATGCTTGATGCCACGAATCATGCTAATAGTGGATTGTCGTCGCTTAGAGCAGATATTTTCGTTCTTCATACAGTTGGTTGCTTAGCTAAACAGCCTTTCACACTTCGTAGTTAGGGCACGACTGCCAATTGTGAAACACCCCGGAAGTAAACGGTGGTGCCCTTTCAGGATGGTTAGTTCCCGGACCCTAGTGCTTAAACACTTAATTCCTCAAAGGCCAAGTCACCATAGTGTCCACCTTGCAGTCTCTCAGCCTTGTTAACAAGAGTCATTCCTAACGGAATAAAAACGCGCTCCTCCTGCAGTGATGCGTACTTACCGTACGTGGTGCTACTTCCAAGGTGTACACTGAATGCAATGAAGCTGCAGATGTCAGCCACTACATCTTGATGTGCAAGCGTTCTTGCTTCGAGACGATAACGTACAATGTGAAAGAAACAGGTTTCCCACACTGATGCCGCGAACGCTTTGTCTTTTCCGCTAGGTTGGCGGATGATTTGGATAAATTTTTACGTGTTTTTGAAAAGAAAGGCTCAAGGGATGTGTATGTTCGATTTATTGACGTTTTGAGGCGTTATTTTCAGAGAAAACGGGAAGACTATAGCCATTGGACATTTTCAAAATTTCTAGGTTGGGTGTGATGCTGATAAATCATTTTTAGGGTCCTTTTGAGACAAAATGACGACTTTATAGCCTCAGAGAGCAACATTTTTTTTGTTTTTCGACGTTATGTAGCGTTTCAGTTCATTTTTTAACGATATTGAGAAACTATGGCAAGACTGTAGCCTTTGGAAATTTTCGATTTTTCAAGGTTGCGTCGAATGCTAATAAATGATTTTTAGGGCCCTTTTGAGACAAAATGACGACTTTATAGCCTTCGGAGAACTTCTATATTCCCATTTTTTGACCTTTTGACGCGTTTTAAATAAATTATATCAGCCATAATTTCGAGAAGAAATGGCAAGACTATAGCCTTTGGAAATGTTCGATTTTTCAAGGTTGCCTCAAATGCTTATACTTCATTTTTAGGGTACTTTTGAAACAAAATCACGAATTTATAGCCTTCGGAGAGCCGCTATATTTCGGTTTTTTGACGTTTTGACGCGTTTTAAAAATGTTGTATTCGGCATGATTTTGAGAGAAAATGGCAAGGCTATAGTCTTTAGAAATTTAAAATTTTTGAGGTTGCGTCGGATGCTTATAACTAATCTTTAGGGCTATTTTGAGAGAAAATGGCCACTATAGAAGTTCCGGAAAACTTGCATCTGTGTTTACGGACGCCAGAAAACATTGTCTGGCTCGAGGCATGGACACAAAAAGTTGGTAGAGATGCTGAATGAAAAGTGTCACCAGGATTCATAAAATACCGGCCAAGTCGGCCAGCTTAACCAGGACAACGGCTAAGGCATCTACACCTAGTAGAGAGAAAAACAATGCCGATAGTCGTGAGAGACAGTTTATTGTCACCCCGTCTTTTTATTGCGCAGATAATCCAAGTTTCCCTCTACACATTAGGAGGGCTACAAGGCCACGTATTGCGTAAAAACATGCGGATGTTAAAATTAGTTGATGATATACCTAATGCAATTAAAAGTACTGAAGACGTGCAGGAATCATGTTCGCCAAGTGTGGTTTGTCATGAATGACTACGAAAGTCGCTGGAGTATGTCTTTTTTTCTGTCAAAAGACAAGTCAATAGCGTCTTTGGTTTCAGTGCTGTATGTACAACTCCTCCGCTTGCGAGGTAGACGCAGGGAATCTTAGTTCGTGTCCATCCGTTCACCTTCATATAGTTGCGAAGGCATATGGTGGCTCCTAATATCAAAAACAAGAGATTTAACATTCACTTTCACGCAGTTTATAAGGCCAAGTCATGAACAACTTCCAATATTTTCCTTATAGCAATTGCATTTTACATGTAGAAATAACACCAGCACCGGATGGCCAAGTATACCAGCTCATTTCAAATACGTCGCCCATTGTATGTTCAAGAACTGTGGTCTGCACTGCAATATTGCAAAAAAAAAACAAGGCGTGCGATCAAGCTTGAAGTTACCCTTACTGAAGAGACAAAATAACTGCAGAGACAAAATAAGAACAAATAACGTTCTGAAGATATATATGTAATCCTACATGCAAATACGTCCATATGAAGAGGATACAGATGCGTGTACTGTTTCATGCATGCGTCTTGTCATGTCTCAGCTCGGATTCTTATTCTTGCTGCTAATCATTAACCCACACCAAAAGGCCTGTGGTTTCTCCGGAGCATCCGACCGCAGTCAGCAGTGCGCATGCAGCAATACAAAAAGAAAACTGATCTGCACACTATTATAACAACAATGGCGGTAAATCGGAATGCGTTTGAACTTTCTTGAAAGCCGATAGGTGGGAACGCTTTTTGCAAGATACCTACGTTTTCTCGTTTTCCTACGTGCATAACAGCGTCATGCACGGAAGGGTAGAAGTTGGAAGCTGCAATTTCTTCCAGAACTTTACCCTTTTTGAGCATCGAATACACGGGGGCTACGAAGACAAAGAAAGAAAAACGAAAGCCTTATACATCACGCACTTCAAGTAAAACGAGGTTCGAAAGAATCGCAGCTTACCAGAACAGCACGCAATGTATATGACAATATTGATGCTCCTATACTCCTTCAGAACCTGCAACGACAGCAAAGTGTTGTCTGAGCAACTGTTGAATGACTGAACATTTGGACGATGTTACCAAGTGCAAGCGAAATTGTTCTGCCAGAGTAAGTGCAATTGTGAAACACGTGCCAAATTAAATATCAAATGAATTCTCTTCTAGCATCAAAAGAGAACAGCTGAACAGAAAAGATACCAGTTATACTAGTACCTACGTGGGTTTCCAATGACGCAGACAGAAAAACTGCCCCTTACTATGTTTACATGGTGTATACATGCAGAGCTGCTTCTACCTACCGGTATGCTGGACCACCACCCGGAACTATTAGGATGGAAGAATATATTTCAATTTCTAAGTTGCACAACTCACTTAGATCCCTGCGGCCCCATCAACCTTAGCGCACCTAGTTGTTGGTGAGAGCAACTGACCTGCGCTCCTGTTTGGGTTTCACTAGCGCGAATTTCGCATTACCATGCGCAACAGACGTTTGGATATGGCTGAAGTGAATGACTTCAGACCACTTTTATCCGCCCAAATGGCAAGCTGCGGTTTATCGTTTTCGTTCAGCGATGTCCTACTTTGTCCATTTCTAAACTGTTCGGGCGAATTCAGGTCATGGCTTAATTTTCATTTCAACTAGGTTATAATAAAAATAGATGCAGGTAATAATTCACTGCGGCTTTATTCATCGCGCTTGTTATTTTGGAACAAGCGGGCTATATATCAAATAAACAGGATACAAAGTATCCGCAATGTTATTATTCCACGACAAGGTAGTGGCTGAGAATAAAAAAGCACCAAATGAGAAGAGCATCGCACAGGAGTGATTTGCTATGCTGCATACGTTGAACAATGCTCACGTCTTGCCAGCGCACAAAGCCGCAAAATGTTTTTTATTCTGTTTTTGAGAACCTCTCCGTCACCACAATCTTCGGGAAAGGGTTACATCTGTGCAAATAAGGCACCACGGCCGCGCCGCAGTGGTCTAGTTTCTAAGGTACTCGGCTACTGACCCGCAGGTCGCGGGTTCAAATCCCAGCTGCGGTTGCTGCATTTCCGATGGAGGCGGAAACGCTGTAGGCCCGTGTGCTCAGATTTGGGTGCACGTTAAAGAGCCCCAGGTGGTTGAAATTTCCGGAGCCCTCCACTACGGCGTCGCATGTAATCATATGGTGGTTTTGGGATGTTTAACCCCACATATAAATCAATCAATAAGACACCACGCAATAAAACATACAAGACTCACAGGAAGTGCAATGTTTGTGGGCATGTTATGTTTCTTACATGGTGTCTTCTTCGCGCAGTTGTAACTTTTTTTTCCGAATCAACAACTCAACTAGCCCAACATGTCATTCAAAAAGCTTGATGTGAAAACGTGCCTCATCTGCAGCCTCACACGAAAACACCTAAGCAGCCGACGTTGATGAAACCTTCCCGCTGTCATGCCTAGGCTTGGTGGTATATGGCTGGTACTCGAATAGGCACGAATCGTAGATGCTGTTTATGGCAGTGCGGCTTACCGAAAATAACCACGTAGGGATTTATTAATGAATTGAAGGAATTTATTTTATGCATGAAGAACATGCCAAATATGGGTGTATAGTTATTACTTTGTAAATAACATTCCGTTGGATTCATTATATTTTTTTTCATACTTGCGTTCCCTGGTGTTTGGTGAGAGCACTTTGGCCGTACTTCCTGTGGCCAGATTTCATGGAATGTCCTCTCTTACCTTTTCTTTTCTCTGAGGTTATAGCGCGATCCGTTATCACTGACAACGGCATGGTGTATATGATGAAATTATGTGTCCCAGACACGTTCGAGACGATTTCATATCGTGCTCAGAAATGGTACTTCGGGCACCATTTCTGGAGAGATTTTATTTTTCCAGAAATGATACTTTGGGCACCATTTCTGGAGAGATTTTGTTTTTTCCGAAATGGTACTTTTGGCACCATTTCCGGAGAAATTTTATTTTTTCATCCTTCCCCCACCCCCCTCCTTATGGTGCCCAGAAATGGTACATCAGGCAGCATTTCTGGAGGGACTTCATATTTTTCACAAGTGTTTTTCTTTATGGTCCGAGGGGGTTGAAAAATCTTTTACCTAAATGCCTATCCGGTAAAAGTGACATGCTTTCAAAGTTTTCGACGCCCTATGATCTTAAAAAACCCAGAAAAAAAAGTTTATTTGAGAACCGGAAGTGTCGAATTAAGTGTGATTTACGGGCATGATATCGAATTATCTCCAACGTGTACACCTAAAATACATAATTTTGTCGTGCACACCAGTGCTAAGTGATCGCATTGGCCTAAACCAAAAACGAAAAATCACAGCATATCCACGAGGTGAATGATGATGAGTTGGGTGAAACGAATTGACGCATGAACGGACGCACGAACGTATGGAAGCATGGATGGACAGATTGACGGGAGCATGGACGGACTGACAAACGCTTCGCCTTACCCATCATCATTCACTCCGTGGATATGCTGTGACACCATTTTTATTGACAAGCAATGCAATGTATCTGACTACTACTACTACTACTACGAAGACAACGACGACACGGGACGTATGACCAATGGCAATTATAAGAAGCTTCGGCCATAAAACAGCCTAGATGAAATAATTTAATGTTGTCGTTGATCATTGTTAAGACCATGCGCAATAATTACAAGTAGTGAAACACGATGCCTCAATACTGTATTGCAGCCCCTGTACTGCATTATAATTCTACCCTTTAGTAATAGGAGTGGTGCAAGATTTCCTGCTTTTTGATGACCCAAGAAGTAAAATATTGTTCTGTAAAGAGAGCACTACTGCCCAATTTATACTTTATATACAGCCGTATTACTAAAATAAGCGACAAGATATACTCGTTTAAAGCGCTGTTATTATCTTACTGACAAACTGTTATATGCAACAAGCTTCAAAGGTTCGGAATTCGAAGCCTTGCATGAATGTGACGTCAAAAGTTTGAAACTGACATGCTGAGAAGACCGAGAGTTTACTTAGCCACATTGTACAATCACAAAGCTATATGCCGACCTAACTCCAAATCACACCTGCTCGCATTGACCGCAAGACGAAGTCAGTCCATCTATTCTAGAAAGTCATCCTGAAAAGTCATCGTGGATGCAAAAGACTAGGCTATTGCTAAAGTTCTAAGCACTACAGTTTCGCACAGGCTACATTATTTATTGGTAATGTAACCGCATAAGACTGAAAGCTTATGTGCCCAAACCATCATAATATTATGGGACGCGTTGTAGTGAGGGAATCCAGAAACATGCACTTACATCGCACAGTATACATGCCTTAATCATTTTCCTTCCATTGAAATATCACTGCCGTGGCGGGGATCAAACCCACTACCTTCGAATCAGCAGCCAAGCATCCTAGCCACTGATCTACCGAGGCGTACAAGATAGAGGGCGAAACAAGTAAATACGATTAACCAGACTTATGTACGATTTCCTAGCTCGCATTGGGGGAAAGAATAAATGGTACAAGAGAGAGAAAGAGAGAGAGAGAGAAAAGATGCGTGATGAACTTGCCTGCTTCAGGACAACTGAACTGGAGCCATCCACGAAAGTGACCCGAGAGAAGTCCAGCACGATGTGGCTGGGAAGTTGAGTGTTCGCAGGTGTCGGCGGGCCGGACAGCGACGAAGCCGAAGAAGAATCGCCGTCGACGCGTACTTTAGTCTGCAAGTTCATTGATGGCAAGCTGGCAATAGAATTTCTCAGCTCGTCGTACATTGGTGGGCTTGGATCCACGGCGTTTATCTGGGGAGAAAACCAGACCGTTTTTTTTTTTGCAACAGCTCTTCAAGGTATACAATAGGGCGTGTGGGTGAAGATCTATTCCATAAGGAATTTCAAAAAGGCCCACAAAATTATGAAATTAGGCATGCATTGACAAACTCCAGACTTCAAATACGAATATCTTTCTGTACACGCGCACATCACAAAAGGACAAATCAAGCCAGGAGGTAATATAACATAATTGCAGGGGTTTTGCATCCGAAACCAACATTAATTTATGACCACGACGGAAGCGCTAGTGGAAGTCTCCGGAAATTTTGACTGTCCGGAGCTTTTCGCGCACATTAATATTTCGGTACACTGAGCACTATCGTTTCACTTTCATCTAAATGCACCCACCGCGGGTGGTATGTGATCCCACGACAATCGAGCATCGTAACGCCTTGACCACCATGGCTGGACGAGACAGGAAAGGTGTGCACAAGGTGGACGAATCATTTACAAGAAAGGCTGCGCTCTGTATTTTATTGCCATTCTCGACCTTTCAACTACCAAGCTTTTACCAGCTCTCCGAAGTTTGAGCAACTATGTGGAAAAGATCCATCGAGAAAAAAGCTAGCCCAATGAAATAACACAACACTAAACTTGCTTCCAAAGAGAAGGGCTCTGGACTTGTGTGTTTCCATGTAGATCATTTTTTTCAGGGTCACATGAGGTGTACTTATCACAAACTATGAAAAAGCTAAGCTAACGGATCCAAACGGACTGATCAAAAGAAATTAAAGCGTGTACTCTTCTAATTGCACAAACAAAGAGCCACAGATTAGGGCGCAAGCCTTACAGGCATGGTGATATCCACCACGGTGGTCTAGTGGTTCAGGTGCTCAACTGCTTATCCGCAGGTCGCGGGATCGAATCCCGACCGCCACAGCTGCCTTTTTGATGACGGCGAAAATTCTCAAGGCTTGTGTGGTCAGCTTTATGTGCACGTCAAAGAACCCCAGGTTGTCCAAATTCTCGGAGCTCTTCATTACGGTGTCAACATTTATTGTATTTTTATTAATATTAAATGCTAACATATTTACCCCTACTTATTACTACTATTATTAATAGTTAACGTTAGCGTGCACTTAATTCTAATGGTTGTTCTAGCAGGGCATGGTAAATAAATGATTCATTGATTGATTTCTTAATTATTTGATTACGCAAAAACGCGGTACAATTAGCATTCACTAACACTGTACTTTTTTTTAAACTTTCTTGAATGGGCAAGAACATTCACTCACCCAGCACAGTGGTTGACCGGTCGTGGCGGTACCATTTTTCCGTGCTGCAAGCACTTTGCTGCAATATTACCACAAAATACGATTATTTACAATGAGGAAATTCCAATGCCCTCAATATCATTTCTCACCGCATATTTCCGAATAAGTAAGATACGGTCATGACCTTTATCCTCGTTCTACGGCAAGCTTACGCCACGGCCTTACATTTCTGTCACAACACGAAGTGTCGCGTTCGCCTATAGAATTAGGATATGTGCTCTAAGCAGTGCGGTGCTACTGGAAATAGGCGGGTACCCATTAATATTACTCAAAATATCACCATTTGCATGTTCAATCAAAGCCGTGCCAGCATTATGATAGCTCTAACTAAGGTATTGTTTCAACAAGTTAAATGGCATCTAAACTTGTTTCTGTCTTATAAGTTCAGTGTCCTCTTGTCTCAATTTTTTTTTTACTTTTGTGTCGGTCTTTTCTCAATTTTACCTTCTTCAATGAATTATGAAGACGCTCTGCCCCCCTAGGTGGCACTTGTCAGTCTGCCCCTTCCTATTTCCTCTCTATTCTTGTGTGTCCGCATATTATAGTCAAATTATTTAATGAACAAACTTACATGCCAAGGCAGGCGTGAAGGTAGTGGCGCTTGTCAGAATGCCTCTTCCTATTTTCTCTGTGTTTATGTGTGTATGTATATCCAAGTTAAATTATTCAAGAAAAAAAACTCGTATGCTAGTAAAATTAGTCAAACTAGTCAAATTAATTAAGAAAAACTTGTATGCTAAGGCAAGCGTGAAGGTAGTGGCGCTTGTCAGTTTGGCTCTTCCTATTTTCTCTGTGTTCATGTGTGTCTGTATATTCAAGTCAACTTATTTATGGAAAAAACTCGTATGCTAGTCAAATTAGTCAAACTAGTCAAATTACTTAAAGAAAAAACCTATATGCTAAGGCAGGCGTGAAGGTAGTGGCGCTTGTCAGTTTGCCTCTTCCTGTTTTCTCCGTGTTCATGTGTGTCTGTATATTCAAGTCAAATTATTTAAAGAATCCACTCATATGCTAGGGCAGGCGGAAAGGTACAGGCCTTATTGTTTAGGCCTTAACGTCTGACAATTTGCGATTACATTTTTTACAATTTTTTGTATTACCGGAAAGCTTTTACGCTTACCGCACTTGGATGAGCGTTCTCCGGGAAAGTTCTGCTCTGAAGAATTCCGCGTTGGCGAAGTGTATGGGCCCACCGAAATGGAACACCTTTACACCGGGAACTTCTTGGGCCTGGCGAATGCAAACGATAACAATGCCTCAGCGAATTCATCATACCGAAATTAACAACATACAACTTATCAAGGTAGTTGTTCGACCTTCTTCGTTCTCTATTGAACTGTAGAGTACCGCGAGTTTCAGGGACAAGAGACAAGAGAAAGCGAAACACAAGCGCTAAACTTCGCACTAAATTTCGTTGAAGAAGCACGTGAAATATATATGGGCGGGTTGGGTGAGTACGCAGGGTCACGTGGCGAAGCACTGCTGAAGATGTGGTTGTACACTAGAGTTTTACAAATGTACGGTACTTTTCACTTATGCCGACCAAAAAATGTGAGAAATAGAAGCAGCAAAGATGACCAAGGATGATGGCCAGTATATCATCGTGCCTTCTATCGCAATGTAAAAAAAGAAGTGTGTTTTTAGGTGTATCGTGATTTTTAGGTGTGTTACGATTTCGTAACTCTTTTTCACTTTTTTTTTGTAACTGTTCATGAGGTGAAGCTTATCACATGGAAGTGTTGTTACCTTGCGGTTGTAAAACTGCCCAGGTGTGCGGTATTTCATGCGTGTGTTCAAGAAATTTTAGTGTTAAGTTTAATGCTTCTGTGTGCTTTCTCTTGTTTCTTGTCCCTGAAGCTTGCGCTACTTAACAGCTCAAAATGAATTACCTATGCTAGTTTCAAGGCTCTATATATACGAGAATTATTGAGCTTAGATGTGAACAGAGGCACATCATTCAAGACTGAGTGTCGCCGAAGCATACGGTTGGACAAAGCATCTTACCTTCGCCAAGGCAGCAACTAGCCGCATTAATAATGAAATGACTTCTCGACGTTTTTAGGTAAACCTGTGTTGATTGACGAGCCCCTCGTTCGCGACTTACCATTCCATATTTCTTTAACGGGACGAAGTAGTCAGTGTTGGGAATTTGTCCGAGTATGCATGTACTTGGCCTGGAATACAAAAGACAAAAATCTTCAATCAGGTCTTGTAGTCTAATGCGCTGCAAAGAAAGTTCAACAACGCCACATGCCTAGATTCAAGCTGTGATACTGGTTTAACTAAATCCTAAACGTGGCGCGATTTCCATGCATTTACAACTGCCTTCAGTGGTCTGGCTCTGTTGGAGCGCTTAACGTTGTCTGACAATTCGAGGGACAATATACCTCTGAATCTTGTAGACCAGAGTCAACAGTGAGTAGACTACTCCGATGACCAAACCGAGTTGCACCTCCACGAATACTGTCGAGAAGAAAGTCACGAGCCAAACTTGCTGCAAAGAGCAAAATATAGTTTCAGGATCAGATACAAAACGCAAAATGTGCAGTTTTACCTTAATGTGCACAAAACAAAGTCTCATAACCAGGAACTGCGTGAAGAAAACTGTATTGGCATGATATTTGATCTAGTTTCAGTGTGCTAATATGTTTTTTTTCTTTTCCGTATTGTTAATTTTTGGGTACCGTTCTGTATTATTATTTTATTTTTCGCTGCAGAACTTTGTGATATGGAGTAGCCGAGGCAGTAGGCACCTCAACCTCTCCACAGCAAAACAGTTAAAACAGAACAGTACAGGACCTAGCTCGACCCAAAAATCTTGATTTGACAGGGGGAATTACTGCAAAATGAATGATTTCCTAAAACAGTCAAGCCCTTCAAAAAATGCCCCCCCACCCTCCTTCTGAAAGGTTACAGGCTACAGGCCAGCCAAAAATAAAGTTTTTAAAGGTCAAGAAAAGAAGGTGTAGAGTAAAAAAATTATGGCTGTACAGCTTTCTATGTAGCACATAACAGTGCAGCCTGTATGTGTACTTATCCTTACTCCGTCAATCTTGGAGATCTTCCAGTAGTTGTAGAAATCTCTGACTTGCATGAAGACCTTCTTCAACGATACAAAGATGATCGATGCGAGCACCGCCTACAAAACAGTGAGTGCGTAAGTCCCACAGGAACAAACCAGTCATTTTTCGCCCCCTAATTATAAAGCACACTTAAGGTTCAATACAAACGTCACGTGTAATTGTTCAGGGGGCCTGATTTCAGTACTTACCACAGGCAGCTTTCCAAGGTAGCTTCCGAGGTACAGGAGTGTCACGGCAATCAGCACAGTGTTGATGATACTAACGAGCTGAAACACAAAGAGAGAGAGAGGGGGAATGAAAATAGAAGGGCTGTGCCAGGTGTGCTACCCTGATCCGAAGAAGGGGAAGAGGGAAGGATAAAATTTGATGTTTAGGGAAGAGCAGGTACACACTGCGGCTGCAACTGTTGATGAACCCGCCTTGTCGCTTAATAAACTTCGCCCATTTAGGTTCCGTTGCATTTCTTTGTTTATTAGCATTCATGTCCCTGCAAACGTCTGTTCAATTCTCACTTAACACTCTTATGCATTGTGAATGACATCTCGCGCGAAAAAAATACGGGCAAGAAGGAATAACAACTGAAGTTTATTTTCACAAAAACATTCAAAGGACAGGCAAGGCACATGGTTACGATTCCGGTTTGGTGGTTAGATAATCTATCTCGAGTTTATGAAGGTTCACTGATGGCATCATCACTATACCTATGTATGAAAAAAAATCGCAGCATAAATACGAGGTGAATTATGATGAGTGGGGCGAAGCGGACGAACAGACAGATGGATGGATGGATGCAGAGCGAACGAACTGACGGACGCACGGACAGACGCACGAGCGCATTAACGAACGCATGGATGGACGGATGGACTCATGAATGGACACACGCATGGAAGCACAGACGGACGCATCGAAGCACAGACGGACGCATCGAAGCACAGACGGACGCATCGAAGCACAGACGGACGCATCGAAGCACAGACGGACGCATCGAAGCACAGACGGACGCATCGAAGCACAGACGGACGCATCGAAGCACAGACGGACGCATCGAAGCACAGACGGACGCATCGAAGCACAGACGGACGCATCGAAGCACAGACGGACGCATGGAAGCACAGACGGACGCATGGAAGCACAGACGGACGCATCGAAGCACAGACGGACGCATGGAAGCACAGACGGACGCATGGAAGCACAGACGGACGCATCGAAGCACAGACGGACGCATGGAAGCACAGACGGACGCATGGAAGCACAGACGGACGCATGGAAGCACAGACGGACGCATGGAAGCACAGACGGACGCATGGAAGCACAGACGGACGCATGGAAGCACAGACGGACGCATGGAAGCACAGACGGACGCATGGACGAATGCTTCGCCCCACTGATCATCATTCACATTTTGCATATGTTGTGGTGACACTATTTTTATTGACATGCAGTGCATGCAACTGGTTACTGCAATGACTACGACGACACGGAACATGCGACCCACGGCGTAAGGGGCTTCGCCCCTAAATTTCAACAACCATCTCTTGCGTAATCTATCAGGTACTTAAACAGTGTCTGGTTTGGCCGAAATAGCACTTACCACATGCCAGTGTAATATGATAGACTGAACCAATTTGTCCCGGTGTTTGACATCACACTCATTCCGTTTTTTCGTCTTGCCACCTTCAACTTTCCTCTTAACCACGGCGCACATACAACCTAGCTTGTTCTTGGCGCAAAATACTGCGTCAATTCCAAATTGACTCCCCACTTTTTGCATGCGATGAGAAAAAGCATACACATATGGAATACTGAATGGCCTATCCTTACCATGAGCTTGCCTGGTAACGTCTCCCCTTCTTTCACTTTTTAACTTCCTGAATACTCGTTCACTGAGAATGGCCAATGTTTTGGAAGGATATATGGACTGTTCTAGTCGATTGAATTGCTTGGAAAAAGCATCCTTCATTCGATGTGGGCCAGACTTACCCAAGGTGGACACTCGACAAGACATGGTAATCCACACTTTACCCAGTTTAGAGTTGTGAGACTCGCAGTTCAGAATTGGCTTAACTGACCTCGAAAAGTACATCCAGCAGGTATGTTCACGCTAATTCGTGGTCTTCAAGTTGAGGAATTGAATGAATCTCTTCCTAGGAACTTCGGCAGTTAAGTTCAAACCACGACATTTCTCCTTGAAGACATTGAGCACCTTGTAACTAGTACTGCTACTAGCACTTTACTCAGCGAAAACAAGATAATCATCCACATACGGCATTACCTTGAACTCAAGTCCATCCACAGCCACTGCAAGGTCACGGTCTATCTTGCTCACCAAAATTTCGCCAAATATGAGCGCAACACGAGGAGCTATGAATACGGCCGATCTCTGCCTGTAAACATCACCCTTCCAAGCAACCACAATCAAGTTGCAATACATGGTTAATATTTCTAGAAACACCCCCACAAATATACCACGCTCATTTTGCAATTCTTCACTGTGATCATTTTCCATACGTTCACGCACAAACTTCACAAGACTAACATGTACCAGAGAATGAAATATGTCCTCCTGATCGCAACTAAATACAGACAAGCTAGACGAACTTACGGCCATCAGGAGCTGGAGGACCTCATCAGTTCTTCAAACGCAAAGGATCTTGATGTTTAGAGACGACAGATGCATCTGCAAGTAACTGGACACTAAATACTGCCAAGTGCTGCGGTTCGAAACAATCCCCCGACAGGGGTCATTTTCTTTGTGTGCTTTAACTGAATACCAGTTTTAAAGCATCCCATTTCTCACTCTTGTCATCAGCGAATAACCCGGCAAGCTTCTACTCAAGCAACGAATTAACAGCCCTTTTCTTCAAGTCTATGACTTGATTTTAAATCTTGTCTAGGCTTGTCTATGACTTGATTTAGGCTCATGTTAATCGCTCGCATCCCCTTTTCCGAACAGGGGCCGTCTTTCATCAGGACGAAAGACCCTTCCTTATTCGAGATCGAAGGCCTGATTCGATTAGTGGCCACTAAATCAAGCAAACGCTTCAGTTTACATTTCATGTCAGGGTTCCTCTAGAACGTGGTGGTGACCTCTTATACCTTGGCAACACATCTTGACATTTCACATTTAGGAACCCTGTCTAACACAGAGCACGCCAAGGCCAAGATATTTGAGGAATGGAGAATTGGCTCGAAGCAAAACTTAGGTCCTAAAGCTAGGCTTTTCAAATATGTTTCGTGTTAGTCTGCACCTGTGTGTGCTCTCTTCTTTCGTGTCCGTTTTTTTTTATTTGCGCAAAATGCCATCCACAAAGGCATACCAACACGCCCAATGCTCGATTGTTCTAAGATACTCATATGCACCTGTGACTGTTGCGTTGCACCAGGGCTAAAACTAGTTTTCGCTTATGATTGCAGTACTTTATAAATGTGATGGCATTAATGTACATTTGACATATCACGCTCGTGTGCATCAGTGATCATATTGATACTTACCTAGGATCACCATTATGATAGTTTGTATCTGGAGTAAAACATTTTTTTTATTTGAGACTAAGATAACAGGAGTCTCATTCTCAAATATTTTTGAGGTGAAGTAGTTTTCTAAGACTACAATAGGTTGTATCAGGGACCATAGTAGCTTTCACCTGGGACCATAATAGCTTGTATCTATGACTGGCAGTGATCGAAATATTTCTTGTTCAATCGCCAATCATTATTAGATTTTCTTTTTTGGTGAACTTCCATTTTGTCTAGCTCACACACTTGAAATCTCCACCAAGGCAGCGTGTAAGTTTCCTTATGAAGGAAGGACGACACGAATCCAATGGACTAATCCCTTCAAGAACTGTGGTAAAACAGGTGAACCGTAGCCGTAAAGCTCTGCATCGGTTCGATCACACCTACACATCAGACCAAAAAAAGGGGGCAATCAAAGCGAGAAAAATCTATTGACAAGCAAAGTGCACATTACCTGCGACTTTCCGCCACTGTTATCTTGAATGGAACTTCGTGGTACAGAAGCGCCACTCGGAACGCAGTCGAGGAAACTTCCGAAAAAGTTCGACATACCAAGCGCCAGCAGTTCCTGATAAAAAAAGCAGAGCCAGAAAAGGTTTCTGCAATTTATTTCGTCGCAGTTGACCACGCTTTATATGGTGGTTTTGAGACGTTAAACCCCACATATCAATCAATCACTCAATCAATCAGTTGACCACGCAAACTTTCCGCTAAGTGAACATTTACAAGTTTTTTTCATCGTTGGCAACTAATGCTAGATCGCTTTCTTGAGCATTGCAGGCCCTAATGGCATAGGTATACCGAGTCAGTCAGCATGTCCTATATACATATAAACATGTTTGAAAGACTTCTGCAAGAACCGGAAAGCTGCAAATAAGACAACGAGCGATAAAGATATACACATGGTTATATCTCTCCAAGACTGGTGCAACGAGTCGTGCTGTATATGACTGCTTTGAAACTATCCGAAATTAGTCGAAGGAGTACTAGTGCTTTCGCATCGCAGCCTTCCACTTACGGCCATCAAGAATGTTCTGCCAAGTATTGCATTCAATGGCCTGCACAGCGTTCAGGGCGCAACTTTTGTAAAAAGTGGATTTTATTCTATTTGCCGCATGTAGCTGTGTAGAAAATTCACGTTTTCTGAAGAAACCGCGTTGCGACTTCGTACGGATATTGCAGTGCGAATTTTTCTGTAAAGCTACTTTCATGGTTAATTTTAGTTTCAGGGGCGAGGCTCCTTAGGCTGTGAGCCGCTCCCTCGTAGTGTGTTGTGGTAGCCACTTTTAGTTAATTTTGTGAATTGCTCACTACATGGCATTGTGTGTAAATGTACTTGGAAATAGTATCACTCTATGGCGTTTATGGTTTTTATATGGTTGCCGTATATAGAAGATAGATGGCGCTCTTATTAAAAGTAATTCATAGCATAACCATGGAGTGAATGATGATGACTGGCGCGAAGTGTCCGTCTGTCTGTCTGATGCGTGCTCTAGTGTGACAAGAGTGAACTGACGGACAGACAGGCGGACGGGTGGACGGATGGTTAGAATCCACTCATCATCATTCATTCCGCGGATATGCTGGGAATTAGTTCTGTTGCTTTGTCTAACTCTGGCGTTTCACCTGGTTTGGCACAACCTCGTATCCGTGGTTTCTGGCGAAGATGCGACCCAAGGACACCGTGACAGCAAACGACACGATCGCAATGGTGAGGGCCGGCACGACCACTTTCGTCACAAGAGACAGGTTCAGGTCGGGCAGACCCATCGTCGGAAACCTGGAAGCAAAACGTCCATGGATGTACACCCAGATATTGAGCGATATCATTGCATAGGCCGATGACGTGAAGAGACAACACGAGCACTGATAATGAAAATCTAATTGCAAGGGAAAAAATGCGCCTCATGAAAAATGTTTCGAAACTGAAAGGGTCGGGTCTGTACGTAACTGAGGACATGTCCCCGAGCGTGCGGACCTTAGAGCAACCGTGGGACGCAACTGTCAGTTATCGAGATAAAAGATCCAGAGTACAGCTGAGTTATGATCATGGCTATATTGATGACGTGCGCTACATCTGTGACAATAGTACTGATTCCTTAAAACGAGATTTCGCTGGTTCCGCTAAAAAATTGTTTTCTTGAACTAAAGCAACTTCTCTTACACTGCCAGGAATTTCGAAAGGTTGAGTATTTTCTATATAAATGCCGTAAGTATTGTTAACAAACTCGTTTATTTACTTGCCATTGTTACGTCGTACTCTCCCCATATAGTGGCCATAACGAGGACCTGGCTACATAATGGAGTGTTTGATTGTGAATTTACCCCACCCGGTTACGTAGCAGTGCGCAATGACTGATCACATATGAAAGGTGGTGGTGCAGCGCTGCTTATTCGCTCTGACAAAGTTTTTGTGCTCCCCGACACACATGACGTCGAACTTGCTTGGTGCAAACTGTTTAAATAAATGGTATTTAGATGTTAGGGCATTCTACTGAGCGCCAAGTTCCTCTTTGGATAAATGACTTCGGTACCTCAGAATTCATTTTCATGGTGGACTTCAATACACAGGGCATGGATTGGCATGCAAAACGTTGCACAGGCAAGAAATTTCTATTTGTCGAGAACTCATACTTTTCACTAACCCAGCTTCTTACTCAAACAGTAAAATCTCCAACTCGCCAAAACGCCCTCATAGACCTTGTTTTCTCAGTTCTCTTTTAGTTAAAAGTGCATTCGAATGCGACGTCATTGATGACGTTTCTGAGCATAAAACTGTACATATTGCTTCCAGCTCATCCAAACGAACTGCAGCTGAGAATTTTTCTCACTTCGTGCATGCAGACAACACTTCTATCCCTGATATGCTTGCTTCTAACTATCATTCATTTAAACCACCAAGCATTCGCGGTCACGTTGACAATTAGGTCGACGCATTAGAGTGAATGCTGAGATTTCGGATTGATTCATTAGGTCTTTCACAAAGATTGTGGTGCCCTGATGACTGTTCAAACGCTTCAAGGGTATTTGGCAGGATGGTTGGTCAAGTCTTATTAAACAGGTGCAACCTACCTCGGGGAATTCACTAGAAACATGTGTTACCCTGTTTATATTTATATAGTGGCTTATTGGATGAGTTGGTTTCTTCTTAACGAGCTTATGGCGCGAAAAAAACACGAAAGAAGGACAAGCGTTCTTTCGCGTTTTTTTTTTTGGCGCCATAAGCTCGCTAAGAATATTTGTATGTAAACGTATTATTTTGTTTTGGAATTCATAATTCTTCAAAGAAACATACTAGCTTAAGGGGGCATTAAAAAGCAGCAAACTATTATTGTTAACATATAAAGAAATTTCGTTTTGCCTCGAGAAGTAATTGATTGATTGATTGATTGAGTGATTGATCAATTGATTGATCGATTGATTGACATGCAAGGTTTAACGACCCCGAAACCACCATATCACTATGCGAGACACCATAGTAGAGGGCTTTGGAAATTTCTATCGCCTGGGGTTCTCTAATGTGCGTGGTAACACCAAAATAAACCATTCAGATGGGGTCAAATTTGATACATCTATGTGAGCGGTTCTTCCAGAAGCCTCTTTCTTTGATTGGTAAATATTCTGCATGTTTGAAATAAATGATGCAGACATGCATTTTTATTGCAAATTTGTGCATTTAATGTTTCCTTCATTTTTAGTAGGCCAGTGTTGGGTAATGGAACGGCTATATAATGGTAATTGTATGACCGCGGTTATAATTGGTTGCGCGGTAGTTAGTTTGCTTTCATTTACTTTGCACCGTAAGCTACGGCAGACATGTCAGCCATTGGCAGACAGCATTGCTCTAGTTGCATGCGGTCGAAGAGTGCCCAGCCTGATTTGTCGTGAACGCAGACAGTATGGCGTCAGCTTCGTACTCCGCATAGTTCTGCAGCGCCAGAGACGGCCGAGCGTTTGGAGTTCCTGCTAACTCAGGACTCCTCACATCGGTTCGGCTTATGGAACGGCTGTGTACTGATTACGCGCCTGCAAAATCGGTGGTGCGCATTGCGAAACTGCAGTGATTGCCGTGAACCTTTCGTTATGGTCTGGTGACGTAGCTCTCGGAAGCGGGCAGGCTCAGGACAGGTCACCGCCTGGGGTGCCTATTGTTGAATTGGCATGTTTTTTACGGCTGCCGCTTTTATCCGGACAAATGAGCTCGTAAATAGAACAACGTGCCATCAGCTAGCGGTTCCTCTCACAGCGCACAGGGGACAGGCGGATGATTGCCCCGTCGTCAAGAAGGTAACGTGTTACAGGGAAGCCGTCCTGCGGCCGCCACAGCGCAGTACGGGTAGCTGTAAGTCGAGATAATAGACAGTTATAGTTCACGGTTAGCGTGATAGCTGAGGTAAAGAAAATGGCATTACCGTGCAGCAAACGTTCGTTGTGGACAGCGTCCTATAGTTTAGCGGGATAGCGTTTACGTGGTTTACGTGCTACAGCTGGTACGGTGGTGCCACCTATCAGATTGTTAACAAGTTAGGCAGTAAAAAGGAAAAGAAAACGAGAATGATTGCCTATGCCACCACGCGAAGCATTGCTACAAGTTTATTTTACTGATAATGAAAGCAAATAAATATGAACCACGCACCAAACGCGAAAGAAATTATGTTGCCGATTTGTTTACGATATTGTAGTTAGGCCTAGACGCTTTCGAAATGGGAAGCTATCTCAAAAATTACGCTAAATTATCTGTAATACTCGGTCATCGAAGCTAACTGAAGGCAAGCGAAGCCAGTTTAAACCGTCGTTTGCTGCAAACAAGGTGAATCTTTCAATAACTACGCCAAAATCACTACGAAACGAGCATTCGAGAGCGCCGCCGTGTTTACGTACACTACGTACGCTCACGCTACCACGGTACGGTAAGCGGTACCACGCGCACGATAAGTGGTACGGGTAACGTACGTACCTGCACATGCGCACTTCGATTTCGGTATCACGGCACGCCCGGTATACTATAAACTGTCTAATTGTGCGCCGCGGAGTTCGCCCATGCTTCTACGATTTCTTATAGTTTTGTCTTACTTACATTTTGGTTATGTTATTGGGGGCGAGGAGCATGAGTCCTTCACGTGCACAAAGGCGACATCCTCGTGGCGGGTTTTTCATCGACCAAGTGCGCTGTCCTATCAGTCAACAAGCAGGCAACGATTCACCGAGAGTTGTGTAAGGGTGGAGCACCGAACAAATAAGAAAAGGCCCCGAGGTTCCGCCAAGTGTTCTGAACCAGGCTTGAGGTGTTAGGCACCATCGGCTCCGCTGAATTCCGTAGGGTCACCCTAGAGAAGACGGCTCATTTGCAAAGTGTTTTTCTTTTCTTTTTTTTGTGTGTAACGTTGATGTCCATACTTGTGTAACTTTTGTACAGTCTGTAAATACCAGTTTTTCTCAGCCTATAGAACTTCTCCAGCGTTTCTGCTTCATCTTCAAGCGACCAGCAAATTAATCACCGCTATTGAAATAGCGGCAGCACGTTTCGTCTCCCACTTTGCTATATCTGGTGGTGTGTCTCGGGCACCGAGTGGTGAGGGTAACTTTCTTCAACAACGGAAAGAACCTAGATTTTACTGTAATAGAACCCAGATTGTGAAGTACAAATAAGTTTATGACGATATTTTCGTGATACGATATACAGGGAACCATAGGCTAGACAGCGCCATTGTTAGACTAATACGCACCGATTAGTGTAGCACATAACACGCATAATCGATGTTAAGCCGCTGAATATTTTTCTTACGCAGATTTGTAGGACAATTATCCTAGTCACATTGCTTCAAATAGATAAGTTTGCACATGATTTTGTTTTGTTTTGAGGGTATACATTTGTGTGAACAATCACTGCGGATTACCAATTACTCAACCTCTTTTTACTTAATAAACCATACGGGGCCCTTGAGGGCACGTTTTTGGCAACATTGATAGTTACTGCGATAATGGCAATTAAAACAAGGTACACCTAAAAAAGGCATACCAATCCTTCTTTGTTTCTTTCGACACAACTGAATGCATGCGCACACATGAAAACTATCACCAGCCGCTTTAAACTCAACATTACAATCTGAAGTGCACCTAGGTATTAGCATCATCGATTCACCATGAAGGTCAATGCTGCCTGTATTGCACACAATGATTCAAAACTTACGTGTTGGGGATGGGACCGATGATTTCAAAAACCTTTGTTCTCCAGGTCGAAATAACTGGAGACCACAGTGGCTACTATGACCTGGAGAGACAGAATTCAATTTTACGTAAGCACCATTAGGCTACTGAAACAGCTTCACGGTAAGGATTATGCAACAATCCACACTTCTGCTACCGTTTTGAGCGCGCTCAGACTTGCGAACTATGATAAGTACATACTGCAAGCGCAGCACACTGCTAATTTTCACAGTTATCTGCTTTTATTCTGCAGCTTTAGATATACCGGAGCCCTATGGCAGTGTTGAAGCATATGAATTTGAATTAAGAGTTAGCAGAAAGAACACATCGACAAGTAGTGAAGCCACTAGAGATGAACTTGTTTTATGTTAATCTTTTGTAAGGAGCAACTGAGCCGTTTCAAATGCAACACTCAGAAACCAGCTTTTAGCGGCCATGGTAAGGCACTTCTCTGGACCGTAATCTTTGTCAACCCATGTTTTCTCATATTCGGCTGCGTTCGAAAGAATGAAAAAAAAAACAACTGCACACATTGACTGATTGATATGTGGGGTTTAACGTCCCAAAACCACTATATTATTATGAGAGACGCTGTAGTAGAGGGCTCCGGAAACTTCGACCACCTGGGGTTCTTGAACGAGCACCCAAATCTGAGCACACGGGCCTACAACATTTCCGCCTCCATCGGAAATGCAGCCGCCGCAGTCGGGGTTTGAACCCGCGCCCTGCGGGTCAGCAGCCGAGTACCTTAGCCACTAGACCACAACGGCGGGGCTTTTTAATAAATTATAAACTAAATTATAATAAACTAAATTTATTATAATTTACTTTAACGGGCACTGAAGCCGTGAAAAGCACAACGGATATTCTTTGCAGACTTTGACCATTATATATATAGTACTTGCGACAAAGGCAATGTAAATATATAGGGCACTAGGATACACCTTTGCTAATTGTGGGGTGTGAACCATCCATAGGGTCCAAAGGTATTTTTCTTATACATATGGGCCCCTCGAATACCTTTATTTTGTTATGACGATTACTACAGTTCCTACACAGTAGTTAAATCACTACAAATAGTGTCGCCCCGGCATTCCATGCTTTCATTCGGTTGTGCCTGACTAAGGTAACGATTCCGATGTTGGTCCACTTCGCTTTTGAATGTAAACAGATAAAGTTAAGGCTACCGTATCACCTCAAAAGCAAAAAAATGCATTGGCGAAAAATTGGAGTGCCACGCGAAGAGCACCAACCACATCAAACGCGCAGTGCGCTGCTCAAGAAAAAAATCGCAGTATATCCACGGAGCGAATGATGAAAGGGGTGAAGCGTTCGTCCATTCATCCGTCCGTTAATTTAGTGAACACTCCAAGTACCGTAGTCTCGCATCTTTTCAAGATATTTTCATCGTATACAGGTACCCGATACTACGGACCCGATCATTTCAGAACTGTCAGGACTGTCACCTTTTATTGACAAACATATCGTCAAGGAGCAGAACAATATAGTAAATATTTCGTACATTGCACTAACTGCTGAGGAGCGCAGTGTTCTGTGCCGCGGTCTCAATTTCTGTCCTGCCGCAGGCGGACACAGTGAATTTCAATTACTGAAAGAATTGGATCATTTTGCCAGCAACTTACGCTTGCGCGAGTTTTTTTATGACCGGCAAAATACAAATGGTTCCACAAGTGCATTACCTTCTGGAAAACGTTGGGTACCTCCCTCACAACGAAACATGCTTAGATATGTATATCAAAGCTGTACAACGAGACGTACTACAGTCATATCGAAAGCAAATGGCGTTTCGCCGTGACCTATCCACCAGTGAAATGAAAGCACTGAATGCCTTGTCTTGCCGCAACGACATCGTCATCAAGCCTGCGGACAAAGGTGGGGCTGTTGTCGTAATGAACAAGTCTGATTATGAAGCAGAGGCCCAAAGACAGCTCGCAGACATGAGTTTTTACAAGCGTCTGGATCACGACCCCACTGAACAATTTAAATCTCTTGTCCATAGCACTTTGCTAGAACTTCTGGAAAACAAAAAGGTGCCCGACAATGCAACTCATTCTTTTATTCTCCTAAGTCCTGTTCCCGGTCGTTTTTACCTTTTTCCTAAAATACACAAGATAAACAACCCCGCCCGTCCCATTATTTCAGGTATAGGTAGTGTCACAGAAAAATTGTTCAGTTATGTCGATTCTCTGATCAGTAGTATCTCAGCATCACTTCCGTCTTACGTAAGGGACACTACCGACTTTGTTTCTGGTATAATTGATCTGAATATTCCTCAAGGTTCCTTTTTGGTCACGCTAGACGTAGCGTCTTTATACAACAACATTCCGCATTTAGACGGAATAGCGGCAGTCGCCAGGTCCTATGAAGCAGCATCACCGGCTAAATTTATCGACAGTAACACATTAGCAGTATTGCTCAGGCTCATTTTAGAGCTAAATAACTTTCAATTTAAAGGGCAACACTACGTCCAAGTTAGCGGCACGTCAATGGGTACGCGTATTTGACCCAACTACGCCAATATATTCATGGGCCAGCATGAAAGTAAATTTTTGCAAACCCGCGTGCTGAAACGTTTTTATTATAAACATTACCTTGACGACATTTTCCTTATTTGGCCGCATGGAGAACAGGAGTTGCTTTCCTTCACATCTGACTTTAATAATGCCCATCCATAAATATAATTTTCTCACGCCTATTCCACATCAACGCTTAGTTTTCTCTATGTGACCATTTCGATTGTAAATGATAAGCTATCCACTGCTCTATACAGGTAGCCTACACACCGGCAACAGTATTTGCACTTTGACAGTAGCCACGTGAAACATTGCAAAACTAGCATCCCTTACAGTCAGGCTTTACGCTTTAAAAGAATCTGCTCAGAGCAATCAGAGTTTCAAAAAAATTGCAGAACACTAAAGGATGCTCTAGTCAAACAAAAATATTCGCCGCAATTAATTGATGATGCAGTAAAACATGCCGAGATGCATGATCGTAGAACGCTGTTGTGCGCTGCTAAAAACTCAACTCCCTCAGCGCAGACAAACTTAGTCCTTACCCATTCTGCGTCAGTTCCGCGTGTTTCTAATGTGCTGAGAAAGCACCACAATACTCTAATGCAAAGTGAACGCTTAAGAACCAATTTTACCAAACCACCTAAAGCAGTGTATCGCAATGCTAAAACTATTCGAGACATACTCTCATCGTCATTATCGTCGAAAGCTTACAGTCCTGACACGATCGGGTGCCATTCTTGCCAAATACCGTGATGCCAAGTATGCCCGTACATGCGCACATGCCAACAGGTCACCAGTACTGGTTCCAAGTTTTCCTTAAAAATTAAAGACATTCTTGACTGTGATTTTAAGAACGTGATATACATGACAGAATTTGCACTATGTGAAATGCAGTACATTGGTCAAACAGAAGGGCCTTTTAGACTTCGTTTTAACAATCATAAATCTCATGCTAACACCTTGCCCCACTTGCCCATTTCAAGACAGGTGCACCTCCCTGATCACTCTTTTGAAAATCTACAGGTCACATTACTAGAATCTGGTTTCTGCGCAAATTATTATAGCGAAGCCCGTGAATCATTCCTCATCTATAATTTCGACGCCGTCGCATCTGGTCTAGCTAAATGAAAACGTAGGAAAACTTAGTTGCCTATCTGCGTAACCTGTATCACCCTGTCCATCCTTTTTCAACCTTGCTCAGCAAGTCGCACTACATTGTATCGGTTGATTACGTAGCAGCTTTGTAACGTCTGTTATTTTTATTGTTATTTTATAGTTTTTTTGTTTTTTTCCCTTGCTTTTACCGGTCGGACTACTCTTCATGTTATGTGCTTTATCTTTTATGCGTTTTATCTTTTATTTGCAAACAACATGCTTGCCACGTGCTCACGCATGGAAACTATCTTTTTACTCGTGTATCAGGTGCCCTTCAGATTGTGTGACTTGCATATATATATGCCCATATATCACCTTTCATGCCGGTTTTCATATTTGTGTCTTTTTGATATGAACATGTATATAAACAGCACTCGTGTCATAAACTGTATTCTGATGAAGGCCAGACTCGTGGCCGAAACGTCAATAAAATCACTTCGTACGTGCGTCTTCTTTCATACGGATAATTTTACCCGGACCCGGCATCACTGTTTTTGGTATATATATATAATTGCTTTCGCAATAGAATGCAGGTCTAAAAAATTTATAGTAAAATGCTCTCTATTGTCACTAAGGGCTGATATTTGCGCAAGTAGTGATAAGTATTAAGTAAGGCAATCCAAAACTTGTTTGCGGCAGAACTCTTCCTAAACGCTGAGGCAGGAGTAATAAAAGAACGATTCAAACACTTGTACTCAGAGGGAATTCAGGTAATCATATGCACTCCATGGTAAGATATATGTAGTGGCTCTGGGTTACAAGTAATTAACTTCGACCGGGAGATTCCTAGATAATATATATGTCTAAAGACGTGGAGTAATCACAGAATCACTGCCATCTCACCAGTATCATCTCGATGGGCACGGGTATCTTTATCATTCGCTCCACGAAGGGGTCAATGGCCAGCTTAACGAAGAGCAAGAGGAAAATGCAGCACGCCGACATTCCCAGTGTGGGCAAATGCGTGTCCGGGAGGAGCCTGATGAAGGCATCGTAGAGCTGGAAGTCGATTGAAGGAGGGAAATTTATTTGCGTACTAGTAACTGCAGATCAGGGGAGTATAACTGCAACGGGAAACAAAATGGCTTCAGTGGCACTTACAAACAAGAGATCATAGGCACGATGTAACTTACAGCACTGCGATACTGTGACAGGTAACCGATTAGTGAAAAAGAACACGAAAAGGCAACACAAAAAATCATCAGGCATTTGTGAACAGAAAGTTACTTTTCCTAACCTGCCAGTTCCTTGTAACGGCAGTAGAGGAAACTTGACATGCCCATTCCTCACACCCCCAGAATTGTGCATGCCACATTGTGATGAAGGCTTCTTCACCTTGCGTTTCTGTGCTTTCGGTGATGTACCAAGCCAGGATCATTATAGTATTCTCTACCCCTGGGTATGCAGCTCGTTGTGTAAAAGGACCTTTATTCAACCACTTTACGTGAACACTAGACACACTTATATACCAAAGACTTCAAAACCGCGTGCTTACCCTATAAAAACGCTAGACTCAATTTTACACAGGCTCCAGTTATATACTGTGCTCTACTGCGAAACAATGAAACAGTATACGTAATATCTTTCAATTAACCGAGAAAGAAAAAAAACGGAAGGGGGGAGAGTCGAGCAGCATATTGAGTCCGATGACTTTTGAAACGTGATGCAGTTGATGGCGAGAACTGGGTCCATCCCTCCCTCCAGTGGCATACATTCCTTCTCTCCACACATGCGCGCGCTCTGCATTTCTCTCCTCTCATACGCTCCCCCTCTATTCCCGAGTGGGTGGCCAGGCAACGTATCCGTAAAACAGAGTGCGTCTCCTTTGTTCCTACCCGTTGATTGTCAGTCTTTCGGCGTTCCATGTTTCCGTGTGACAAAGCGCGTCTGCTTTGCTTAGCACGGGATCGCGTTCGATGTCTCTGGCTTGTGGGTTGAGTAACCGGCTGTTTAGCATGATTGCCGGCAGCGTTCATGGTAGCGGTCAGTGGCATCAAGCGTTGGTCACCGGCAGCGTTAGTCACGTAGAGGTTCTCTAAGTTTGTGCACCTACTTGACTTATCTGCTGGTTTCGTTCACCATCTCCCCGCTGCTTCGCGTGCACACATAGCTGCTTTTATTGGGACATGGTGTAACTTTTAGATGCGTAGCTCCTTACGCTGTGGGTCGTTCCATCCTCCGTGCTCCGTTGTAGTAGCCACCCCTTATTTCTCACAATGTTCACTAGATGGCGCTGCGCTTTTGTAGCAGGTTTGTAACACTTTTGTAGGCACTTTTGTAACAACTACCGTCCTATAACAGTGACATCAGTGGTCTACAGGCTGGCGATGCAGATTATGAAGGAAAGACTGCAGGCATGGATATAGGATGAGGGGGTGCTGGGGGAACTGCAGAATGGGTTTCGGAAACACAGGAGGTTGGAAGACAATCTGTTCTCACTGACGCAGTGCATCGAAATAGCAGAAAAAGAACACAGGCCTCTGTGGCTAGCATTTTTGGATATCAAGGGAGCGTACGATAGCGTGGTTCAAGAGGAATTGTGGGGAATACTGGACACACTAGGCGTGGAACATGTAGTCACTAATCTTTTAAAGGGCGTCTATAAAGGTAACAAGGTAGTTATAAAGTGGGAAAAACAAGTATCCAAGCCTGCAGAGGTAAAACGGGGGCTTAGGCAGGGGTGCCCCCTGTCACCCTTATTATTCATGATGTACCTACAAGGATTAGAGGCAAAATTAGAGGGAAGTGGACTTGGCTTCAACCTCTCTTTAGTCAAACAAGGAAAACTTATTGATCAGGCACTACCGGCATTAATGTACGCAGATGATATAGTGCTAATGGCCAACAACAAGGAAGATTTGCAGAGATTGATGGACATCTGCGGTAATGAGGGAGATAGGTTAGATTTTAGATTCAGTAGGGAAAAATCAGCAGTCATGATTTTCAATGACAACGAAGGTAGTGAGCTTAGAATACAGGAGGTCACGCTAGAGATGACAGATAAATACAAATATCTGGGCGTATAGATAAGCAATGGGACCGAGTATCTGAGGGAACACGAAATATACGTGACGACTAAAGGTAACAGGAATGCAGCAGTCATGAAAAATAGGGCACTGTGGAATTACAATAGGTATGATGTTGTGAGAGGAATATGGAAAGGGGTCATGGTTCCTGGGCTGACGTTCAGCAATGCGGTCTTGTGCATGAGATCAGAAGTTCAAGCAAGATTAGAAATTAAGCAACGTGGAATAGGTAGGCTTGCTTTAGGAGCTCACGGGAATACACCAAATCAGGGAGTACAAGGTGATATGGGATGGACATCATTTGAGGGCAGGGAGGCTAGCAGCAAGATAAAATTTGAGAAGCGATTGAGAGAAATGGGGGAAGAGCGTTGGGCTAGGAAGGTTTTCAGCTACTTGTACATGAAGAATGTCGATACAAAATGGAGGAAGCGAACCAGGAAGTTGACTGGTAAATACTTAGAAAACAGCAGGTGGCCAAACCAAAAAGAACTATCGGTTAAGAAAAAAGTGAAGGAAACGGAGACTGACATGTAGAGATTGGGCATGATTAAGAAGTCCGCACTAGAGATCTATCGAACTTTTAAGCAGGAAATTGCCAAGGAAAGGATTCATGATAATACTCGGGGTAGTTCTCTACTGTTTGAGGCCAGGACGGGAGTACTGCGAACCAAGACATATCGGGCCAAATACGAAGGGGTCGACACAATATGCAGTGCGTGTGGAGAGGAAGAAGAAACTGCCGAACACTTGATAATGTTCTGTAAAGGGCTTCACCCTATAGTTCAGGATGATGGCGCAGAGTTTTTCAAAGCACTGGGATTTAGGGACAGCGAGGGCAAAATAGACTTTAAGCGGGTAAACTTAACTAGAAGGAGGTTATCTGATTGGTGGCTAAAGTCAAGGCACGAGTGAAAATTAAACCCTTCACTGCGAAGTACGAATACTCAACTTCATTATTTAAAGGAAAAAAAGATAAATGTAATGGTTAGTTCACTAAGTATTACGGCTAGGTGGCGTTAGCCGCCGCCCGATCTAAAGGGTACAGCCACATCCATCCATCCATCCATCCATCCAGGTGAAGGGATCATTAGTTGCTGCGGAGGCACGCGTTCCGTGTGGTTTAGTTTCATAGGAGTTTGACAGAATGGCAGAAGAATAGACAAACACGCATACAGACAGCTAAGCTGAGAGCCCATGAAGCTTCGCCCCACTCATCATTATTCCCCCGTAGATATCTGGCAATTTTTTAACTCAGTATTGCGGTACCAGAAACTTCAATTTTTCGTGGTTATGAAAGCGAGTCTGTCAGCGCCTTTGTAGACATCAGCAACACTACGTTTGAAAGGCAACAAGGGTTGTAAAAAACAGTTCAAAAAGATCATTTGTATTATACACGCAACTCTTGCACACGCAAACGAAACATCAAAACAATTAAACACAGTATAAATTTTACAAATGAGCACTGAAATCGAATTCAGCTCGGTGTATCGGAACGCTGCAAATTGAAGCATATCCCGCATATCCACGGAATCGCCGCATATCCACGGAGTGAACAATGATGAGGGGGGGGGGGGGGCGAAGCGTCTCTCTATCCATCCATCCGTCTTTCTGTGTCCGTCTTTCTGTGTTATATGTGTATCCGTCTAACTGTATGAAATAATCGACTATATAAAAATCAGTAACGCCATTTAGTACCATTGTGTCCAAGGACATATACACACAACGCCATCTATTGAACAATTCATAAAGTAGACGTGGCCAGATACTGCTACAACTACTTATACTACTACAACCGAAGGTACCAGCCCCCCTCCCGCCCCCCTAGGAGCTTCACCCCCTAAATGGATGGTTCTATTCACATTTCAGAGAATGCGAAGAATGCATGCGTACCGAAGTGGGAGCATGGCGACTACGGAACAACTGGAAACTCCAACGGCCCCTTAATATGAAGAAAGGTTTGTGCCATCGTCGAAGGAAAGCCTCTTTACCACGTGTTTCCAGCTGCTCATCGAAGTAATTCGACACCACAAGCCGTATTTTCTGGAGTGCGAGATAGGCCCCTCTGAGGCTTGAGCCGTACTTTAGCTGAACAGTGTCGCCGCCACAGTACGTTCTAGGTGATTGTAAAAACCAGTCTTGCGAACAGCCCATGTTTTGTTTCTATGCGGGTTGTGGCAGAGCCAAAGAGGCGTTGTACCACGTGCCAGACGCCTTTCGCCACCGAGTATCGAAACGCCCCTCTTTTGCCGCTTTTTTGACAAGGATCATTTGGAACGACTCTGAAATGTGCTAACCCGTAACGGGTAGGCAATGCCCTCCAACTTCTCAACCAGCGAAACTCGCACACCTCGTTAAGTACGCGATCGCAACGTCATCGTTTTCTATATTTTTCGCGCAGGGTAATTTTTCTTCCTCATTGCTCAATGTGCTATTTGTCAACATTTCACTTTATTATTTTGATTAAAGGTCGTCCAGGCTGCACGAACCTATTCATTCAACTCTTCATTTTCAAGCCACCAGCAGCTCTGTGAAACTCGAGCGGAATTTCGGCTTCTGGTCTGTTGTACCGAGTTGTCACGAAAGTTCCTTTTAGTGTACTGCTTCAGTTCATTAGGGAACTGTTACCGGGGTAACTTCCGTCGTCAAGAGCTTCTGTGTCATTCTTGCAGCCAGTGCACTCGTGAACATTGGTATGTCTGGGAGACCCAGGTCTCCACGACTTGTGGGAAGCTGTAAAAGTTTCTTTTAAATTTTTTCTACTTTTCTTCCCCAGAGGAAGGTTCCCAAAATTGAGGCAAGGTGTCCTGTTACACGTCAAGGTAGAAGGGCAATGTGCGCTACGATGAATGCAGCAGCGCATGTGTTAAAAGTGTGACGATTCAGAGTACCAGGTACTCTACTATAGGACAAGAGAAAGTGGTCTCGAGGTCAAAAGATGTTTAGAATGAATACCGAAATAAACAAGTGCGGCAACGAAAAATTCAACCTAGGCCCTTTGTCGATGCCTAGCGATGATATACCGACCTACAACTGTGTTGTTTTCATTGGGTACTGTGACATCACTCGCAGCCAAACGCAACATCATGAGCAATAACGATGAAAGTTTATTGGCACTGCATATATATTTTTATATTCAGTGACAGAGACTACTTTCGCCTGACGATTTATTCAAGCAATTGTCGACACCAAACGTGAGTTTTGGAGCTTGATAAAAGCCTTAAAACTTTGAAGTCCAATTCACATGCAGCCAGAAGTGTTGCTTGTTGGGCAACTAAGGCGCAGAACTGCAAACAGTGAACCCAGAGATGGCTCTGTGTTCACTATCTCTGCTTCTGCCTCTCAGCTAGCTTTTATTTTTCGACGTTTTAGTGGCTTTCTTCGATTTCACGCGCAGGGCTGCTGCGAACTCATGAACATCTTGCGGGCGATTTAAAGTCCAGCCAAAAGTTCATATTTCTTCGTTCCCAATGCTGCCTCACTTTTTTAGTGGGTTTACAATGTTGCGTGCAATTATCTCTTAAGTAGACCTAGTCACAGAAAAAGACTGTCTCGGCAAGGTAACTCCGACTTCGACAAATATTGCAGATTCTTACCCTAATAAGCAGAAACGGTCCAGAGAAGTGGCCGACGGGAATGCCGAACAGGCTGCCCAGTTGGCTCGAGCCTATGTGGACAGACACGCCAGCAGTGAAGCCACTGACGAACTGCTCGGATAGGAACACGCTGAGGCCTCCGAGATTCAAGAAAGCGAGGGCAAGCTGCGTTGGGATGAAAGCCCGCCGCGTCACAGTGGTTAGATTCCCACGATGTCACCCTGTCATGTACAGATACAATTCTTGCCAAGGAAAATGAAAAAGGCCGATTCGCGCTCCTACCATATATCCGAAAGTACGTTATTGCAATAGAAAGCGATAAAGCGCTTCAATGATCTCATTAT
Source organism: Rhipicephalus microplus (assembly GCF_013339725.1). Classification (NCBI taxonomy): domain Eukaryota; kingdom Metazoa; phylum Arthropoda; class Arachnida; order Ixodida; family Ixodidae; genus Rhipicephalus; species Rhipicephalus microplus. Next base: position 172,176,790 of record NC_051167.1, read on the forward strand.
TAACAAAAAAACTAACTTGCTGGCTGAACTATCTGAAGTGCTCATGTAGGCAGTGCTTTGAGTTCTGTTCGCCTGAGCTCATATTTTTAAACCAGCAGACAGTGCATCATACAAATGCTTGGGAATTTCATGGGTTGACTTATCGAACACACTATAGAGCTGACAAAATACACTGTAATAACGACCCTGCATTGATTTTGCTAATTTCGTAATAACCCTCCTCATATGCGCATCCAATTCAGATGTATACGCGTGCATTTTCTGACAATAAACGAAAACATTTTGCAGTAGGCCCTATTTCTATGCGTTCTCGCTCGTCCATGTTTATAATGCACTGGTTTTACTACAACGTTTCTTACTGTATTGTTTTTATTTTATAATGCAGTGCAAAGGCAACGCTTGAAAAAGAAATCTTTCTGTAATGGCCTCCCAATGCTCACTCACCTGATACAATCCAACGAAAAACATCAGCGTTGAAGCAACCTCAGCTGCACCGAACTCTTCCTTGTACTGCTCCACGACGGCTCCTGTCATCATGCAGACTACAGCGAAAGCGCCTGTAGCAGAGCATAAAAAAAGGCAGTATGATAAGCGACCACAGGTAAAACAAGCTTTTAAAAGCTACGATTGATTTAGGAGAGCTCAATGTCCTTTTCACTGTGACAAAACAGCACTTTGTCTCATGACCTTTAACTAAATGTTTATCCAATGTGATCCATAATTAAAATGATGCTCATGCAATTCTCCTCTGGGGATGTCCTCTTATGTTCTGCGATAGACTGTGTTTTGCATAGCTTCGCCTGTAAGATTCTGTTGCCTCAACTTCTCAGTACTTCATGCATTGATGCTTTTTGGTAATCTCACATATGATCTTAATTACCACATGCGTACATACTCTCATGTATATTGCGTTACCTCGATCAAAAAAGATCCGAGAATGCTCTTGAGTAACCAAACCTAATTACATGCGCACCTGAAGGCGGATACGTGACATGCAAATAACATTCACGGCTCATTTTCTAATAATTTTCACAGCGCAAGGAATGTACACGAAACAAAGAAGAGACGTCCAGGTTATCTTCGTTCTATGCGCCGTTAAACAATTACATATGCTGCACCAGCTAGCCCAACACACAGCTCTGATTTCCCGAAAATTTGGGAATATGATCAAAGCAGCATATACGACTGAAGCTTCCTGCTTTTTATTCGGCTATGTCTAATAAGCAGTGCTTTTATTTTATCAGTGTATCCAAATTGAGTCTACGCTTATTCTAACACAGGTTATATTATCGAATATCTGTTAAAAGCAGCCCGAGTCAATTTAACACGAGTTCCTTAATGTAAACAGATTCCCGCAAAACAAGGCGGACTTCAAAGTGAGTGACTCATCATATCGCAACGGAGTGTTGCGGAATACCGGCATGTGGCGGAAGTGCTAGGAAAGCGATTCATAATCGATGTCAAAGTGAGAAGAATAATCACCTGAGAGGACTCAAGAGAACGTGCCACTAATAAGAGTTATTTGTGATATACATTTAGGTGTGTTATATAGAATGGCGTGTTAGTACACTGTCGTCCATCATGACAGGGAACTCGCGAACGCATGGCCTGGGCTCGGCCACGGCTGCCTACAGCACCATCAACCGACAGCAAAATAAAACACGCTCGCTTTGAGTGTCGTATGTTGCCGGAAAACAAAATAACGTGTCATGGCTGGTAGGCAAGCGCTGCTAGATTGCACTCCCTCTGTGCTCACGCCTGTAGTGCATTGTCCACCACCAACATATCAAACGTTCTGCGCGACCACGGCACAAGCTGCAGTAATCAGCCGATATCGCACACGAGCACTGAAGGAACGTATTCTAGCAGCGCTTGTCTACCGGCCATGACTCGTCATCTCACTTGGCTATAGATGGTGCCGAAAGAGAACGCGCTTTCTTCGCTTGTCGGTTGATGGTGCTGTAGGCAGCCGCCGCAGAGCGCAGGCAACGCGCTCGCGTGTTCCCTTTCATTAAAGATGACAGTGTACATATACTGTGAGTATAAACGGAAAAGTGCACGAGCGCATGTTTTATTGCAGTGTGAAATGCAGCAGACAAACAGTATATAGCCATGTTAATTCAAGTTGTTTCAGATCGCTATTATGCTTTTTTCCTATTTTCGTTTTGGCGATTGTTCATTTTGGTAAGCCTTCGTTACTCTTTCTTCTTTGCTGCAGAAATTAACGATTTGAAGTAGCCGAGGTAATATAGAACTCAACCTCTGCACAGCAAAACAGTTGTAACACAGCATTTATAAATGACAATTCGTGACCTCTGATTAGATTGGATGATTGTATTTTGTCGGAGCCATAAAATCAATGATGAACGTGCGCAAATTCACCCAACTTCCTCGAGCCATATATGAAACTTACAGATCCATACACTGCGCAAAGACACAAGAGAATGCGGCTCCGCATGCACTTTCTGGGGCTGTATGCTATAAGCGGGATAATAAATTGTTAAACGGGGTGTCGGCTGGAGCCATGTACTTACTCCCTGTTTTCAATTTTAGATCGCGAACTTCTCTCTTCCCCTACGTGCGTTTCAAAGAGAAAACTGTCACCTATTCTTTTTAATGATTCAGATTTTTCCCAATCTTATGAATATAAAATTATAATTAATATATAATGAATATATAATGATTATAATGAATATATAATTTATGTATCGCTTTTTGCACCATGTAACCAAAGATCTCTTGATTACTCTATAAAACGATTCGAGTTTCATAATTACCAATCGAGAGATGCCTGGAAGTTCCGAAGATTGTGTACATCAGCATGGGAAACATGGCAGTGTAGAGGGCGTTGACCGCAGGTACACTGGCGAGGAGGGAGTAACCGAAACCTTTACAAGCACAAAATAAATCATTAATGTCAGTTCTGTGACGTACAATGCTTAGTACTGTCGATCACTGTCACAAATGAGTTTAAGAATACAAGGCTATAGCCATCAAATGGTACGTCAAGTAGCTGTTTTTATCGCACTGGCACTGCCATGGCCAGCTACATTCAGATTGTGTGTACTTCTTTGCATACCTGTATAAAACAAATTAGAAAGTACAAAAACAATTAGGTTATGGTGTATGTTTACAATACGATACTATGTGGCTAAGTGGGCTCGATTTGAACTCCAAACTACAGACACTGACGTCCTTGTTTGTTGTAAATTATGTTATTTTACGCTGCAAATGTTAATTTATAAGGTCTATAGTGACAGTTTTGAAGTACATTCTTCAACGTTTTCTCTGATGCAGCACGTCGACAAATATAGGCCAAAATATATGAGCCCCGAGACCCACGCTACTTACGTATTTTACCTATATGCACTTCAATGTGGTGTTGGGTTCTACTGCTTTAGCACTTACTAAGTGTGGTTGTATACCATTTTGTGCCCTATTATTTTTCACTACAAAGTTTTCTGCTAAGCGAGAAGGCGTAGCCCATGCCAATAAATAGTCAATCTTTGTTATCAGTTCAATAAAGAATGTTGAATATTCCCGCTGCGTCAGGAGACAACCCCAAAATTTCATATCCATCCATGTATAAAATATCACACCATTGCCAAGCTCATGTCATTGTGTTTCCGATTCTGCAGGAGTTCAATGACGGACACTTACTCTGGGGAACGTGAAATATAGCAACTGATATTCCTGCTATGATGTCCGAGATGATCCATTGCTTGAAGTTATATGCACGAACCCAGCTGATGATAGGAAAGAGGCCAAGCAACTTCTTTGGGATGTGCTTCACGTGCCATCGTTTCCGCAGTGAGCTGACGATGCGGTCGGATATTGGTACCTGTCAAGAAAAACAAGCACGTATTTTTATTTTTTAAGCTTTCATTTAATTGCTCCGCTTTTGTAAAAGTCCCTGGAAAGTTTGAGCCGTAAAATATGGACAGGCGTCATATGTACTATCAAGTATGCCATGTATTCATGCAACGTATTTTGTCACACATTTCTGAGTACACTTTGACTTCGACTTGCCTAATGAAGCATCGAATTCTTGCAGACCATTAAAAGATTAAACATCCACCAATGCATGCGAAACATATTGATTCCCGCACTACGCACAGAAGATATCAACTTTTCACATTCGGTAGGAGGTTTTCGAGCTTGTCAGGTACATTTGATGCTTAACTCCTGCAAAGCGCTCTCGTTATGCAATAAATATTCAACACAATGGTTTTCTGCCCTGTTTTGCATCTGCAGACCCACTGTTTGGCCGGCTAAATTGTAAAATACCGCGGTCTCTCCTGGAGCCGTTACTTTATACAACATGATCGTTCACATTTCTCATAGGTGGTCCTCGAATAGTAACCTGTCATGTTTTATCTTCTGAGTTTATCTTTGATTGAAAATTTGATCTGTCTGCACCGTTCTTTCTTTATAGTGTATATTCTCACTTTCAAGTAATGCATAATCATTATCATCTGAAGCAGCAGCCTGACTATACGCCCCCTGCAAGGCACAGGCCCCTTCCATGATCCACGAATCGACCCTGTCATGTGCTTTCTGTTGCCACGTTATACCTGCGAACTTCTTAATCACACCAGCCCACCTAACTTTCCTTCTCCCCTTCACAGAGTGCTGACAGAATGAAACGAGACATCCTTTTTTTCTCTTTTTTGTTTTCTTTTTGCATAAGAACGACTACAAGCCCTCGCACGTGATAACCACGTTAGGCCTCGGCAAATCTTGTTGCTAAACGCTCTCATGTGAGCGTCTGAGTCAAAATCAAGCTGATACGGCCCACTCTAGACGCTAGAACGACGTGCCTTATTTAGGCGTGCTTTTTTTTTCTGTTTCTATCTTCAAGTACTGTACATGCGTCCTGCGATTCCAGGTAACAGTGTCACCTCATCGAAGCAGTGAACCGGTTTCCCTTTGTAAGATGACGTGGTATCGTTTCGGCCAGTGTCCACAGCACACCGCTGCGTTCACGACAAAAACATAGCTACTTCCAAATCAGGATGCATGAAGCTTGCACAAAGAAAGTCGGCCAAAATCATGTAGTCATGTGGGTCGCTCCTTAATTAATGTCTAGATCACAGTATTAGCTTGACTGTTTCATCATCATCAGCCTGATTACGTCCACTGCAGCACAAAGGCCTCTCCCATGTTCCGCCAGTTAACCCGGTCCTGTGCTTGCAGCTGCCAATTTATAGCCGCAAACTTCTTAATCTCATCTGCCCACCTAACCTTCTGTCTCCCCCTTACTCGCATGCCTTCTCTGGGAATCCAGTTAGTTACCCTTAATGACCAGCGGTTATCTTGCCTTCTTGCTACGTTCCCAGCCTATGTCCATTTTTGCTTCTTGATTTCAACTATGATATCCATACCCCAGTTTGTTCCCTGACCCAATCTGCTCTCTTCTTGTCTTTTAAAGTTACACCTATCATTTTCCTTTTACATTCCATCACTCGCTGCGTTGTCCTCTATTTGAGCTGAACCGTCTTTGTAAGCCTCAAGGTTTCTGCTCGTAGTTAACTACCAGAACGTTGCGACTCTCATGCACGTTCTTCTTGGGGGTTAGTGGGGTTCCCACAATGATCTCTTGGGGGTTCCCACAATGATCAATGCGAAGGTCCATTTGAAAACCTATTTGTGAAACTTGATATGCGAGTGATTGTGGCCATATCGCGGGAAAGGCAGCTCTGGGAAAAAAGAAAGAAAGAAGTAAAGAAAGAAAGAAGGAAAGAAAGAGAGAAAGAAAGCAAAGAAAGAAGGAAAGAAAGAAAGGAAGAAAGCAAGGAAAGAAAGAAAACAAAGAAAGAAAGAAGGAAAGAAAGAAGCAAAGAAAGAAAGCAACGAAATAAAGCAGAGAAAGAAAGAAGGAAAGAAAGAAAGCAACGAAAGAAAGCAGAGAAAGAAAGAAAGAAAAAAAGGAAGGAAAGAAGGAAGAAAAGAAAGAAAGAAGGAGAGAAAGTTATAGAGAGCATCAACTCTGGTTTGCTAGACAAAACTTGGCTCTCCCAGTCTTAACTGCCCCTGTTTCGAATTCTATGGCTCTATCTAGGCTTCGCTTGACTTGTATGGTGCGCACTTGCTCCCAGCTTTGTTGTTCCTTCACGCTTAACGTCACCAGTGTGATGTTAGCCTTTGTTTTTTTCGCTTTGCTCTTGTTTTAAGACAACGAACCAATTCGTGAAGCAAAGCATTCTGCTGGGTTACCTTATCCTTTGGGATTCCCGCAAACTCGCTGTCAAAGTGTGGCTGGGTAAACACGGGCCTCTGATGCGAAGTCGGGGACTCGTGTCTCAGGTCGTACCGGTCGGTCTTGCTCAGGCGTCGGATCATGTTGGGCCCTGCGCCAGGAGGCGCTGCATGAAATAAAAGAAATCGCTGCAATACAGGCCCATAGCCATAAACTTTTTTCGGCTGTGCCCTTTTGCTCAAGTCCTTGAAAAGCAAGTATTTTGATATTCGCTTTCGTAAAGGACCCTGGGCCTTCGTCAAGCTGTTGCGACGGCTTTTTGTCGAGGTGTCTTCCGATTGTTTTCTGGTAAATAAAATTGAATTGAATTGAATTGAAAACACCTCCCTTCAACCTAATTTCGGAAAGGAAGGTGGAGAGGGGGCAAGGGCATCTCTCTTGGCTACGGGCCTACTGTAAAGCCACGTGCGACTCTTTAGGCGTAAAATTTCACCTCAGTTCCATACACTATGCAAAAAAAAAAAAGTTGAAGCAGCTTTGCATTAGGTGGACGAAGCCTGGAAGAATATCCAGGTGGGCGGGCTTCCTTGTTTATATTTCTCTCCCTTATTCAGCCCCGTCGTGGTGGCCTAGTGGCTAAGGTGACCAGCAGGTCGCGGGATCAAATCCCGGCTGCGGCGGCTGAATTTTCGATGGAGGTGAAAATGCTGTAGGCTAATGTGCTCAGATTTCGGTGCACGTTAGAGAACCCCAGGTGGCCAAAATTTCCGGAGTCCACTACGGCGTCTCTCAATCATATGGTGATTTATGGACGTTAAAAGCCACATATCAATTATCAATCTTCCTCACTCTCTTTCTCACTTCGATTCTCCATCCTTGTTTCGCTCTGATCCTTTTTTCTATTTCTCATTCGTGTGAACTTCACTGTCTGGATCTTTCTGCGTGTGTCTCTTTGTTCAACAACAATAATCATCTGTAACTTGCATATCACACTAAGTCCGTCTTGCTTAGAGGCAGCTGCTTAGTTAGCTTTCAGAAACGCTTGTGCTTGGACTAGTTCGCACATGCTGAAGATCATAATGTCGCGCGAAAAGAGAACGGAAACACAGAATCACACACCACACTGAACCACACTACACAAGCGCTTATGGTGTGTGCTTCTGTGTGCGTATTGCCTTTTCACACTACAATATAATCACTAGTTTGCTTATGTCTGTGCCTGCGATCTTCATTCGTGGCCACAACCTACTACTGAATAACCCAGGTTAGTCCTGGTTAGCCTGCCTGCCTTTCGTTCATTCTATGACCTCTTTTTTTGTCGTTGGTGAAAGTTCTGCCACCGACTAAGGTTAAAAACATTCACTTTCCAGCGGCTACGAGACGAAGAATTTGTTGCAAGAAAAGTGGGAACGATACTTATACAACCGGAATAGTAGGAAAGCACACTGTATAATTGTAAGCTTACAAAAAAACTGGAAACATCACCAGGGTGCTTCACTGCGCTGAATATAACGTCTGATTATAGCAAACAAACCATCTGTTTCCGCCTTGCGAGTGCATATCAAAACAGGCGCCACTGGGAGCGTGGCAATAAATTCATTTCGGGGGCAGACCACAGGAATGTGTCCACCCTACAATTTTGTTCGCGCATGTGTTTTTCTATGTATTGCGTAAGATTAACTTGGGTTGACGTGCCAAATCTATGATATGATTACATGGAATGTCACATTGCAGGGTTACGGAAATTTTCGACCACGTTACCTAAGGTCATCAAAATATCTATGTTAAAGGTCGCAATATCTGTGTTAAAGATTCCTCATCATCTTGAAATTCAAAAATACCGGACTAGAAGGACCTTTGGGGTAATTCATTTGAAGGTCGAAACTTTTCAAGGTGGGGGTTGGTCATCACCTGTATATATGCATGTATGCAGTAACCACCTCACAGCATATCCAAAGAGTGAATGATGATGAATAGAGTGAAGCTTCCGAGTATTTTATCGGCGATCCGCGAGTCGTCTGCTGGACGCGTCCGTCCGTCGTCTGTGTCTGTTCTTGACGCACGGACGGAGTGACGGGCGCACAGACGGAGTGACGGGCGCACAGACGGAGTGACGGGCGCACAGACGGAGTGACGGGCGCACAGACGGAGTGACGGGCGCACAGACGGAGTGACGGGCGCACAGACGGAGTGACGGGCGCACAGACGGAGTGACGACAGCGCACACGGACTTACGAGCACGTTGCCCCACTCATCATCATTCACTCTGTAGATGTGCCGCGATTTTTAAATGCGAAGCATTTCTTAGCGAACTTTGGCGACTTTGAGCATATCGCTCTATCTATCTATCTATCTATCTATCTATCTATCTATCTATCTATCTATCTATCTATCTATCTATCTATCTATCTATCTATCTATCTATCTATCTATCTATCTATCCACTTACGTTTGGGTGCTCTCGTGGTCACACCATTTACTTGGCGTGAACCAAAATTAGCATGAGAGGGTAAGATGGTTTGACGAATACGACGCGCTTGTGAAGACATGAATAATGTCACACTCGTCACGTACGTCGTCAAACACTTCCCGCCAGAAAGTGGCACATACCCACGGGTGGGCATGTGCCACAGGTGATTGACACCTGGTATCTGCTCAGGAACGACGAGAACACACATAGGCAATTTTAACGCGCAAGTGTTAAGAAATACCGGACGTCGGTAGCGTCAGCCCGAGAAGTTCCAGCTGGAATCAAATCCAAGCATTCTGGGTGCCAGTGAAGCATTTTACCACAAAGCAATGCCAAGTCTCGGAACTACTTTTGATATAGACGCTGATCTTCGTAAAATGTTAGTAATGGTTTCAGTGCAGCCTAACCTATTTGATAAACATTACATATGTACTCTTTTTATACATCCGTCACGTCGGGCTAATGTCAGATGTGGTGACTTGCCATGCGCTGAAGTTGATTTATGTGGGAGTGTCCAGGGCAAGCATCTTCGCGAGCACCAGCGCTTCATATCAGCTTCTAATGTTGCTAATACACATGTTCCAGTTGGCATCGTTGCGCAAGTGCAAACGATTGGTTTTATAAACATCTGCAATTCTTCAGCATATGTCTGTATGTGTGACATTTGTACGTTACTTTAGCGTCAATTCAGTACGTGTCACTTCATGAAAAATTTGGAACACGGTCACCTTTCTTGCACATGCTTCACAAAACGTGGATTCTCAGGTACGTGGGATCTGCCAATTTTTTTTCTTGCCTTAACGATGGGGAATTGATTCTCTTTCATGCGACCAAGTAGGCTCTACTAACGAGGACCTCTTTTTTCGAAAAGGTAACCATAATGCTTTATGCGTTCAGCAAAATCCAGGTGATTCTGAATAGAAAGAGACCATCCGCTGTTCTTTAACGTACGCAGACATACGTGTCCCTACTTTTGCCTCCATATAAATGCAATTGCTGTGGTCACAAATGGAACACTCCACCATAGGCAACTCTCTACCATAACCGCAGACTGCACCATTGCATATGTGCAGTCTGTTGCACTGCACCGTTGCATATGTATACTCATAAAATGAAAAGAATAAAATATATGGTGCATGGTGGGAGCAGAGAGTCACCGTTTCCTCTGTCATCTTCAACGATACCAGAAACAGTTTTCATCCCACCGGTTTATCCCAACATCCCGACGTGCTTACGGAGAAGTCGATGCTTCTTTATACACAGATAATACAGCCGTGCACACATGCCACGCCGTCGTACCCTGAAAGAAAGAGGAAGGTCGTGATGAAAACTTTTTCAACTGCTCACTACTTTCCTGCTGCTCCCTAGTAAAATTTATTCAAGCATCCTTTCGAACACGATGTTGCTTTTTTTTTCTAAAAAATCACATAAGGGAAACAATTCACTATATTTTGTCATTTGGCCACACGTGCGTTTTGTATATTGCGTCGACTCTTTTTCTGCAATAAAGAAAAAAAATTAGGTGTCATGAACGAAACAGTCCTGACACACACACACACACACACACACACACACACACACACACACACACACACACACACACACACACACACACACACACACACACACACACACACACACACACACACACACACACACACACACACACACACACACACACACACACACACACACTCTAGAATGTTAGATAATGCTGTCACTTTTACAGATAACTACATTAACTTGAGAAAAACGTGGTTTAGACCCAGCTCATTCAAGATGCATATAAGTCCCCAAATACGTCAGCGAATGACTAATGTAAAACAGTTTAGCAGAAGGCGTTGAATTCGCGGCACCAAAAAAAGAGGGGCACTATAGTAAACTTTTCAATTCTTGCACAAGGATATGCAAGTAACTGTCATGTTACAGTTACCTAAAATGCTTCGAACAAGCGAAGCCTTGCATGCTTTGTAGTATCCGCTTGAGGTCCTCCTGAGTGGAACAAGCGAACAGGCATAATGGCGTAGCACGCACACATGTGTTCGAAGACGTTCCTGCGTTCCACATACCTTTCTGCTCTAAGAAGGGATGACATTGGAATACGTACACCCGAATACAAGGATCCAAGATGCCCGTTAAAAAATTATGCTTCAGATACGGAATGCTATGTTTGACACTGCGTCTTCCAGGTAACAAACCACTGCCGCCTTGTCGGGACGAGTTTTGAGACGTCCCATGTTTAGTGCTGGGAGAAATCACGAAAACGAGATAAACAGCAGAGACATGGAGTGGGTGCGGCGACTTGTGTTTTTCTTGGCTGTTTCTGTATTCTATTTTGCACTGTACTAAACACGCTACAATACCAACTAGCCAAACTTATGATTATTCGCTAGTCTTCTCTGAAATTTCTCACTCATGCTGAGGCACCGCTCTCAATAGCTGTATAGACAATGTAAACGATGTGGACAGATGCTAGCCACAGGTGTATTTTTTGTTGACCTAGGTGGTGCGCAGCTTCAGGAAACCAGAAGGTGCGAGGCTACGAAAGAGAGAAAAAAAAAGAGGGGGATGGTAAGCAAGCCCGAAAATGTTCACAAATGAGCAATTTTCTTTTCTTCCACCGTTTCGTAGCCTTCCGCATTGTCGTTCCAAGAAACGACCAGTTTTCGAGATTTTTTTAAACCAGCTGAAAAACCAGTTGAGCGCGTTGGTAAGGGTATGTCATGAAACAAGCGCTAAGAAGTACACATACTCAAAGAGGCTCGTCTGTGTCCTCTCTGAGTGTGTGTAAATTTTAGCGCTTGTTTCATCATGATCAAGTTATGCAACACAACTGAACGTCCACTATAAGAACAGATCACACCTTCCTTGGCAATTGTCTATAGCATATTTATTTAAATTGCAAAAACTGTCCGTCAACTAGGAATGCGTTTTACAGAAGTTGCTATTAGCAAAGGCCCCGCGACGCCTTAGGCGGAACTTTGATGCTATATGTGGACAGCATACACTTAGGCCACAGAACCATTCCTAATTGGTGCCCAAAACTCCTGACATGCCTTGTAGAGGCCCTTTTGCCTCGAGGCAAGCCGGGCCCAACCGGCTCCATTTATCAACGCCTGGAAGTAGCATAAAACACCGATTGCCACTTGCCGTCAACCAGCGACACAAATGCCAAGTTAGAAAGTAAACGAAGCTGACTTCGCTTCAAGGCGATGTCGACACCTGCATGTTACTGCGTGGTTTGTTGTTCATCCAAGGTGCTTCTTCGATACGCTTGCGTGGCACCTCTGTACTCTTCCCGCTTACGTCAGTGCTTTCATTTTCATAGAGCACTTAGTTTGGTTTAACCTCTTCGTTCCCTGCGTCCTTCACAGTGTGCCTCGCGAAAAACGAGGTGACGCCCACCGCAAGGAATACAACAAGAAGCGCTGGCTGATATAAATGTCATAAACAGGAGGAAAAATACACATACAGTACCCGGCTATACAGTGCATGCGTCAAGGGAAACTTCAGAGCCTTTTTCAGACCATCTTTACTATGACACCATACGAACTGGCCTAGCTAGCTCTACCCCTGGTTTCTTCTTACAGTGGCCATGACACCAAATTTCCGACCATGGACATTCATGTGGGTTAATCCTAGTGCATTCGTGAACGAGTTGGCAGCATTTTAACGCATTTGGTGAAGCACCTAATTTATACCTAATAATAAACACGCGGGTGGCCGAAAGAGTCGTGTTACAATGGCGCATTAGGGTTACAATGGCGCTTCACGAACGTCTGAATTCCGGCAAATGATTTTTTCTCACGGTCGGCTGTGCGTGAGATCAAGATTTTTTCACCTTTCTTTAGCTTGGCACTGAAAGTTAACAATTTGCGGTGGCGACAACTTCGGTAAAGACGACTGCTCCACTTTTTGCTGCAAATGGCGTCACAAGCGTTACGACAAAATAGTGTTCGACGGCTGTAGGCGGGGTTTAGGGTGGCAACACCTAAGGCTTGTTTCGCACTGAAATATTCTTTTACTACCTACTTTCCATAACAGAATAGTCGTAAGAGCCACTCTCCTTCTAGCTTCCGCTCAAAAGGACCATTTTTGGGTGACCGTGTCATGGTGCCTTTTAAAGAGGTCCGGTGACAAAAATGAAACGTGCCAATATTTTCAATAATTCTGGATTCGTCGATTCCACCGATATCCTTGCTCAAGTGGCAATGCCAAAAACAAAGATGTTATAGTTTTTCTTCAAACACTTTCCAATCTGATTATAGTGACACAAAAGGGCTATATTTATGATTCAAAGTGGTGCTTTATCATGTGGTAATGGTAGTGTAAGCTGGGCGTTTTGTTTAGGTCGACACAAGTCGCCTGTAATATTCATAGTGCCCTGCTAGATCACATCACTGCGCGCTAAAAGTTATACAGGCACTTTTTATACTTACACACGTTGAAAATAAGTTGATTTTAAGTATCGCAAACTTTCAAAGCAATATTAAGACGCCGCTGGATACTCTGCGCACGGCTACCATGAGGCAAGACTTCCAATATGTCTACAAGAGGCGCGTGATGATTGGAGCCTACCATTGACGATGCTGTACCAAGTGAAATCCGAAAGTGTTTTTTCTTTGTTCTCGTCATCCGCTGGAGATTTGAATTTCGACGACTAGTATATTTAATTCTCCGGGTTTGCAACTTTACACGCACTATACTGCAGCTGAAGGCAGACGGAAAAACGTTGCAGGGCTCATTTTCATAAGCAAATTACTCAACAGAGCAATTCACTCAATATCTAAAGAAATCTAGTGAATTCGTCACTCAGTAGTTCTTCACACATATTCTAAAAGTAGCAGCCCAAGTAAGCTTTATGATAATATCTGGGGTTTACCGTCCCAAAACCACGATATGTTTATGCGAGACCTCTAGTGGGGTGCTCGGGAAATTCCGACCACCTCGGGTTTTTTACTCACTACTATCAGTGCGCGAAACGGACGAAAAATGCAATAAAGTGCACGACGCAAGCGCTGTCTAATAACTGAAAGAGTAACGGAAGAAACGTGTCACATATATTTAAACATGAATGCATAAAAAAAAAAACCTTGACACCCCCATCAAGCACGTAATCAAGCAGGCTGTAGATACGAAATTTCTGCAGCTGTGAGAGCGACTGAAGGTTGGCTCAGGCGCACCTGTCTCCTGCTTTTATGGATTCATAAACTTCAGCAATTTCACACGTGCGCTGGTCATTATGCCCGATCAAAGCAGTGATTTTATTAAAATCAGCCGCAGAGCAGCGCTGCCGGCCATGGAGGGCAAGTTGCGTGGATGGTGTACCTTTCAGAGAGCTAGCGTGTTTCCTTTAACGGACGTTGAGGCAACGTCCCGTCTTCCCACGGTACATATACCCCCATGACAGATGGGGGCGAGTGCACCACTCCGCTCGCTCAGTTAGTGAAACGCTGACAGTGCTTTGTAGTGGAACCTTCATCGCTGACCGGCGGGTTCATTAATCTGCATCTAAATCTAAATACGCGAGCTGCAAACATTTTCGCCTCCATGGAAACTGCAGACGCCGCAGCTCGGGTTCGATCCCACGACCTTTGAATTAGAGGTCAAGTGCCACAACCAATAAACCACCGCGGCGGGCCGCAGAAGTGAACTTCAGCGGCTTGTGTGCGAGCAAACGAAAATGGTGTCGAGCAGCAGACGGCCACCAAGCCACACTATTGTCCTATAAAGCATACACTGTAAACAACAGTTCTTTGGGTCGTTGGGTATAATTTAAAAAGAAATGTTCCGCTCCTACGGTCAGAATACCTTTCGTCTGGCGCGTTTTGGGCGTGTTCTTAACTAAATCCCGCTTTTGTGGCCACCTATTTTTTTGATATTCGAAAAGAAAATGTTTAGCAATTTTTAAAGCAAGCATTTGAAATACGATTATGCAAAGTACCATCTTTTCCTGCTTGCATTTTGTTTTATTTTTCGAGTTGAAGGGGATAAAATGGACGCGTTTACAATTTATCAAGTCTTTCCTGCTGGTTTTTTTTTCGTAAAGAAATCGTTACCTCGGTAACTAACGACAAAACTAGGTAACATGATTAATTCCAGCTGCAAGCCTCCTCGCAGCATACTGACTATAAAATTGGAGCGTGGCCCACTATACCGTCAGCTTAACACAAAATAATATACAAGGCATGTGTCGAGTTTTTCGTTCTGACAAGATCCACTCGCAGGCTTTTCCAGTCACTGAATGTTTTTAGTCCAAAAAAAATTTTGTTTTAGTCAACTTGGGTTGGAGGGTTCTGATTTATGCCGGCAGCAGACATGTACAGGACGACCGAGCAACCTTATTGCGTTTTGGACGCATATGAAGGTTATAAAATTAAAGACGGTGGTTGATAGTACGAAGCTTACTGCTGTAAATGCTAAGCCTTTTTTCCTGGTTGTGCCCTTTGTCTAGTGGTCGAGTGGCTCGACTGTTCACGTGAAAGTCGCGGAATCAAATCTCGGCCACGTTTGCCGCATTACGAAGAAGACATATTGCTTAAAGTCAGTCTACCAAGATTGAAGTGCTCGTTAAAGAACCCCATTTTGTTCATAACTTCCGGAGCCCTCTACTACGGCGCACCTTGTATTCACGTCGGGATTTCGAGAAGCGAAATCCCCCAGTTGTTTCTTTCCTAATAGATCTAAAAATGTTAGGTAAACACTGACAGGTACAGGAGAAAGTACAGGAGAAAATAGAATGATTTTTTCCTTCATTCACTACTTTTCAAGATACTAAAGCATAATATTCAGTAGTATAAGTTGTGATCATACTGGAAACATTTTTAAGTTGAAGCCTTTAGGCTTTTCAATTAGGTTTCATCTGAAACATTGACCAGCTTCTAGTTGTAATGCAACAAATAATAATAACAATAACGACTGTCACGATCTGCATACAAGAACCAGGTTTTGTTTATGACAGACATCGTAATAGAGGGCTGCGGAATATTCGACCACCTATAGGTCTCTCTGAAGTGCACCTAAATCTAGGTAGATTGACGTTTGATCCCCCGACCTTTGAATTAGAGGTCAAGTGCCACAACCAATAAACCACCGCGGCGGGCCGCAGAAGTGAACTTCAGCGGCTTGTGTGCGAGCAAACGAAAATGGTGTCGAGCAGCAGACGGCCACCCAAGCCACACTATTGTCCTATAATGCATACACTGTAAACAACAGTTCTTTGGGTCTTTGGGTATAATTTAAAAAGAAATGTTCCGCTCCTACGGTCAGAATACCTTTCGTCTGGCGCGTTTTGGGCGTGTTCTTAACTAAATCCCGCTTTTGTGGCCACCTATTTTTTTGATATTCGAAAAGAAATGTTTAGCAATTTTTAAAGCAAGCATTTGAAATACGATTATGCAAAGTACCTCTTTTTCCTGCTTGCATTTTTGTTTTATTTTTCGAGTTGAAGGGGATAAAATGGACGCGTTTACAATTTATCAAGTCTTTTCCTGCTGGTTTTTTTTTTTTCGTAAAGAAATCGTTACCTCGGTAACTAACGACAAAACTAGGTAACATGATTAATTCCAGCTGCAAGCCTCCTCGCAGCATACTGACTATAAAATTGGAGCGTGGCCCACTATACCGTCAGCTTAACACAAAATAATATACAAGGCATGTGTCGAGTTTTCGTTCTGACAAGATCCACTCGCAGGCTTTTCCAGTCACTGAATTTTTTTAGTCCAAAAAAAATTTTGTTTTAGTCAACTTGGGTTGGAGGGTTCTGATTTATGCCGGCAGCAGACATGTTACAGACGACCGAGCAACCTTATTGCGTTTTGGACGCATATGAAGGTTATATAAAATTAAAGACGGTGGTTGATAGTACGAAGCTTACTGCTGTAAATGCTAAGCCTTTTTTCCTGGTTGTGCCCTTTGTCTAGTGGTCGAGTGGCTCGACTGTTCACGTGAAAGTCGCGGAATCAAATCTCGGCCACGTTTGCCGCATTACGAAGAAGACATATTGCTTAAAGTCAGTCTACCAAGATTGAAGTGCTCGTTAAAGAACCCCATTTTGTTCATAACTTCCGGAGCCCTCTACTACGGCGCACCTTGTATTCACGTCGGGATTTCGAGAAGCGAAATCCCCCAGTTGTTTCTTTCCTAATAGATCTAAAATGTTAGGTAAACACTGACAGGTACAGGAGAAAGTACAGGAGAAAATAGAATGATTTTTTCCTTCATTCACTACTTTTCAAGATACTAAAGCATAATATCAGTAGTATAAGTTGTGATCATACTGGAAACATTTTAAGTTGAAGCCTTTAGGCTTTTCAATTAGGTTTCATCTGAAACATTGACCAGCTTCTAGTTGTAATGCAACAAATAATAATAACAATAACGACTGTCACGATCTGCATACAAGAACCAGGTTTTGTTTATGACAGACATCGTAATAGAGGGCTGTGGCATATTCGACCACCTATAGGTCTCTCTGAAGTGCACCTAAATCTAGGTAGATTGACGTTTGATCCCCCGACCTTTCGGTCATGCAGTTCAACTCAATATTCCCTAGACCCCCGTGGCCAGGCGGTATTCGCCTGTGCAGCGTCCGCCGCAGTTCGTACGGCATTTTAGCAGAGCCGAATGAATGCTTTAGCAATGATCGGAACGCTGGTTTTCTTGCATTTCAAACACTAACGAAATGATACCCTCGGGCCAGGAAGCGAGCCCACGTTCTAGGATTTAGCAAAGGGGCCCCTCGAGGGCTAATCTATACAGTGGCTGATATAGATATACGAGGGCAGCCACACAACGAACCTCTGACACGTGAGTGCACCCGACGGCGAATAAGGAGTTGAACAATCACTCCGGCGTTGACACAGTTCCTTGTTCACAAGCAGCGCAACACAAAGTTACCTTTTAGCCACGAGCAGCATCAGTTCATGTGCACCACTCTCCGTACATCTGTCAGAACGCACGCACAGCCAGCAAGTGGCGACGATGTCAAGAGCATAACGCACCCGCGGATTTCCAAAAACAGATGCTTCCTAAACTTTTTTTTTCTCTCGAACACCACATCTGTGTTTCCGGGGACGCTAACGCACGCTGGCAGTGACATACATTAACACAAAAATCACAGGACAAGGCCCACTTTCTTCGCTTCGACCTCGTGATTAAAAAACATGCAGTCGCTCCTAGAGTGCCAGTGTCCTGTTTTACCCTACACAACCTTTTTCATTGCCGTACCTTTACTCTGAACTTAGAAATGGTGCCGTCTAACAACGATAGCGTACAGACAACGTACTTTACGACGTTTGGACATGTAGGGTGCCTCCGGAATCAGCAACCATATGACCGTGTGACGATGAGATCTGATGACGCCATAACTTGACGTAATATTGTGCAGTGACATCACAACTTAAAAATGACAATAAAAATTCTGGAATTAGGCCAAAATGACCTCACAAGCTGTCCTCGTTATATTGTGATTATTTATTAAACACTCGTGTTGACATCGATTGTTACCCTTAATAAGCGCATATATTCCGCCCTAATAACAGAAGCCAACCACAATAGCAAAAATTGAATAGCTCCTCCACTTAACAGATGAGGCATGGCAGCGGGGAAAAATTGCGGCATGTCCACGGTGTGATAGATAATGAGTGGGGCGAAGCGTCCATCCGCCCGTCCGCGTGTCCATCCGTCCATGTGTGCGGATGGTCGGACGAATGTACGGACGACAGCGCGGAGGGATGGTAGCGCGGAGCGACAGATGGACGGTAGCACGAAGGGACGAACGAAAGCGCGAAGGGACAGGTGAACAAACAGGCACACAGATGGGCGAATGGAGGATAGGACACACGGACGCTTCGCCCCACCCATTATCACTCCCTCCGTGAATACGCTGTGAAAACCACTAGCGCCATTTTGTTATAATATTTCCAAGGACATGTACACACAACGCCACCTATGAAACAAGTCATAATCTAGAGGTGGCTACACACTAGATACGGAAGAGGCAAGGACCACAGCCTAAAAAGCTTTGGTCCTAAAAAACATCATGACATAAAAAACTAGTACAAGGATGTTTGGACGTATCACCTTACGTCTGTGTATAGTGCTGGTAACATTGGAATGAAGACGTTTGCAATCTCGATGTTTTAAAGAATCTAACCTTTGAATATTCGCACGGATCTTTGTGTGCGCGGACACACACACACACACACACACACACACACACACACACACACACACACACACACACACACACACACACACACACACACACACACGTGCTACTTACTACCCACAACAGCCTTCCCCGCGATGTGGACACAATCACCCACATATCAAGCTTCACGAATAGAATTGCAAATTGACCTTCATATGGACTATTGTGGCATCAATTGTATATTTTCCCACCTGTTTTTTCATGGCCTCTCAAATGTTTTAAGGAAATAAAAATTAATGATTGACGATGCAAAGTTTTAAAAACTTTGGGGAAGAAAGGAATGGCAGGGGTGAAGAATTGGACGCCTTTCGCCACAGCTGCGCTAATGTACATGGTCGACCTCACGTAGGCTGACCCCCTCATCATTATTGAAATCGGCAAAACAATAACTCACTGACTTTGGTCCTACAGGATAATCATGATGACGACAAAAAATAATAATTTCTCAATCATGTAGCGTACCACAGCTACTACAAGTCCTGAATAGTAATGGAGTGAAATCGGGCAAATTCCGTATTCGAAACCACTCATATAATGTCCCTTGGGACACTTGAGGTACTAATAAACAAATTTCACGTGAACACTTTGGAGATATGAACTTCGATACCTCATTTGTTGATTTTTAGAGAATGTGCTGCTAGCCCATTTGGAACAACACTTCCGCTGAATAGACTATGGGCAACCAATGACACGTCACCATGTTGTACAAGTTTTCATGTATCGCTAGATCTGAAGAGTGCGTGCAGAAATCAATGCGAACTGAAAGCCAAAGAAAGGAACTCTGTTGGGACCAGGAGCTGCAAGATTTTGCACTCGCCCCCTATCTCGAGGTTTTTCAGCAGTTGTGTACACAAGGATAACGTATGGAAGGGGGGAGGCGATGGTCGCTTTCTAATGCTTCCAGGTAAGAGTGTGAAACGCATGACAGCTATCGGGCCGCAGTCCCTTTTCTTGTTTCAAGGGCCACTACAGTAAATAGAAGATGCGGGAGGGTAGGGGGAAATTTTTGAACAGGATGACACCTCACATTGAATTTTATTCCGTCTGAAACTATGGACTCCAACCGGAACGTTCGGAACTGATTGCAGCCCGTGGGCCACGTGTTTGAGACCCCTATTCTAAAGAATGTGTGATGCCTGCACTCCCCCCTCCCCTGTACTCAGTCGGTTCAATCCCGCCATCGTGTACAATGCATGACTAGGCCAATTGCAGGTTCTTGACGGTAACAATGACTGAGAAACCCCCGATGTTTCATTAAAAAAAACGGGTCTCCTTCCAATGTTTACCCTGGAATATACAGAGCCTGGTATCTTTCGGGGCTAGTATGCTATAGGTTCCTCAGCCAAGTTTAAATTGCGCGAAGACGACAACACGTCTGAACACAAACCATAACTCGTGGTCACATACATTTACGTAAGCGTTTGTGTTCCTACTTGTAGTCTTTCTTGTACTGCTTCAAGTAGAACGTTGACCTTGTGCTGAGCCACCAACTATGGCGGTCTACTGGCTGAGGCACTCGGCTGCTAGACAAATTCTGCGAGATCAAATCCTGGGCACGGCGGCCGCATCTTAGATGGAGACGAAAATACTTGAGACCCATGTGCTTTCATTCAGGTGCATGCTACAGAATTCAGCTGGTCGAAATTCCCGTAGCCCTCCACTACAGCGTCTCTCAATCGTATGGTTGTCTTAGAATGTTAGACCCCAACAGTTATTGTTAATAACTCCTGAGCTTCGAACAAGCCACCAGTGATGGAAGGCTGTTCGTAGTTAGAATCACGTGTTGCTTCTTGCGACCATTGAGTACATCTGATTTAATTATTGACACGAGTAGTAAGAGAGGGGAAAAGACCATCAGGGACCATTTCTCTTCTCCTCTGAGAGAGAAGCTGCCAATGGTTCTTACGACTACAGCTCCACCTGTACCGCTCGGAAAGTACCCAAATTTTATAGGAAACATACAAATGTACAGCTGCATAAACGGCGCGCTGTCAAAGGAATGTTAAAACACATAGGATGTGATTTACTACGAGTGTACAGCAGCTCCAAGAGCACGGTTTGAATCGTGTAATGAATGAGGCACTTAGGATAACAGCACACATTGCACCTCTGGAAGAATTTTATTCATCTCCTGCCAGCGCAAAATATCACCCACAGTCATTAATTTTCGGGACCCGAGCACTTGTTCGCTATTTTTCGACGATTCAGGATCAGAATCAATTTAGTCGCAGTACACTCGTTGCGGTTCCCCCATGCAAAATGCTGCGAAAACGGGTCGACGGGACTTGAAGGCCTGCAGAAGGCAGCACATACAGCGGACTTCACAGTTGCGAACGTTATAAACGAAAATGATTGATTGATTTAAATATGTGTGGTTTAACTTCCCAAAACCACTATATGATTATTAGAGACGCCGTAGTGGAGACCTCCAAAAATTTCGACCACCTGGGGTTCTTTAACGTGCACCCAAATCTTAGCACGCGGGCCTACAGCATTTCCACCTCCACGAAAAATGCAGCTGCCGCAGCCGGGGTTCAATCCCGTGACCTGCGAGTCAGCAGCCGATTATCTTAGCCACTAGATCACTACGGCGGGGCATATACAAAAATGAGTAGCATAAATATAGTATAGTAACGTATGTGTCATACATGGCGTAGAACTACGTCTATTTAAAATGTATTTCGTGATTCATCCTTACGTTCTGATCACTTTACGGGGATTTTTATGTATGTGTTTACACATCGTCGCTACGCATTCCTTTGTTCTCGTTATTTTTTTGTCTCCCTTCCTAGGTAATGCCTATATGGCGATGTAGTTGTTTCATAAATAAATATTACAAAGAAAATATAAAGTCGCTATATATATACAATAAACGCGAGAAATATGAATCAGCATGATGCACTCAACGTGAAATGTTGATTTCGAGTAAAAAAAATGTTTCTTCATAAAGTAAGCACCCACATCTCATTAGAACACACTGATTGGGCCACTGAAATTAATGTGTTTCTAGGAAATCTGAAAGTGTTGGTATGCAGTATTCTAGTCTAGCTCCACCGCACAACTTTCATTAGGATGGGAAGCACGTACAATGCCATTATTCGTCATTCGAAGGAAAGGCGTGGCACCCGCTACGCACCTACGCATATCCCGGTGTGTAGCGGGTACCACTACTTGCACTGTGTTCGTGCGTTGGCTGATTAATAAAT
This sequence comes from Rhipicephalus microplus, assembly GCF_013339725.1. Classification (NCBI taxonomy): domain Eukaryota; kingdom Metazoa; phylum Arthropoda; class Arachnida; order Ixodida; family Ixodidae; genus Rhipicephalus; species Rhipicephalus microplus. The sequence goes on from NC_051167.1 coordinate 172,198,878, forward strand.
ATGGTGCGCCTTCCGTAATGCGTTGAAAGCAATCAACGTCCTACTCGTTGCGCAATTCGCTTTGTGTGAAGCTTGCTTGTCCTCTAAGTCAATTATGACGCAACTTACACAGGTCAACACGATTTACTGACTGACATGGCACTTTTAAAGCCTGCCATTGGGATGAGTAAAGGAGAGGCACTAGGCGCGCGCTGAACGTGAAAGGGCCGTCCCACGCGCTTCCCGCACAGCCGCAACGCACGTGCCGGGACCCCTACCGCAAGCAAGCGGGGGACAAATAAGAAAATTGGCGACGCTCTTTCACCCTCCGCAGCGTCACCAATTGGCTTTGTCCTCTGCTTGCGTGCGGTAGGCGTCCCGGCACGTGCGTTGCGGCTGTGCGGGAAGCGCATGTAAAGGCCATAAGCGCAGTGAAGGGTCACGAGGAGAAAAGACCCGAGAGCACGTGCTCGTCCACGCGACCCGAGCCGAGAATCGAAATCCCAGAGGACAAGCTCGCACTGTGCGTTGGTGCTTCCAAATGCGAAGGCGTGGGAAACGAGCGTCGCTACCACGACGGAAGCAGCAGAACCACCCGGTTCTGAGGCTGTCGGCAAAGAGGTTCGGAGAATGGCCGGTGATCTTGAAAAACTCGAGCGAGGCTGTCCGGACTTGCCACAACCTGTCAAAGCAGTTCCTGGGTTGACTACAGCTCCTCCGCCTCGAGCCAGAACATATGCGTCCCGCACCACAGTCAAAACGCCGGAGAACTTAGCCGGAGAATACGAGGAAGTCCAGAACCAAACAGCAATGAGGTCGAGCGGCTCGTTCGGCGAATGACGACGATGATGATAGAACTTGGGGAAGGCGTCAACAACAGAAGCGACAAACCGTCCACACAGCAAGGGCACCAAGTCGACGTGGCAACGCGACAAAGTTGTAAGAACAATTCGGTACTGTTGCTTCCCCACTTACACTCTCTCAGCAATCATGTTACGGCGTCGGGGAACGAGATTCCGCCGACGCGCTATGAACCAACGCGTTCCTGAGAAAAATTCGTGACATTAATTGGCGAGCCTGCCAGGATACAATTATTATCACGAATTTAACTCGGGAGCGCTTGCGAAGGATGGATTTGAGACTGACGGGAGACGTGTGTGACAAAACAAACACACTTTATACGAAGGTCGTGTGAAGCGAATACACAAAACTCGTGATGAAGCACTCAAGCATTAAACTAATACCCTAAAAACCCGCCAGTCTACAACTAACTGAAAAGAGAACTAAGGACACTCTGCGTTAGAGCTAACTCTATGCACTCTCTCAGCAAACATGTGATGGCGTCGAGGAATGATATTCTGCCGACGCGCGATAAACCAACGCGTTCCCGAGAAAAATTCGTGACATTATTCAGCGAGCCTGCCAGAATACAATTAATGTCACGAATTTATCTCGGTAGTGCTTGCGAAGGATGGATCTGAGACTGACGGAGACGTGTGTGACAAAACAAACACACTTTATACGAAGGTCGTGTGAAGCGAATACACAAAACTCGTGATGAAGCACTCAAGCATTAAACTAATACTCTAAAAACCCGCCAGTCTACAACTAACTGAAAAGAGAACTAAGGACACTCTGCGTTAGAGCTACCTCTATGCACTCTCTCAGCAAACATGTGATGGCGTCGAGGAATGATATTCTGCCGACGCGCGATAAACCAACGCGTTCCCGAGAAAAATTCGTGACATTATTCAGCGAGCCTGCCAGAATACAATTAATGTCACGAATTTATCTCGGTAGTGCTTGCGAAGGATGGATCTGAGACTGACGGGAGACGTGTGTGACAAAACAAACACACTTTATACGAAGGTCGTGTGAAGCGAATACACAAAACTCGTGATGAAGCACTCAAGCATTAAACTAATACTCTAAAAACCCGCCAGTCTACAACTAACTGAAAAGAGAACTAACGACACTCTGCATTAGAGCTAACTCTATGCACTCTCTCAGCAAACATGTGATGGCGTCGAGGAATGATATTCTGCCGACGCGCGATAAACCAACGCGTTCCCGAGAAAAATTCGTGACATTATTCAGCGAGCCTGCCAGAATACAATTAATGTCACGAATTTATCTCGGTAGTGCTTGCGAAGGATGGATCTGAGACTGACGGGAGACGTGTGTGACAAAACAAACACACTTTATACGAAGGTCGTGTGAAGCGAATACACAAAACTCGTGATGAAGCACTCAAGCATTAAACTAATACTCTAAAAACCCGCCAGTCTACAACTAACTGAAAAGAGAACTAAGGACACTCTGCGTTAGAGCTAACTCTATGCACTCTCTCAGCAAACATGTGATGGCGTCGAGGAATGATATTCTGCTGACGCGCGATAAACCAACGCGTTCCCGAGAAAAATTCGTGACATTCAGCGAGCCTGCCAGGATACAATTAATGTCACGAATTTATCTCGGTAGTGCTTGCGAAGGATGGATCTGAGACTGACGGGAGACGTGTGTGACAAAACAAACACACTTTATACGAAGGTCGTGTGAAGCGAATACACAAAACTCGTGATGAAGCACTCAAGCATTAAACTAATACTCTAAAAACCCGCCAGTCTACAACTAACTGAAAAGAGAACTAAGGACACTCTGCGTTAGAGCTAACTCTATGCACTCTCTCAGCAAACATGTGATGGCGTCGAGGAATGATATTCTGCCGACGCGCGATAAACCAACGCGTTCCCGAGAAAAATTCGTGACATTATTCAGCGAGCCTGCCAGAATACAATTAATGTCACGAATTTATCTCGGTAGTGCTTGCGAAGGATGGATCTGAGACTGACGGGACATGGGCATGACAAAACAAACACACTTTGTACAAAGGACGTGTGAACCAAATACACCAAACTCGCGGTGAAGCACTCAAGCATTAAACTAATACTCTGAGAACACGCAAGTCTACAACGAACTGAAAAGAGAACTAACAACACTCTACGTTAGAGCTAACTCTATACACTCTCTCATCAAACATGTGATGGCGCCGAGGAACGAGATTCTGCAGACGCGCGATAAACCAACGCGTTCCCGAGAAAAATTTGTGACATTAATTGGCGAGCCTGCCAGGATACAATTAATGTCACGGATTTATCTTAGGAGAACTTGCGAAGGATGGATTTGAGACTGACGGGAGACAAACGTGACAGAACAAACGCACTTTATACAAAGGACGGATGAACCAAATACACAAAACTCGCGGGGAAGCACTCAAGCATTAAACTAATACTCTATGAACACACAAGTCTACAACAAACTCAGAAGAGAATTACGATACTCTGCGTTAGAGCTAACTCTATACACTCTCAGCAATCATATGATGGCGTGGGAGAATGATATTCTGCGGACGCGCGATAAACCAACGCGTTCCCGAGAAAAATTCCTGACATTAATTGGCCAGCCTGCCAGGATACAATTAATGTCACGGATTTATCTTAGGAGCACTTGCGAAGGATGGATTAGAGACTGACGGGAGACAAACGTGACAAAACAAACGCACTTCATACAAAGGACGGATGAACCAAATACACAAAACTCGCGGTGAAGCACTCAAGCAATAAACTAATACTCTATGAACACGCAAGTCTACAACAAACTCAAAAGAGAATTACGATACTCTGCGTTAGAGCAAACTCTATACACTCTCTCAGCGATTATGTGATGGCGTCGAGGAACGAGATTCTGCAGACGCGCGATAAACCAACGCGTTCCGGAGAAAAATTCATGACATCAATTGGCGAGCCTGCCAGGATACAATTAATGTCACGGATTTATCTCAGCAGCACTTGCGAAGGATAGATTTGAGACTGACGGGAGGCGAGAATGACCAAACAAAAAATCGTTATACAAAGAACGGATGAACCAAATACATAAAGCTCGTGGTGAAGCACTCAAGCACTGACTAATGATCTCTTAACCCGCCTGTCTACAACGAACTGAAAAGAGAACTAACGACACTCTGCGTTAGAGCTAACTCTATACAGTGTGAGCAATCAAGTGATGGCGTCGGGGAACGAGATCATGCAGACGAGTGGTGAATCGACACATTCCCGAGATAAATTCGTGACATTAATTGGTGAACCTGCCAGGACATATTTATTCCAGGAATTTATCTCGGGAGCCCTTGTGAAGGATAAATTTGAGACAGAGTGAGATGGGTGTGACGAAACAATACACTTCATACAAAGCACAGACAAAACAAATACACAAAACTCGCGTTAAAGCACTCAAGCATTGAACTAATACTCTATGAACACACCAGTCTACAACGAATTGAAAACATAACTAACGACACTCGACGTTAGAGCCAGCTCTAGCCCTAGCCGGTTAATCATAATGTAGTACAGCGCAAAAAACAGACAACCGACGAGCGACTAAACGAGGACTGGCTTGTTTGTTGTCTTTTTTGCGCTGCACTACATCATGATTGACTTGTTCCAACTAACCCAATAAGCAACGTGGGCTAGCCGGTAGCTGTACAAGATGGCGCTTCAGTACCAAAACGTTCTTCAAGTTCGTCGCGTTACTACGCCGACTCGGTTCCCTTGCTGCGTCGACAGATCATCGCTTCTGTCGTCGACGTCTTGCGCAAGTTCCTACCGTCATCGTCCGTTTTCGTCGAACGAGCCGCTCGACTTCAATGCCTGGTTGGTTCCGGTCTTGATCATATTCTCCGACTCAATCGGGCTACGCCGAACTCGTCAACGGCGTCTTAATTCGGGCGCGCCACGCCCACATTCTGTCTTGAAGCAGAGGAGTCCATCCAGAAGCTGCTCTCACAGGTTGCGGCCAGTCCGGGTTGCCTCATTTGAGTCTTCCGAGATTGACGACGCTCCCCGAGCCTATTCGCCGACAGCCTCAGAACCGGGTGGCTCTACTAGCCCCAACGCACACGTAGCAGTTCCAACTCATCCACTAGGATGTTTCTTCTCGGCTTGCGTCGCGTGCTACGAGTCTTTCTCGGACCAATTCCTTGCGTCTACATGGCTGGTGCGCGGGCCCTCGGATGACTTCTTTTAGATGCGGAGCATCTAATACTCGAGGCTTGTAGTGTGGCGCCGTCTGCAAGCTTCCTCCTCCTTCCACCATCTGTGCATCCCTTCCTCCTCTACACACCGCGCGCGCTTCACTCCTCCACCATCTGTGCACCCTTCCTCCTCTACACACCGCGTGCGCTTCTCCTCTTCACGAACATTCGCTAGCTGTATAATGTAGCGCGCATGCGCCGTCACGCTTCGAGAACATCGGCAGCTGACGCGCGCGCATGCGCCGTCGCGCTTCGAGAACATCGGCAGCTGACGCGCGCGCATGCGCCGTTGCGCTTCTCCCCCTTCTCGAACATTCGACAGCTCACAGTGCATGCGCCGTCGCGCTGTATATATACTCAAGGTCGGTGCTCGCTCGCTCAGTTGCCGCTGGTCGGTTGGTTTGTACGGCGCGTCGACGTCCGAGGTCGCAATGATCGACGTCCCTTCGACCAGCGCCGGCCAAAGTGGCATCTAAAAGCCATCGTGCTCAAAGTTCGTCGCAATAAATAAACACCGCCCTTTCGCATACGTGTCGTACGTGTTCACTCATTTAACACCCCTCCTACAACCACGTTAACCAATTTAGCCAGCGACCCAAGTAAGTCGCAATTTAACACCCCATTTCACAACCACGTTAACCAATTTAGCCATCGACCCAAGTAAGTCGCACTTTAACACCCCGTTAACCAATTGTCGGTAAACAATTCCCTCGGGGGAACACTGAGGAGGATGCTCCGCATCCTCCTCAGTGTTCCCCCGAGGGAAGCTGCGGGCAATTTTTTTTGTGCACCGTTGCTGTGCTTCAACGTTCTGGACGCGCCTCGCCTTTCCTCATTACAGTCACTGCGAAGGAGTTTCAAACGCCAGCGTTGTTCTGTAGTTGAATACTCGACTGCCACGAAGAGGGCCTAAGTTCAAATCCCTTCCGTTTTCGGGATTCTTGCGCCCCCCCCCCTTTTTTTTTTTCGCGTGGGATCAGTTACGGACACCCATGACAGCAGCGCTGGCACAGTGCAACTATACGTTGCATGCTACTGAATATTTTCTTGTTTAAGTTTCTTTTCCCTATTTCGCGCTATAAAGTTTGCACACACTGGTGACGGTGGCGGCGAACTACCCCACTACCATTGTCCTGCTGATCTGATAAGAGCTTTCATTGTAAAAAATTGCTGGAGTGAAAATTATTTGCTGTTGCTGTGGCCCGCTTGATGAATTTACTGTGTAAATTTGGTGATTGTGTTTACGTGTTTAAAAGGTTATTTCTTATAGAGCACATATTTCTTGTTCGCATTGCTTCTGCACATTCATGTATGAATTTCCTGCCACCCCTGTAATAATTCCTCTTAGGTATTGGCAGTATTTGACAACAAACTAAATATAAAAAGTATTGGCCAGGAGCGAGGCCGTGCCAAGCCAAAGATGGCAGCTACGACTGTCATACTCGCACGCCCGACAAGATTAATGTGGCTCCTTCGTCGGGTCAGAAGCTGCTCGAATTGTGTCCTTGTGTTACTAGTTTTTTTTCAGTAAGCCTTGAATTCTTGGCGAATTTTATTGCAGATTAAGTCACGAATACTCGTCTCGGCGTGCGTTTTCATCGGGGGGCAAAAAATGCCCTTAATGTTTGTGACCCGCTTGGGTTGGCTTGTGGACCCTGGCCGCGCTCATTCCTATTTTTTTCTCCTTCATGCTTGAATCAAATTTAGTTAATTGATACAGCCTCAAATTAAAAACAGGATATTTTAACTTCTTTTTGCAGGCTGCTATTCGGGCTTTCTGTAGATTTCTGATCGGGCGATGGGGACTATTCACGCAATGATGCACACAGCACTAATTACCGCAATCATCGATTCAACGCAAGAGCGTAAACAAACTATAATAATTTAATGCACCTTGAAGTTGTGTCAAGAGTCAAACAAAACTTCAGTTAACCCAAGCGCTTACTACCCACTGCTCCTCTGTTCAAAAAATAAACAAACTAGGCTGAGCCATTCCTACAAGACTAGCTTCCAAAGACGAACTCACCCGTCACAACTACACCATATGTATTTGGCGAATAACAGTACCACATACTCACACAAACTGTAGGGCTACACTGAACCCCTAAAAAGGTCGTTATTATCAGTGACCCATTCAGTGAATTCTAATCTGATTCGCTTGATAACTTGAACACAATTTTAGGGGGTGAAGGGCGTTAGGGTCGAGCCATGTCCCCTACATGTCGGGGTGCCACGCCATGCATATCCATATGAATAGCCGTACCGATATTCATATCTATATAAATATTCATATGAATATTCATATACACATCTACACACCAAATCCGCAATGTGAATAATAAACAACCTCGTATATGCTGCACACGTGATTTGTTACGTTTTTGCATCATCGTGTAAGCAATGAACGGGGGTTTTTAATCCCGCCGAGCTTCGCCCATTCGTCATCGTTCACCTCATGATTTTGCTCCAATTTTTTTCTTTACTCATAACCATTATTTGACGTTGCCCGCATCAAGCTGAATTGTTCTGTTGTGCCTTGTATATAAAGCAAGTTATGTTTTCGTTGTATGCTTTATTGATTTACCGATCACCTACATTAAAATCATTGCACTAGTTAGGGGGCGGTGAGAACAAACACATAACCAGTCCTAATGAGCACGCAACAAAGGTATATAAACACATGCGAAAACCCTCCGTAGCATTATCAGAAGATAAATACGGACCAAGAAATAATACATTTTCAATACACGCAGTACCTGCTGTGCTGTACTACGAATAGCAAAAACTATAGAATACTGTAATTCTGGTATTCGCCGTTGTTTGCAACTTTTACAGCTCTGAATTTCGCTGTGTGTGCTGCCCTATGCAGACCTCAAGGTCCCGACAATCTGAGAATTTAGCCTGGGTGACCCCCTAGTAAGTGTGCTGTTGTAAATGAAGTAGATTCTGATTGTGTCGTCGAGAAATGCCGACCAAAAACGTTGGGCCCACAGAATTTACGAGTGAGGATGTTATTTTGCACCGGCCGGAAATCCGAAATGAGATTCTTTCAGAGGTACAACGTTTGCTGTTTTGCGATGTGCCTCATGCATTACACGATCTCAACCGTGCTCTGGGAGCTGTTCTACACTCGGGGTAGTCGATCACCTCCTGCGTGTTTTCACATTCATTTTACAGCTCGCAGTTTATGCACCTGTGCGTTTCGTAGTTTGCCCTTAAAAATGGGGTACTTTCTAAACTATACAGGTGTAACCATATTTGTCAAAAACATTGGCATCCTCCAGCTTCTATCTCTTGGGGGAAGGGGGGGGGGGAGGGTTCGCTGAGGACTTTTACGACTCCCTACAGGTCCAGTCCAAATGAAAATATTTGCAACGGTCACAAAAACGAACACGTGGTTTTGACTACAGATGGCCTTGAATCGCCGTACTCATTGGGGCCCGAAAAAGTTGAAAGGTCAGTTTGAAACAGTGCTTCAAAGATAGCACGTAGAACCACAATACACATAGTACACACAAACGTAGACACACGCGTAGGTGGGTGCGTGTTTCTATGGTCTGTGTTCCAACGTGCCATGCACTGTATATTGCACGGTAAACATGTGTGCTAGGCAGTTTTTGAATGAAACAGAGGGGGGGGGGGGGTCTCTCTTGCCGTTCCCCCAAAGCACTGGCATTCGGCCTAATGGTGCATTGTAATTCATGACGGGTTTGGTTTGACTGAGTACAATGGAAGGGGGAAGGGGCGAGAAGAGGTTCCCAACATGAGGCCCAAGGTCCGCACGCTTCCGCGAACATTTTGGTTACGGCCTCTGGTTTCCGATTGAACAAAATCTTGTCACTTCAGCCTTATATTTGCGTTATTTTTTCACCTATTCTGAATAATAACGTTTCATTCGAAAGTGATGCAGAGATGTGATTAGTCTCAACGTTTTCTTCTTTCCTCTGAGCCTCCCGATGCTGTCACTGAGTTGAAACATCGCCATCAAACAAAACGTTTGTCAGCATTTGTCGTACTGCAGTTCGGCATCGCTATCTTTCTCGAACCATACATCGAATACCCGGCGTATATGACTAAATATTCGAAGGATGACGAAAGGATCCGCGGACATGAACAGGATGGTATGAGGCCAGCATTCACTCCTTGCTTTCATGGCTTACGTACTCGCGGGCGACGACGCTTTGGTAAGCCTCCTTGTGGTCTTACGGCTCCTCACAGACACAATAGTTAGGGGGGGGGGGGGGGGGGAGGGCCTTCTTTCTTCAACAGCATGCCCGCCCACTGTCGCGGGCAGAATGTTTCGGACCATTACAACAACCAGGTTTTTTTTTTTTTGTTCAATCACAGGACTACAGCGGAGATTTGTGCAGCTCATTTCCATTTATTTGGTTTGAATACATGAAAAAAAAAACATGACACTGAGGAAGTAAATGGGAACAAATCGGGCTGACAACTGCGTAGCATTGGTAAAAATCGTGCACGTATGCGGGGCTAATAGATTTCAACCAACCGGTGTATACAAGTTTCTGTAGACAATTTTTTTTTCCCGGTGGCGATTTGTCCATATACTTTATATTAATCACCCGGCTCATACATGCGAAAGCCACGATTCTGAGGCATGCAAAAGTGAAGGACTTTCCTCCAACTTTTTCTGGGGCTTTTTAACGCCCAAATATATTTGAAGTACGCGGCTTTGGCTTTTAGGAGCGGAAACTTGATGTAACACATCGACGAAAACATTGGTCACACTGGAAGGACGGTCAACTTGCAACTGAGTGTCCTCTCTACAAAACAAACAAAACATACCTTCCCAAGCAGCCCAACCATTCACGTTTCTAATATCGGTTTTGTTACGTTTCAGCCCTATCGAATGGTAGCCGCCATGGCTCGGTAGTCGTACCCATGCATACCCTGAAACTTAGGAACGTGACACATTACACGCCAATTTACTGCGGCGGGTAATAATAACTGACGGCATTTAACGTCCCAAAAATCGATATATGATCATGATAAACGGCATAGTGGAGGACTCCAGAAATATCGACCACCTGGAGTTCTCTAACGTGCCCCTAAACCTAAGTACACGGGATGGGCGTCAAGTATTTTTGCCTCTATCGAAGACGCAGCTGCCACGACCCAGGAGTCATCTTTTTTGCTCAATACCGTACGTTAATCATAACTGATTTCACCATCGAACGACTGAACATACGACATGCATGGCCATTCAGGTTAAGTTTACTTTTTTCTAAAACAAGATATATTCGCTATAAAGCCTTTGGTTGATGGGGATACCAACACAGACAGCGTGATCATCTACCTTGAATGGAAGTGTTCCTGGGAACCACAGTCCCAATACTTAGTTCTCACAGTGCCCATCTTTCCAATGTTTAACTAGGCACGGAGACGTGTTCCTGAGAACCACAGTCTCAATACTTTGTTATCAGCATAGCCGGCTTTTAGGTGTCTAACTAGACACACAGAACTGTTCCTGGGAACCACAGTCCCAATACTTAGTTCTCACAGTGCCCATCTTCCCAATGTTTAACTAGGCACGGAGACGTGTTCCTGAGAACCACAGTTTCAATACTTTCTGATCAGCATAGCCGGCTTTCCAATGCCTCTAACTATACACACAGAACTGTTCCTGGGAACCACAGTCTCAATACTTAGTTCTCACAGTACCCATCTTCCCAATGTTTAACTAGGCACGGAGACGTGTTCCTGAGAACCACAGTCTCAATACTTTCTTATCAGCATAGTCGGCTTTCCAATGTCTCTAACTATACACACAGAACTGTTCCTGGGAACCACAGTCCCAATACTTAGTTCTCACAGTACCCATCTTCCCGATGTGTAACTATAGACACACGGACGCTTTCCTGGGAACCACCATCGCGATACTTAGTTCTCGTGGTGGCTGGCTTGCCGGTGTGTAACCAGACACACAGCCCGAGTCATCGCGTTCAATAATCTTGGAAAACGCGAGGAGGCGTGAGAACGGTCTTATCAAGGCCGCGCGTTTCACAGACTTCAGCATTAGATTGATGTTTGCTGGAAGTTTCCAGTGCAAGCGAAACTCGCCAAGCATGCACTCCTATCGCTTTACTTTCGCAGTGGGAGTCCGAACGGCGGATTTCATTAAGACGCAATGTGACCAGTTCTGCGGGTCACTTCTTTTTGGCTCTCCGTGTTGGCAAAGAAAAGCCAGTCGCATTGATTGAACCTCTAGTGTGTTAGCCACGTCCTCATTTAACGTCGTTTTATGAGATAAATTCCGATATTAAAACATCGTTGATGACACCACCTCTTTCGACACGCTGCTTTCCGCGAGCCGTGTCAAAAGTACAATTTTTCTTTGTCCGCAATGCATACTCCAAAGCGAAATTACACTCTACTTCTAGCCTTTCATTTGTCTCCATACAAAAAGAAAATCCGATTGGCTTCAAAAGATAGCCGTCACATCCCCGTTTAATTAAGGATAATTATTTCATAGCAAATAGATGTGCCACGACAATATTTCTGTTGCAATAGAAAATATTGAGTACTCTGAAATAAATCTGTGTAATATTGACGCATTTACCGACAGTTCACCGTTGGTCGCGGCAGAAAGGGTTGAGTGCCCGTAAAACTACACAGTTACCGGCAGTGCTGGGAATAAGCAGGTTATTTCATGCGTGCCGTCCCAACATTCCCATTTATTTTGTTAGCTGTTTTATATACTATTCCAACTCTTGCATTGTGTAATTTTTGTCAGATAACAAAAGTGCCACTGCGTGCGCGTGATCGTGCAAAAACGCCAACATTGTAGAATGTGAGAATGCTGCTAGTTTTTGCAGCGTGCAGAACAATGCTCGTAAAGTAAAAACCTTGGATTAACGTAAGGAATACGATAACACGGCATTGAAAATAAGCCCACATCTAATTTAGCAGAGAGCATTTCTGCACTTGATCAAGCCCCACGTAAAATCCTACACATAGGCAGGAAATCGGACGAAAAATTCTGTTTCCTGACTATATCTATATGACTTCACGTATAGACTTGATAGAAAGTGAATATTCTCGTTCCCCTCGAGAGGATGTTATTGTGAACGCCATATCATCGTAATAATTGAGCCTAAATTCAATTTCCTGGATATAACCAGGAAGCTAAGTAGTAAAAAATGTATACTTTCCTGGTTATACCTGGAGTTACAAGTCAATCTTCAATAAGAGCAATGCGCGCCGCAGATAACTACGCATTAAATTTTGCAGCTTTTAAAGCAGGGAAGAAAACGGGCACATGGTACGTATGAAAAGAAAGTGATCTCACTGCTTTCTTGACGTGAAATGTATTCATTGCCAAAAAGAACAAACTTTCGAGATTTTGAGCAGGAGTTTCACCAATTACTCCTCCTGAAAACTAGTGCCTTAAACATTGACCCGAACATTCTTAAATGGATTGAATGCTTTCTGACTAATCGCACTCAGTTTGTAACAACTAATGGTTATAACTCACCTCTTTCTAAAGTAACATCCGGTGTACCCCAAGGTTCCGTATTAGGCCCTTTACTCTTTCTTATATATATTAATGATCTCCCAGACAGCATTAACTCCGCTATAAGGTTATTTGCAGATGATTGTGTAATTTACCGCGAAATAAACAATGAATATGATAACCAATTTCTACAGTCAGACCTTGACACTGTCTCAACCTGGTGCAATAAATGGCTTATGACTCTCAACTCTAACAAATCTAAATGCATGTCAATAACCCGGCGATCTATTTCTCCCCCCTGTACCTACAGAATTAACGCCGTTCCCCTCCAGCATGTCTCTTCATATAAGTACCTCGGCGTTTACATTACCAACAATCTATCTTGGCACACGCATGTTACCTACATCTGTAATAACGCTAACCGAACGCTAGGATACTTACGCCGCAACTTTTCTCGCGCTCCGCTGTCCCTCAAAATTCTATTATACCGATCACTAATTCGCCCAAAGCTTGAGTACGGGTCCGCTATATGGGATCCCGTGCAGCAAAATTTAATTAACGCGTTAGAATCTGTTCAGAACCGCTCAGTTCGGTTCATTTGTTCTAATTATTCCCGTACTGCTAGCATATCAGAAATGAAATCTAACCTTGACCTACCCAATTTAACTGTCCGGAGGAAACTGGCGCGACTGCATTTTTTTCATAAGATATTTTTTCACAATCCATCAATGAAGCGAGACCTCATTTCACAACCGTCATACCACTCATCGCGCATTGACCATCCGCATAAGGTTGCCATTCCGTTTTGCCGCACCAAATTCTTTTCAGCAGCCTTCTTACCGAAAACAGCCGCCGATTGGAACCACCTTCCCTCTTCCGTTGTATCAATAACAGACCCTTTGTTATTCAAGACTGCAATTTCTCAGCAATGCTTGTAACTATACGCAGTTTCCATTATCTATCCTTGTCTTGTATGTGCTTGAATTCTTTACATTTTTAGTTGACTTCTGTTGCCTTCCTGATTTGCGCATCTGATACTTGTTTCTTTATTTCGTCTTTTTTTCTTGTGTGTTATATATGTTGTACCCACCCCCTCTGTAGTGCCCTACGGGCCCTGAGGGTATTCTAATAAATAAATAAATAAACACTGCAGAGGTGACATTAGATGCGGGCTCCTGTTAGCACAAAGGATAATATCTGTTGTATGTGGCTGTCCATTAACGAGGGATCTTATGTGCCGATTCGCCACGAATAAACTACATAGTTTCCTTATGTGGACACCTTGTGACGCACTAACGAAAGGACAAGAAATTTCAGATATTAAAAAAAGCAGGCTATGACGACAGCAGCGTGACGGGTTACAACCACTGGATACATAACAGCAGACTGCACAAGATACGCCGGCCCACATCTAACACGTACATAGTGACAAAGTATTATGCCTCAAGACTAACGCTGTATGTCACACGCAAAAAAAAAAAAAAACGTTGCCTAAGTTTCTGTTAGAAGGGCTGGCTTATCTTTTTTTATTTTTGGTGTGTATATTTCGGAATCATTTTTATTTTGTCATATACTTGCCAATCAGATGAACGTCAAGGGTTTGTTTTTACACTTAGTTGACGTCCTAAGAGCATTTGAAGATTACGGTCTACCTTCATTTTTTTTTTAACGCTCCTGCCTTCTAACTATATGCTTTTTCGACACGCGTGCCCTTGAGTGAGTAAAGTAGTTTGAGACGAAACTACAAATTTGTGGCTGCTTAGTGCATACCAAGGTGATCTTAGCGCATATTTTTTAACCTTGCGTCTCGATAATATTCGGATAATGTGCCTACCATCGAAGTCGTACACGCGCATACCAGCTTTGATATTCTGCATTTCAACGCTTTCAGTACGAAATAAGTGTACTTGGGTTACCGTCCTGGTGGCTCGGGAGCCCACGACATTTTGCCGATGGACAAAATGTCGTGTGTTCGAGTCCCAACAGAAGTGACAGAAATAATAACGCAAACTACAGAAAGGTGGGTCGACTCTACACGGCACGGCGTAATGCGAACTTTCAAAAATATTGGCTACTGAGAATGGTAACTACCCTCTAGCCAATGGGTAGTGCTGCTCTAACTAAAGTGTTTAAAACTGATTACGAGCAGGGCACAAACTGTGGTATTCGAAATGGTAAATGGCCTATGTTTCCTTCAAAGACGCCCTGAACAACCCCTGTAAAAACAAGGAACGAGCGTTTTGTTCGCCATTTGCCTTTCCCGCCATTCCAACACAAGTCGTCATGCGAGCGCTTTGTTTGCGTGACGTCATGAGAAAATGAGCTCTCATCACATTCGTAAACGATATCTGTCGTCTCCCGCTTTGCTTTACCACGCATTCCCACGCCTTTTCTGCCCTGTCTCGCATTATTATCGCGTCCGATAACCTGACTTCTTTCGTGCGCTTTTGAAAGCATAAGTGCAGATAACAGCGTGCAATTGCAAAGCACGTATTTTTTACAAGCTGCAAGCCATGCGGTAATACGTTGGCTACCTGATTTATTATTAAATAATTCGCAAAAAAGAGAGCATTGGTAGAAACGGTAGTGAAGTGCGTAAACGAAAGTGCTTGTACGTTATTGAACTTGGAACCTTTAGAAGCCTGTGAAGTGTGCGACGCTGGAGTGTCACTTGGCGGTCTCATCTCGGCAAGTGCAGTATCCCCTAGCGCCGAGGACGGTAGTTATAGCACGAGAACAGGACGACGACACAGAGACAAGAAGGACACGAAAGAATTGTCTCTGTGTCGTCGTTCTGTTCACGCGCTATAACTATCGTCATGCCATATCAACTAGCCCAAGCTGCCACACTCCCGAGGACGGCCAACATTGGAGGCTGTTTTCCATGCAGTATTAGCGGCGGAAAACGGCAAGGTGGCCGGATATCCGCGGAACGACATACGAATGGCAACTCGTGCTATAAATACCATGCGCTTAAATTTAATGAAGAGCTGAAGCACTTCGGGTGCTCAAAAATAATTCAAAGTCCTTCGCTATAGCATCATTGATTTTTAACCCTTTTTGAAGAAGTCGCGACAATGTGGTAGCATGGTTAGAAGGATTGTGAAGGCGAGAAAGAAACCACTCTAGTGTTTCAACTCGGTGTTTTGAGAGCCCCCTAAAGTAGTTTCGTCCATGGTCGAGTGTAGCATAAATGCTCTGGCACTTAGTGGTCTCATTATAACAAGCCCCTTTCCACGCGAATGAAGTGCACCCAAAACTATAAGTACACTGGCCTCTAATCAGACATTACTAGAATCTGGAAAAAAATGCCCATGTTCAAACCACTCCAGGCTATCGGGTTGTCTAGACGACACTCCTGAAATCAAACGCAAGCACTCACGTTCGGACTGGCCGTCGTCCACGGGCTTCATCGCGGTCGTCCAATTCCGCAAACACTCCGGGTCCAAGAGTGAGGGCGCGTCCGCTAAGAAAGCCACGGGTAAGGTATCCGCGAAGATGGTCTCCGAGCTTCCGACGGCACCTCGCGGGGTGGCTTCACCAGGGCGTGTCTACCACACGCACCAGGGTCGGTGTAACGCATCGGGTCGGGGGAGGAGCGACCGTGAAGCCACTGTCTGTCGTCGAAGCTCGTCAAAGCGAGCTGCCGACGAGTGCACGTGTGGGCAGCGGACGAGCGTTCCTTTCTGTGACAGAGCGTGCAGTGCGGCTTCATCCGCGACGAATACCCAGATTGGGACAGCTGGCGTTGCGCTATCCGCAGCACGTGCATTCCTACTCAAAGCAACGAGCATGCGCGCTTATCGATGCAGTATCCCACTCTCTCTGTCTCTTTCCTTTGCCTTCCTTTCTCCTTCTGTTTTTTTATTAGTGCTGCGCGTTGTCATTGCCTTATTCCGGCAAACAACAACGAGTTCGCTTGGTCAGCAAAGTGCGCAGCAAATAGAGCGCACGTCCGCCTTCTCCGCCCGCAGCAGTATTTTGTCCTATTGTACCTACCACGATGGTTTAGTGCTCATGGCGCTCAACTGAGGGCCCGAAGGTGGCAGATTGCTTGACGTCCATGTGTCCTTGGTTCAAGTGCACGTTAATGATGCCCAGGGTGGCATGTTCGTAGGCGAGATTTTCTCTTGGGACGTGGAAGCCAGTGTTACATCGTGGCTTAGGGTAGAGGGACATCCCAGTTGTCCCTTGGGTGACTGCAAGTGCTGTCGAGCCTTTAGGGGGACAAATGCCCCTTTCGCACCCCCCTGCCGATGCCAGGTGGTCCCAATTTCCGGAGCCTTCCTCTACGGCGTGCTGCGTAATCACACGGCGGTTTCGGGACGTTCAACCCCAACAATGCTTATTACCTTTGCTCTAGGTAACTGATCAATTTGTGGCCATGAATGATTCACCCGTGTCACTTACGGACCTCCGCATAATGACTTACCTAGACAAAGCTTCCGAGAAATAGGGAATATAATAAATCTCTTTCTTAAGGTGAAAACCTTTAGGTACTTCGAAAAAACGTAAAGTGGCAGTAGTAGAATAGCCAACATATTATCGCAACGTTTCGACGTCACGAATCACCGATGTTCGCGATTTCGTTGGGATGCTGCGTAACGTGACTTCACATGGTGACATGCATTAGCACAAGTGACACTGTCGCTTGTTCAAAACTAGGCTGATTCCGGATGGACTGCAAAACTGGGTGAGGTCTGGAAAAGTTGTAACGCATACGATCACGGTGGCAAGTGCTACTCAACATTAGGCGCAGAAGGTTGTTGGGGAGGTTGATTTGGGGTTCAAAACAATAGACGAAGAACAAAATGAATCTTTAAGTGCCTGGTATTTGTATGATTTCAACTGCCCCGCCATTTTGCAACTCCACGCCAATGGCTCTTAACATACCATTCACAGTAAAGATACGCCTTGACCAGCACTATAGTTTCGGAATCCGTCAAGCAACTGATAATATACCTATATAAAGAAACCACCAATATGCGCTGCATTGGGTGGGGGGCTGTACGATTTGAGACCTTATTTAGATTCGGTGATCTTAGCTGTTGATTTTCTTTCTAAATTATTCCATTCTTTACGAAAGTATGTGTGCGCACTTGGGCTATGCAGCGATGTACGGCATCGATTTGCTCTTTTATGCCTTAACAAATGGTGATAACCCTCAGAGTTGTAGCCAGAATTTTTTTTCTTAGGATGGGCGGAGGCTAAGGACACTTCCTTTTGGCTACGCCAGCAATGCGTGCCGACGCTGGAAGAAGTATTACTTAACAGACCATTTCAGTTATGCGTTAACATGATCGAAGCATCAACCGCGAAACCGACATCCACTGTCATCATCGTTAAAGAGGGCCCATGGGACGCCCTCTCCCTGGCTTCGCCTTCGCAAAAGCGATAGTTAGACTAGAGCTTTTGTTAGGGCTAGTTGGTACATTCTTAAAACATATATCAGGAGCGTTTCGAATTGGGCTTGTGTGTAATTTATCAGGACGTAAATAATTACGCACACGAAACAGAGTCAGTTCAGTTGAATAAACTTTATTGGCCTATCGATTTTATCCGGGCCTAAGCTGATAGAGATCTGCTATTCAAGGAACATCTTCCGAGGTCCACGGCGACAGCCCTGGCCTGCTGCAAAAGTAAAAAAAAAAAGAAAAGAAAACTGGTGGACAGACGAAGCCCTGCAGACTTGCGCTTGCTCTAACCATTTGTATTTCGTCTACTGGCCAATTTCTTACGAGGCTGAAATGGCTTTGGCCAGTTAAAATAGAACCAGACATTTCGGTGCCGATTTGGTTTTTTCCTCAGGATAGTCCACAGCTAGACGTACAGCATTGCTGGGCGGAAAAACACTCAAAAAAGGCGTCGCCTTCCCTTAGTCTGGCTTTTTAGTCATGCGTCTTGAACGGTAAATTCTCGTAGCCCTTTCCACGCGTCCGGGTGAGTAGAGACGTTACGTTCACTTATGTAAAAATGTAAACAGTTCCCTTCACCCAACTGCCTCCAACTTACCTTTTGCTCATTATCTCATGTCCGCCGTTCAGCTCTCAGCTGTTGGATCTTGGCAGTCACAGCGGCCTTCTTTCACATCACTCTTCTTTTCCTTCCACCACCCCCCCCTTTTTATCTGTAAATATTTGTCCCAATAAAGAACCACTCACTACTTCGCCAGGGGAGGAATTTCTAGCTACAATGCGTCCCCGCGTTCGACCAAGCAAGAGTGCTTTGCTTCGCACGTGGACGACGACAGTCCCGTCATTGTGGGTGCACGTACGGTCCCACACCCATAATTGGTCTTTCCAGGAAACGCCATCTCGAGCGGTGGCTGACGAAGGATCTTTTTTTGTCTGTCGCCTTCCAAGTCTTCAGAGCTAATTTGGTCGCATGTGTATTCAATGCTCTGTTGGCAGTAAGTGCTCGTCGTTTCTGTCTACCTGATCCCTCTTAACGGGGCACCGCAACAATAAAGAAAGGCGAGTCGAGGGTCACGGTGTCTCCGAAAGCGCTCCGGCTCAATCAATGCTACTCAGCCCGTCTGCGCCTGACCCGATACATGTGATCACGTGACCATAGGTCGGCAAAAAAAAGTGAACCTCATTCGTAGTCACTCACTGAAATATAATTGCTACATTCATTGGAGGTTGTGGCCAGGTACTACACCAGGATAGGCCAATCCTGCTCTGGTGAGGGAGTGCCTTACCGGCAGCTGTTCGCCAGTGAGGCCGCACTCTAGACCTCTTGTATTTTTTTTTCTTCTTTAACAATTACTTCGTCATGCGTTTCAAGTAAATGTGCGATTCGGAATGGTTCGGTATCTGCATTCGTCCCCGAAAAGCACACATCCGAGCTGTCTGAAGTTCTTCAAGCAATCCCTAATGTAGGTCTGGCGCTGAAAACGCACTTCACCGAGTGCAAATTCGTGCCTTTACTAAAGCATACAACACGCAGTGACGTAAATGTGCTGAGCCAGTCATATATTCGGAGAAATTTCGTAAGTCACATAGCATCCACGTACATGGTAACAAATGAAGACATCGCACGGCAACATCTCTCTCTATACATAAAAAATTTACATATACAAAACCAGTGAGCTGTAGCGTATAAACTGATGGACTTGTCGTATTTTTAGACAGCTGTTCGCGAGAATGTTCACAGGTGTGTAGATGAACAGGTGCAATTGTTCTGACATTCAAATGGTTTCCTTTCCGTTCCGCAATAAGTTAGGACCGGGAGAAAGCTAGGGGCAATAGAAAGTATGATTGCTCCCACATGCATCATAATATTATTCCCTCTTAAACAAGGCATAATGCTACACATCTAACCTGTTCGTTACTATCGCTGACCGACTATTTCGGTTTTATAGCAGAAATGAAATATCAACCATTCCATTAAAACCCTGTCCAACTATCAATTAAATTACAACAATTACACAACCATCCAAGTTTAGCTTACGACGTACAATGATAAACCGTCCCTAAATGGTACGGCCAGTTTTGTGCTGTTGACGTACGGTTGCTCATTTATTGCGCTGTGTCGGCATACTGCTACCTATCCGGTCATTTTTCAGCGTTGCCTTTTCTTAGCATATCATTTGTTACCCACGTGGCACGTACTTCTATGCTAGTTTACCAACGACAACTTCGTTTTTCACAGCGTTCATCAAAACAGCGGTAAACATACGTTGCTCCGAAATTTTATGTTTTTTTTTTTATTTTCAGTAATCCGTACCTGTTTGTGACGCCTGGCGGTGATATACAGAGATAAGAGACCCGGGCACCGATTCTGTCGGGCCATTCATTTTTCTGTATTTCTTTTTCTGGCAGTCTCGGTATATATATGCCTCCAGGCTGAAAAAAAAATCGGCCAAAATTCAGCGTGGTTGGTTGTTCCTCAAGAGCCCTGGCGCAACCCACTACGGGGGATCGGCCATGAAACAGACTGCACCTCATCTATGAAATGAAAATTTTTTTACCAGGCGAGATGTTTAGATATAAATGTTTTAACAAAGCACAGATTGAAAAATTTTGTATTAAAGATAGAATAAATAAAGGAAATAAAAAAGAGAACCCCACAAGCTAATATGGTTGGAAACAAAGTTAATTTATGCCTAGGCTCAACATTCTATTCGTTTTGGTTCATTTAGAAAATCGCACACGGTCTCGCAAATGTTTCAGTGGCTGAATCATTTTTCAGTTGCTTCAAATTAAAGCACCACCGGAAGAGATAAATTTAAAGCAAACCTACAGAGGGGTTCTTTTAACTGTCTCTTTCACTGATATGTAAATAACCTGCATGTTAAGAAGAAATTATGCAGAGATTAACTCGCCGTCATTTCTTTTCAACTTGCTGGTTGTTCGTCGTCCCTTGATCACTTTGTGCTCTGTCGTCGTCGTCGTCGTCGTCGTCGTCGTCGTCGTCGTTGTTGTTGTTGTTGTTGTTGTTGTTGTTGTTGTTGTTGTTGTTGTTGTTGTTGTTGTTGTTGTTGTTGTTTGAATCCCACTACTCGCCACTGGTGCCCCAGAAATAGAGACAGCAGTTGGCCAATCAAACGTGTATGCGCCATATATGGAAGCTTGTTTTGCCCCTGCAAAAACATCATAAAAGCGTTAGGGCCATAGGAATTTCCTCTAAGCTGCATGTGATTTCCTTCGCATGCGATTTCTTCTAAGGAGTAAGAACACACGCAATTTCCTCCAAGAAGTAAGAAGGCAATAATTGTTCCAACAAATAATGTGCGTGTAATCATAGCTATACCACTGACAGGCGATACCTTGTGGGTATAAAAGGTGGTCTATAATACCATCAGCGTTAAAAAAACAGTCATACAAAAAAGTGAAAACAAAAAAAGCGTTGAACATATCTCTTGATATGATACCGCAAAATTCTTACTGCTTTAGGCATGGCCTCTGTAGCAGCAGCCTGTTTCTCAATAAAGGCAACACGTAGTCCTATCCGTAATTTCAAAAAATAAAAATTCAGCACATCTTCACGTGAGGCAATCAGGGGTAGCATGCGAAGCAGTCGAGAAAGTGGCATGGAGTTCCGTAAGAGTTTCCGTTGGAGTTTTCGTTTGCGGACTCGAATCGTCCATCATACTGTCACCGCCATGGTATGCACTGGTCTAATCCCGTGTTGGAGAGGTGTGTGAAAGGCGTTACAGAGCCGTTTGTGGGTGGTGTTGTTTTTATTTAGGAATGGGAGACAGAGAAGTTTGCGTGGTTGGCACGCTGCTCTTTTCTTGTTATTCATTCATCCCCATAGATCACTTTGATCGAAAGAAAGCGGACGCAGGCCAATTTGTACCGTTGAGCTACTGTGGCGTCTAAAGCCATGATAGTGGAGCATCAGACACACCTCGAAAGAACCATGCGCACCGGAACAGAGCCGTGCACAGCTATGGCGCGTGCGTAGCGCACTGTGGCAGGTGCATGCGCAACACAAAGAGGCGCTACTAGCGTGCACGGCTGAACGATGAAGTTAGGAATGCAAGTAGAGTAGATCGTAAGCTGCTTCCCATCTAACAAAACAAGACACACTCGGACATCTGAGCTTGGTCTCGCTTCTAACTCTCGCCCCGCCGCGGTGGTCTAGCGGCTAAGGTACTCGGCTGCTGACCCGCAGATCGTGGTATTGAATCCCGGCGGCGGCGGCGGCTTATTTCCGATGGAGGCGGAAATGTTGCATCCGCCTCATCCGAAAAAGAAATAAATAAAATTCTGCTTGTGTGCGTGCACCACTTGCTTTTATTGTCTGCTCATGGTTTCCTAGGACGTGCTTATCTCAACGAATGTATATACATTGCTTGTTTGAATGCGTAGTTGGCGCCATGTTTCTTGTTCTTTTTACCGTGTTATCGTTCCTTCGCACACCAACGTGCAAAGATAAGTTACCAATTGCCCAGCAGTCCGTAGTTACTGACCGGTTGCTTATGGTATCAACAGTCAGCAAACTGTCTTTTTGATGCATTGACATGACATCTCCGACGGGTATTTTTTTTAATTGCGGTAAAGCACTTTATCGACTCCGACACCTGAAAAAAACACGCTGAAAACTTACGTCACGGCGTGTATTGTAAAGCAGATTTGCGACCACAATGCAAGTCTATTATGCATTTTTACATTTTACTAAGCATTCTCATATCCCGTACATGTTCGCGTTAGTTGAGAATCTTTCTCTGAATTAGTTTTTTTTTTCACCTGTTTCTTTTTGCCTCTTCCCAATGCATCTGTAGCCAATGGCCCTGGTAACTTGCCTCTTGCTGGGAGAACTCTCTATCTCTTTAACTGTGAGACCCTAATATGTATGCTTGTTTGTACGTAACTAATGATATCAATTACCAAAAAGCTAGAGCTGAAACATTGGTAAGATCAGCCGGTTGCACGCTAACCTGAACTGCCCTTCCAAAACAATGGCAGTGCTCCGCACGGCAGGCTCATAAACAACTATTATTATGTGCATAACGTGATTGAAAACAAAAAAAAACAGCTGTAGTCATCTCCGCCGGAAACGCACCGGTAGGTAGACGGTGAATGCACGAAAATACAACGAAGAAATCACAGAGAATACATTGCGCCGCATTGTTTGCCTTGGGGTTGAAGCCACATGTGCGCGCACTTCCTCCCGTTCACCGACCTACATTGCTCTGTTGTGATTCACTGTGGTCTGTATACCGTGTTTATTTGGCTTTCCAACAATAGAATCAGGGTGTTCCCGACATATGTGTGTCATGAACACGACCCTGGATCATCATAACCAGCAGGCATACTCACGACGAAACCCGTCGCGGCCTGAAGGTTTAAAATTCAGAACTTTCAGCGTTCTAAAGCAAAATAAACCGATACCCGTGCGCGAGACTTCTCTTCAAGGATAAAGCGCAGGCAACACTAATAACAAGGGGGATTGAATAGCAACATACGAAGAATATTAAGAAAAAGAATGAAAGAACACCGTCCAAGCCTTCCATACACATGTTTAACGAGTGAAGCAAACCTGCAGCTACAGGTTGTTGCAGACGTAACAGCTGAAGCCAAAGTGCCTCTCGTCAAACTCCCGCCGAAAGTGGGCGTTGGCCCTGGCGAACTCACTCCCGCCATCGCAACGTTGACGCTGATCTGCCCGCAACGCCGCTTCCTCAAGCCGTCGTTCTCGCTTGCACTCGGCGCGGAAGGCCGCCGGCTCCTCGGTATGCTGGGGCTGATTATGCTTCAGCACCCAGTCTAGTTTTTGTGGCCGCCCTGCTGCGTCGTCCTGGTGAACATGAACTCACTCGTCAGCTGTCGGCGCTGTTCTTGGAAATTCTGCTCTTCGGACGTTCGCACTATCTGTGCCCTCCCCACGTGGACGTTTCATGTTGAAACTGCTGCGCTCAGGCTCGGTGGCACGGCTTCGAAAAGACGAACGAAGTCACCGATGGTGCTGCCAATGACATGTACACTTGGGTGTGAAGTATAGAGCGACGTAACTGATGGCACAACCGATAGAGGCCAGTAACGAAACTCGCAGCGAAAGTTGATACGCATTTATCCTGCGAATCTATCATTTCGGGACTTCATATCATTTCACCTTCATCAAAAATCCGCCTATGCGGCCAAGACTTGATACCGTGACCTTTTGGTTAGCCCTCTGCCACTAAACGCTTCACCATCGTGGTGATGACGAGCATAAAATGCACGTCATCATTATATAGCGCATCCGTCCTGGATGCGCTATACCTCGAACAACATGAATAACCAACAAGCCCGCCGTGCAACCTTAGTCGAATAAAATGCTCGTAACGATCACGGTGGTGAAATGGTTATGAGCTTGCAAGGGGCGAAAAAGCGTGGTGGTTTTCCGCCCCTTGCAAGCTTTCGAAAGTGTGCGTGCTAAACAGCAACAGGAATAGTCGATCGTGCAACATTCCTTGCCAGCACAGCTTTACTGAATGCCAATCTCACGCTGTATACGAGGTGCCATGGACATGTGAAAAGATTGAAATTGAAACTGAAATTTTATTCGGCAACAGAACATGTTACGAGGAGGGCAGGTAAAAGCTGCGAGAACAGCATGAGTAGCCCTGACCGCCTAGTACACAGGGTAGCAAAGAAGACGTGCGGCTGAGGACAACCGTAATAAAATATACTTAAGATAAACTGAACAACGCTTCAATGACTGAGCCAGACAGCATGCTTACAACGTTAAAAATGGCTATGATAGCCACATGGCTGTATACTGTAAATATTGTAAGTGCAGTCTTCTGTTCTATAAAATACGGTTTTTAAAAAAAAGCAGGAACGAAGAATAAAAGAGAGATTATAGGAGCATTTCTTTATCACGAAGGCCATGGATTAGCGCATCAGTACACCGTCACTTCTCTTTTCCAGGATAAAGTATTCTTTTCTAAGTGAAAAATATTGTTCATGGTGTCGCATGAGTCGTCGTGCATGAACACTGTTCTTTCCCTCTAAGCGGTACATAGTGACTTCAGTGAATTCAGTTGACAGCCAGTGCTCTTTCTTGTCCATTTTGTTTCTTCCTACCATGGTCGTCACAATACAACCACGATAGATCAACTCGCCTAAATCAAGCCATTGTTGCCCCTGAATATTTCTTAACAAAGCTTTGTTGCTCTTGCGCATTTCGTTTTGTGCTTGTATAAGTGTATAACAGATCCATAAATTAAAATATTTCTTTGTTAAGAGTTTGCCCTTCACTAAGTTTGTCTCTTTCTGTTGTGCCCTTACTTCCGACTGTGATATTTTTTTCATGTTACTGCCTGCATTCTGCCTCCCACTCTATTAAAGCAAATATGAAAGCAAAGTATCAAGAAGCCGCAAAGTTCCACAGGAGAATTTTAATTAACAGAGCTGCATTTTCGGCTATGAAATGCTTCCGCTCCCCGTGTTCTTGCTATGGTGGTTCATCACACCCAAGTGTACGTTCCCGCCAGTGACGCGTGTCAGATATTGACCACCGGAAATCACTTCATTAAACCGCTCACGAGTCATGTTAATCATCATCGTAATCCATTACAAATATTGGTTCTTGGACTCAGTGGCCCAAAGATGCACCCATTTGCGTTATACTTCTTTATCTGTGAACTGATAATGCTACTGTTTTAAAGGGACACCAAAATGAAACAATTAACACATTGGAATTGATAACTTTTAGAGTCGGTTACAGACTAAGCTTAAATTTCAGCTCTGCCTCAGTGGTCATCTTCCTACCCAGACAGAATTTTAATAAATGTGTGTGTTTAGAAAAAGTGGGTAACAATTAAGTGTACTAGGTACTCTACTATGGGAAGGTTTAAAGCCGTCCCGTGGGCCTCACATTTGATGAGGCCCGGTTGGAACAAATATCACAAATGTGACTCCGCACCACTGAATGAAATTTTAATAAATGTGTTTAGAGAATCGTTCCACTAATGGCAATTGCTTATTTACATGACGTCAATATTTTTCACCTAATTAATGTATGGGTCTTGTCCGCGCAGGCACGCGTTCATTTCGATAGTTTTAAGCCAAAATATTTTGCCTGTTGGCAAATTTCATCATAAATTCTAACTTCACCACTGAGCCAAACGTAACCATTTAACAAGATACCGCGAACTTGTATTTCATGATATGCGAAGTGTTTCTATCATCAGTGAAAAAGTGATTGTGCTTTGAAAGGAAATCGTGAGTTATTGCTCTGTTGCACAGGTGAATGACAGGCGCGCTGCAGTACTGGGGGCGGAACGCGTAACTGTTCTTAAGTTGTAAACGACTGTAATCTAGTGGTGTTAACTTCGTCATCATAGGTTTATTATTCCAGGACAAAGGCAAGGTTAGGTCCACTTTACATATTGCGAGCCGAAAGTCGAGTGTACATATCCAAATCCAAAGTACATTTATGGTACTTCTGCGAAATTGTCTGAACGAAATTCCCTGAAACTTCGCATACGTTGAGCCCCTGGCCCCCCTCAGAGTGCACTGCACTTAACTTTTACTGATTATGAACCACGTTGACCTCAGTAAATGGTGTTAAATTTTATGACGTCATGTCAACTGGTTTCAAGGTGGCATCGCCATCCGAGTTTTCCTTTTGCCCGTCTTCTCGCCGGCCAAGCGTCTTCTCGCGGTGATCTTTGGGACCACGGTGCACACGGACCTCTGCTCAGTCCGGTCAGTATCACAAGCGCTTATGTCAGAGCCGACAGCGCAATGCTAGTGACGTCACGCGGAGTTTCCACGTGACGAAATCGGTGGGAAATTTGAGCGAACGACAAGCGGCGGAAGGCACAGGGGTCGCTGTCCTGATTGTCAGGCAAGACGATGCGTCCATTTCCCGGGCACGAGCAAAGCGTTTAGCATTTTCAAGCTCTCTCTCTCTCTCTCTCTTTCTCTCTGGGCTTATCGCTTCAAAACGAGTTTCCAAACACACCGGGATCTCTCCTCTACTGTGCAAGAATAATTAGGTGACGCTGGAGCTAAGCCCACAGGATTTCACGATGTGCGAGGTACGAATACGTTAAGTAATAGACATGCTGCGAGTGAAGTGAATTGCTGTACTTCGTTTGAGATACGCGTTGCAAGGAGGCTAAAACATAATGTGCCAATGAGTCTACGTTGGGCATCGAGCAATATGAACTGATAAGATTAACAACCAACTCATCGCATGTGTGGCATCCTTTCGAAAACTTTTGCTTCACTAAATTGCGCTTGATACATAGCACTCGTGAAAATCGGGTCAAACATGAATTTATTGGGGTTAACGCTGTAAGCTGAGCCCGTTTATGTTATTGCCATCTTAATTGTACAGTAATTAAGTGTTTGCTGTTGCGTAAACGCTTGACTACCGTAGAGAGCGGCGTAACACACCTAGGCCATAGATGTAGAGGCCCGTAAACAAGCACTGAGAATTCGTGATGTCACGGCAAGTTTGCGTTGAAACTGATGGGACGCTACTTGCGTTTATGCGTTTTTTCTGGCTTGCCGAGCACCCTCTAACAGTAACAGGTGTTTTTCTTGACTGTGTGTGGGAGAGTTGATCGGAAGCGCAGTTTATTAATTCAACTCCCAATTTTCCTTTCTATGCACTCTCAAGGAACCGCATGTGTTCAGATCGAATTGGTAAGAACCCTTCCCTAACGTGCCCACAAGCACTCCCTGCTCATCTTGGGGACGTCAAGGGACACAACGAACGAAGGAACGTCAGAAAGAAAAAGAAAGAAGGAAGAAAATAGAAAAAGAAGGAGAAAAGAAAAGAAAAAAGAGAAATCTACGTAAAAAGAAACGAAAAATCAGGAAGAAAAAAAAACAGAGAAAAAGAAAAATACCTAAAAAGAATAGCATAGGAAGCAACAGAACGACGCAAAAAAAAAAGAAAAGAAGAAAGAAAGAATAACGCATCACTTTCGTCCGTTTTACGTGTTGCTGTGCGTTTTACGTGTTGCTGTGCCATGCGATTGCTAAATAAATAATATTTTACTAAGAAATTGAGTTTTTTTACGCTCTAATTAGGAAAAAGGACGAGCTTCTTCACAAATTGCTTTTTAATACGTAACAGATATTCAGGGTTGGCCACGTCACGACCTACATACGGCCACAGCCGACTATGTACGATGCAATCTTACTTTACTGCAAAATGCGGAACAGTCACCAAATGTGCTATAGCTTGGTCCAAGAGTGTTTTGCGACATTTCGATAAAGGTGACTCCTAAATTATTCCTACATTGCTATTTACTGAACGAACACACTTGGTTCTCACAGAAGCTGGGGGCTTGCTTCATCTCAATGAAATTATTATTATTCTTTCAAGCATTGTTCTATACCTACCGAAAAATGAGATCTATCCAGGTGACATATGGTACAGCGAATACATGAAAAATACAACGGGTTAAAGTTTTGATAAAAGAAATCTTACCACTACCCGTGATGAAAACTTTCACATATCGGTATACGAGAAAAGGTTTTACACGTGTTTAAAAAAAGTTAGATTTCTTGTTTTGTTGTCTTTTTATTTCCGGTGTGGCTTACAATAATTTCTGTATCGTGACGACGTCACTATTTTTCTTTCCGTATAATTACTTAATTGCATGCAAACACATATGCGACACAAAATAAATTCTGTCGAAAGTTTACGTTTGTTCGTGTTTTTTTTTTACTGCTGCGTTCATTCGAGTCTGCTGATTCTCTTTTCGAACGTGGCATAAACGCACCAGCTTTCAGCGTAAGTACACGAAAAGCAACACCTTATCATGGCGAGGCGACGTGACGTAGTGTCCGATTTCTCACTTGACCGTTCCTAATCTACATGCGTCAATGATTTCGTAACTGACTCGCAATTTGCGGCGGGATCCTACGGACGAACCACAAGCTACAGCCGCCACCCACCAGCGTTGCATATAATCAACAAAGCACATTTTATCCGAGAATCTATCTTAGGCTCGCCTTTAAGGAAGCACGTGTTCGGACTTCATTATGCTCTATGCTATCACGGCCACCGAAGGAAGTTGGAGGCATTGACGTTAGTAGCATCGCGAATAAAACCAAACACAAAAAAGACGTGTGAGCAAATCAAACATCTAGACCAGATTCAACGCCTTGTTGCTATATTTGCGCATGAGACACCCGGCAAAAGCAGTTTGAGTTTCTGCTACACCAGCAAAGAGCAGCACTTCGCATGCGTGTGCCCTTGGAATACAAATTCAACGTATCGCTGAACTGAACGTGTCCTGGGCGCGTTAGAGAAACAGGCTCACAAGTTGACTCATCGAATAGGAAAGCATTCAATGGAGAAGGAGTAGCTCGCCGGAATAGCTCGTGGTCGGTAAACAGTTCTTCGTCGAAACTACGCACTACCTCTCAAATCGATCTTCCCACTGAAAGCATTGGCCTTGCGATCACGCTATAGAGTACTCACGCGTGAAAACCGGAAAGCATAACATGGAACTGTCATCTGCGCTCACCACCTTTATGTTTACACTCTAAAAAAAAGAGCGAGTAAAAGGGTGTCTTTTTGTCCCACAACAATAATCGTCATCTATATTGCGTTCCATCCTTGCGCTATCGCCCCGCGCCCGGTACATTCCGGTCACGATCGACATGCCCAGTATCAGGGTTACATTGCGTTCTCAATAAGAAAGTGACCAGTGCCAAGTTTTCAAGAAAGGAAGCGCACGCAAGCCTGATGACGATTATTGTTGTGGGACAAAAAGACACCCTTTTTACTCGCTCTTTTTTTAGAGTGTAGCCATACTTGCAGTCTATTGTGTTCCCTGTGACCCAATATTAACGGAGTGCAAAACGTAACTGAATTAGTCACGATTTGAAAGAGCACTTGGTTGGGGAAGAATGACATATTAATTCCCGCCGCAGCGGTTAGTCGTACAAGGTCCTTGGCTACAAAGGCCTACAAAGTCCTTGGCCTTGGCCTACAAAGGTTAGTGCTGCTCCACCGCTGAAACGAAGGTCGTGGGATTGTATACCGGTTGCGGCGGCCTCGTTTCGGCGAAATACTTGAGCCCCATGTTTTTTTTTGTTTTTTTTTGTTTTTTTTTTTTGACAACCACTACAGCGTCTCTCATAAACCATATGGTGCTTTCGGAACATTAATCCCCTGATATACATGACGTTGAAGGATTTGTTTCTCGCTCACCTTCAATGCCCTTTCTATAAGTGTTTTCTCCTACTTTCAATTTGCCCTACCGTGGTGTTATAGTGGTCAAGGTACTCGGCTGCTGACCTGCAGGTCGCGGGATGGAATCACGGCTGCGGCGGCTGCAATTTCGATGGGGGCGAAAATGCTGTAGGCCCGGGTGCTCAGATTTTGGTGCACGTTAAAGAACCCCAGGTAGTCCAAATTTCCGAAGCTCTCCACTGCGGCGTCTCTCGTAAACACGTGGCGGTTTTTGGACGTTGAACCCCACATATCAATCAATCAATCCTCCTTTCCAATAACTTTTTGACCAAACACGTGGAATGTCAGCACTGTATGCGTTGAGCCAGTCAGAATTTCGCAGTTTTATGATAAATACTGCTCTCTTTGCGTGCGCAGCCACAAACGCAGGAAACGAACTGAAATTAGTTTACCGTGCAGGAAAGCCGGGCGAGACAAGACAGACTGAGCGTGCGACTGCGTGGAAAAATAAGGTAGGCGACGATTCCCAACAGATATCCCTCGTGTACCGACAAGTCGAGAGCCTATTTTATCCTGACGTCGTGTGAACAAACAGCTGGCGTCCCGAATTCTGCGGTAAAAGAGGGGAAACGCCCTGGGGGAGAATAACGCGCTTGTTTTTAAGGTTTTCTGAGGTCGTTTAGAGGCCCTTTAAGGGTCCTTGCATTGCTCACAGTTCTGTTCTCCCCTTCCACCCAAGCCTTTCTTCACTGGCTGCATTTTATCAACAAAGAACTTATGCATACAATGACTTGCGTCATCCCTTTCGGCGTGTTGCGGGCACAAATGCAGAACTCGTCGAGTGCGGTGACACGTGTGTCTATTTAAGGCTTAATCTGTGGGCTTTGTTGCTAGCACACGTGTCGTTCTCGCGTTTTCCCGCGTTCTTAAAAAAAGGCGGTGCTTCGAGGCACGCACACACGAAGTCGGACACTTTTCCGAGGCTATCGCAGCCCAGCTCGCGCCGGAAGCGGTGACGTCATTGCTTTGGAGGTCGGCGAGAAAGTTCTTCGAGAGAGTTTCGTGCATGCACCGCGGTTTTTAAAGCATGATGCCAAGTTTTCTTTTGTTCGTTTGTGGCAACATTCAAATCGCGACGTCAGTGGCAGCCGTTTCGCCGTCCTTGTTGAGATCGCGTGCGTACAGCAAATCACGAAACTGGAAGGAATACAAAGGAAAGCTATGAGGTTCATTTACAACAAGTACAGACATACAGATTCTCCGACTAAACTAATTAAAAAAGCTGGATTACTTACTCTAATGAATAGAACAAGGTTAGCACGTGCCAAATTCATACATGAATTAATCCATGGTCATTTAAACATTGATGTATCCGCCTATCTTACGTTTGATCAAACTAGAACAACACGCCAAAAACACCCAATGAGACTTAACGAATACTCCAACACAAACTGCTTTAGGTACTCATTCTTTCCGATAGCCACTAATGAATGGAATAAACTGGATCCGAGTATCTCCAGCACTACCGAATTAGCAAAATTTCTAACCCTTGTCGAAAATGAACTTTGTATTATGCAAACGGAATCACCTGGTTGATTTTAATATGAGTGTTCGTGTGAACATTGTACAAGCGAAGTGTCATGTCATCATATTTTTTCTTTAAGCAATTTTTAATACTGAATTCAGGTGAAGAGAAATCGATCTGTTGATTCTTGAACATATTTCTGTTTTTCAGTGTGTATAAATTTGCCCTTCCTTGAAATACTTCGCCGTATTGTAGGGTAGTTTCTTATTGCTGTAATTTCTTGTTGTGTTTCTTGATAAATATGCCAATATGTCAACCAATGTGTCAATCAAGTCGCTGCATTTATTTTCTTCTGACAACTTTTCTTTACACTAATGTTTTATGCCTTCTTTGATCTGAAATTGTTAAATGATCCGATTCTGTTAGTTTCATTCTGTACTTTATCGCGATGTATGTCTTTATTGTGTACGTATTCGAATTTTTATGTTCACGCCCTTCCTGCTAAAATCCCTGAAGGGATTGGCAGTATGTCGAAATAAATAAATAAATAAATTTGGTTGACTTGGCATTGTTTCGCATTGTACTGGTCAGGGTCAGCCTGCTTGTTGCTGGACAAACCCACCGATAAACATTGACGAGTGATGTCCCACATAAAAATACGTTCCTTCTTATAGGAAACAAAAAGTCATGATATGCTCTCACACTAAAGCTTCACTTTTTTTGCGGCTTTAAAATTTTGTTGTTAATATATGGTGCTTAAAGCCGATTTGCCATACTGCAAGTATGGAACCGTACCGTATTCCTGTGGTCATCATGTGGCTCTGATAGACAGCAAGAAATTTATTAGCTATTTTGACATTTTCATGCGAGGGTACCCAGTAGAAGTATAGTTTAAAAGTTTTTAATGAAGCTGCATTTCGACCATGGTGGTGCGGTGTTACTAGCCAGTTACCAGCCATTACTACTACTACTTATCAGCCATAACTTCTTTTTTCGACGAGGTTCAATCACACTTTATGCTTTTGTATGTGTGCATACACATGCAAAATTGAAAAAAATTTGGGGAGAGGCTGAGTTTACCTTGAGTTCGTCCTTTTTAATGTGCTCTAACCAGCTTGAATTGTCTTCAATACCACATTGCATCTTCGTCTTTCCACGAAGCTGTCCCCGATACGTTCTCTGATGATATTGTATACAGTTGTGCTCTCACTTACTAATTAAGGTTTGCTTTGCTACTTCTTTATTCACTGCGAACATTATTTTGTAATTTCTTTAGTCACTCTGTCTGTGCTGTATTGGGAACAAAAAAAAAGTCACCCCAACTATACGCCTTTTCCAGACCATTAGGACGAAGTTGCCCCCAGCCACTTACATTAGACATGCATGGACTTCCGACGTCTTACATTCCGGGAACGTACATTTCCGAGTGTCTTTCTCCTTCTTTCGATTATGACACGCCTACAGCTTGTATCCCGATGTCGCCTCGTTGGTGTACAATGGAGTAAGCGACAGTCTGCCAGAGACATTACAATTGCATACCCCTGTCATTTTCAGCTAAGGATGAGATGAGTTCGATATTTCCACAACACTCGCAATGACTTCGCTCCTCACTGCTCGCTTTCAATCATGATGAATGGCCCTTTTTCTTTTCTTTTTTTTTCGTTCTTTTAAGGCGACCGCCTTAGACGCCTCGTGGAACGAGAAAATTGACCGGTGTCGGCACCATAGACACGAGTGGCGCAAGAAATCCTCAGCACGTGGTTACACCACCGTATGACATCTTCATGACGTGACAGATTAACGAATTTCGAGACGCCATTATGACATCATCATTGTGTCACTGTGCTGTCTCACAACGTAACGTCGCGTGCTGATGTCATTCCATGGCAACCTCGCTTGGTCAAAAGTAGAGTGATCACAGGAAGGGGAACGAAGGAAAAGGAGGGAAGAAGATCCAGGGATGTTAACTAGAGCTGTAAAGACAGGTATGCTACCCTGCACAAGTGAAAGGGAGGAGATCTAATGACGAAGAAGCAAGGAAGAGAGGAAACAGCACACACACTCAGTCTCACTCCACAGTCGTCCTAACACTTTAGGTCTGTAGTCGCCGGTGCAAGTCTATTGCCTTCAATAAGTTGAGCACCACCTTCGTCGCCTTGCCCCGCGATGGCCTCTGAGGTCGGCATTCAAGAATGGTTTCTGCCGTCATCGGTCTCTAATCTTCGTAAGCTAGAGCGGCTGCTAGAAATGTTCACTGCACATTGTAGAGAGGACAGGGTCGGTGCAAAGCTAGGTGCGGTGCGGAAACTTCCCGATGCCTCCTTTTCTGGAAGCAGGGCAAAACCGCCTTAGGTTCAGAAACTTTCAGATGGGTGACAGGAGCGGATCAATACCTAGAAAGTAAAAAATAAAAGCTGGCTTTCACTTCGAGTCATATAATGGGCGAGTGCGTGAGTGACCGTGTGCACTTTTTTTGTCTATTTTCTCGTGTCCTTGCACACAGTCATATATGCGTGACGCTTATGTGCAGTGCACATATCATGCACTGTATGTTTATTATTCGCTTGGTTCCCAATTGTTTTTGTGTGGTATTTATTCAGCAATATCCAATGTAGTATACTATATGTTGCCCTATAGAGCCGATTATCGCTTTGTTCTGTCGAAGCTGTAATTCCGTGAATAAACTGTGAAGAAGTAAATTCTTTGAATATTTATTCAAATTATCTTGTCGGGCTTAAGGAGTGACCGCGAAGCACTACGTAATCACCAACACTCCGAAAAAAAATGAAATTTCGCTATGGAATCCAACCCATTCTATCTATTTATCTATCTATCTATCTATCTATCTATCTATCTATCTATCTATCTATCTATCTATCTATCTATCTATCTATCTATCTATCTATCTATCTATCTATCTATTATCTATCTATCTATCTATCTATCTAACTATCTAACTATCTATCTATCTATCTATCTAACTATCTATCTATCTATCTATCTATCCATCTAACTATCTATCCATCTATCCATCTAACTATCTATCCATCTATCCATCTATCTATATATCTATCTATCCATCTAACTATCTATCCATCTAACTATCTATCCATCTATCTATCTATCTATCTATCTATCTATCTATCTATCTATCTATCTATCTATCTATCTATCTATCTATCTATCTATCTATCTATCTATCTGTTTGCTACGAGATGCCTTGTTAATTTCGTATCTCAATCACTCGGAGAGAATCGCCATTCTCGGTTGCTTCTGCTGCCGTCATCGTTGTGGGCTCCTTTGCTGAGCCCGAACAAAAAAAAAAAACATTCGCTTGAAGCCATCCCACCACTTCTCTCGACTGCATATCATGGAGATGAGACTTATGCAGTTCACTTTAACAGTGTTTTACTAAAGAAAATCGAACTTATTATGCAATAAAATCCTGTAAATGATAACGTACAGCCGTACTGTTCTGTCGATTCAGTCAAAACCATTAACGAACATATTATCAGATATAGAACAAGCGAGAAACTGAAGCAGGAAAAGTGAGATGGGAATAATGCCCTGGGTTCACGAAATACATTTTTACTCAATTTTGTTCCCATTGGCAAGAATCCACTGCTAAGGCTATGCTGAGAAAAATTATTTGCTCAGCTTTTTTAATGGTACATACGAAAGAATGACTGAAACGAGGAAAATCATATTCAAGTGAAGGTGTAACGGCACTTTCGACCTCAGCACAAGGAAGAAATTAAAGAAGAGGCAAAATTTATGGCGTGAGTGGAAATAAGAAAATTAGCTGCACAAGGCCGACTACTGTACGAAATCTGTGTGTCCCTTGTCTTTCCTGTCCACATCTTCAAAGTGAACCCGCATCGTCCACATGCGCAACCAGCTATGCCTATTGTACTGAAGTTTTCGAGTATATCTCTATGAAAAAAGTGAAAACCATTGAAACAAGTCGCCAACAAACCAACTCATCAATGTCCTGTTAATTAAAGCACTCTTTTAACTTTATCAATCATCGCATTCAACTAAGCTGATTTGTTATACACGTGCATTATATGACTAGCTAGTGATGTTAACATCGTACCGTTCCCTGCACGATGCTGCTTGGCTAACTTCACATAATTAAAACATTGAGCAAT
This sequence comes from Rhipicephalus microplus, assembly GCF_013339725.1. Classification (NCBI taxonomy): domain Eukaryota; kingdom Metazoa; phylum Arthropoda; class Arachnida; order Ixodida; family Ixodidae; genus Rhipicephalus; species Rhipicephalus microplus. The sequence continues at coordinate 172,234,697 of NC_051167.1, forward strand.
GCTTCGTACAACGTCTCGTGAGTGCGGCGGCGTTCGAATGATGATAAAATTGCCTTAGAAATGAAATACGAAAATCGATCATCTCCACCCGCGTTAGAAAGATTGCATCAAGCAGCCGTAACCCACGTTGCAATATTCAAGCCTTCCTACCTTCCTCCAACCTCCGACTCGTCATTCAACGACATGGTCAGAAGTGCTGCAAAGCCGTGCACTTCCATTCCAAAGCCATTAGAAACCTCATAGGCACAGACTGCAAGGCTATTACGAGTAGGCTGGACTTACCTAAGTAAAAAAAAAAAAGACAACGTCAAAATTGCAAAGGTGTCTCGGCATCAAGCCGAGTGGTCAGAAATCAACTCTCCCGAGCACCACGTCCGAGAAGTGGTTGTTTTCTGTACGAATTCGCCGCTATGAGTCAGACGACCTCTATGTACGTCACGCCGTTTAATGAGACCACCAGGCATCACGCCGTTGTTAAATGCGGCAGTTAAAACAGCGTCCGCGCCCCGTGTAATGAAGACACCCTTGCACGTTATCCGGTACGCGTCCGTGACCTTGGCGAGTTGTCTAGGCGCCTATTCGAATGACTCGAGGAGGAAGAAAGGAGCGAGACAGGTAGCCGGGAGAACGCGCACGCCTATGACGCGTGTATTTATAAATTTTTGTTTTCTCGCTGGACTGATGGCTCGGGGCCTTCCTCAGATGCGTAAGCGTATGTGCCTTGTGTGTGTGTTGAGCGGCCAAGAGTGGACCGAGGGGCATGGCGACAAAGAGGAAAAGTGTCTCTCTTTCTTTGGCGTTAATTCCTCTCACCGCCAGCGAATGGCGAGCTGTTACCGGCACCTGCATCGAGTGACGTTGTTGACGTCACACTTGGCTGAGTGTGTTCTGTCTCTTAACCACCAGTGTGCGGATGTCTCAGACTCACTCGTAGGGTTAAAACAGTTCGCGACATCGGTGGTCTTCGCAAAGTTCTCGGATACTTCCATCATACCGGATAATCAGGTATGTTTACACACTATGTGGCTTCGTCAGGATACTAGCTGCCTTGTGAAACATGCCTAATGCATCTAAATGCCTAGTGTAACATGAAACTTCCCTACTGCACGCAAGTTGGCTCGTATATACATGATGCCCCGTGCCACATTCGAGAAGTGTATACAAGTGCCTAATGTAGCATGCGAACTCGCTTCGTGTATGCAACTTGACTCAGGAAACATGTCTAGTGAATGCGAGTGCTTAAAGTAACATGCAGGCTTGCCTAGTATATATACGTCTTGTGTAACATGTGGACTTGCTTATAGTGTACACAAGTTTCATCGCCAAACAAGTCTAGTGTATACAAGTGCCTAGCATCCCATGCGACGTTGTGTAATGTATATAAGTTGCTAATGAAGTTAATCAACACGTTTCTCTTGCCCGAGAAACAATTACGACTAATTAAAGTCGAATCATGCAAAGCAAGCAAGAATGTTTCAAGAGACCAAGCGCCCTTAACGAACACAGCTGTCTTTATACTAGAACGCTGAGTGGTGATGCAATGGATTTTCCGTTTATAACATGGGATGTTTATTCTGCTTGCGACATTCATTTGTAAGCGCAGGAAATTAGTTTCAGCGAGTTAAGCTATAAGGTGTCATTCTGTTAAAATATAAGCTCAGTCACGTACGCAAGTATAGCTTAGTTGCCAATGCATCGTGTGTTTTGCCCTTTCAGCTTTCAACTTTCAAGTTTAATTTAGACAAAGACAAATAATGTGTACCCTTGTCCTGTCTAAGAGGGGTGACAAAAAGGCACATGTGTCTGACTGAGTAGTACACCCCTTTCTGCAACCATTTTCTGGAACCATTTGACAATCTCCGTCCAAATTCACATTATATCTCTTTACGCAAGTGCGCTCCCCAATTGGTCAACCGGCTTCGCTAATGTCATGTCTCCCATCATGATTGGCTGCGACATTCCATTAGCAAAATTTTAAGCACAAGACGCTTTTGTGAACATGCATACTTCTTATTGTGGCACGTATTTGCACATGTGCAATGCCACACAATATTCCACGTTAAGCAAGCTAACTGTTACAGCTTTGACGTTTTCAGAAAAATACCATAAATGTGATAGTACGAAGCGAAGGCTTGACGAGTGATTGACATCAGAAACGGTTTTAAAAATACGGTGCAATTTTTATATTAATTGCGGTGTAAACCTTGGATTTATTCATAACTTCTATTTAGCTTACTTGGTACAGCCGAATATACACAGTCATTCTAGTTTCTATAAGCATGTTTGCCGCAGTGGTAAACACTGATATGAGGAACCGGGTAAACGTTTTGCGTTTCTAAAAAGTAACAAAGAAACGGGCAATTAGACAAATATATTCGCAGCAGTGCGGGAGTGTGACTGTGGCGGCTAAAACACGAGGAACTTCCAGGTAGACTGTTACCTCCCCTTGTTGTCGGGGTGTATTTTTGCGCCTCAACTTTCCTGGAATGATTACATCTACTTGCAACTTGTACACTTGCCAGGTAAGAGGTGCGTTTTCCGCTGAAACGCAGTTAACTTGGGCGTCGTGGGGAAAAAGAAAACACTTCTTCACTGGCCAAATGAAATAACTCTAAAGAACGAGCCCGATATTTATCATTGGCGAAATTTACATTGAGGATTATGGTCGTTGAAGTCGGCTCATGAATTGCTTTCTGTGTGAACTAAAAATTAAGAAGTGGACATGTTGTAGAAGTTTATTGGAAATATATTGATGAGAGCGTTAATAACAGGATTAGGAGCCTTTCCTCTACCGGCAAAAGAGCAAGCAATGCTTGACGGGTTGGAACTACTGCATTTCTTTCTTAATTTCTTTTTATTTCTTTCATATATTTGAAATTACGCAAGGCACACTCCTAATGTAAGTGCATAATTTTATCAAAATTAGTGGCCATTTCCGGAAACACTGTTTTCGGGCTGAATCCGCATGGCGTCGTATTCAATACAACGACCACAGGCCTCTACCATTTTCCAACGAAGGGACAGTCACGCGATCATAAAAATTCGAGTATGTCGAAGCCAGACTTCTCCTGAAAAAAAAATACAATTCCTGATATCAACACTACACGCTGCCCAGCAATGATCATTCAGTCCGCCAACACAAAATATTGGAACGAAGCGTTCTTATATAAGTTGAAGTTGAAGTATCCTTTAGGCAAACGGAAAAGCGGTACAATAAAAGCACGAGATGTACAAATTGCCTTTTTGCCTAGGGGACCGGCGAAAAGGCATAAAAGCTTGACAAAGTGTCTGCTCCCTGTAAACCCAAAACCCACCAAAATAACACAACGCTCAGTGTAAAATTAAACATAGACGTGTTGCTATCTGCAAATCACATCTGTGCGAGGATAAAAAAAAATATGTGAGAGAAATTTGCTCTGGGGACGACATCCACAGAGCATCTACGGGAACAACTTATGAAGAGCAGTTTATAGAGCGTAGTGTTTCTCTATTGGTCTTTGCATCGTTGGTAGAAAGCGTCCGTATTTTTCTGCTCAATAAACATTGGGAAAACCCGCCACGGTGGTCCAAAGGCTGAGGCATCAGGCGGGTGATGCAGGTCACGGGGACAAATACCGGCCGCGGTGGCTGCAGCATCAGTGGAGGTGAAAATGTCTAAGGCTCGCGTGCCTAGATTTAGGCGCACGTTAAAGAACTTTGGGTGGTCGAAATTTCCGGAGCCCTCCACTATGGCGTCTCTCATATTCATATGGTGATTCCGGGACGTCGAGCCCCCAACAAGTATTATTACAATAAACAACAGAAAATCATGGTCAATTGACCTAGTCTCTTAGTGGCAACTACATACCAATTCATTTCCTTGCCTCTATATGCTAAATCGCTTTCATCCGACTTTCTACCCCTCCTACTGCCCCTTCTGTGTATCCGTACCGACAGTGTACCACTCCACGTGGGAACGCTCTGCCCCACAGGGCGTTCCTCCCATTCTCAACCCCACCCCTTCCTCTTGGGAGTCTGCACTGCTCCGCTTACGCCGGCAGGAAAAGCACCAGCTGGTTCAGAGGGCTTGCAGGGTCGCGCAAGGCAATGGAGCCCTGGACTGAGGGCCCCATCCAAGGAAGGCTCAGTGTGCATTTGTTAATAATAAAAGTTTATTCTCTCTCGCTCTCTTGACCTAGTCGACAAGGCAATTGCTTGGGTATGTGCCACAGACGGGCATGAGCCGTGAAATTGGGTTAATACCATTAGTACGCATATTATGTGGTAAAGATCCTTCGTTGCTATCTAAAGGATCACTCTTGGCTTAGCGGCCGTGTGAAAACACCCGACAAAACTTACTATATATATATATATATATATATATATATATATATATATATATATATATATATATATATATATATATATATATATGTGTGTGTGTGTGTGTGTGTGTGTGTGTGTGTGTGTGTGTGTGTGTGTGTGTGTGTAGAGAGAGAGAGAGAAAATTAACCTAGAAGAAGGAGACACTGGCGCGTGTAATCGAACGTCCGATCTCTCGCTCCTGAGTGCGTAGCGTTAACCACTGAGCCACGAAGGGCTTGCTCCAACAGCAAGAATCTCCGAAAAATTAGGGTGTTTTCAGCATCACCCGCAAGATGGCGCAATCAGTGCACCCGGCGCCCAGCTCGTCGCCATGCGCGGGCGCGCGCTCATCTCCAACGCGTACTTTGCCCCATGGAGGAGTGGGTGCGTAGACGCTCGTGCGCGCGTGCCCATCCTGCGGCGGCGGAGAATCGTGCGCCTTCGGCTTTCGCTGGAACGATTGCGTTGTGGTTGCCGGGCGCACAAAGTTCACTTCGCTCCTGTTTGCGAAAAGAGCACGCTTTTCTACATGGCGAAGTAACAACTGGGACACTTGTTAGTTTGCACTCGTCTGTACCACTGATTACGTTTCGTGCATCGTGTTTTTATACAGAGCACATAAAGTGTCGAGCCGTCAACGTTGTTAGTTCGCTCTCGGCGTGTGTGTGTTGTTTTCATGCGTCATTTGTGCTAGAGTAGCGTGCTGCCCATTTCGATCTGCTTGTCGTTCTCAGCGTTGCGCTCTGAGTTGTTCGTATCGCATTTATTGCTTCCCCCTTGCGGCGAAACTGGCTTTTTTTTTCAACACTGCTTCTTGAATTATATCTGACTGATGGTGCATATAGGGAGATTGAAGCAGTAAAGAATAAAAACTTTCATGTGGGGGAACACCTAAGCGTAATGCATGTTCCACCCCTTCCCAAGTTAGGTGAGCTGAAATCCTTTTGTCGACAATATTTAAAATTATTTCTTTAGAGTTTGTTAGCCAAAAAGAAAGTTTCTTTGTTGTTGTTTAAAGGCCAACATCACACGTCAGTAAATACGGGCTTTGCTTCAAAAGAACGTTTGATACTTTAAGGGAGCCATGTCTGAGAAAGCTTTCTTTTGCGTAGGGGACGTTTCAGCGTCTTTTACAACTGATATCATAACTCGAAAATGAAGTGATTTAAGATGTTCCGTTATTGTATAAACATCACCAGGGCTGATGCCACTCAAAACGTATCTTGTTACAGATCGATAACACCGATTAAAAACATTTTTTTTACCTTTAAGTTTCACAGTGAAGTACTGCTCATTTATTTTGTGCAGTAATGCAAAACCATAAAAGCTCAATTTATACGTCTTCTTTTTTCAGATTTGTGGACGCTAGTCATGGTAAACAGAGGAATGAGAATGCTACTGCTCGTAGCAGTCGCTGCAATCGTGGTGCCGTTATCACAAGGTAAGCAAAGTGGGTTGCTTTATAGCTGAAGCAATTACGATAAAGTAACGGTAATGCACGTAGCTTAGGTAAACCTGGTCTTATTATCCGAGTATATGGAGATTGAACGACCGTCATCTCTCATTTAGTAGCTCCTTCCACTTCGTGCAGGTAAAATGAAGTTACATGAATGTTGAAAAGGTGTTGTCAAATTACATTATGAGCATAAAGTTGATCAACGTATCGAATTCTGTCCGTTGATGGCGGGATATCTTGATATGAATCTGAAGGGACTACAGATGTTAGCAGACTGTCATTGGACTTTGGCGAAATAATACGATAGGTGGAATTTTCTTTTAGAAAGTAAAATTGTTCCTATTCCAAGCAGAAAAATATGTTTCGCGAGCAATTTATTCTCTCTTTTTGTCAATGTAATTTTTTTGCAAATTGTGCAAATAAGTTGCAATGTATGTGTCGCCAGGACAAGGGTTGTGAAGATCGTAGTGCAAAAATTTTGGCAGAATTATGACTTGCAATGAAGCTTCATAATACTATGAACACTGCTTAAGATGATGTTGAAAGTGTCACCGTTATGAGGCACAGTACTTGAGGCCAACTTTATGTTTTGAGAGAAAAAGTTGCTCCGACGCCTCACCCTTCTCTTATACTGATTACTAATTGAATGAACACCGTTTCTGTCTATGTAATTAATGAGTGACTTGTCAGATGTTAAGAAATGCAGTATGGGTTCTTCACAGATAAAATTATAGCGTTATCAATGTATGCAAAACCTCTAGATGGTTTTAAAAAATGCGTTGCGAACGAGTAATGCTAAAAGAGACTAAAATTCTTGAGCAGTGGATGTCGTCAGAGCCTACATTTCAAAAAATCGTGTATTCTGCCTTAAATAACGAGTAGTCAACAAGAGGTCAACAAAGCATTAGGTGGTTTTGTCCTTTTTTATGCTTTTTCAAACCTTGCCTTCTTCAAGGTTCTTTTCGCAATCAAGGCACCAGCCATAAGTAAGGCAATGACTTGAAGAGTCTTGAAAAAGGCAGGAGCTTTTGTTGTTTCGTTGACCACAAGTTTCTACTAAGCCACCACTACATTGCTTTCTTGAAAAAGACAGAAACACTTGCCGAAACTTCGCCTTCAGCAAAATCTCCCGTTCAGTAATTTTTCATCAATCCAAGCATCCAAAGCTTCCCCTGAACTTCTGCCTTGTTTCAATAAAAGGTAAAATACTTTCCATGTGCCGCCTACTGCAGGCGCCCCTGCCGTCAAGTTTGTTGACAACGTACCAATCAGCATCAAGCTTCCAGACAGTAATGAACTCGTAAAGACGGATGTTCCCAGTCAATCCGCAATACCAGAGGTGAGTCCTTTTCACAGCGTGTCTGCATACCGCTCGAAAAAGGAACATTTTGTTCACCGGAATTACATAGCACAGGTTCCACATACAATACTACTGCTCGGAGGTCAGAAAATGGAGTGGCCTTTGAGTGTGCCGAAATCGCAATAAAGAAGGATTGCCAGCTATCACAAGCTCGAAGGGTTCCTATGTTCGCACAAGTGTGCCTTCGGTGTTGTGAGCACACATAGCCAGGGATGATGCTCGCCGCACCATGCATCGTTCACGGTAAAATCCTTGGGGCGTTCTTAACATCATTAACTCGTGAAACGCTAAGTTGGAAGCGCGCATATCATAAATGTGGTCATAAATCAAAAGCTGCATCAGAAGACGCTTCCATGACTTTCAGCTCGTGATAAACACCGGTGCCACATGTTTCAGGTTAGCTGGTTAATCATCTCCGCGAAGATCATAGGTAGATAAGTTTATAAGCGGAGCTCCTCTTAGTCCAACCTTGTTCCGCGTCAGGCGTGGTCAGCAGTACCTCCTGAACAACATAACAGATGGCACTGTTTTTCGGCGGACACCGCAGGGACCGAATATATCAGGATTGGCTAGATACAATATTTTAATTCGAAAAACTCGTGGCAGCTTTGTTTGTGCTTGGTGTATATGTGCGGTTTAACGTCCCGAAACTACAATATGATTACGAAAGACGCCGAAGTAGAATGCTCCGAGATTTTCGACCACCTGGGGTTCTTTAACGTGTACCCAAATCTAAGCACATGAGCATACAGCATTTTCGCCTTCATTCAAAATTCAGCCGCCGCAGCCGGGATTCCATCCCGCGACATAGCTTTGTATGTGCTTGAACACGTGGGCACTTTGCATTCGCCTTTGTATGTGCACTTATGGTGCTTGAGTTCATTTGAAGGTTCAACATATGGTAAAAGCTTTTTTTTTTTTTTTTTGTTTCGCGCAGTGTCTCAAGTCAGAAGAAGGGGTGACAGAAACTGTAAGTACCAAGCGAGCATTACAAGAACCCGTTGTCTTACATCTGCTCTTTGAAGGAAACCATTTGGCATTTGAAGGGCGTAGACAATAGTCGTGAGCTTAAATCGTCGCTGTAAGACTCGCACAGAAGTTGGAATATACGTCTATAAACATCTCCATTCTTTTTTTATCTTTTTAGATAACATTTGTGCTTCCCTCACGTCTTCGATATGATTTTTTCTCAACTTAAAGATAGATCACAGCTTACACTACTACCCCAACCAAAAAAAATCAAGCTTGACAGTGTACGCACTATAGAGAAAGCAAGCGATTCCTTCACTAGTAAAAATAACAACTATTATTGAGGCAATCCTGCAGCTTGAAAGGGAACCTGTTTGTAATTCAACCTAAACAACTCAGCCTCCTCGTGCAAGAGATATTAAATTATCTTTCGAATCTGCTACGACATGACATACGCCATAAAGTGCTTCATGTTAAGTAAAATGTTTGCAAGGGTTAACCGTAAAAAATAAATATTCGATACATGTATCTTAACCAACATTTAATGAAAAGATAAAGTGTGAAACGGAGGCCTATGTAGCTAAGGGTCTCAACACACGAGATCATCATTATGCTAAGAAAGAATTGACATACTGTTTCAATAGGCAATATTTCCTAAGTACCTTTTTCTTGCATGTTCAGGAAGACGGCTTGGTTGCTCCAGCTGAGGCCTTTACACTGGTAAGTCATTCAAAACAGGGCTCTCAATGCATCTATGTCTCAAAATGAAACTATTTCAGTCGAAAGCGTGCTTCTGGTATAGAACTGTAGTGGCGCGTACGCGTGACATAGTGGTAAACAATTGCAGTCACAGTGTGAACATTGAAGGTGCCCCGATGTTTTCATAGTGATTTAATATATTGCGATATGGGTGAGATGGGAGATCACCGAAGCCTTTAGTCAGAACACATCAATACGCTCACAAGCTCAGGATAAGCACTATTTGTTTACATTGGCTAGATTCGTTCGCATATATCACGCCGCACGAACAGGTTCCTACCAGGGATAAAGCAGCCAAAATTTCAAACACAGTTGGCGTTGAACAAACAAGAATCAGTGCTCAGAATCGGCAATAGGCTGTGCCGTAATCGCCGGTTCATTTTTTGACGTGTTCATAAACTGCCAATCAATTACTGATCAGATGCAATTTTTTTCGTGAAGCTTCTCATGAAGTCACGCTGTGGTGAAGAAAAACCCTAAAGCAATCACTTTATATTTAACCTCATATATAATTCATTCTGAAAATCGTTATGGTTAGGTGTCCAAATTCTCTGGCTAAATTTCGGCTAAAACGACCCATATACAATATGTGAAAGGCCGCCTTTCAAATGGCAACGTTAACTGACACAAACTAACTTCCTCTGCCCCCCCCCCCCCCATTCTGAGATGGCATTTTGCTAGCTGAACTGAGTTTGAGGCCCCGATCACAGACGCCAATATTTCTAAACTCGTTTCAGGGGTATTATAAGATGGCTGAGAAGCAATTCTATGGATAGTCCACTGGATTTTTCTTGACAGTATTACCTTTTTTTGGTTGCCGACTGCTGATGTTTTAACAGAATTCCTTTCGGATCTAGTGTGCCAGACAGGAGCTGGGAAGGCTTCAGAGCGAGTTGAAGCCGAGTGTCCAGGAACCGGAGGAGTCTTCTGAAGAAGAAGAACCTGTCGAAGATGACCTGCCACCTCCTCCAAAGAAAGAGGCTGCCAAGCCTGTAGAACCTGAGACGAAGAAAGAAGCACCTGCTCCTCCAGCAGAATCCAAGCCGCCCATTCCACAGGCTCCCACGATTCCGGATCTCAGCAGCATCACGGACGCTTTCACCAAAGTCAGGCCCATTGACAAGCACCCAACCGTTCTTGTCGAAGTCGTGAAGATTCTGCAGGTAAGCTGGAAAACATTTACGTGCACTCATTAAAGTACACTAGCTACAAGTATCGTTGTCTTCGTTCAAGGAAAATTGCTTTGAGCCTAGGTTTACTTTTTTTGAACCAGTCCTGATCACCCAGTACCTTTCCTGGCAATATTGCTGAGCTTCACGGTTAGGTTTATTCCCATAGCTACTGCAGCGTAAATGCACCAGAATTGTCATTTCATCATTGTCACCACTTTCATGGAAGCTAAATGCACCGCGATCGTTCAATGACCATGATAAGTAAAAAGAAGGGGGGGGGCAATCAATTAATTGGTAATCGTTAAAAGCTTGTCTAGAAATAACGTGGTTGCTTAGGCGTAAAAATCTAAAGGGAGCGAATTCGCAAACCTTTTTTTTTTTGTAATTGCGTTTTCCCATGTATAGCCAGCCTCACAAATTACAATTTCTACATCGTGATCGGCTAAAACAGTCTCTAAGGAAAGTTTTTGTGTGAAGCGTTTCTGTGAACACGAAGCCAAAATTGTTTTGGTTTCAAGAAAGTTTGCTGAATTCATATGAGCTATTTAACGCTTTAAGACAGAGAAAGGTCGAATTTAATGATGGTAGGAAAGTTAACTAGACTATAAATCCAGTTTGCTACCTTACACATGGGGAGCAGAAGAAGAGAGTAAAAGCAAGACAAAAACAATGATGCAAGTTAAGTCCCAATTCGGAGCACACGCAAACAGTGCAGCGTTGCACATGTGGGGACTCAATGCTGTTGTGTTCAAATACTGCAAAAGGACTCGGGCGGTGTTTAAGCTGCGGCGCTGTGAGACCAGGCTCCCAAGATCTCTCTAGATGTAAAAGGCCGATCATTTGGTCTCATCAAGACATGCCGGGGAGTCCAGTAATCTAGCGGCCTCATTCAAATTGAGGACATTTGCACAAGAGATAACCAATGGTTTCTGCACAGTAGCAGTATTTCGCGCTTTGAAGCTTGCGAGCAAGGCCACACCCAATATGGCAACAAATGTCTTTGGGGCACAGACCCTTCAGTGGAGGCCGTGGCTGCCGGGACAGCACTGTGCTTTTCTCACAAGGGAGAAAACTCGCCGTCGTGATGATAGTTTTTTAGTGTTTTGGGGCACCGCAGCTGGCTCGAAGGCCACCACCGAAACTCAAAATAATCAAGGAGGCTCTTACTGGGGTTCATACATTCAGCATTCATTCTTAATTTTGTGTTATGTTGGTATACTAGAAGTACACAACACTGGTTAGAACCATTGTCACTGTTTATGGGTCTAAGATTCGCAGCTTGTCTTTATTTTCCATCTCATTTTGTGTTACTTAAAAATAAAGTCAAAAGTTCCGAGGACGATGGAAGTTTTGTGAAGACAGGGTGTTTAGTGAGGCGACGTTTCGGACAGCGGCCCTGTTTGCTTCGAGGCAGCAAGTTTCAGCCTTGTTGGAGGTCTGTTGCAGTTGACCCTGTTGTTGTAGCTATAGCCCAAGTTGCAGACCTGGCGAGGCCAAGTCGCCTTGCCAAAACGGTGGATCAAGCGACACCCCATGTTCGCAACCTTTCATAGCATGTTGACTCGCAACTCATGTGTTCTACATGTCTCGCAGGTGATCTTCGACTTTAGGCGCGTGATGAGCGACATGCAACGAATCCTGCACGGTGACCTGGCCGGAGTTTTGCGGGAGTACCCGGAAAGAGCCCGAGGTCTGTTCCATATGGTTCGCACTCTGCCCAGCAGGTTCGCCAACGCTCGTGACAAGGTCGAAGAGGTCAAGGAGGAGAGGTCAGTGTAAACCAACCACACACATCGGTTATCAGTCTCGTGTTTTCATTGGATCACTTAGCTGTAGTGACTAAAGACGGCGATAACTCTTTGGGACCGCCAGCCATTCTCAAGACAAACTGTCCTTGAATTGAAGGATCATAAGCTGTTTAGTTTTTATAACTGTGGTTCTAGCTTTCCTGCAGTGAAGTCCGCCCAACTAATTATATCTGGTATTGGGAGCATCAAACCCCGATAAAAAGTAATGAGAGATAGTCACTCCTCCGAAAATTGTGCTCAGGCACACTTGAGCTATGAAGCAGCAAATATCAACTCAGATTTTCTTATATTAACTTGGAAGTTCATTTGTCCTTTCGTGGCCTAGTCGGTAATGGTGAGAATATAAACTACTTAAATTCAGCGCGAAGAAACGAATACCAAGACGCCATTCTGATTCGTTTGGGTATCTACAATTATCACTTTTCTTTGCACTGCAGATACTGAGTACCCTCTTTTCTGTTGAGTACCTGATTTCCGTTTTATGCACCACAGGTGCTGCTATTAGTTTGCTGACTATTCAGTGAAGTGTGATTGTGTGAATTACCTAGAAATTGGCTAATGGCGTTGAGCATCTTAGAGAACAACTTAGGACACTTTACTCGAAAAATATTGCCCTTTGATTCGAAATCCATTGCCGAATGCCAAACTAAGAGCTATTTGTCAAAGGTTTCAATCCTTTCTTTTTTCTAGCCTTGATTCCCTCGTATAATAAATACAAATCTGCCCTTTCCATACTCCAGAAATCAAATTTATAATTTATATTTTGTGTATTCATCACCATGGTCAGTCCCACTACATCCACTGCAGGGCTAAGGTCAATCCCACGTTTCGTCAGTGAACCCAGTCCTGTGCTTTCTCAGGCGACGCTATCCTCGCAATCCCCTTAATGTCATCAGTTGAATAATCTGTATATGACGGCGAGTTCCAGTATCACCGTTAAGATTGACTCAGTATTGAAATAATTAGGACTTTGATGGTGGGCTTTTATGGTGGCTCGTCCTTTCGTCAACATCATCTTCCCCCATCAAATTTTCTGTCTCCTTGAAACAAGCGGGCTTTTTTTTTTAGAATTCATTTTGTTACTCTTGATGGCCTGCGTGCTAAACATGGGCATGGCTGAGCGCGACGTGACCAGACCATGCGAACGTTTTCTTCTTCACGTCTACTAAGATGTTTTTTAACCCATTTCTGCCGTGACCTGCGACCCTCTTCTTTTTCTTAACGTTTGCACCTATGATTCTTCTTCCCATGGTTGTGTGTAATAGCTCGTGCGACTTACACCGCTACTGTCACGTGGCCTCTTATGTCTACGCAGCCAGGAGCCCGAATACATGCAGACACTCAACGAGCTGCACAGCTACTTGACATCTGCAGGCGCATCGTCTGAAGAACTGCCCAACGCACTTTCCCTCGTTAGCACACTCGATGCACTCAGAAGTATCGCCGGACGCCTTCAGAACCACCTAACAGAGAAACTGACCGGCCGCAAGAGGGCTGCTGAATCTATCTCGGGTAAGACGGACGGACGGACGGACGGACGGACGGAAGGACGGACAGACAGACAGACAGACAGACAGACAGACAGACAGACAGACAGACAGACAGACAGACAGACAGACAGACAGACAGACAGACAGACAGACAGACAGACAGACAGACAGACAGACAGACAGACAGACAGACAGACAGACAGACAGACAGACAGACAGATAGATAGATAGATAGATAGATAGATTAGATAGATAGATAGATAGATAGATAGATAGATAGATAGATAGATAGATAGATAGATAGATAGATAGATAGATAGATAGATAGATAGATAGATAGATAGATAGATAGATAGACTAGACAGACAGACAGACAGACAGACAGACAGACAGACAGACAGACAGATAGACAGGACAGATAGATAGATAGATAGGATAGATAGATAGATAGATAGATAGATAGATAGATAGATAATAGATAGAGAGATAGATAGATAGATAGATAGATAGATAGATATAGATAGATAGATAGATAGATAGATAGATAGATAGACTAGATAGATAGATAGATAGATAGATACGATAGATAGATAGATAGATAGATAGTAGATAGATAGATAGATAAGATAGATAGATAGATAGATAGATAGATAGATAGATAGATAGATAGATAGATAGATAGATAGATAGATAGATAGATAGATAGATAGATAGATAGATAGATAGATAGATAGATAGATAGATAGATAGATAGATAGAGTGTGAAGTTTGTTTGCTTTAGGACATTCAATGACATGTTTTTTCTGCACCAAGATAAATTTTAAACGAAAATTGAATGCTACTAAACTTATATTCCAACTTGATTACAAGCATTACCAGGAAATAGAGGTGCAATTAGCAGCTTGAGGTAAAACTGGCCAACTCTCACACATGTCAGCTTCCTAGCCAGTAATAAAATGGGCTAACGCATTCGAGTATAGTACACAGAAGCAGTAACAGTTAATGGAACAAGCATAACTACAAACGTCTTACTAGATCCCGAGCGAACTTTTTGCGTTCGGTAAAACACTAGGCTCATGGCTATCTAAAATGAATCGCCAAGCAATCAAGGCGCTTCAACGTTTTTTTTTTTTTTGAAGAAACGAAGATTTGTGACCGCTAATGAACGGGCTATATAGTTACAAGTGAGTGTGGCGGCTACGTGTTTGTTCTGCCCGTATGAGAACTTTTGTACTCACCTATGCAGGAATGTATATGTATACATGCTAATTCGTTTTTCACTCTTTATTTAAAACAATCAATTGGAAAGGGGTACAATCACCAAGTAACGGTGACAACTCCGTTTATTTTGCATTTCAATAAAAAATCTTACTCAGGCGTATGAAGTCCGAAATATATGGTGTATACATGTTTTAAAAGCCTTTTAAATATCTTTTTAAATATAGATTTTTTCAGACCGCTCGCTTACAGCTCTGCCACATCTCAACGTCGTGCTAGTGCTCTTTAGTGATACGTAGTCATTTCAGAGGGTAACCCCTCCCCCACTCTGCCGTAGCTGAGCCTCGTGCTTGTCATTTTATCTCTGCGCAGAACAACCGAGATCATCAAGGGTCGTCGATGAGATCAAGGACATATTCATGATCATTCCCGACACGTTCCGTGCCTACGGCCGGCGCAGCAAGCTGAACGGCGGCCCGGGCATCTTCAGCCCGTCGCCCGTGAGTCCACTGAGCCCGTGGAACCCCCTGAACCCATTGTCGCCCATCAGCCCCGTGTCGGCCGTCTCCAGGCTGACACCCGGTGATCCGTTGCGCCCCATATCTAGGGCCCAAGTGAGGGCCGTGGACACCGTGTCGAAGCGACTCGTCGACCTCTTCAACGCCCGCACAGGCAGCAAGAAATCCTCCTGCCTCTCGGGAATTTGCAACTTACAAGCGTAAACGCAAAAGAAGAGGAGTCCTAAACACAGGATGCTATTGCGTCACTATAGTTTGCACGAGCATAATTGAGTATACCCTATAGTATCGGACAGGTACTGGGGCAAGGATGCAAAGGCAGGAGCTCAACTAGGAGTCTGATTCTGGACATTGTCCAACTATGCCATTCGTCGACTCTGACTTATCCAGAAGGGTGCCTTTCTGATTAGCTTAGAATGCCACCACTAGCGACCATAAAAGTACTGTAAAAGTTCACGCTGTCAACAATAACACCCCATGTCCACGTACGGTTGGCGATCCCACTTTGAGGGAAAGCGATTAAGGGCGCAGGACACAACGTTACCAAAAGCTTCGGTAAACTGGCAATAAGAACTTCCGGCAGAAAAGCTTTGCTATTTTGGAACCATGATGTTCTGATCCTGTGGCCATGGGCTTACGGGGCTGAACAAGGTGTTGTGTCTTAATTCCGATTCCCAATGTACCAATGTGTGTTACGCTGAGAGTGACGCATCAACATTTTCTATTCAGGCAGGTTTACACCAATACGCAGCCTATTGCAGTGTTTTTGGTATGCTAAATGCAGTAATTAGTTGTTGGCAGTTGGAGAAATTTCACGCTAACTACACATTTCTGATTCCTTTGAGTTCTTCTGAAATGATGTTTGACTGGGTAATGTTTCGTTATCTACACTTTATTGCTACGATTTGTAAAGTTCTTGTTCCTGATAAGGGCAGAAAATTAAAAATTGTATGAAATAGTTATTCAAACACTCATTTTGTCAGACGAGAGAAAGCTCTATTTGCAGAAATTTTCTCAAGTGCACTACCGATTTGATACCTTCGCAAGCCTTCAGATTTCCAGGCATAAAGTAATTTTGCATCTCAAGCTTCCTTTCTGAAGAGGAATCAACGCCTGTAGACATGACAATGAGGAAAGCATGGAATAAATTAGCGTGGAGTTTCTTTTGAACTGCTTCTTTCAGTTCGCTGAGATAGTAAATTTGGTACGGCTACAGGGCATCGCTCGATATTTTGTTGATCAGGGCATGATGCCATGTACCATTCAATTCTTTACCGAAGGCATAAGAAACTTCTCTGTAGTTACCAAAGCGGCTAATAAACGATGTCACGTTGATTTGTGTAATACCATCATCTTCCACTGATCTCGCGAAATGTAAGTACTTGTAAAAACATGTCGCCGATGCATTTGAAAGTGTTAACGACCATATAGGTATTTGCGAAGTGCAAAATGTTGTTACGCCCGTACAATAGCCTGCTGAATACCGACACATTACCACACGGAAAATAGCAGTTTGCTTCATGACCCAGAGCTGCATAAGAAAGCACTCAGCTACCCAGAAAATGTAATGAAAGCGGCATATAAGTACCAGTGTATATGTTGGTATTTCACTTCCAAAAACATTACATCTTTCACTATAGAGAACCATGCGAGGATGTGAAGCAGTGCTTGGTGTTCACTTATGTTTTCATTGTTGTTCCATTTGTATGCTTCCATGTATGTTTCCCTTGTGTGTGGAGTTGTGTATACGTTGTGTACCACTTAAGTTACCCCCCCCCCCCTTAATTTTGTGTGTGTAAGCATGTGTGTATTCATCGCACCACAAAGTGAACACCAAACACCCAGTGCTCTTTCGCATCCCCACAAGTTTTCTTTAGTGGGAGATGGTGTAATTACTATGTTGTCATGAGAATCAAAATGAAGTGGCCTCAATGGGAGCGAGCATGCGGCCAATTATATACGAGCGCACAATTGTGACGGAGAGACAGATATGAAGTGAAGGCAGCCCTCACGATACGTTCACAGGAAAAGGAGAGGAGGAGAGTTGGCGCATGCGCATAAGGGAGGGATGAACACAGTCTCTTACAAAAGCTGCTTCGCACCTAACAGCAGTTTGTTTACGAGGGACGTCATAGATGCGTGCTCTGGAAATTGCAATTATACAGTGTTCTTTAACGTGCACCTAAATTTAGGTAAACAGGCCCCAAGCACCCGTCTAAATTCAGACACCCCGGTATTCAATCCACTGACCCCAAGGTAAGCATCCCAATGCCTTAACCACTTGACTACCATGGCGAATAAACATGTATTACAAAATCAGTGCTTTTGTTCCGAGATACTGCCCAAGGTACGTGGTTGATTTCATTTGCGGTTTTATGTAAACAACAAAACATGGGTGATTTTAATCACTGCTTTTCAAACCCTACTATTCAGGGAAAGCTCCATGTTGAATTACGATATAAAAAAATGTTCACCACGAGAGAATTGACGGTCTCAATTTGCTGTGTCGTCTTTTACGTCGCTAACAACGCCATACCCAAACGCGCGAACCATTAGAAGAGTCGTTAGTGATACACTTCTCAGAGTCGTACGCAAGTACGCGTGCCATTGGCTGCGTTATTTTTATTTTTTTATTTTTTTTATTTTTTAAATACTGCAGACCAAACGTCCAAGCAGGGTGAGCAAAACACATAACAATAACAGAAAACAAGATTTGAAATTGTTTTTACGAAATGTTTTTGGTTGTAAAAAAACAACCTGGTCGTAATACAATTCTAAGGAAGTAATAAAAGAACAACAGTATTTGCACAAATGGTTCATGGGCATTCGGGGAATGCTTTCGTTAGTTTATTCCAATCAGTTATAGTTTGTCGGAAAAAGGAGTAGCGAAAACTGTCAGTCCTTGTGAATGTTGGTCTTAGGGAATGAGGACAGTGGTACTGATTGGTTCTGCTTTTCAGTGACGTTCATATTTTCGCAACCATGCTGCCAAACCCGCGTGCAGCAGTTTGATTGATATGTGGAGTTTAACGTGCCAAGACCACCATATGATTATGAGAGACACCGTAGTGGAGGGCTCCGGAAATTTCGACCACCTGGGGTTCTTTAACGTGCGTGCAGCAGTTTCAATTTACAAGTTCCACAAGGAGAAGGGCACAGATCGTTCGAAAGCCCAAACAGCAGACAACTTTCCAAGAACAGCGCCGACAACTGATCGGGGAAAGAATTCATGTTCGCTGGGCTGATGCAGCAGTCCACGTGCAAAAACAGACCCGGCTGTCGAAACGCAAGCAGCAACTGCCAAGCGGGAATCCGGCAGCCTTCCGAGCTTAATGTAAGCGACAGCGGCGAGCCGAAAAAGTGGCATTGCGGGCAGAGCAGCGTCCACATGGCAATGGCGCAAACTCGCTCGCCGGAGCCGGGGCCCCCTTTCGGCGGGACGTTCTCCAGTGGCGCTTTGGGTTCGGCTGCAACGCCTGTAACCACCTATGGCCGCGTGCTTCAGCTTTGTTGAATAATCATCTCTACGGAGTGCTTGGGTAGTGATTTTTTTCAAGTTTACAACGTGAAAACGTAACGAAAACACATTGTGTTAAACTGTAGTACCATTATTCTGAGTTGTTCGGATCGAGTTATTAATGAAGCTGACTCACGCAATCTTTTCGAAGGTTACCAATACCTGCTTTTGAAGGTGAGTTTACTCTGTCATACAAATCTCCTGAATACAGATAAAACTTCTCTGAGCCAGCGGGAAGGCCGGCAAATGCTGACAAAATATGTTATCTTTATATTAAAGTAATTTATCTCATCACGCACCTATGGGCATCAGAACAAGCTTCAAGTCAGGCTGCAGTATTGATTATGATTGCTCCAAGTAGCTGTCTGGCTAGTTATGGTTACATCGGGGACTAAAACTACATACACGGCCCCTTGTGAGTCGCTAAGATATTCAAGATGGCCACTTGTGCGTCACCAAAAGAAATGTCATAGTATATTGCGCGAGCGTGTAGTGAGCATAGCATAGGATGTTCCTACGTCAGGTACAGTAGAAACCAAAACTATCTCTTAAGAAAGCATACAGTGCTTACCATTTCAGAAGGGACTCACGCTTACCAATACATTTTCTAGTGTGTTAAAGATTTGCTTTTCATCAAAAACCCTCTAGTGAGTACTGTTTTAGTACTTTCATTGTTTTTTACTGGCTTCTGTTCGTTTTCTTTCAACAAGACACTGTTTTATGCTGGGGTCCAGCAAGATTGGGTCAAGTATTTCCATCCCGGGAATGCCGGCTTAAGAAAACGTGAGCAAAAAGTAAAGAAAAAAGTTTTAATAATGGCAGTTGAACCCATGACCCATTGGTCAGTGACAAATATCGGGCACGCCATCCACTGCACCATGGACACATGCTTTGTAGGCTTAAACACACGCCTCTTAAATGCGAAGCAATGACTTGAATAATGAAGCACTTTGTCGTCTATCTGCGCGCACAAGGTAATTGGTAATATTATTTCTGTTATTGTTATTTTTCGTTCTTTCTACAACACATCATTTTTGCAATAATGTATTTGCAAACTTATTTACAAAATTTATGGCAATTCATACTATTGTAGCCAAGCTTGTAGGAAGAGCGCAGCTGGTGGGCCCTCCGTGCTACTCTTCCCTTTTTTCTCTTTTTAATTTTTGTGTCTTTCTTTCATCTAGTTTATTTCTTTCTCAATATATTTCCTTCTCGATCTTTCTATCGCCCTCTTTTGTTCACGAACAAAAAAGTTAGGGGGGTCTTGACGTCATGCAGTCAGCCTCGGCAAGACAAGCCTTTTGAAGCCCGCAGCGTCAGCCTAACACAAACCTTCTGCGTGACAACCTCAGCAGCTAGGCTTGCGGAAGCTTCAGAGTATGGCACCCGGTAGCTTTTAATTGATGCACGCTGGTTCGGCACAGACTAACCGGCCCACACAGTAGATTAAAAAAAACAAAACAACACCTAGAGTTCGATCCCCACGCTTTAATCTCTTCCTCTGTCTGTGTCTCACGCTCTGATACTTTTGTTTCAGACTTGTTCTTCGTTTTTCTAATCTCTTCTTTGTTTATTTTTTTTTAAGTATTTCTCTGTCTGTCTTCCTATATTTTCATTCTTTTCATTATTTTTTTCTATTTCCTTTCGCCGCTTTCTTTCTCTCACTACTTTTTTTCTTGTTTCATTGTCTTCCTTTTTTCGCCCTCTATCTCTTTCACGGGCTGTACCTCGCCTAGCAAGGACGGAAGAAAAATAGGAGGAAAAGAACGCCAGGGAGGTTAACCAGCCTATAGGCAGCCGGTTTTTTACCCTGCGAGGGGGATGGGGGAGATGAAAGATACAGAGCAGAGAGGGAAGGGAGACAAAGTCTCCATTGAACTCTCGCATCTGCTCTACTAGATAGCGGTGCTCGCTCAGTTTCTGCGGCGCATACTCACCTGAGCCGATTTGGAAGGCGCTGCACCAGTTACTAGATGGTCGAAACAGCTTCGCTCAATTTATGAAAATTTAGTTTCCAAAACGAGGTGCCACCCGTTTTATGAGCGATCATTCCTGGTGAACTGTGCCAGCTTACCTAGGAGGAACCAACCAACCAACATAACACGTTCTGAAGGCATGCTGTCATCATCGTCATCATTGCACGAGCACTCGCGAGCGCGCTCTGTTCGTTAGCCGTCCATCGCACCGGGGCTCGTCCTCGCGAATGAAACCTCCTGTCAAGTGCATCCGCGCTTCGCCATGCACGTCTTGAAGCTGTACTTTATCGTGACGCCCTGCATCTTTCTGGTCTTCGAGGCGACGACGCTGTTCGCGTCCTTGTTTCAGCAGATCGGCATCGTCTTCGTCACCCTGATCCTGGGATGGTGGCTAAGCCTCGCCATCAACCGTCTGTGCTGCTCCAAGGGAAAGCCACCGCCGCCACGTAGGCTCGCCGTCATCGTCGCAAGTACTACACTTTATAAAGTCGCAGATTATCGTTTCAGCGCCTTTTCGGGCCACCCATTTGGCACCTACGTAAGAGGAGAGAGCCGTGTTTCTTGCCTTCACTACCTCTCCAACAGGAGAGGTAGTGAAGGCAAGAAACACTGCTACCACTACCTCTTCATTACTTATTCTTTCGCGTACGAGCAAATTGGAAGCGCCAGGCATTAAGCGTATCAAGATGTCGCGCCTTTCGAATACGCGCTGTTATAATCGTCTGCGCATTTGAAGGCGCTCAAAGCTAAGCGAAGTCGGCTGATCGCGCATGGCATCACGCGAGCCAATCATCGACTGATGTTTTATCCATTTACTTATAACCTCGGCTCATCATCACTACAACAGGTTAACTACAAATATCTAGGCGTAACAATAACTAATGACCTCTCTTGGAACTTACACATAGACAACGTATGTTCTGCTGCCTTCCGTAAGCTGTGTTTTCTAAAGCATAAGCTTAGAAATTCTCCTTCTGACATAAAACTACTTAGCTACTTTACGTACATAAGACCAAAACTAGAATATTCTTGTGTTGTATGGGACCCCTTTACTCAATCTAACATCAAAAAACTAGAAGCAGTGCAAAGAAAGGCTGTTAGGTTTGTTTATTCAAAGTTTAAAATTACGGACTCGCCGACTGAACTTATGACTGCTAACAACATTGAAACACTTGAATTACGGCGAAAAAGGAACCGTCTTAACCTTCTGTATCTTCTTGTTAATTATAAGTTAGCCCTTGACCCGCGTGCATATGTATCTCCTCTGTCCACTAGGCATACACATCATCATCACGCTTATTCTTTAACCCTGTATTTTGCTAAAACCAACGCGTTAGGATTTTCCTTTTTTCCGCGTACTGTATCAAAGTGGAACTGTCCAACTGATCTTAGCCAATTTTCTGTTGCTTAGAGCTAATCTACGCACTGTTAATTTTATGTTATGTATCCATAAAATGTAACATTTTTGCCATGTTATCTTTTATGTGTTCTATTAGTCGGTGTTTCGATTTCATTTCTCCTGATATATTATTACTTTTTCACGTGTGTTTTCGTTTATATCCTGCCTCTTGTACCTGTCCTGCTTGGACCAGTTCTTGGTCTGCAGTATTCAATAAATAAATAAATAAATAGCAAAGCAGGGTGCGAGACAATTTACAGCTAATTTCCTTCACATACTGCCGAACCGATGTCCTAAAAAATCCACGCGAACGGACTGCTGGCGTCACAAATTGCACCAAAAGCACGGAAAATTGACAGGAGAGAGCAACGTGCTCCTTTTTTGTAGCTGCATAGGTTGCTTAGCGGTCCTTCTTTAGGTTCAGACGCCTAAACTGACAGGCCTTGAGAGGTATCGAACTGGAGGGCTCCACACAATTTTTGCAACAGGGTTTCCTTTATCGTGTTTTACTCTTTTATCTTATAAGTGATGTTTAACCTCACAAAACCACCATACGAATATGCCGTAGATTGCATATTGGAGGGCTCCGGAAATTTCGACCAGCTGGGGTCGTTAGTGACTCCCAATCAGAAAATATGTGCCTACATCATTGACACCTCCATCGGCAATGCAGTCTTCGCTGCAGGGATTCGATCCCGCGTCCTGAGGGTC
Organism: Rhipicephalus microplus; assembly: GCF_013339725.1. Lineage (NCBI taxonomy): Eukaryota > Metazoa > Arthropoda > Arachnida > Ixodida > Ixodidae > Rhipicephalus > Rhipicephalus microplus. The sequence continues at coordinate 172,257,394 of NC_051167.1, forward strand.
AGTAGCCGAGTACCTTAGCTGCTAAACCACCACGGTGGGTCTGTTTAGTGTGTACGGACATTATGCTTTATCTCCATGGGCTTTTAGTGTTTCGCAAGTGCGCTTCGGTGGATCTGTGGTTAGGGCGCTTGGCTGCTGGCCCGAAGGTTGCATGTTTTATCTTGGCCACGGCAGTCACATTTCGATGGCGGTGAAAAGGTAAAGGTCCTTGCACTGCACCAGTTCTCTGTGCGTTGGAAAAACACTTGGTTGACAACATTTTTGGTGTCCTCCCTTATAGCACCTTTCGTCATCAAATCCTGTTTTTGGAATTTGAAGCCGACATATTATTGTTAGCGTTTCATTTCCATGGAAATGCGACTGCTGCGACCCGTATCGAATTTGCGTCTTTGGCGTCAGCGAATGAGCACCTAAACATTATTTCACCAACACAGCGTCTCTATGGAAGAGACTTTAAGTGGCCCAAAGTGCTTCTATATATAACACCTAATCGTAGTAACACCCACAAAAAAACCAAAATGAAAAGGTGGATACGATAATATTACCCCGCATACTTGTTTCCGCTACGTTCGCGCTGTGTCCGTTTCTTGAGCTGCTCACCGTTGTACCAACTAATCAGGCCAGCCGGTCTTTAGAATTTACGTTACTAACGCGCAGGCTGCGACAGCGAGCACGGATTCATGACGGCCTCCCAGCTGTCTCGCAGAGGCTACTACGTGTTGTCCGGCTCCCAGGACATGCGCGGCGAAATGGCCAGGGGCATGGGACACTATAACGTCGACGTCGTCGAGCTGCAAACGACCAGCGAGAGCTCGATGAACGACGCCTTCCAGGAAATCACCGAGCGGCTCTTCAAAGAGAGTGAGCCTATGGCCACTAAGTCGTTTCGTGGAATTCAGTACAATGAGATTATATATATATATATATATATATATATATATATATATATATATATATATATATATATATATATATATATATATATATATATATATATATATATACTCCAGTAGATTCTCCGTGAGCGGTCACAACGTGGTTTATTTCGATGTTTTGGCCTATGACAGTGTACACGTACACTGTCCTTTTTTTTTTCACATGCACATACAAAGTCTTTACGTTCACCTACCACTTGATGACCATTGAATGGAAACGGACGAAGATTAAAGGTAAATAGCCGACCGACCCATTAACGGGTAACCCTTCCTTTACGCACGCCGCACGCCGACCGACCCATTACGGGGAAACCCTTTCTTTACGCACGCCGTCACGGACCCTCCCGGCACCGCGGCGACAATCTTGGGTGGCCCGACACACGTCGAGAACTGAACAGCACGTGATATGAACCGTATGTGGACGTACACGGACAGTTGCTTTCGTTCTCAGTGTTGACAGTGGTTCTTCCTCTTTTTTACTTTCTTTTTTTCGTCTTTTTTCTTTCCCCTTTTGTTTTTTCTTTCCTTTTTTAGTTTCCTCTAACTCTCGCAAACATCTTTCAAGGCGAGAAGGACGCGGTAGCAGCGAAGTTTGGAAGCTCATGTCAGTATAACTCATCCCCTGAAAAAGGGAGGACCCCTCCCGAAACTGTTGGGAAATAAATATATTTATCCTTGTTGACAACGCTCCCGTTGTGCCATATCCCATACTTTCACGAAGACTAACTGGCCCATTCAATCAATCAATCAATCAATCAATGAAGCTTTATTTTCATAAATAGATATATGCAATTACAGGGATTATTTGGACCGATAGCCTAAAGTGGCTAGTGGACGGTCCAATACAATGTGCAACATAAAAAAGTGTACAGGTCAGCTCTGAGGTAACAACATAAAAAAAACAATCATGTGATACAGATAACACAGTAATACATTTTTTCTTGCAGATATGCATACTTATTAGCTTGCAGCTAGTTTCTATACATAGGCACTTATTAAAAAAATACAATGAAAATCGAATCACACACACATGCTTACATGTCTTGACTCCACAGAAAAATGATTTACATGCCATGCTGAAATTACGTGCCGTTTTAATCTCTAGGGGGACCGTGTTCCATATTTTGTTCCACTAAACTGTATCAGTCTTTCTCCGTAAACATTAAAACATTTGGGCAGATTGAAATTACCATTCGAAGCATGTCGCGTATTGCGTTTAGGAATTGAAAAAAGATCAGCAGGCAAAGGTGAATTTCTATTAATTATGTTATTTACTGAAACAGCGATTTTGTAGTCACGCAACATCGGAACTGAGAGAATGCGTTGTGATTGGAAATATTACTTACTGATTCACCTTGGCTTATGATTTTCAGTGTACGCTTTTGAAGTCGCTCAAGAGTTTTTAGATAACTGTTGTACGTCACACCCCACGATTCCAGACAGTAACCTATGTGACAATGACACAATGAAAAATAGAGTGTGCGGAGAATAGCTTGTGGAAAATATTGGCGAGCTTTTATTAGAGAATAGCAGCCATAGGCTAGCTTTGCGCACACACTTTGTACTTGCTCATGCCAGTGTAAGTGTTCATCAAAAGTGACGCCTAAATATTTAAAACAAGGAACTTGTTGAATAGGAGTGTTGTTTATTGTTAGGTTAAGAGATTCAGCGTCAATATGTTTCCTACGAGAGTGAAACACCATATACTTTGTTTTTAGTACAGTTAACAGTCAGCTGATTCCTGGCAAACCATTCCGAAATGTTCGATAAATCGGTCATCGCGTCATTTTGTAAACTGAACCCTGTGGCACCCCGCATTTAATATAACCGTAGGATGATTTGATGTCACCAATGACTACCTTTTGTTTGCGTGCCGATAGATAACTAGAAAAAAATCAAGCGAGTTACCTTTTATCCATAAGAATGCATTTTTTCCAGTAAAATGGAATGACTAATAGCATCAAATGCCTTTCGTATGTCTAAAAATACTGCTATTGCTATGTTGTTTTCATGTAGCGCGGAATTAATATATTGCGTAAGCATCGAAACAGCAGTTGAAGTGGACCTGTTTGCAACAAAGCCGTGTTGCTGGGGACAAAGTACATTCTGTTCACCCAGGAAGCGCCTTAATTGCGACGATATTAGTTTTTCAAGCGTAGTGTTAATACTACTCAGAACAGATATTGGTCTGTAGCTGTCCGGAAGATTCCGATCACCAGATTTGTACACTGGTATTACTTTGGCGGTCTTAAGTATACTAGGATAAGTTTTAGAGGAAAATGCATGATTAAATATATGGCATAAGGGACCACACAATACATCAATATTCTCCTTTAAAATCCTTGATGATATGGCGTCATGTCCAGCTGCCTTGTTCCCTGGTAACTTATTAATTACTTGTCGGATGTCATCCTCAGTTACATCACATAAATCAAAATTATTGGTAACAGTACAGGGTGCATTTAAATTCTGCATATGAGTAGGGAACTTCCTCGCAAGGCTGAGACCAATATTAGTAAAGTAATCGTTAAAGTTGTCGGCCACTTCACGAGTTGGATTATCAGGTGTAATGCGTTCTTTGCTACCCATGCCAGTGACGTATTTAACAATCTGCCATATTTTCTTCGTGTTACCATCATTTTTTTTTATTAGGTTGGTATAGTAGCCCATTGAAATATTACTCCCACTATATATATATATATATATATATATATATATATATATATATATATATATATATATATATATATATATATATATATATATATATATACATAGATAGATGGATGCATAGATAGATAGATAGATAGATAGATAGATAGATAGATAGATAGATAGATAGATAGATAGATAGATAGATAGATAGATAGATAGATAGATAGATAGATAGATAGATAGATAGATAGATAGATAGATAGATAGATAGATAGATAGATAGATAGACAGACAGACAGACAGCTGCAATTGAGTAAAGTAAGAGGCAAGCTTTGTGCCCCTTTTTGTGATCATGAAGGGAGCATCTCGTTTTCTTACTCTCTTTCCTGTTCACATATCTGCCAATAAATATTGTCTACAAATATTCGTAGCGTCGTAAGCTAGTTAGAAGGCTATTCTATTGGTTCCCGATTCCGCTATCACGTTCTATACTTGAAGACGAAGCTCAAGTATCCTACAATTTTCTTTCTCTACAAGTAGCAGAGGCGCAATGCCCAAATGTCTTTCTTCTTAAGTTTCGAAACCAAATTCAGCATAGTTACAAATCATCAGCGCTTACTCAGACTTACTCAGACTCTTTCCTCATTCCGATGATCATATCCTCTGGCGGCATGCACCGGGTAAAGTGAGGAAAGTGAAAGAACGGCAGCACGAGCGCTCCATTTCAGAGATTGCGTTGCCCGTTTGTTTTGAGGGCGTCCTTGCGTCCAGTATGCGCTATGCGTTATATAGGTCAAACTTGTATGCCACCAGAAGATCTTAGCCAGTCTGATGATTGAAGCAACATAATCCGTGAAATTGCGTGCTTGTCTCCTGTGTGTATTCTTTCGCAGACGCACCCCTTCACGCGCTCATCTGTAACGTTGGTAGCGCTGACCTCGGAGAGCTGGAGTGGATTAGCGAGCGAGGCCTTCTGCATGCATTCGACAACACGGTAGTGTCCACTATGAGGCTGGTCAACCGCTTCTTGCCCATGCTGCGTGAGGCTGGCGGAAGGGTGGTCGTCTGTGCTGGACCTTCTGGTGAGTTCACTTCTACATAGCCGAGGTGTCTTGCCCTGAGGTTCTAGTAGAACCTCAAGGCAAGACTCTCAGGGCAAGCTAGCAGTAAACAGTAGTTGTACAGAATACAATTAAGACCAAGACGTTGTTCGATTACGTTACACGAAGAAAGCAGGTACACGACTGGAGAGTTGGTTTACCATACAGTAAATATATCTGCTGCCCAAGCGCCTATAAGCGACTTCATTTTGGTCCTGACAAAAATTTCGTGGTCCACCTTTCGGACTATATTTATTTCTTATCTATTATTTATTTATAAAATACTGCAGACAAAATGCCCAAGCAGGGTGAGCAAAACGAATATTAATAACAGAAAACAAGGTTGCAAAGTGTTTTTCTTTACAAAATAATTTTCATTGTTACTTAGTCATGATACAATTATATGTAAGTAACAAAAGAACAGTATTTGCACAAATGGTCACGGGCATTGGGGGAATGTTTTCGTTAATTTATTCCAATCAGCTACAGCTTGAGGCAAAAAGGAGTAGCGAAAAGCGTCAGTCCTTGCGGAGATCGCCGTTAAAGCATAGGATAGGAAGGCCTAGGAGATCTGCTTAAGAAGGGAAAAACGTACACTGTGGTGTCCAACGATAGTCAGTGGTTTACTAGGTCGGAAATAAAATCTAGATGGTATTTTTTGTCCGTCTTTTCTTTACTTTTTACTTTACTAATTTTTACTTTACTAATTTCTTTACTAATTGCAGTTAGTAGTGCAGTAAGGTAGTTGGTTGACTTAAATTTACTATAAATAAACCGCACTGCTTTCTTTTAAATTCTTTCTAGGTTTTCAATGTCAATTTTTGTGTGGGGATCCCAAACTATGGAGTAGTACTCAAGTTTTGGCCCAGTTATGAAAAAGTGGGTCAGGAGGCGAAGCAGTCATCAGCATGTTACAGAGAAGGCATATTTTCCGAGAAGTGGCAGAAAAAATTTCATTTATGTATTTATGTGTATATTCCAGGATAAAGTACTCGTTAATGTTACACCTAAGTATTTATAGGAGGCTACTTTATGCAAAGGTACTTCGGTTAAATTGTGTATGTTGTCTGAGAAGACTTCTTTGCGAGTCAGAGAAACATACACCAATTCATTTGAAATAAGAAGACCTCCCCATTGTACACACCATTTTGAGGCATTGCACAAGTTGGTATTAGGGTCGCATTGGTCACTAATGCTAGTTACTTCTCTAAACAAAACATAATCGTCCCCAAATCGACGAATTTGTACAGGAGTGCTAATTAAAATGACAACTTCGTTTATGTATACCCAAAACAGTAAACTCATGCGACTAGCGTATACACTTCTATGAACAGCTCTGCAATATCGTACGGTGTTACGCAGCAAGGAAAATTCAGAAGTGCTGCACGAGGTTATCTCATTATCTTAAACACGCTCTCTTCATACACAGGCCTGACCTCACTCTCTTCACAACTACCAGGGGCTGCCGTATGGCGCCATAAAGCAAATCGCTCCTATTGGCTGGTAACCAAGTGTCCTTTGAATACGCCTATTTACACGAGGTGTCTGCGCTTTCGAGCACCACATTTCATGGTATGCTAACATTTACAGTAAGTCACACTCGCGCACAGGAAGAACAACGGGGAGAGCGATCATCTTTCATCCCGCTCCATCAATGTTATAACGTGCGCTGACGTAACTTGGTTACTACGTGCCATCCGTCCCTGCGTAGCTTCCAATGCACTAGTCGAGAATAGCGAGAAAGCTCTTACAGCGTGCTATGTAATCCTTAATTTTTCTTGTTCTTGTCCCCTTCAAGAAATGTCTGCAACGATTTCATTGTAAGACAATACAGTTCGAGATTAAGGTAGATTTTTCCATGATTGGAGGAGTGGTATATGACACCTTTAAGACCATTTTTATTTATCTAAACTACTGTAGTCTCTCGTTTCTTGAAGTTGTCTTCTTTCTTATCTAGACGATACCCATGCAGCCTCAGCCCTTATTTGCAGGTCGAATCGCAGTCCCTGGAGCGGGAGTCTACAGCATGCTCAATGCCGCGTTGATATCTTTCGCCGACTGCCTCCGTCGCGAAATGGCGAAGTTCAGGGTTCACGTCATCCTAGTGGAACCCGTATGGCTGAACTACAGGTACGCGTCCACAACAACGACAGTGAAAAGTACTGACCACTGGAATAGCCAGGGGAGGGTGGACAGGTTCAAACCCACCTTCCCCTCCCTACAAAATTTGTCTGTTTTGCATTAGTGTATAAGACCACTCGACGGTACAAACTCTTTAGACATATAACAGTGCCTTGGTGTCTCGGTCAAGCTGTCTCAGTCGAGATAGGGATGTATAATGAACGTCAATTACTTTTTTCTACAGTTGTGTTGCGAGTGGTTTTCAAGTATTACTGTTTCGTGCTAGGTCCATAGCTACAGTCATCGGTGTAAAGCTTTGCATTTATCTTCACGTTAGCCTGGCAAGTAACAGGCTCTTTTCAGTTTTACTGAGTTTGTTCTCGCGAATTGGCCTGACGCACTCTGCCTTTAAAACTTTCATGAATGAGGTCAGGCGATCTTTCGTTTCATTTGTGCATTGACTTCATCAGCAACAAATACAAATTCGATTCAAATTAGTGCAGTGCGTGCGAAACTGATGCAGTCTGTTTGGCCCTGAAAGCCTCTTATATCGAATAAATGAAGCAACTCCAACGGTCTCTTATGTTTTAGCATAAAACACCTTAGAGGCTAAACTAATTCTTTTTATATCAGTTTTTTATTTGACAGTGTTCATCCTACTATACCCTACTAAAGCTTTCTGCTCCTAACTTGCTTTTACACTGCCTCCAACAGTGAACAAGTTAGAAGCTTTCTGCATATTATAGGGTTTTGCAGTGTCCTGGGGCATCACCCCACTTTTTACCAACCAGAATGCCACCTGAAGCCACCATCATGTGATGTCATAATGTCGTCACAAGTTTCAGAGGCCTCACGCGTTGTGCTGACATCACACGACGATGATTTCTTGCATCATTTCATGTCGACGCCAAGGCTGCTGAAGTTTCCGTCTCCAATCCCACTAAGTTTTCATTAGGAGCGAAGCTCCTTGCGCTCACGCGAGGTCCATTGAATCCGTCGTTGTCGCAGCTTCCCGTCGGACTGAAAACATTCATGTGTTGCACATACCGTACATAGAGCGTTCATACGCACAAATGATTTGAAAATAGACCGCACTCTGTCCGTCCACTCGCGCATCTGTCGCGTTCACCTGTCCATCCTTGAATCTGTGCGTCCATCCGTATTTCCATCCGTCCACCTGACTGCCGTGCGTCCGTCATCAGTCTGGCTGTCTGTCTATGCATCCGTCCGTCTGCCGTATTTTGTGTTAGTCACCGATTTCAACGTAGGCATTATGGGCCTTGGTACCTAGCCGCCCTTCACCATAAGCGTTCAGATCGTGGATCAGCTGCCAATTTTTCCATATTCCTCTTCGCTCTTACGTGCCTTTCTCTCTAACTCCGCATTCCTGTGCAGAGCTGTTGTGGTGACCTCTATTGAAAGACGCCGCTGCACTTTTTCTCGTGAATTAGCCTTATTCTCACTGACTACAGAACTCCCTTGAGCCAAGTCCACTCGGCGGGCATTGGTGTCAAAGAGTCGGTGAGCAGTGTGAGCCGCGACGTCTTCGACGACTATTCTCTGGGCTACGTGAACGCCTTCCGCAACCTGTGGAACCACCGCACCACCCGCTGGTACGTGGGACAACCCGACGTGATGGCTCGCTCCACCTGCCTCGCCGTCAGCGACGACCCGCCTCAGTACGTCTACCCTTGCGGCTATTTCGAGGAACGGGCAGTAAACGCCGTCCTCGCCTACATGCCCACTCAGGTCGCCGACCTAGTGCAATGCTTCTTCTACCAGGTGAGTATGCGGCGCAACCCTGTGTTCGATTGACGAATGAATGAATAATTGTAGCGAACAAGCAACCAATCGAGAAGACCTGACTCAGCTCACTTGGTGGACAAATATTATGAGCGTTTAACGTCTCAAAACCACAGTACGATTACTAGATATGCCGTATTGGTGTGCTCCGGAAATTCCGACAACTTGGGGTTCTTTGACGTGCGCCTAAATCCAAGCACACAGGCCTTTTCGCCTCAACCGATAATGCGGACGCCGTGGCCGATATCGCGACCTGCGGGTCAGCAGTCAAGTTCGTTGAGCGGGTCCACTAGACTTCACTGGTTCACAAGATAATTGATGTGTGATTTGATATAGCAGTGAATTTTTTCATTCATTCACTGCCGTTAACAATAGGTGAATTGATGTTCATAGTAGTGTCCGTCCTGCCTTACATTTATCCTCATAGTTTTAGCACGTTTCCTGTTCCCCTGGAGATTCTAAAGTGTTTTTAACAAACCGAAGATATAGCAGATGAAGGCTGACAAAAAAACGAGATTGACATGAACAGGCATTGTGATCAATATGTCGATGAGTGATGATAAGCGATGCACATGGAGTGAGGGGCTCAATGTACTAGAGGTATACTTCAACAGGACAGACTGTTGTCTGGCGATTCGTTGTGTAGTGCTGGTTAACGTATGACTGATGTGAACAACATATGATCAAGTCATTGCTTACGTTAAGTAGTGTTGTTGGTCAACAGGAATGCCAGGTAGTGCCAGCTATCTCCCATTCACTTTCATTCTCTCACACAGAAAGGAGGATGAAAAAAAGCAGTTGTTTTTAGGCTGGCTCAAATGATTACAGGATATCTGCCACTGCCATTAAAGCGAAAAGTATAAAAACATTACATGCTGCTTGTGCTCACATATGGGCTGTATTGAGGATACTAAAGTAAATACAGAAATAGTTGAAAATGACGCCTATAAACAGACGTCCAATATAAGGTCTAACATTCCAAATATCAGATAATGGCAGAATGGGTGAGGGAACAAACAACGAAATCAGAAATGCTCATGGACATCAAGTGAAAGAAATGAACCTTGGCTGGTCACGAAGTCAGGCTTACGAGGATCCTAATCCTAATGATAACGACACGACAAAAAATATTATTCGGATGCCCCTTTATTAGACTGTAGGTAAGCGCCAAATGTTTACACTGTCTTCAAGCACTGTGATTCCAAAGAGGCTTTCGCATCTTGATAACCACACAGAGCAAGACAACGAGTAGTTACGACGTAACTACAGAAGAAGACAGAAGGACAGGACAATAAAATTGCACTTGAAGTCAGCGCTCTTTCTGTCATTGTGTTTACTGTAGTTACGACGTAACTACTCGTGGTTTTGCGCTGTGCAAATATGTTGATTCCCGATCACCAACTAGCCCAAGCATCTGTCTTATTGATAACCAAAAACCCGAGCCGGCCCTTTGCCCAATTATTTTGATCTCCTTCCAGCCATTCGCCAGGCTCCGGCTGGGGTTAGAATCGAACGGATCTGCCAACTCCACCTCTAGCCGGCGGCGCATAACGAGTCCAGGATCCGTGCAGAGGTACTTGCACTCTACTCTGTCACCATCGGCGCCTATGCCGTGGCAGACGTCGCCCTTGTCGACACCGGCACGCGAGTTGCAGGCCATGCGGAGCGACTACTTCCCGTCGACCGATCACACCGCGGAGGCGACTCCGCCACCCGCGACACCCCCGCCCTGTGTTCGCGTCACCGGGGAGTCCTTCATACCTCACCGGTCTGAAGGCATCGATCAACAATGTGTCGGTAGCGCAGGTAGGAAGCGTTGCGTATTCATCTACCTTTACAGGGAATGAACTGCCTCTTGCCAGTGTACCACCTCTTCTTATCTTCGTTTTACTCGGCGACAACTTATCTTGGCAATGTAGCGAAAGCTACGGTGGCAGGCATCCGCGCATTTGTGTTACTGCGCAAGTATTCCGGCAGATGGGTGACGATGCCAGTTCCGATTTCGGTTTTTCTCAATGGCAGATTGGACATTTCGGGCTGACCACACCTTACTTAAGCATACACGTTGCGTTTGACTTGCTTGGCTTGCTTTGAAAGCCACCTTATGCAACATTTTCAGTATACCTGCGATAACAAGATGGCCAATGTGCGGCCGCAAATTTATTTATTTATTTATTTATTTATTTATTCATACTGCAATCCCTATTACAGAGATTTTAGCAGGGTGGTTACAGATATAATTTTCACAATGTTGGCACTCAAGATTGCATAAACCAAACAAACAAACAAAAAAATAGAACAGCATGATGTAAACAATCAGGTCAAATTTGCTGCAAACAACTCTAAGGACGGCTCCATCACTTGGTTATTAGTTAATCCATTCCACTGAGTTACTGTACGAGGAAAAAAGGAATATTTGAAGCAGTTATTTCGGGACCGGAAAGGGGTTATTGTAAGTTGATGCCTTTGGCGGGTGGCGTACCCAGAAGAAAAGGAAATGATGTTGGAAACATCAAGCTTATAATGCCCTTTAATTATTTGGTAAAGAAATTGTAGTCGTATTAAACGATTTCTTTCGGTAACTGAAGGCTCATTGGCACGATGTAGGAGTTCAGTTATAGAGGTGCGTCCAAAGCTATTAAATATAAAGCGGACTGCCTTCTTCTGTACGTTTTCCAATTTAGTTATGTTAGCTTTAGTGAAGGGGTCCCAAACAATCACTCCATATTCTAACACTGGGCGAATGATAGTCCTGTACGCTAGAGTACGCACCGTGGAATTATAATGTTTTAGAGCTCTTCGAAGGAAGAATAGTTTTCGGTTAGCGTTTGTAACTACGGAGTCAATATGTTTAGTCCAGCTAAGGTCATTGGTAATCCAAATGCCAAGATACTTAATGTTAGTTACCTCAGAAAGGGTGAAACTTGCGGTGGAATAATTAAATAGTAAGGGTTTTTTCTTGTGAGTTATTCGCATAAATACTGTTTTATCGAAGTTAATTGACATCTGCCATAAATCACACCACTTCACAATGTTATAAAAGGCACTATTCAGAATGATTTGAACGGTTACATTGGACATTTCAGAATATATGACACAGTCATCGGCATACAACTTGATTTTTACAGGAACTTCATTCACAATATCATTGATAAAAATTAAAAACAAAAGGGGTCCAAGAACCGTACTCTGTGGGACGCCAGAGTTAACGGTTGCCTCTTCTGAACAGCATTCGTTAAAAACAACAAATTGTTTACGGTTTATAAGGTAGTCTGCTATCCATTTTATTAGGCGCGGATTTTTAAGTGTTTTTTCTAATTTAAAAAGTAATTTCTTGTGTGAGACTTTGTCAAACGCTTTTGAAAAGTCCATAAAAATGGCGTCAGTTTGTGTCCCATTGTTAATTGAAGTTGCGAAATCGTGAATTGTCTCGACAAGTTGCGTACAGGTTGAATAGCCTTTTCTGAATCCGTGCTGGTGTTTTGTTAGGATATTATGCTTACTAAGAAACTCAGAGATATGCGTATGTATTATGTGTTCTATAAGTTTACAGGTAGTTGACGTTAATGAAATAGGACGATAAATTGAGATAAGTTGCTTTTTACCCGACTTATAAAGAGGCTTGACTCTGGCGGCCCTCCAATCATCTGGTACTCGACCTTCGTGTAGCGATTTTGAAAATAAAACATACAGATATTTGGCGATCCACCCGGCATAACGCTTTAAAAATGCGTTTGGAATGCTATCCGGTCCGGGTGTCTTTTTAACATTGAGTTTAAGTAGCATATTTAGAATGCCACTACGACGCTTTTTAATCGTTTTAGCTTCCTTTGAGATGCAACGTGTCCCGAGAAATCCAGGGGTTCCTTTCTTTCTTCTTTTTAACAACACATGGAACGAAGCGATCAATACATTCATTCACCAAATTTTTAAATGAGTCCCAGTGGCCTTGCACATCAGCAGTACTGTTTAAAAACGAGTCGAAGTTGAAGGAGAGGAGATCTATAATTGATGTATCGTCAGCTCGCAAAAAATTTTGAAAACATGACGTTTTTTGTTTCCGTGTCATAAAGCCATTTGCCAGGGTCAATAGTACAGCACTGTGGTCAGAAATACCAGGAACCACTTCACAGGTGGCCGAAGACTTAATACATCCACTAACAAAAAAGAGATCTAGTACTGACTTCGAACTTCCCTACACCCTAGTGAAATCGTGAACAACTTGTAACAAATCAAAAGTAAAAGCAACGTCGAGCATTGCTTCTCCTATGATATCGTTATGCTTAGTAGTTGAAAGAGAGGTCCAATCTATATCTGGTAGGTTGAAATCTCCTGATAAAATTATCCGAGCTCCTGACTTTGCATGAGTGCACAGATATTTTTTTTAATTCATTGATGACTTCAATGGACGAGGTCGGGGGTCTGTATATGGAAGCTACAATATATTGAATATTATTGTGGTACATTTTGCAGAATAAGCCTTTCACTTGTGGAATATCTGGCATCCTAATTACTTTGAGACATTTCTTAAATACAACTGCAACGCCTCCTCCCTTACTTTCGCGATCTTTTCTTAGCATACTATAACCAGGTGGAATTATTTCACTATCAAATATTGTACTATGCAACCATGTTTCTGTAAGTGTTATTAAGTCTGGATCATGAGTAAGAAGCAATAATTCTAATTCAGTTGCTTTGTTTACCACACTTCGGCAATTTTACATTTAGGATTCTTAATGGCTCAGATACAGGATCCCGACGTCAGTTTCCCTTCTACTTTTGAAGTTTAAAGCGCGATTTTTCGGTTTCATTCCAACCATACAGGGTGTCATCAATGCTCAATTTGTCGTATATTAGCTTAACCTTTGCGCCATTTCTCTTTTCTTCAGCCGCGCTCTTCCACAAATTTCTTCGTACTTCCCGTACCCTGTTAGAGAAGTCCTCAGAAATAGACACCGTAGTTCCCTTTAGCTTAAATGCGTTCTTTAATACAGAAGTCTTTTCCCGATAATCTAGAAATTTTATGATTACTGGACGTGGCTTATTTCCAACCTTACGGCCAAGCCTATGGCATCGTTCAATGGCGGATGTCGTTACCTCAAGGTTTTTCTGAAAACATTCTGTTACTTCATTCAGTAGTTCCTCGTTAGATTCTCTAGCAGGTTCTTCTATTCCATATATAATTAAGTTATTTCTGCGGGATCTGTTTTCGAGATCGTCAACTTTCGATACAAGCATACAAATCTGTTCATCTCGTTGTGACATAGCAATCTCGATACCTTGTACTTTACTTGTCAGGGTAGCTAAAGCAGATAACTGTGCTTCAACCCCTTCTATGCGCTGGGTTAAATCAGAAATTTTTTCTCGATTCCAAGTTGAGAGCACTTTATGGCGTCAAGCGAGGCAGTAATTTGTGCCTGACCATTTAACAGTTCTGACAACATCTGCTCTGTAGGACCTGGGTTTGCCTCTACATCCCCGCATCTCAACAGATCTAGCGACACAGAACAAACAGCAGAAATTACACCCCTTAAACGAAGTGGGCAGGGCAGCAGCACCAGAAATGGGTCATCACTACGAAAACACTGAACGCATGAATAATTACAAACCTGCAGCACGAAGCGAAAAGGGTTGAGCATCATGCCAGGAATGCTGCCGCCAAGCCCACTGGTGAAGTCCCGTTCCGCTGACGCTCTTATAGCCGGCGATTCTCCCACGTGAGGTGACGTCACCGAAATGGTCCAGTCGGCATCAGAGACGCCAAGTTTTGCGCAAGATGTAGGTTATCATGGAGTGCCAACTCTCTCGAACCGACACCTTGTTAGGCTTCACACATTTGTTTTGTTTTTAAAAAGGAAGAAAGTTTTACTTAATGCAGTTCGGAAACTATGAATATCGGAAGTTTAAAATGGGTACTACTTCATGCATCGTGCACACTCGAGCGTTGGTGGCGGTTCTGCATCTTTCGCAGGTCCCGTTATGAAAGGTTTTTGCCAGTTTATCACTTACCCACCATGTGGATCAATTAAAATACGCCAGCGCACTCACAGTCGTCATAATCAATGACACGAGGGTGCATTCACACAGGGAATAGTGAACCAAAACTCAAGCTTGTGGAGCGACGACAACGCCGCACCTGGCTCTGGCGGCAAGCTCGGGTGAATTCGAGGATAGGCGCGGCAGAGGGAGAAAACAATTCAGTGTGTTTCTCTGAAGCCATAGCGCGTGCGACACGCGCAGAACGCGTTCTGCAGTCGGTGCGGGGAACTTCGGCACCGTGCCGTCCACCGTGGCACGCTAAAACAAGACTCTCGCTGTGCGAAGTTGTCTTTGCGCGATGGTAGAAGCGAGAAACGAAAGCGTCGGTGAGGTTTCAAGTATTGTTGGGTCGTGGGCTGCCACAACAATGCAGGCAATACCAAGGGACGCTTTCCACGTGTAAAGTTGTATAGGTTCCCAGGCTAGTCATGCCAAGGAACCGAACACTGAGCCGCCTTCGCGAAAGATAGAGGGTACATGACACGAGAGCCGGAACAAACGAGACGAACACTTAGCAAACTGACTCACGCTGGTTAAAGGCTTAGAGCTCAGCTTGAAGCCTTACAGCGACGTGAGCGGGTATTGGTCCCGCGGCACGGAGGACATGGCTCTAGAACTTCTCAGACATTTTAATGCCATCATGCTGCAAACGTTTGCATATGACAGTACACGGCTACTACTGCTAGGTACCACATCAAAGCAACAAATATATGATTTTCGTAAACTTAAATGCAGCACATCGATAGAGTACGTGACTTCATGTCTACAGAATGAGACTTACATGGAAGCATACGTCGTACTTCGTATTTTTACAGACCTGAGAAATGCATTTTGCAGCAACTCGGGCGTCCTCGTCTGCTATCGCCTGTTCCACATCATAAATGTGACTAACGAGCTTTACTTCTTTTTGATAGATTCAATTTTCGGAAGTGCTTGTCCAGCCATGAGATCTTCTTGACGCCGCACTGCAGGCGTTACCTTGTGAGGTGACTCTAATGCACCGCGCGCTCTGCACGAGCACGTAAAACAGCGGCAGAGCGTTGGCGGGAAGGGAAAACGCGCGATATACATCCCAGATTTCTGCCTTTATACCAGTGATTGCACTGCCTGTTCAGAATCGCAGCGCCACAACATGTTGGTTTAGCTCCCTATTGACAATGATCGTTTTATTGATCACAATGGGTAGCAATTAAGCCGAGTAAATAGCGAATTGAGTCGGCGCAGGTACTAGCCGAATGTTTAGAGTTTTTTGCGATTTTAGGTAAATTACTGGGCATTCATTCTTCGTTACTTATGTACCTTATATAACTTTAGATTTCGTTAATTTGTTTAATATTGTTTTTTACCATTACCGGCTTTGCATTACAGCCAGAGTTGCCTGATGCTAATGAGCTAGCGAGCAAATAATAATCATGAAATTAGCCCTCTTTCAAAAGAAGAGCACGATTTACACGAGGACGTCCAAAAGAAGTGGAAATGTAGATTTCTCACTTATTGGAGGTGTTCTTAGTTATGATCAAAAATGTCCCTGAAATACGAAGGGGCAATGACAAAAATCACCGTTATTTCGTACAAAAAGACATTCACATTATAAACGAAAGCATATACTTACTTTTCAACATTTTTTTCAGTATATTCTTGATTCAATTAAGTTAACAATTGCCAATGCATAATTACCGTTACTTGTTGGTTTTGCTAACATGGGTTCTACTTTCACATTCTGCTACTCAGGCTTACCAACAAACGCGCTATTGGTGAACGTGATCATCATGCTAACTGCATTTGCTGAAAGAATGCAAATTAGCCACACAAAAAAACGCAACAAGCATCTGGAAAATTTTACAATGACTCGTCGAGAAGAGAAGCCCAAAACCGCAAATATAAATAAAACTGACAACTCCGTTTAGACCTGTATCGCCAGCTCGATTGATTGATTTGATTGATTTGTGGGGTTTAACGTCCCAAAACCACCATATGATTATGAGAGACGCCGTAGTGGAGGGCTCCGGAAATTTTGACCACCTGGGGTTCTTTAACGTGCACCCAAATCTGAGCACACGGGCCTCGACATTTCCGCCTCCATCGGAAATGCAGCCGCCGCAGCCGGGATTTGAACCCGCGACCTGCGGGTCAGCAGCCGAGTACCTTAGCCACTAGACCACCGCGGCGGGGCAGTGTATCGCCAACTCAGTGACCATACGCTCGAGACAAAGGATGAATGGCAGGCATAATGTCACGCACTTTATAAAAATGCGGACGCGCTATTGTTACACACCTGATTGCTCCATAGGAGGGTTTTTACTTAGCCTTATTTGTTTTCCGTTTTCGCATGAACTGTTGCGTGTGAAAGACTTAGACAAGAGACAACACGTCGGCCCAGTTACACAAAAGAACACAGCACACTGCGTTCGTGTTTTTGTGTGTGTGCATGCGTGCGTGTACTATACACGAAACAATACAGGAGCAAGTGGTCACATGGGCTTTGCGATTGCGTGGCTGAAACGCTGAAGCAAGCAGCTACCTTCTATATGCGAATATGTGATTGGTTGATTGAATGATTCCTTACTTTACTGAATACCTAATAATAATTATTAATAACTCTATCAATGGTAGATTGATTGATTATGTTTTCTTTATCACCTCTGCCTGTTTACATGCTTTTTGCCCCACGTTCCACATCAGTGAAAGCTAAGGCGTGGGTTGCCAACAGCGTACCACCACCTTCGCCAATCGACCTCGCAAGCAGGCTGGCGGTCATCAAACAGTTGCCACAGCAGGCGGAGCCACAGCTGTCGCACCAATCACTGGTGCCGTACGTGAGCCCTGATGAGTCGTCCAGTTCGGACGTGACCATCTCTCCCGAGCTGTCATCAAACAGCATTTCTCGAGGCTCCCTGTCGAAGTCGACGTCCCCGGTGCCGCCCTTTGCCCAGCCGACGTCCTCGCTTCCGATGTCACCGCAGGCTCTGACATCACTGCAGCCTCCGGCTACCGAGAAAAGTGACGTCGAGGGCGCCAGTGGCGTTGACGGCGGCACTGGCGAGGCGTCCATGACGCAGAGCGAGGACAGTGGCTCCCTCGTTCTGAACTTGATGGACGGCACCCAGTGTGAGGTCATCGCCTCGATGTTTGCCTCGGCACAGCGCATGGCGCAGGACCACGACCAGACACCATGTGCCCACGCCAGGTACAAAAGCGTACGCAGTAGGCGTCTCTTGCATCCAACCTACTTGTATGAACAGTAGTGACGGATCGAAACAGGATGAATAGGTCTAAGTGGCACACATACGTCGCTTTCCACCACCTTCAGTTCGGGTCTTATCGGCGTCATTTCTACTTGAACGCGTAGACGCCAACATTGAACGCGTAGACGCCACGACTTGAACGCGTAGACGCCAACATTGAATGCGCAGAACTTTATACGACTTAAATGCGTATATGCCAACGTTGAATGCGTAGAACGCCATTTCTTGAACGCGTGGACGCCAACGTTGAATGCGAAGGACGCCATGACTGGAACGCATACACGCCATTGAACGCGTAGAACGCCACGAGTTGAATGCGTAGACACCAACAGTGAATGCGCAGAACGCCAAACGACTTGAATGCGTAGATGCCACCTTTGAATGGGCAGAACACCAAGACTTGAACGGGTAGACCCCAGCCATGAATGCGCAGGATGCCATGACTAGAACGCGTGCGCGCCAACATTGAATGCATAGAATGCCACGACTTGACCGAGTAGACACCAACATTGAATGCGTAGAACGCCATTATCTCTACAAAGCAAGGTAGTAGTAATATGACCTGGCTATCACAAGTCTTTGCGCATACAAGTTGAATGTCACATTTGAATCCGTTAGTGCTGTACTAGGTGTACAAGACGAGCTTTTTTGTGCAACCCACGATGGTGCTATGGTGGTTGTGATGCTTGACTGCTGACCCAAAAATTGTACGATTGATTACGAGCCGCGTCGAAATGGACGCGAAACGCTACCAGCCCGAGTGCTTAGTCTTTAGTTCCATGTTGAGGGCAAGAATGTTCCAATTTAGGCTAACTGGGCTGAGTTATTCATTAAGGTTATTCATTATTATGAATTATTCATTGCCACGTTCGCTCTTAGGAGCGAACGCCATATACCGGACAGGTGAGAGAACAAAGACCCCAGGTAGTTGCAGTTTCTGGAGCTCTATAATAAGGCATCTGTCATCATCGTATCAAGGTTTCGAAACTTAAAAACGTCGAAAAGTGTTATATAATGAAAGGTTGTGCCCTCCTGAGGACTTCCTGTGGCGACAGCATGTAACTTCGAGTTGATAATAAAAATGTAGTGTGCCACTCTATAAATAAGTGGCACTGTGAAAATGCTTGCGTGCAGCGTGATACGACCATTGCCTCCACAAGCGGAGGCGCTTCCACTCGGGCTTACACCCCCGTCGCCAGCCGCACCACTGGTGGCGCAGCAGTGGTATTTCCGGCCCCGGGGTCCCGAACCGTGGTCTCCACGCTCACCTTATCACATCGGAGTTCGGCCGCTGCCACCGGACGCCATGCGCGTGATCTCACCACCGGATGAGGGTGACTCAGTCACCATATCGCCCACAGGGGAGCACAGTGGCAGCCCCATCGACTCGGCCACTCGAGTGGAGGTAACAAAGTTTCCAGGGTCCCTTACACACGCGCTTAAGACAACTTGAAGGCGAATGCCATCTTTTCCTCTCGGCCGATGTATCGATACTGCCCCGCTAGCCTTCGGAAGTTTCCTTCATCTTAATAGAACGCTTTGCTCAGCGAGGTCGTGCATTGTCTGAACATAAACGGAGAGCGCAGAAAGACTAGTACCGGGAGACAAATATAGACGGAACGTGCGCTCACTACGAAATGATTTTATCATTACATAACTGTGGGAAATACACAGACCGTATGTTACTAATGCGGCATTACTTATACTAGACGTTACGTGGATTGCTAGTTAAGGACAGTACATGAATCACTACAGAACGAAAAAAGCTTACCGCTAGATGCCTACGGGATCAAGTTTTTACCTGTTAATGAAGAACACAATTTATTTATTATTTGGAAAAAGTTCATGCCATTCTGCCATGCCGGCATCGGTACACTGCCTGTTTGTGAATATTATTTGGAAATGGTCATGAACTTAATTTAAGTCTGAAAAATTAGAAAACCACTACCAAACTGGCTCGGACAACTTGAGCCACTTATCAATATAAAGAAATTTGGATGATTATGTGAAGAATGGGATTTGTTACCTCTGTATTCCCTGTTTATGCACTATATCATTACTGTATGATGTACTAGAGACAGTAATAAAACGAGAAAAAATTGGCAGCATATCCACGGAGTGAATGATGGAGAGTGGGGTGAAGCATTCGTCCATCCATTCGTTCTTGCTTCCGTCCGTCCATGCGTACCTCTGGGTGACCGTCTTTGCGTCCATTCACCCGTCCGTGCGTGCGTCTGTTCGTGCGTCCGTCCCTGCGTTCGTCCATGCATCCGCTCCTGCGTCCGTTCAAGCGTCCATGCGTGCATCTGTCTGTGTGTCCGTTCATCCATCTATTCAACACTCCAAGTACCACCATCTCGCATCTTTTCATCATATATTCCCCATATAGAAGCACCGCCATCCAGCGGACATTCCAAGGACTGAACGAGAGGCGGGACACGCATACTTTCTTACGGCTTGCGCTTCGGGTCTACTTCCCACCTTCAACCACCTCGAGTTCATGGTATATACTAGTTCACTGTATTCATTGCACTGCGGCCCAACGCTCAATAAACCGTTCTAAAACCAAGGACGTTACGCCGAGCGAGTATAACGTAGCAACCCTTTCTTGTCAGATAGTGCTCAATGTGCATGTCAATGGCTGCTAATAGGAATCACAGCGTGCGCGTTAACTAAAAGCTGAATGTTCCTGCCTCTCATTCCCCCTTAGCAGCCATTGGCATGTACATTGAGCACTATCTTTTATTGTTCATCAACGCACAGAAGAAATCTCTTACCGGCACCACCTTGGAGGTCAAAATGTTATACTTGTTACACACTACAATTGCTACGAGGAACGAACAGGTGTTGCTATAAGGAGCTTCGCCCCCTAAAATCTTTGGCTAATTATGCACCCACCGAACGGGCAGGTGTGTAAACCAGTGGGCCCGGGAGCACGACTTGACGCTCTCAAACGATAAGGGCGCGCACCTTTCCGCGCAGTGTGCAGTGTGTGGCTGTGTGCTTTTCTTTGCTTGATTTCAGGTGCTGGCAAGCAGCTGGGAAATCGTTGTAGGTGAATTGTGTGAGGTATTCTACTTGAAAATAAAGGGTGTGGATTCCGTCGACCACACATCAATATAATAACGGGAGCGTGAATTTCAATGACTTTGTCGCAATATGACTTAGTCTAAAAATAGCAGTTTTGCAATGTGTGAGCTTCCACGTTTGTGACGTACGGTCTGCATATTTCTCACAACAATTTCATTATAAAATCAATTTGTAGTGAGCACCCGCCCCGTCTGCTTGTCTTATGTGTCTTGTCGCTTTGAGATATGTGTTTGTTTTTTTCCCTTTATACACCTAACGAGGCGTTCCACGGCCTGTGGCATCGGACAATCTTCGAGAAAGGTACGATACAGTGTGATGAATTGATCACGTGATTTTGTGTGATATGATGTCATAATTTATAAACAATAAAAATTTGTGACGTCATTGTGATAACTCGGTTACGTCATTCCGCAATGATTTCTTCCATCACTCGACCCTGATGCCACCAGCGTGGAACGCGGATGCCGATCGTGAAATTTCGCGTTTGATGAACGTTCTAATAAAAATATCCGAAATCAAATATCATCATCAAACATCATCATCAATATCAAACATCAAATATATTCGACAACAGGCGAAGTTTGCCTTAATTTAGTCATCTGTAATTAACGCTAACAAGCCTTTATGCTTCAAGCCAACACCAGTCGTTGGAAACGCCTGCGGAAGATATGCGCTGTTAGTCAGCCGCCTGACCTGCTCGGTTGGTCAAGAGGGGCCATATTTAGAGCAAGTGCACCGTTATAAAAGGCCTCCAAAGTGCAAAGCAAGACATCGTATTGAATAAAATCATTTCGCATGGGCGTTTATATGCCACCTAAGCGAGAAAATCGTCCGTCTGTTTGTCCGTTGATAACCTATGACGATTACTCCCACAAACACATAGAGAAAAGAACATTTTCGTCGTAGAGCGCCGTTGAACATGGGTCCCACTGCCCTGACTTGCCAACTGTATCTCGCTTTTGGAAGAAGAGCTCAGATGCATTTGAATGTCCTGTGATAGTTTTTGCAAGTGAGGCACTTGCGTGTAGGGGAACACAATGATCCAACGTGCGGCATTATATTGTCACGACGTCAAAACAGAGGTCTTGCCGTAGAGACTGAGACACCAGAAGCAGGTCGATCTTTTTAATTAGAACGCGCAAGCGAGTTGTTCTTCTTCGTCCATTTCGTAGTCCTTCGTGGCACATGCACAACTGTCATCGTCTTTCTTGGGCAAGCACGTGACATTTGCCTCCCTCCGAAAGAAGCATCGTCCGGATGCGCAACTTAGGTGCTCTACCAGGCGTACGAACTGGTCGTACGAAAACGGTAACCGCGAGCTAATTAACTCGATAAATATGGTTTCATACGCACGACGTGCACGACTTCGGGCAAACGCTTTTGGCGCTTAGAACAACTTCGTAGTTCACGTCGTTCAAGCCTCGCGTGACGCTGTATGGACCAAAGTGCCGTCTCAGCAGTTTCTCAGACAGTCCACGTCGACGTATCGGAATCCAGACCCACACTTTGTCGCCTGGTGAGTAGCTAACAAACTTGTGTTGGTTGTCGTAGCGTTGTGCATCTTGATGCTGCTGATGACAGATGCGAACGCGCGCGAGCTGTCTGGCTTCTTCGGCACGCTGAGTGAATTCTTCGGCGTCTACATGGATGTCGTCACACTCATGCGGCAGCACGGCGTCCAATGTTGTCGTGACTTGGCGACCATAGATCAGACTGAACGGTGTCATTCCAGTGGTTTCTTGTCGAGTGGTGTTATAAGCAAAGGTCACGTACGGCAATATCTGATCCCAGTTTTTATGTTCTGTGTCAACGTACATACTGATCATGTCTGTGAGGGTCCTATTGAGGCGCTCCGTCAGTCCGTTTGTCTGCGGATGGTATGCAGTTGTTCTCCGGTGAGCTGTACCGCTGAGTCTGAGAACCGACTCCAAAAGCTCTGCGGTGAAGGCAGGTCCTCTGTCTGTGATCACTGTTGTCGGAGCGCCATGCCGAAGGACGATGTTTTCTATGAAAAACTGAGCGGCTTCTGCTGCTGTGCCACGCTGCATAACTTTAGTCTCTGCATAACGGGACAGGTAATCAGTGACCACAATAATCCATCTGTTCCCTGTTGTGGAAGTTGGAAAGGGACCCAGGAAATCCATTCCACTCTGGGTGAACGGCTTTTCTGGTGCTTCGACTGGATGTAAAAGAGCGGCTGGCTTGCTGGGAGGCGCTTTGCGTCTTTGGCAGTCGGTGCACGTTCGCACGTGATGGTTAACCGCAGCAGGTAACTCTGGCCAGTGTTACTTGCATCGTAGTCGGCACAATGTTCGGGTGTAGCCTAGATGACCAGAAGTTGCTTCATCATGGCACGCTTCCATAATTTCTTTTCGAAGAGAGGCAGGCACGACGAGCAAGTGCGGGTTACCAGTTGGTGAGAAGTTTTTCTTATTAGGAACATTGTTTCGCAAGCAAAAAGATGGCAGTCCTCTAGCAAATAACCGCGGCACGTCTTTACGTCGTCCTTCTAAATATTCAATGAGTGGTAACAGCTCA
Source organism: Rhipicephalus microplus (assembly GCF_013339725.1). NCBI lineage: Eukaryota > Metazoa > Arthropoda > Arachnida > Ixodida > Ixodidae > Rhipicephalus > Rhipicephalus microplus. Next base: position 172,280,920 of record NC_051167.1, read on the forward strand.
GGGTCACTGCGCTGCTCTCGTGCAATAGTGGCTGTGTTGACAACACCCAAGAATGCCGCGTCGATGTTTTCGTCATCAGGAGCGACAGTTTCCACTGGCGACCGTGAGAGACAGTCGGCGTCGGTGTGCCTCTTCCCAGATTTGTAGACGATGGTCATGTCAAACTCTTGAAGTCTTAGGCTCCAGCGCGCCAAACGACCAGATGGATCTTTAAGGTTGGTGAGCCAGCACAAAGAGTGATGGTCGCTAACAACCTTGAAGGAGCGGCCGTACAAATACGGACGAAATTTGATGACTGCCCACACCACGGCGAGACACTCCTTCTCGGTGGTCGAGTAGTTCTCCTCCGTGCGAGAGAGAGTTCTGCTGGCGTAGGCTATTACTCTTTCACAGCCGTCTTGCCACTGCACCAGAACGGCACCTAGACCTACATTGCTGGCGTCAGTGTGAAGTACTGTAGGGGCGTCCTGGTCGAAGTGCGCAAGGACTGGATGTGTTTGCAAGCGTTGTCGCAGTTCATTGAATGTCATTTGCTCCTGTTCACCCCAAAAGAAGGGGACGTCCTCACGTGTGAGTCGTGTCAATGGCGCCGCAATAGACGAAAAGTCCTCGATAAATCGCCGGTAATAGGCGCACAACCCTAAGAAGCGTCTCACAGCCTTTTTGTCACGGGGTGCAGGAAATTGCGCTACGGCCTCTATTTTGGCCGGGTCACGTCGAACACCCTCGTGACTGACGACGTGGCCTAAGAAGCTGAGTTCGTTGAAACCAAAATGACATTTTTCTGGTTTTAAAGTCAGGCCGGCCGAGCGTATGGCTTGGAGTACGGTGGATAGACGGCTGAGATGTTCCTCGAATGATGCTGAGAATACAACAACATCGTCCAGATAGACCAAGCACGTTTGCCACTTCAGGCCCGATAGTACGGTGTCCATGAGACGCTGAAAAGTGGCTGGCGCCAAGCACAACCCAAACGGAAGCACCTTAAATTCATAAAGGCCATCAGGCGTCACAAAGGCCGTTTTTTCACGATCTCTCTCGTCGACTTCTATCTGCCAGTAGCCGCTTCGGAGGTCCATTGAAGAGAAATAGCGCGCATGACGCAGCCGATCGAGTGAATCGTCTATGCGAGGCAATGGATAGACGTCTTTCTTCGTGACTTGGTTCAACTTGCGATAATCAATACAGAAACGCAAGCTGCCGGCTTTTTTCTTGACCAAAACCACGGGGGACGCCCAAGGACTTTTCGAAGGTTGTATGACGTCATCCACGAGCACCTTCTGTACTTGCTTCTGCATCTCCTCGCGTTCTTTCGGAGCCACACGGTAGGGGTTATGCCGAATCGGTCGCGTGTTGTCTTCGGTGATGATGTGGTGCTTGGTCAATGGTGTCCACTGGACCTTTGACGTACGCGAAAAGCAGTCTTCGAATTGGTGTAGAAGTCCAAGCAGGCGCTTCCTATCAGAGGACGGTAGCGTGGAGCAGATGTCCACCGACAAAGTTGTCGAGGCAGGGACTATCGCGCAATCTGGTTGCAAAGCACAGCAATCCCCGGTTTGGTCTATATCGTCGAAGTAGGCAATTGCGGTACCCTTCTGGATTTGACGGCGCTCGTTGCTGAAGTTTGTAAGGAGCACTTCTGCCTGTCCACCAGTAAGCGTTAGAATGCCTCTCGCGATGGAAATGCCTTGAGTGAGCAAAAGAGCGACTATGTGCTCCACTATCACATCCTTATAGGAAGACCACCCACTGGACACAGACACAAGGCAGCAGGATCTCGGTGGGAGCGTCACATCGTCGGCTATTCGCAAACTGCCGCGTAGTTCGTCTCTGCTGTCGTCGACATACGGATGTGTGCAAAACGTCACCATACGTTGAGGAATGTTGATAATAGCGCCATGATCTCGAAGAAAATCCATGCCCAAAATTAGCTCTTTACAGCAGTCTGGCAACAGGACGAAAGTGGCCACGAAGCTAGAATCCCCAATGCGAAGTCGAGCGGTGCATTTACCCGTGGGAATCATCAGCTGACCACCAGCACTCCTTATGTGTGGCCCTGTCCACGGTGTCTTTACCTTTCTAAGGTGGTCGGCGAGTTCTTGTCGCATGATTGAGAAGTCGGCGCCAGTGTCGACCAGTGCTGTAACGTAATGTCCGTCAATGAAAACGCCAAGATCAGCACGTACAACTTCACCGGCATTAGTATTCGTCGTCGTATTCGTCGTCGTATTCGTCGAGGTTGTCGTCATACCTTCTTGCGATGATAGGGGGAACTTTTCGGTGTCTCGACGATTGGCAACCTTGCCCCCGGAGGTAGCAGCAGTTAGTTTCCCCGGCGCGGGCTAGGCGAACGGCCTCTGGTGACGTCCGCGTAGCTCTGAGGGAAGTCACGGTGACGCGCAGGAGATGGAGATCGCCAGCGACGCGGTGATGTTGCTTGGCCAGTCGACAGTTGATCGGCATCGTGGGCACGACGTTCTTCAGAGCGGAAAGAAGCGGGACGAGAAAAGTTCCCGAAGCCGGAATCGCTATGACGGCAATAGCGAGCAATGTGACCTGGTTCTCCGCAGCGGAAGCAAATAGGTCGACGGTCGGCCATGCGCCACAAGTCAGTTCGGTGAACTGGTGGTCGTCTCATGGAATCCCGTTGCCACCAAGGTACGGCCGCGGGTCGTGGCTGGAAGGATGTCGCCACAAATGACGGTGGAGGACGACGGACCACATCAGCATAGCTCGCTGGATGTGGCTCAGGACTTGGCGCCGGTGGTGTAACGGCTTGCCTCAACTCCTGGCGGACGATTTCGGCAACAGATGCGACGGGCGGTTGGGTAGGAGGGACACAGAGGGCCCGAAGTTCCTCACGCAGTATTTCCCTAATCATTTGTCGCAGGGAACTCTCACACACGGCAGTGTTCTGAGCTGCAGCACTTACTGCCGTGTGGTTCGGCAGGCGGGCAAAGTGTCGGTATCGTTGTCGCAGTGCGCGCTCGATGACAGTCGCCTCTCTTATGAATTCATCTACTGTTGTAGGTGGATTTCGTACGAGGCCCGCAAACACTGGTTCTTTGACACCCTGCATTAGGTGACGCACCTTCTTCGCCTCGGGCATGTCAGGGTCAGCTCGTCGAAACAGACGGATCATACCCTCTGCGTACATGGCGGCTGTTTCGTTGGGTTTTTGTGCGCGAGCCTCAATCAGTTGCTGTGCGCGATCCCGTCGGTCCGTGTTCAAAAATGTGGCGAGGAGCTTTCGGCGTAAATCTTCCCAAGATTGGAAAGTAGCCTCGTGGTTCTCGTACCACGTGCGAGCGCTATCTTCCAGGGCGAAATATGCACGGCCAAGTTTGTGCGGTTCGTTCCAGTGGTTAGATACAGCGACCCGTTCGAACTGTTCGAGCCAGTCCTCGACATCCTCGTACTCTTCTCCATGAAAAACAAAACTTCTGGAACGCGAGGATGTTCAAGAGTCACCTGGGAGGGAAATGTGGTCTGCGATGGAAGGGTAGCCGTGGATGTGGTAGGAGCTGCCATGCTGGTTTGAGGTGGAACAGGTACGGCCTCCGGACTTAGGCCTAGTAGGCGCCGACTGAATCGGCGCACCGGAGTCGTGACGAGGGGCTTGGTCTCTGGACTAGATGAACGGGTCCAAACAAAACTGTCCTGCATCCAGTTGTACCCAGCACCTCCACCAGTGTCACGACGTCAAAACAGAGGTCTTGCCGTAGAGACTGAGACACCAGAAGCAGGTCGATCTTTTTAATTAGAACGCGCAAGCGAGTTCTTCTTCTTCGTCCATTTCGTAGTCCTTCGTGGCACATGCACAACTGTCATCGTCTTTCTTGGGCAAGCACGTGACAATATATACTTTCTAAACTGTTCCCGAAGAGTCATTCCAAGTAGCTTTTTCAGAAAAGCCTATCAATTCTGTGCGATTCTTTTCGCAGTCCTGTTAGTAAACAAGTGTTAATCTTTGTGTGTGTTTTTTTTTCTTTTTTTACTTGTATTGTTCATTTGTTTTGCCTGGCTCTCTCTTTCTTTCTCTCATCGTATAAAGTGAAGCGCTGAAGTTGAGCTCCTCGGTTTCATAATCAGGTCGCGGTTCGATCCCTGAAGCCGCGGTCGCATTTCGATAGAGTCGAAAAGGTAGAAGGCCGTAGTACTGTGCGATGTCAGTACAAGTTAACGAAAACAAGATAGTCAAAATTTTCTAAGCACTCGTACTACAGCCTTTCTCGTATTCATATCGCCCTTTTGCCGCGTGAAGCTACTCACACACTCGCTATCAGTTACATGTTCAAACACGATGACTATAGCGTAACGCAGCAAGGGCGTCAACGAGAGCTACAAGTTTCACCTTCTCTGTTTGTCGACCTGCATTCCTTCCAGGCGGTGTGGACAAGCGCTCCCACCGGCGCCCCAGGGGACGACGCCACCCCCGAAACGCCCCTACTTCCCGAAGCCTCGGCGCCGCCTCTCAAGCGCATGTCAGAGACGTACGCGCAGTACCTAGTAAGGCTTCGCAAGAGCGGCCAGCTGGATGCGGAAATAGAAGACGGGAGCGACTCCTTCGAAGGAGGATCCGGGCCGACCAGGGACGCTTCCCAGGACCAAGGCGCCAGACGTCGCGCCTCTAGCGGCAAAAGCGATTCGGAGGATCGCCATTAGGGACCAGGGCGCCTATTCGCGCAAATTATATTATGAACAAAAAAATTTGTTGGGGAATATCTCTCCTAGGATAAGCTACATGAAAAAAAAGAAGGCTTGTCAACATTTCGGCGTTAATCACTCTGATTATTTCATGCAAGCTTTTTAGGCTATAAATTTGTATAAATAACGAACGTGTAAACTCCTAATCGCATATACATGTGGGGTAGTGGCTTAGCGTCTCCAACAAAGAACGGACGATGTGTGGTCTATGCGGCCAACGTTGACGCCAGCTAGCCACGACACGACGGGATCGGTCCAGAGCAGCGAAGAAAGACGTCCACTCGACTCGAGAGCTCATCACACACACTACACACTTGTTCGCATATCACCTCATAAGCGCACTCAAGGGCGCTTATGTTGTTGTTTTTTTGTGACTACGGGAACTCCTCCTGTATATTCTTACGATGTGTTCAATCCTTTGTTTGATTTAAAATATATGATTGATTCTGATTCTAAAGACGCGTAATCGCCACTGCCGAGTGAGACACCGCTCTGCCGCTGAAGACATCAATACTAGAGAAGAAGAAAACCACCAACCCAAGAATGATATGATAAAAAAACCAAATAGCACACCAAGCCAGGATTCTGAAGAAAAAGTAACGGTACCCGTGGAAATGAAACGATAACCTTATTGGTATATTCTTCTTTTCTCTTATTGGCCCTAAATCTATTTGACTGCCTGACCGTTGGCTTGTTCAGCATTTCCGTTCAATATTTACGATTTCATCTCTATTGGATGCTTATGTATATACATCCCACTCGCCTAATGATCTTGTCACCCAGTTCTTAACCGATCCCGCTTTGTGGGTGAGTGCCACACATGTGAGAGGAACGCCATCATCAATTATTATCAGGATGATCACCCTTGATGAAAAGGATTTTCATATACGTGGTGTGCATTGTTGTCTGCATGGTTGAATAATTGTGTGATTGATATAAGTGTATGTGAGAATTTGTTCGGAAATGTCTCTCTCCGAATATGTAACGGGAAAAGCAGAGGGTGTGTGTCAAGTACCACTTTTTTAGATAGCATTGATTCTTCCCAGAAACTAATCAAAACAGCACAGCATGATACTGAAAACCAATTATGCCGCTGCTCTCGCGGATAAAACGTTCAGGTTGATTGCTACTAACCAACTTCATGCCCATGAGCAAAGTGCGATATAGTACTAATAACCTTCTTTTGTAACCAAAACTATCGTGAAAGGGATGAAAGGATGTCAAGGTTTCCACGTTAATTATTCCTATTGAAATGTTGTGCCATTTATTTGTAGGTTGTATGGGCGTACTAATAAAGGTTACAACAGAAGACAAACTGTGGCTCATACCCACTATGTAACAATCGTTTTATCGTACATTCGGCTCTTCGACAGGTAGCAACAAGGCGGAGCTTGACCCTGATTCAAGCTAGAGAACGCGTGCCAGTGCTGAACTTCAAGCTGCTCGCCTAATCGGAAGCCGGAAGAGTATGCACGTCACGGCATCTTCCGTTGCGAAGGAACAAGGTCCAGGAGTCGAAACGTCAGATCTTGATAGCAATCCGGGGCCGAGATGCCTTGGAGCGCTACGCGTTGTAGCGTGGTGGTCTGACAGAAATTGGCGAACGTATACTGTTATCGAGTTTCCGCCCGGGTTTTGTGTGTGCCTTTCCTTCTCCTCTCCGGCCCGCGCATAGGGTGCCGGGCCTCATTATCTTCGCGCCACGTGTCCGGCACACGACACAACATAAACCTAGCGCGACGACGCACGAGGGCACCAGACAAAAATACAGGACAACCCCTCAATCGTTTTTCAAGGCCAATGACAAAATCATTCTCCATAAAGTAGCCACGGTTATGAAGTTGATACAGATAATATAGAGGTGAGAAGACACATTTGTCTTCCACCCTGAAGAATGCTCGACCGGGTGTCCTTGCGCGTGTTCGCTAGGATTATGGAAGCATTCACTCAGTCCTAACTAATCCTGCTGAATGCATGATTGAGTACACTTAGAGCACTCGTATTCGACTATCTTACCATGACGCACGTCACCAGAGCACACTCGTGAGCTCAAAAAACAGTCCGTAGAAAGTACCACTTTTATCTTTATCGATTTTTGGATAAAAGCACTGCCCGTAGTCATGACAAAAGGGAGTGGTTGCCTGCTGACGTGGTCCTTCTCACGATGGGCGTAACAGCAGGACCAACATTCCGCAATACGATTGTCTTGTGCGAATGAAGACGAAGACGACACATGCGGTGGTGGGTAGGGGAGAGTCGTCCGCCTTAGAGCCACTCGTGGTGACTTTGTGGCGGACCACGTTAGCAGAGACATGGATCATCCCCGCGGTGACCGAGACCGCCTGCTGGGCATGGGCGTGCTCTCCGGCCTCACGTTTCTCGTCCTCTGTCTCACGCCTCCGCTGCGCTTCCTCGTCGGCCTCGTTTCGAACTTCATCTTAGCTGGCATCATCGGGTTCCAGCTGGCCGAGCTTATGGACCGCAAGTACCGCAAAGAAGTCCGGCTCAAGCACCCCACCGTCTTCATCAGTGGTGAGATGTCGTGGCCCCGAGCTCGGATCGTGGGTTCCCTTTCTCTAAATGAGTTAAATGGTGGGCGAATTGGTGCTTGGTAGTAAGTATTATTGTAAGTACCGCATCAAAGCGGCACAGCCCACTGCATGGCGTGCTCCTATCATGAACCGCTTTACCAGAGAGAGAAAACCTAACGCCCAAGTGAAAAAAAAAACTCGCAAAACGTTACAGTGAGTGAGTGAGTGAGTGAAACAACTTTATTTCTTCAACCATAGATACGAGTAAACTAAACATCACCCAGCTGAATCCCCTCGGGAACCATCAAGTTAAAACTGACGGCTATCACGCGTGGACCCTCTCGACAGATACGATATGGGAGGCTTGGGCTTAGGTTTTAAGGATCTTCACCATTTCGTCTTGAGTGAAAGGGGGCTAGGTGAAGGTGCAGCCCCATAAGACCCGCTAGACATTCCGCATAACCACCGCACACCAAGTGGTGAGAGCTTGGTACCATTCCGGGCATATTGTGAGTGCTGCCGTTAGAAGACCGTGTGAACGACGCATTGAACGTACTGTACAACAAAGAAATGAAGTTTATTTCGACCTTAGTTTTGGTAATCTCTATAGTTTTATTCTATACCGTGGGTGTAGTGACAATTCACCTACCGGTACCGATCAACCATGGGCAGATTGCGGAGCTTGCCGTTTATCTGTTTCGCATGCCTGTGCATTTTGTACTTGACAATCAACTGCGGCGCTTGGCTGGACACCACAAGCACTTCTTTGAATCGAATCATCGTGTCTTCTTAGTGCACTTTTAAAGCCAAACTGGCAGTTGTACCGGCAAAATTAGTTCCTCAGATTTCGCAACGCAACCCCACAGGCTGCGACAGCGGTCTGGGTTTGCACACGGCCCGGCGCCTCCACGAGCACGGTTTCGAGGTTCACGCTGGCGTTCTGGACCCCGGTTCGGAGGGAGCGACCACTCTAAAAGGCATGCGGGTCCACGTGGTGCCCCTGGACTACATGGACGAGGACAGCATCGTCCAGGCCTACAAGACGGTCACCACTCAACTCGGTGACAAAGGTGCGCCCTTCAGACGCGAGTTATGATGCCCACCCTACAAACGTGTCAAATGCACATGGCGTAATTTCAAGGTAGTCCTTATTACCTTCTAAAAAATAGGGAAGTAATGCTTTTCTGTGTATTTCAGTCACTCAATGTAACCAGTATGTAATTAAGTATTCCTATTTATCTGCAGTCAGTCACCGGGGCCGTGATCAACGAGGGGGCTAAGGAGCCTCAACCTCCTTTCCCCCTCGCAAGATTTCAATTTTGCTTGCTAGGGCTATGAGTTGAAGCTTGGTGCTTTGAAAGAAAAAACTGTCCAACGTATGCTTATAGCCCCTATCAGTCAGATTCAATTTTGACATTATTACATCTGATTTGGGCCCTGAAGCGTGGCATGTTGAACGACCCGTCGAACATCGCAGTACCTTCCCCTAAGTGACCGGTTACAGTCATGCGCAGTGAGCTGATATCAAAACACCGTGACTGAAGTCAAGTCAGGACACATTGACTGCGGAGAAGGCTCCGTTCTACCAATCAGCAATCTATCTTGTTCTCTAATTGCCAGAAGTTGGCACAACTACAGCACGAAAAGTGCCGTACACAAACGCAGTCACCGCTGCTGAAGAGGATAAAACCAATTGGCATACGCCAACTATACACGCACGGTCTGTCTTTAAAGTATTGAGACAGTGCCTTGTAAAAAAAATATTGATGTGCTCGGCACACATTGTTCAAATTCTTCAAAATAGCTTCCTTGGGCATTGATACACCACCTCCAACGCGATTCGCCCACTCTAAAGGCTTCTTGAAAATTAGCTGTCATGGCCTATATCAGAGACTGTCGCAGCCCGTTAGCGGAGACCACAACGTGAAAACACTGAGGTGTATTACTTTGTTAAGGGGGGGGGGGGGGGGGGGCTTTGGGAAGAAATAAATCTGTCTGGATCACAAGAAAGCTGATTCAGACCATAAGCCTCACTTGCTGGGCTGCGGCGTGGCTCGCGTGACATTTATTATTAAAATAGTAATAATAATATCGAAGAACTTATATCCCAAAACTACCATGTCATTGTGAAAGACGCCGCGGGCGAGAGCCCCGAAAATTTCTACCATATTGTATTCTCTAACGTGCGCATACGTCGCACAACACACGGCATATACCATTTTGCCTCCATTGAAATGCGACCATCGCAGCCAGCATCGAACCCACGTAATTCCGGTCAGCAGCCGAAGTTATTTTATCACGGTACATTCCTCTATGAACGCAGTGCATTCGAGACCATGTGTACAGCCGTGGAACAAGATAAAATATTTTCATGTACACCGATGCACTTTGTCACAAAGACCGGTGTATATAAGGAGCTCGCACCCGTCGACGCTAGCGTTGGACGTTCTGTCATCGCAGCACGCGTAACAAAGGGGTCGCTTGAACCGCAGAGCTGTGGGGCATCGTGGCCAACGCTGGAGTGACCAACTACGGCGAGCTCGAGTGGATGTCGTACGACGAGCTGCGGTGGCTCGTCTCCGTCAACGTCACCGGCACCATTCGCTTCGTCAAGGAAGGCATCGCGCTGCTCAGAAAGAGCAAGGGACGCATCGTCATCATGTCCAGCGTCCACGGTAGGGCGCACAGGCTCTCTGTTGGTTTGTTTAATATTGGAAAATAGGGATGCCAGACACCGAATTGGTTAAAAGGTATTCGCAGTTCGAGAAATGAAACGACATTACCTTTCACTATTGTATGTCTATGATCACCAGAGAAAATTACAGAGATAGTTTTAAATGGCTTTCAAATTTTGAGTGACACCTCTTCACAGGACGTCATGAATTTCACAGGGTGATTTTTTTGTATACTGGCAATGTCGGTGGAACGGCATTTTCTTAAACTTAGCATTGATTCTTCTTGGTTACCCGGTGGTGGTGCAAAGATGCAGCAATGCCAACTGTCATCAGCAGTAAAATCATTAGCCGAGAGCCAGACAACGAAAGAGACGTGGTGCAGTATGTGCTTAGCATCCTGGAACGCCAGCGGCCGAAAGCGGTGCCCCCATGAGTCTGACGCTCCACCACGTCAGAGCACGCTAGTGTCTCGCTTTAATTGCTCTACCTCTTCCCCCTTTATGCCGGCATGACAATTAGGTTCTTTCACTAATTCACTCTTGAACTTAGCATGTCAAGCCTGTGGCCTTATCGCAGGAGAGCGTACTTCATTTTGAACGATTAGCAATGGCATATGTCTTCGCAGATGCGTAAAATTCTATGACGTCAAGGTGTTCGTAGCACGAATTGCATTTTGGCATCACTCCCAAGTTTTCTTTCTTTTTCCGCGTTTTCTCGCTTACCGGGCTTCTAGTAGTAAACGTGGTGTTTTGGTATGACGCAAAAAAGTATAATTTACTAATACGAGAAACATTTTCAACACCCCAAAGTGGCTAGGCCTATTATTAGATGCGACGTAGTAGAAGTGTATGGGTTATTTCGACCACACTGGTGTAATTCAACGCCCTCTGATATTGGCACAATACTACAAACCACCAGCAATTTGCCTTCGTCGAAATGAGACCACCACGACGCTGAACAGGACAGAAGCCATGCCTTTCGGGTCAGCAACAGAACACTGTAATGACCGCGCCCAACGTGGTGGTTACAACAGATCTTGATATAAAAATTCGACCAGGTCCTCAGAAGTCAGAAAGATCACATTTCAAGAGTGATCATGTGGGCGCTCGAGACACAATCGCCTGCCGTCTACGTTGCTATAACCACGCTGCTTCACTCACCGAAACCTTGAAGGTATAGGCCTAGAGTATCATCTGTGGTTTAATGTCCCAAAACCACGATATGACATTATACACGCCAGCAGGGGAGGGCTATGAAATAGTTGTTTTTTCAACACGCACTGACGTAGCACTGTGAACGGGCTTCTACCATTTCAGCTCCGTCGAATAGCAACCGCCGCGACTGAGATCCGATCCGCAACGTTCTGCAGTCAGCAGTCATGCTTCTTAACCGCTGAATCACCGCGACGGACCAACCTAGAGGGTACTCAGCAGCGTAATGCGGTGTACAGGGCCGGTAAAAACTTCACAGACCACTATGCAATGCAACATGGCCTGGGAATTTTCACCACCCGACACCTACAACGCTACACGTTAAATATACGTAGGCTACTTACCAGGGTGAGTTGACTTGCTTCAAGGAACAGAGTAAAACGTCTGCCTTTCGCTGCTCGCATTTAAGTTGGTGCAAACTACAAGCCCATAGGCGTCTACGCACACGGGACGTATAAGACCATAATTTGTCGGATCATACTCTGAATCGGTGCTATGGTTGCTAGACTATGAGGAATCGCTTAGGCCAAGATATTGAAGAACGCGTTTACTGCCTGATTTTTACGAATTCGTGCGTCGCCCACGAAAGCAGTTCCACACTGGGATGCTGAGTGCACCAATGCTTAGCAAGCTTCGCGACCAGTTTAGCTTCTTCTGTTAAGATAACTCACAGTGCGCAAACAGCCAAGTTGGCTCGAGAACCCACGCAAGCACACGTGATAAGCCTCATATGTTTGGTGCCGCGGGTATGAATTTCAACGCCTTCACCGCAGATCAGTTTTATGTATATAACACGGTGACTGCTGCCTTCATCAACGTCACAACCACGTGACAGTATGACAGTTTCTTGTCTCTAGGCTCTAACTTCTATATTTTGTATACTTGCTCGACGTTATAGAATATGATAACCACGCAACAGACTATGGCTGACGAAGATAACACACACAGCACGGCGTGTGCCATCTTCAATCTTTGTCTGCTGCGCTCTTCTTATATTCATTCAGTTATTTCTTACCAACTTGCCCAACTTTCCACGCTTGATATATTTTTGGCATTCGTTATTGTGTACACTGTAAAGTTTAATGAAAGGGAACACGCGAGCGCGTGGCCCGGTCTCTGCTGCGGTTGCCTACAGCACCATCAACCGACAGCAGAGGGAACCACGTCGGATTTCGGTGTCGTTCATTGCATAACAAAATAACGACTCATGGAGGTTGTACAAGCTCTGCTGGATAACACACACTGCTACTCTGTTTGATAACTGTTTATTTAGCTCTCGGTTGATGCTGCTGTAGGCAGCCGCCGCACTGCGCAAGCCACGTGCTCACGTGTTCCCGTTCACAAAGAGTGACAGTGTACCTCGCAATGCACATATATCTGCCTCTGTGATTTTACCGTGCATTTGGCACACTTGCCGGTGCAGGCCGCATGTCCATACCCGGGTCCGTGGGGGCCTCGGCGGCGGCAGCGGCCCTCTGTTCGCTCGCCGACGGCCTGCGGCGTGAACTACACAAGTGGCAGGTGAACGTGTCCACAGTGGAGCCCATGCTGTATAAGTGAGAACCGACCCCTTCTCGTAATTTTTCTCAGGATATCTTGGAAGAAACTATTTTTATTCACAGTAAAAAGTTACGTATTTATGCCTTTTCTAGTAAAAGACGCAGATGCAGAATATGTACGTGTTGTTACGGTGCCCCAGACATGCGCAATAATTGCTTTTTAATTGACGATTGCACAAGTATGAACGCTAAAACTTGAGCAACATTGGAGGGCGCTGCGGATGGGGTCGGCCGTTTAAAGTACCTGGAGCCCTTGAGAGTGGACAAACAGACAAATATACGGATAGACAGACAGACAGAGACAGACAGACAGACAGACAGACAGACCAAAATTATTGCGTCGAAGGTCCCCAAGAAATACTATCATCTTAAAAAGTTACACCACCTCTCACTAAAGGGCACCATGAGTAGCATGTGAAGCAGCGCATGGGTCGACTTCCGTTCACCAGGGGCACCTTGCCCGATGTTAACGCGTCCTAGAAAGTGGAGCACGCCATGAGTTCGATGCCGTCTCTGTTGCTGTTACTTGTACCGAACACTTGTTTGAGCACGCCACGTGGGTTCATCACCACGCGACGCGGGAACACGTGGTTTGATCGCACCTCTGCAGAATCTCGTTCCCAGACGCCATCCCATGGTTGCTCAGAGAGTGTAAGGGGGAGAAGCCACGGCGTCTTACACGGGCCGGAACTCGCTAGCACGTGAACGCATTAAAGCATTCTGGCAGTGCTTGGGACAGCTGTTACACGTGGGTAACGCGAGTGGTTATGCTTTGAGCTTCGCCATAAGCTGCTTCGCATCTAAAAGAGGCACTGTGTGCGAACACGAAAAATAAGCAGGACTCGACCTTCTTCTTGAGCCCGTGTTTGCACACGACCTGTCCCTTTTAGAATGAATAAGTACTGACTAGCTCGTCTGTGTAATAGAAACACGAGACGGATCAGTCTGTGCTCGTCCGGTTGCATCTGTGCTGTCTTAGTTGTTTTCGCACTCTTGTTTCACGATGAATGTGTACCAACAAATCCAAGTTCACACGCTTCTCACTATTCTCAAACTTCAATCAATGTAAAGGACACACAGCATTGTTATAGATGGGGTATGCTATTACGTCCGGGAAAATTGTTTAGACACGGACTTTCAGATTACACGTGAGAATCACATGTGAAATTGAATTACATGTGAGGTGCAGAGGCGCGGATAGACATGTGGTAACGCTACATGTACGGTAGTGCTTGAGACTGGCTTTCTTTAACTACCTGGCATGTGAAATAAACACATTGGTAAACCCGAGCGAAAGGTGTGTCTAAAATCATTAAGACGCACGAACATGCGACAAGCGATCGTGAAACACTTCAGAGCCACGTCGGGCTGAACCCACTACTAAACACCGGAGCCGCTCATTTCAGCGTTCACTGGACAACTAGTTTTACGGAGTGCTTGGGCGCTGATTTTTCTAAAGACTCTTCTCCTAATTCTGAATTGTCTTTGATGTTAGGTGTCTATGTTATAAAAGTGGCGTGGTCTCTTCTGCATCTGCGTATGATTATTGAAAATCATAAGCTATGTTTTTTTTTAGCGAAGCTCCTTAGATTTTCACGATGTACGTTGACGCTGTTGTCGTCATGGCTTCTCATCGGACCGAAACACAGCTGCCACATATATACCATACGTGGTGTCCATAACGCGCACATAGGTTAGAAATGGACCGTACTCTGTTAGTGCATCTATCTGTCCATTCGTTCATTCATACATCTGCCCATCCGTTCATGCGTGCGGGTGTCCATCCATCTGTCCATCCGTCTGTCAATCCGCCCTTCACTTTGTATACTCCCGAGTGTGTTCGGTGGACGCCTAAGCCAATTGAGACGGAGTCGGTCAGAATGGAACGTAATGCACGCGTCTCACTTCTTGCATGATTGAACACGCTGGCCACTAGCGACCGGCATAGGGTCCCTAGATGTCGGGACCTTAGACTGGCTATGTTATGAAATGGAAGCGCACAACATAGCGCTTGTCCCTGTCTTTCCGTCTGCTTCTACGTTGTGCGCTTCCATTTCATAATTAGTCATGTATCACCAACTCGCCCAATCAACCATTTTGACACTTAGACTGGCATTTGCTGGCGCGCCCCGGCGGCCACCTGGCACCGTCGCATTCATTTCGTAAACATTTCATAATCGTTCATAAAGCGTCGCTCCATTTTCGGAATTCACGTCGTGGATCGGCTGTCAATTTTTCTTCTTAGTTTCCCACATCGAACGAGGTCTTGCGTGACCTTGGGGTTCCGAGGCACTTCCTGTTTGCTCGTGGTTCATCAGTGGTTTACAAATAAAGTCGCGATCGATAGATCTATCGATCAATATGCGGGGTTTAACGTCCCATAACCACCATACGACTATAACAGACGCCATAGTGGAGAGCTCCAGAAATTTCGTCCACCTGGGGTTCTTTAACGTATACGGGCCTCCTGGAATTCTTTAAGCACACGGCCCTACAGCAATTTCCCTTCATCGAAATGCAGCCGCCGCAGCCGGGATTCAATCCCGCGACGTGCGGGTCAGCAGCGAGTACTTTAGCCACTAGATCACCGCGGCGGGGCACAAATAAAATCGCATAGTACCGCTAGTGTCCAGACGAGCACTGCTGTCATACATCCAGTGAACTTCGTGGCATACGTCGTTCAAACAATCCACATCACATTAAGTGTCTGTACTTGTATGCGTTTTTTTTTTTGCTCTGTAGGACTAGGATAACGGACCCCGAGAACGTGAAGATTGGCATCAACGAGGTCATCAACAGGATGAGCCCCGCCATGAGGGAAGAGTACGGCCAAGTCTACCTGGATGCCTTCAAGACCTTGATCCCCAAACGCATGCAGAAGCACATGCACGTCAACCTCAACGACGTGTCCAAGGCAGTTCACTGGTGAGATATAGACAAAATGATGTTGTTAGTTATCATGCTGTCGTCTTCGTCGTCGTCATTAGTGTTCCTGACACTTTGATACAATAAGGGGCAACACGAGAGGCAAAAAGAATACAACCATCTCCAAATTCTTATCGCGGCTGTCAATACCTTTCAGACGCAAAAAAAAAATACAACCATCTCAAACTTCCTACCATGGCTGTCAATATTTTTATCGTGCGTTATTTCTTACTACGTAACACAGCCTACTCGAGATGAAACTACCTATTCATAAGATAATCATGATATATAGGGCATTACGTGCCAAACCACGATATGAATCTGAGGCATGCCGTATTGAAGGGCTCAGGAAATTTCGACATTCTTGTGTTCTTTAACGTGAGTGGACATCGCATGCCACGCGGGAAGCCAGCGTTCCGCCTTCATCGAAGTGCGGCTGGGTTCGAAACAACACCGTTGGCAGGGGGACCATTGTGACACGTCATCGTCTTCGCTGCAGCAATAACGCTTCAGTGAGGATTTCGCATACTAGTACAACGAGAGACGCAAAAAGGATATAACAACTTTACAATTCGTATTACGGCCTAAATAGCTGTCTCATCGGTTCTTTATGGCCACGTGACACAGTCTATTGAAAATTTAGCAGCCTGTTCATATGATAACGGTGTTAACCACGATAGGGTCATTATTGATATGTGGGGTTTAACGTCCCAAAATTATCATATGCATCATTAAGTAAGTTCTTCAATAAAACTAGTTATGTAACAACATTCCGACATGTGGTGTTTAACGTCCCAAAACCACCATATGATTATGAGAGACGCCGTAGTGGAGGGCTCCGGAAATTTCGGCCGCCTGGGGTTCTTTAGCGTGCACCAAAATCTGAACACATGGGCTTACAGCATTTCCGCCTCCATCGAAAATGCAGCCGCCGCAGCCGGGATTTGATCCCGCGATCTGCGGGTCGGCAGCCTAGTACCTTAGCCACTAGACTACCGCGGCGGGGCTGAAAAGATGTTCTGAAACTTGCACATGTGGAAATGTACGAAGGTCAACGAACCGACATGGTCCCTTGAAATGAGCGCCGTAAAACACACCACATCGCCACAGTTACTGCCGTCAGCGCACTAATCACCACAATGGTAAAAAAAAATTGCCCGCAGCTTCCCTCGGGGGAACGCTGAGGAGGATGCGGAGCATATAATTGGTTAACGGGGTGTTAAAGTACGACTTACTTGGGTCGATGGCTAAACTGGTTAACGGGGTTGTGAAATGGGGTGTTAAATTGCGACTTACTTGGGTCGATGGCTAAATTGGTTAACGTGGTTGTAGGAGGGGGTGTTAAATGAGTGAACACGTACACACGTATGCGAAAGGGCGGCGCTGGTCGAAGGGACGTCGATCATTGTGTTTGTGGATTCGTTGGAATTCATTTCACCGCGACCTTGGACGTCGACGCGCCGTACAAACCAACCGACGAGCGGCAACTGAGCGAGCGAGCGCCGACCTTGAGTATATATACAGCGCGACGGCGCATGCACTGTCAGCTGTCGAATGTTCGAGAAGGGGGAGAAGCGCAATGGTGCATGCGCGCGCGTCAGCTGCCGATGTTCTCGAAGCGCGACGGCGCATGCGCGCGCGTCAGCTGCCGATGTTCTCGAAGCGTGACGGCGCATGCGCGCTACATTATACAGCTAGCGAATGTTCGTGAAGAGGAGAAGCGCACGCGGTGTGTAGAGGAGGAAGGGTGCACAGATGGTGGAGGAGTAAAGCGCGCGCGGTGTGTAGAGGAGGAAGGGATGCACAGATGGTGGAAGAAGGAGGAGGAAGCTTGCGGACGGCGCCGCACTACAAGCCTCGAGTATTAGGTGCTCCGCATCTAAAAAAAATGTACTTTTCAAGAAATGCCCCGCCGCGGTGGTCTAGTGGCTAAGGTACTCGGCTGCTGACCCGCAGGTCGCGGGATCAAATCCCGGATGTGGCGGCTGCATTTCCTATGGAGGCGGAAATGTTGTAGGCCCGTGTGCTCAGATTTGGGTGCACGTTAAAGAACCCCAGTTGGTCAAAATTTCCGGAGCCCTCCACTACGGCGTCTCTCATAATCATATGGTGGTTTTGGGACGGTAAACCCCACAAATCAATCAATGAATAAATGCCGGAGTGTTCTATTACCTTCGCATCACGTGCTCAGAAATTAGACCACAGACTTCAACACACTGCTCGTTTCATGAAGCTTGAGGGCTTGTGCAATGCATATCAGAAAAAAATATCATTCCTATTTTTTTTTGTCCAGCGACAGGTGACGCGGAAATGAGTGGACCAAGATTATTTGGTAATTGCCATGTTTGTATTCTGAGGCATGTGGCCTACAGACAGTTTTCGCAACTGCTACGATTCAATACCTCTGTTTGCTAGATTTCCAGTGCAGCTAATCGATTCTTCGGCAATTTCCATTGAACTTCTCTCTATCGTTCTCTAGTGCAGCTATATCGTGGGGCTAACTCTTATGTGGTCTCCATTCAGTGCTTTGACAGATCCGGTGCCCAAGGCGCGGTACCGGTGTGGCAGCACGGACGTTGCCCTGTGCAGCATCTTCGAGCTGCTGCCCATAGAGATGGTGGACAGCGTACTCATCAACGTCTTTCAGCCGAAGACCAAGTCACGCGCGAAATTGTTCGCCAGCAGTACCGCCCCGCCTAAGGATTTTACCAAGGCGCACTGAGGTTCCAACGTGCGCCACACCGCGGACGCACCAGCTACTCGGGTGGCGAGAATAAATTGTTGAACACCATGTCACTCGTGGCTGATTCGACAGGCATTCTTTTATGGAATACACGGCGTTCGATGTCTGACACGAAATATGCGCCGATCTCAAAAGCGAGGCCGTCTAGCGCTGCGCCTTACTCAATACAAGGAGGATACTACAGATTCTGGACTAAAACCTATGTCTCCTCAGGGAAGCCCAGAAGTACTTAAACAAACTGTCACCTAACGTTGTCATTTGAAAAAAAACTGTCTTTCTCTTATACCCTTTATAGGCCATAAACGCAGGGTTTTTGAATTTTAAAAATTGTGTACACCGATTGGCAAGACCCAAAATTCCGATATACAGTTTTGGCTCTTCGGTGATGTTTCAACTAGGCAGCGACCACTTCGGGTTCCTCAAGAAAAAACAAAAAACGATTGTGACTAGTACCATCTCTGTAGCTCCCTCAGACAAAACGTTATAAATTGCAATAGAAGAGGAAATTATTCGAATATCATTTAGCAAATTTCACGAAAGTTCAATTCTCTGAAATCTTTGAGCCACTACTAAATCTTTCGTGGGCCGGGTGTTTGATATACCTCCTACACAATATGAAAGCGGTGACTCGGTGAGATGAATGTCATTTTTATGCCAGATAGTGAGCGATGACGTGCCCTTTTTGTGTTCAACCCAATGCTGCAAGCATATACCAGAACATGAAGAAATTGCAAGGTCATAGGGGCTAATTTTGAAAATCACAATACCAAATAATTTTGACATCAGATGATTGACATAGTCATCATGCTTATCACCGTTACCATCACATACGTCATCAAATATATTTCGACAGCATAATTATGGCAAGCCAACACAGGCCTCACACAAAGGAGTTCATGAATAGCCACAGGAAATGTTCTGGTTTATTCCACGACTAAACACTTAGCATTTTGCTCGATAATTTTACCCTACTTTTCATATGTGCTTTGCGAAAAAATCGCACCCGCCATGGTAGTCTATATAGTGAAGGTGCTCCACTGCTGACCCTCAGGTGGCTGGATCAAATCCCGGAGGCCAACTTTTCGATGTAGGCGCCAATCCTAGAGGCTAGTGTGTTACGCGATGTGTCAAAATTTCCGGAGCGCTTCACTTCGGTGCCTCTCATATTCATATCGCGGTTTCGGGACGTTGAACCCCCAAAAGTTCTATAAGAAAATATATCGTTTAATTTCAGCACAACGGTTATTTCATCACCATCAGACAGCTCAGTTATACTCCTGTCTCTTATTTTTTTTTTGCACCTTATCTCTTATAATTGAATTTTCTGATAACGTGCCACGTCCCCCCCCCTTCTCTTAACATGGTTGTTAGCCATCGCAGTAACGACTCTCGGCTGTTGAGTCATATGCAGTCAAGTGTGGGATCGGTATGGTTGCTATTTCATTTTTAAACAGCTCAGCACAAAAAATAAGCATGGCATACATAAAAAAGAAAAACCAGCGCTGACTACTCACTGATTCCGAGCTTTTCCATGTGTGCCATGTCTAGTTTTTGCTCTGACCTTTTTAATAATAGAGCCATACGTCATAGGTTCGATGTGCGCCGTGGCTCTTGCATCTTAGCGCTCATGGGGGCGAAATGCTATAGAGGCCCGTTTATTGTGCCGTTCCAGTGTACAATAGGAAATCCTAAGTAATCGCGTTTTTATGAGACCCTCCAGTGTGACTCTCGTACCTTGAGCCGCCTTGGGTCGTTGAACCTCGTACATCAAACAACCCACCAGCCAACCGAACAAACTTTGTCTTTCCTCTTGGAGGGTATCAGCCACATATACGCTAACGTCACTGTCATCGCCATCAACGTTTATTATGCCGACTGCGATCGAAGACTAGCCCATGTAACGAGGCTCTGGGCCTGCGACAAGACCGCGGCAAGTGCGACACAAGTCGCCGCCATCGCAAGCAAGTGACATCCGCAATATGACGCCATGAGCAGGACGGAGTCAACGCGTAAGTGATCGCTTCATTCGAATGTATCCGAGAGGCATGTACTTCAGGTAACGTATGGAAGCGTGGGACCTTCGATAACGCCTATTCTGAGTTCATTGAAGTTAACTATTTTAATGAAAGGTCGTTTGAACATTCCTCTAAAGTGAAGATAGGTTCACACAGCAGGACGGAGATAAAAAGAGTCACACAATCTGCTGTTGGTCGTTCAGGGAAATTCAGCGTTTTCTTCACGATGCTCCAGTTCATACTCCAAAAGGCCTAATGGTCTTCAAGCAATGGTATTCAATATTGTGGCTCTTCTTTGGGACAATCATAGTCCGTCGTTAGGGTGCAGGTGTTACCTACGGCGCTGGGGCTGCTGAACCAAAGATCGCGAGTTTGGTTCCCAACGCGGCGACCAGATTTCAATGGAAGGGACGTGCTAGAGTCTCGTGTTGTGCGACATATCATCATCATCATCATCTTGACTAGGCCCACTGCATGACAAAGGCATCTCTCATGTTCCGCCAGTCAACTCGGTCCTGTGCTTGCTGCTGCCATTTTATACCCGCAAACTTCTTAATCTCATCTGCCCACCTAACCTTCTGTCTCCCCCTAACCTGCTTGCCTTCTCTGGGAGTCCAGTTAGTTACCCTTAATGACCAGCGGTTATCCTGTCTACGCGCTACATGCCCGCCCATGTCCATTTCCTCTTCTTGATTTCAATTACAATATTCTTAACGCTGGTCTGTTCCCTGATCCAATCTGCTCTCCTGTTGTCTCTTAAGGTTACACCTACCATTCTTCTTTCCAATGCTCGCTGCATCGTCCTCAATTCAAGCTGAACTTTCTTTGTAAGTCTCCAGGTTTCTGCTCCGTATATAAATACCGGCAAGATGCAGCTGTTGTAAACTTCCCTCTGAGATATAGGTTTACGTTCAATATTTTTTTTACTTCCCGAGGTCCGAACAAACAACGGTTCTCAAAGAAGGGCATAGCACGTTTTAATGAATGTGCCTTTCAACCCCAACTTCAACACTCCCATTTCGATTATTGTTGTTGGCTTCCTTTTCTACTACACTTCTTTGTTGTTACTGTTTTCCGATGTATTGTTTGCCTAGTGATCACAACTTCCCTTTTTTTTCTTACTTCGTATTTTAAATATTCTGCTGTTGTGTGCTGCTAAGTAGTATGGAAAATTTATAACATTACAACGTCCACCAAGTGTTACCACCATCTGACCTTGCTCTGCACTAGAATCACTACACTTCTGCATCTGTAATAAATTTTGCATAGACTTCAACTAGATGTCATGTACAGCCTAAATCGCTCTTGTTTTGAGTTATGCGGCTGCTATAGACAGCATGTTTTGCAAAAGCTTGCTGCGACCGACGCCGTAATTACACTAAATGCAGCCACACCTATCTCTTATGTGCTATATAGGATACATATGAATGAAAAGTTGTAGCTGACGCGAAGCAGCAGTGGACTGCGACAGCGTTCATTCGTGCACGTCCACTCCAGACGAGTGGAACTTGGGCTGTACCATTGCGCTTAAGCCAAACCTCACGTAAAAGGTAAAACCTAACTTCACGGATTACCTGCACAGTACTCAGCGGACGCCCTTCTACGGTGACCTCGCCTGATGTCGCCGTGGAAACTACGACGCGGAGGCACCACGTCAACAACGCACCCTTGGTGTTCTTCACCGGCTGCTCGTTGTTCGTGTTCGTGGTCATTAGCGTCACCCCGCCGCTCGCTTACGCCGCCTCCTGGATCGGTCACGTGGTCTTCGCCGTCGCGATCGGCTTCTGCCTCAAGCGCCACCTGGCAACCAGGCTTGGCCGTAAGCTACCGGTAACTGGAAAGGCCGTCTTCGTTTCTGGTACGTCGCTTGCCCGAATTCAGTGAAACCTTTCTTATCCGCGTATCCCTGTGAATGGCCGTCCGCGCTTTATAGCCGTCCGCACATGAATTACCGTCCGCACTTTTTATGGAAAAGCCTGATGCGATGACAGCCTGCGTAAAATGGGCAAGAGGGAAGCCAAAAGAGTTGTGGAGAGAAGGAGACGACCTGGAAAGGGAGAAGCTCGGTAGACAGGAGTATAGCAAAGGCGAAGCTGTCAGTAGGGCAAAAGGTCTGGGGAGAAGGAGAGCGAAGGAGCGCGATTGGGTGTACCGGTTAAAGCATGCAATAGAAAGTAGCACCGGCTCTTGCGCAGGTGAAAGAGGAGGAAGGCCCGTAGAGCGTTTGTGAAAGTGGAGGAAAGACGCGCTGCCACTATCAGCTACGCTGATTAATCAGCCTTTGCGACGCTAAACAAATTGAGGCAGGGCCTAACTTTTATAGAGGGAAGCTTTCTGTATCTCCCCCTATTAGTCGCTGAGGTCCGAGAATGCGCAGCAGGAAACCCAACTTACTCAATGGAACTATCGATGCATACAACTAAACAATGACGCACGGCAAACGTATCGTGAGCATCGGTTTGCATACACAATTTCAACAATAAAAGCAGTGGGAACATTCAACACCAGCCCACGTAGAAGCACTTTGTGCAGCGTGTTTCAACAAGCTTGCTCCTCGCGTTACAAGAATAAACATATGCGCTACGCTTGCTGCTTTTTGGCCGAGTTGGAAATTTATCGCTTAATAAAATATTTGTGGCGCAACTCCAACAAGGAAACAAAAAAGCGGACCTACTTTGTCTCCTCCTTTTCTTTGATTGCCGGAGTTGCGCCACAAATATTTTATTAGGCGCTATGCGTGTTTAATCGGTTCAGTGTAGTTCTGATTCGTACGGAGTATGTCAGACTATTTTTTCTACACACCAAGTAGCGTAAATAAGAACGCGTTTACTTAACTTCACAAGTATTACCTGTAATGAAAAATGTTCAGTAAAAACTTGCCATTTGCTTGCTCTGAATCACCGGAATCAGAAGTCATTCTAAAATAACTTCCAGTCTGATAAGCTGGGTAAGTTGCAAAGATTGCTTAATTAGCTTAAGGAGTGTTATCAACGAAAAGTATGGAAAAGAAAATTTGTTACATTGTTTCGGCAACACCATATTACATATATAGGCTGAGATAGTGGCCCTGTTCCTTTCTCTAGCTTTCCTTCAGATTGCGCATGGTTCAAATAATACACTTCTCGCAAATATTGGAAATACCCCGCACACCTGCACTTCAATATGCGCTTCATGCAATGCATTTCCGAGGTCCTATGGCGTGAACTACAAACCCGAACTTTTCTTTGCCCTGCCTTACGCCACAAAAATTACCCCGGAGTTTGCCCTGATTTGAACTGGAAGTTATATAGTGTCAGAAAAGCGGACCTTAACCGCATTATGTGGCAAGTGTCCAAATCAGTTCCCTGCGCCAAGCCTTCGTAAACAACTAAGTGGTCAGGAGCTGTGAGAGGCTGCCGTGCGCAGCTACAACCCCGACTTTCCGACTTTCAGGAGCCTCTCCTGAGGTGGGCTGAGGTGGTACAGGAGGCCTAGTGCTAGAAGGATTCTCCACTATCTAGCAGGTCCCGTTATATTAAAACTAATAAGGTTGTTATCACTCTTCTCTCTCCGACAGTCACCACGGGTAAGCCCTGGTTGCACCACACTAAATAAACGGCTCGGTCGCTTTGGCTCGGCCATGCCCATGTGTTCAGAAAACGTTGCTTGCAATTAACAGTAGTTGGTACTCAACGATGGGAGGGCAAAAAGCCATCCCGTGGGCCACACATTTCATGAGGCCCTGTCGATAAAGCTTCTAGATGCCGATCCCACGCATCGGCCGTGGCGTGAGGAAGCCAAGCGTGTCTCCTGGCGAGCGTACAGAAAGAAACGCGGCCCATAAACGTGCGCCGACCGTTTTGTGCATACCTATGCACATTATTACGTTAATCAATGCTCTCCCAATAAGGGCTTGTCGGTGATTTGCCGTTTTTGATGCGGCAGTTTGATCCGCGATCGAGATCACTCGTCATTTCATGTTGGCACTTTTCATTGATGTCTCAATATTGACTCACGAGAGTCATCGTTGCTTGTAGCAGCTGAAGCAGTGAGCAGTCAAGTACGTCGGTAACGGTCCTATTTTCACGTGAAAGGAGGATACAGGAGGGAGCATTCGCAATGAGATAGATAGATAGATAGATAGATAGATAGATAGATAGATAGATAGATAGATAGATAGATAGATAGATAGATAGATAGATAGATAGATAGATAGATAGATAGATAGATAGATAGATAGATAGATAGATAGATAGATAGATAGATAGATAGATAGATAGATAGATAGATAGATAGATAGATAGATAGATAGATAGATAGATAGATAGATAGATAGATAGATAGATAGATAGATAGATAGATAGATAGATAGATAGATAGATAGATAGATAGATAGATAGATAGATAGATAGATAGATAGATAGATAGATAGATAGATAGATAGATAGATAGATAGATAGATAGATAGATAGATAGATAGATAGATAGATAGATAGATAGATAGATAGATAGATAGATAGATAGATAGATAGATAGATAGATAGATAGATAGATAGATAGATAGATAGATAGATAGATAGATAGATATCCCGTCTATCTATCGATAGAGGGGATTCCAAAGGCGTACAGACTTAAAGCTTCGTTTGCCTCCATTTTCCCGATAGCGTAAGGGCACATCTACTTTTGTTTCTTTACTGCAGGATGCGACACTGGCCTAGGTCAGGTGATCGCCCTGGGACTGCAAAAGAAAGGCTTCATCGTGTTCGCCGGGTGCCTGGACCCCAACTCTGAAGGCTCGCGCAACCTAATTGCCCACTCGATCGCCGTACTCCACGTGGACTACCTCAAGCACGACACCATCGTCAGAGCGTACGATGAGATTAAGAACCGACTTGAAGGAAGAGGTTCGTGTTACGCGTCCCAGTTCTCATGCTCGGGTTACAATTTACAACCTGACAAAGATGGGCAGCTCTTGCCACGGCCGTCGTTGTACTCACCCGCAGAGAACTTGCATAAGTGCTCCACCCACTAGCGCTGTAATTACGTGACTTCAAGCCACGCCCAGCATCTGGTGACGTCAATAGTTAGCGCAACCGCTCGGTGACAGCAACGGCGTCCTGCCGTAACTAATTAGAAAATAGGCGAAAGAATTTTACTTCTTTAAAAAATTTCGTTGTCTAAAAAGACTCCGGGTTCTATGTACCCGAAACTTACTGAAACATCTTGGTAAACTTGCAGTATGAAAGCTACAAAAGGTATGGCTTCCCAGCACAATTGACCAACGCCCATTGGAAACACATGGGGCACGTTTTAAGATAATAAACACTCTGCGAAGCCACGGGATTTATAGTGCGACGCTGCAATCGTAACGTAGTGTTCAAATAAGTCTCTTCCTGTATAGAACTGGGAGTCGTATTCAATAAAGATTTTTCGTCCTATTTGACTTGTTTCACATATTTTACATCTAGTTACGGCAGACCACCGCAATAACTGGTACGCTACGA
The DNA here is from genome assembly GCF_013339725.1 of Rhipicephalus microplus. Classification (NCBI taxonomy): domain Eukaryota; kingdom Metazoa; phylum Arthropoda; class Arachnida; order Ixodida; family Ixodidae; genus Rhipicephalus; species Rhipicephalus microplus. The sequence continues at coordinate 172,306,769 of NC_051167.1, forward strand.
CAACTTACCACCTCCGCCCCCCCCCCCCCCCCCCCCCCCCGTATTCTGGTCATACTATCTCCGGCGTTTTAGGTAGTTGTCTTTAGCGTACATACATACATTGTGTCCCGGGTTATTGGTATCGAACTTCGATTTTCTGCAAAATATAAAAAGGATTTTCCAAGTCGTTTCAAAAACTGTGAATTTCATGGCAGGAAAGATTAATCTTCACTGCTCATAGTCGTATGCGTAGTATTGTTGTTAGTCATGAACAAAGTTTCGCTGGTAAAGCTGACATTTTTTCCCTTAGGTTGTAACCGATTATAAGCATGCTATAGGTCGTCACATGAGAGATACAGTATACTCAAGTACAAGCGCGAAATAGTTGCAGGTAATATAGACGTTCTTCGGCGTATTAAGGGTTTGCCCAATTTTTATGATTTTCCCCTCTGGTTCTTGAATCATGCGCAACCAGCTGGCCAGCCAGTACAGATGAAATGGCATATGTCTAAAGCGCAAAGCCGACCGACTCAGTTCTCGCTTTCTGCGTAAATAAGCGAAAGCCTGATACCACAGAGTTACCTAACGTAGTAGTATGGCATTGTAAGGTCCTTGTGCGGTTAATCAGGCATGAATGGAAGCTTATACCTAACGTGACGTAGCACCTATGGACTACGTCAGCTTCCACAGCCATGCACTCCACAAGTGTGGTTCCGTCTGTATCTACTAAAAAGCCACCGTCATATTGCGACAAAAGCTATACCAACACATCGGTTGAATTTTTCCCGTCGCCGTGAGGTTCTGTATAATGTCCAAGGGCAATCGTGTCCACCCCCGTGTCGTACATGCTATGTGCGACCGAAAGCGAGCAAGGTATGTGCATTGTCAACATCTTGAAAACAGCGCGAAATCTCCACAACGCTGAACTCACAAATAAATGTCTATCTGAAACTCATGTATACGCTTAGGGTACAATTACGTATTGACAAGCTGTTCCCCATGTCACCACTTCACAAATGACGTCAGTAAGCACCATTATGAATACTAACAACCAATGCAATTAAAATGGCTACGACCTGCTCGTGAGTAGCTGCCGAGGTGATCACTATTGTACCGAGTGTTCTAAAAAAACAGTATAGTCAGTAAAACACAAAGCAGGGGTGGGAAAGATAATGTACGTTTCTCCCACCTTCCTATTGCGAAATGTCACAATTATTTCTCTGATTATCTTATTGGAGTGAACTGGTGGTCTCTCCATAGGTGTGCTTGTATCTCTGAACAAAAATTTTCTTTCGTGTATAGCACAGTGGTTCGTTCTTTCACCTTCTTCTGCCCGTGTCGCTTTCCTGCTCCTTTTAAAATGTTTCAATGATTACTAACTAGCCCACCTGTCGATTTGTTTACGGATGTATATTATCGCCTCAAGCCAAGCCAAAATCCTACATATATAGATTCAATTTATCTTTATTTGGTCATAGCTCTTTGGGGCGTAGTAGCCAACGCCGGCGTGGCCTGCTACGGCGAAACGGAGTGGATACGCTACAAGGAAATACAACGCGTCATCGATGTGAACATCCTCGGAACGCTCAAGTTCGTCCTCTTCGGTCTGCCGCACATCAAGAGCAGTCACGGCCGCATCGTTTTTATAACCGGATTGCAAGGCGAGCTGTTGTTTCATTTTATCCTGCCTTCCCGGTACCACTTCCTCTTCTATAAGCAGGGAATATGGGCTTATGTGCTAGTCGGTATGACATTTCTGACATTTTCTAGGCGCGTTAGCTGAAGAGTCGATTGTATAAGACAGAACAATGCGTTAAATTGAACAGACCAGAGTTCTATCGCATATTTCTTGCCTGCTTAGAACTTAAACAGAATTTTTTTTTTTTGGGGGGGGGGTCAACCATGGTTTATGTTTGTTCTTGCGTGCGTTCTTACGTCTACGGTTATGTATATGCAAGCAAAATTGGAAGTTTTCGGGAGGAGGAATTTGAACCACCCACCCCCTCAGTTATTTCTATGCTTGCCTGCTCCAAGGATAGCCTACTTTCCCTCAAAAATCTTTGAGTTTATTTAGCATTGAGCTTCGTCACCATCAGCGAAAAGTTGCAATAACCTGACGTATTTGTAAGGGGTCTCCACGAAATCCATGGCATAGCTCACATCGTGGATCACAAAAAAAAATGATATTACCAACTTATCAACACCACAACTTTGCTTACGTAAAGTAAACCAGCAAACGCGGGCACATTTCCATATGCTTAGGTCAACTTTCATTTCCATTTTAAGGTTAATCTGGTCAGCTAGAATCTCGCACGTACTACAACACAATATTTCTTGCATAGTTTTTTTTTCGATTGAAATTTGTAACTGTGAGAACGTTTTAATGTTCACTTGTTACATAACATTGATGTTACCCGTTTTGCTTTTTATAAAGTCATCTAAAGCGAGTACTTAAGCCCACGGCGCATTTTGTCAGCGCTTTCATCATCTTGTCCATTATGTACTCAGAGTGACTTTCCCCACCATCGCGTAAAGAACCCTCATAAAACATTTTTATGGCATCCTTATAGCTACCTTTCATAGTACCTTCATAGTAAGCCCGCGCTCATGATACAAAATGGTGGCCCTTTATTATTTGATCCCTTTTGTTTGTTTGTCTTTTCGCACAGGAGGCTTTGTTGCAGTGTTACACCCAATATTTTTTTTAGATTCAAGCAAATACGCAATTATTGCCTCAGTGCCGTTATCAGAAGCAGACTACTTCGGGTACCAAATAGGACGCAAATTTTCGTACTTTAAAACGTGGAACACGCCCCAGCTTTGCCTTCAGGGCGGAACGCGGTATAGCGTAATCGGGCCCCATGCATATCGCATCTTTCATTTCAGCCCCGACATCGGCTCTCAGTAAGTTCTTCAACTGTGCCGCCAGGAAACGAACTTCTGTGCTCGTAACAATTACTGGTTCAAACCGTCCTAGCCTGCTTACTTCTAGTAAACTTGCGAAGTGCCCACTTGGACATCATTCTTTTGCGAATCGGTGAAAGGCCCACTATACACATCTTACTTTCTTGATGATTGTGCTGCTGCTGATGATGATCAACCATTTCTGCGCACTTTCTGATGGGTCGACCTTTACAGCACCCACCTAGCTGTTACGCATTCCGCATGTTTTGACTCCTGGCACGATTTTACGCTGCTGCCTCACAATATTACACGCGTTGAGGAGACTCTTCTATATGATATTCATATAGTGCATTCTTTCTGTTGTTTTTTTTTTGTATGTTTGAAGCAGTTTTAAGCAACAGCATAGCTCTGGGGTAGAACACCTCCTTGTCACCTGCCTGGTTACGATGCTAACTCAAACTGGTGTTTTTATAATTTTATTTTATTGGCCTCTTTCTCAATTTTTTGCTCATGGAAAACGCTGATTTTTCGTTAACAGTCGCCGACGCCCACACCACAATTTCCGTGATGTTATGTTATCGCGTTAAAACATGAAACCGTTTCGTTTTGTTTTTTTCGCATACAGGCAGGCTCTCTCTTCCTGGAATGGTGATCGGGTCTGCGACCACCGCTGCCCTGTGCAGCTATGCGGATGGTCTGCGCCGAGAACTGGCCAAGTTCAACATTCAAGTGTGCACTGTGGAGCCAGCTTTTTACAAGTGCGTCTCCTCCAGCATATTTTTATTTTCTTTTTTCAATGAGAAGCACGTGTACCATAGTGACCACCTAAAACGTGGATTCGCTACTCACGAGAACTTTTACTGTTATCCAAGTGCCACTATTAATGCAAGCAATATGAAGAACAGTTCATGACTGTTTGCCGATATCTTCTGGTACCAAAACACCGAAACAGGCAGCATTTTGTTCGAGAAATTTAGAAGCTTAGAAGACACCTGCGGATTATTAGAAGGTTTCTAGAAACAAAATGGCAGAATAGCGCAAATAATGAAGTAGTAAAACCAAGAGGGACTCGGCAGTGTATCGATTGTGTTTCCGTATACTGACAGTGTGGCGTATTTTGTGCTGTTCCGACCATTATCATAATGAACCGACTAGTTCACCTATAACCCTTGTCTTAAGCTAATTTGGACAGTCTATACTGTGGTGATAAGTATTACACACGAAAAACACAGGTGCAGTGAAGTACTTCCAAGGTATCTTGATACAACCAGCAGCCATTACTTCACCCAAGAAGCCGAGTATCACTCCGTAAGTTGGTAAAGTTTTCCTTCAGAACCCTTCAATTCAGGCTGGTGATCTGGCCATCAATTTGTCTTTTTTTTTTATTGTGAGCGTATTCTTGCGTGGAATCATCCCCCACTCACGGTAACTTAAATATTACACATCACAATTCACCTTGTAGCTCTACGAATAAAAATACACACAAGTGAGCTCGACTATCGTCTACGTAACAACTGCAGTCTACAACTCCATCTATTTTGCAGCTAGGAACCACGTCAGCGCTATAGCGCGAAACCCTGGTCATGCAGTTCGCATTACATTTGCAACAACACGGGAAGAACAGTATACTCTAACTAAGAAAGCGTACTACTATTGCACTTCGTTTAACTTTAGGAAATTGTCTTACTCCTCAAAGGCGAGAACTTTACTGATGGTCGCTAAAGCGAGCTATCGACCTTGCTACAAACACAGGGGTGTAGCAAATGCTTGATTGTACATACTGTTTTTTCAGATGGTCTTCGATTGAAATGTCCCTCCGCTCATTGCACTTGTTTCGTCGTAGCACTTCGAATATCACAACCACACATGCCACCGATCAATGGTGTCCTTTGTACTGAATGCTTCCCAATGTTCCTCTCTTCAAAAAAGTTTCAGGTCTCATCACACTCATTCTTTCCTTCTCATCCCCCGCGTCCACATTTGCAGGACCCAAATGACCGACCCCACGGAAGTCACTCAGGCCCTCAATGACGTCACTCACAAGCTGCCCAACCTGGTCAAGGAGGAGTACGGATGTTCCTACCTGGACAACTTCACGTTCACCTTTGCCAAGAGGCTGAAACGATTCTCGCGTCAGAACTTCGACGAGATCTCCGCGGCCGTCGCCAAGGCTCTGCTGTGCAACGAGACCAACGTGCGCTACCGGTGCTGCGGGATGCGCCAGTCTCTCACCTGGACCGTGCTCGAGTTCTTGCCGCTGAAGATATGCGACTTCTTCCTCATCCTGCAGTTCACCCCCAGAGCGGCGCTCGCTGGCAACATCCGGGTGAGGAACATCATCGTCCAGCCGCTGCCCAACGATGATCCGGCTGTGACGACCAGCGATAACAAACCGCTGGACCACATGGAGACCGTGCAGCCCACCTTCCAGACACCGCCGATCATAAAGCCTCAATACCGCTTTTAGAAGCACGTGCGTTGGCCGAGTTTTGGTATTCGGTGGTCGCACAATCACTTCACAATTCGTATTCTTGGATGGCATTGAAGGACCTCATCGAGCGCATGGCACCCGAAGGCTAAGGTGCACTACATGTAGGAATGTCCAGGAGCAACGGTGATCGAAGATAATGTCCCAAGATTGTTCTGAGAAAGTCCCTGAACGTTTGTAGTTTCTGGTGGGTGATGTGGAAATTCTTTGAATTCAGTGCGTGTGCGTAGTTTCTGGAAACGATAAAGAAAAATTTTGACGTACGATTAGCCACAGCAGGTTTTTCTGGCACAAAAGTGTGAGTGTAAGCCAGTTAGGGACCCCTAACTAGTAAAGGTAACCACGAAGCCATACACGGCACACAAAATGATCGCTTCATGTCTCTTACTGTGCCCCGGGTGGTTCTGCGATTATCTTAATGAAACATAATGAAACTTAACCTCAGACCATGCAGAAAAAAATTATTAGACATGTCGCTAATTTAGATTATCTGTCATCAACACAACTTGTGTGTCGAGACTACGGTATTATTAAAGTGGAATATATGTATATCTTTCGCATTCTGCGATCCTACTATTTCTCTTCCATTTCGTTTAAACAATTCATTAAAGATACCGCATGTCTAACTTCAAAAAATGTTTTGTTGGGAACAAGAAGCAGTGATGTTTGGATTGTTCCGAGGTTTCGCAATAATTACAAATCTCAAACATTGCAATACAATTTACCAATTATTCTCAATAAATACAGTCACGTAAACAGTTTCTCATTAAAAGAACTAAGATCTTTTTTTGTAAATATGGGCTAACTTTTTCACGTTGTAAATTGTGCTGTCTGTACGATAGTACAATTTCATTTTTCTTTCAGTGTGTGCATCCATGCTGTACCGTATAGGTTACATGATATAATTCTGTCTGTATATATTTGTTTGTCTGACATGTGACGTACATTGTATGATGCAGCACATACACAAGGAGCAAATTTGTATATATCTTTCCTGATATTGTAATCATTTATTCATTTTTATTTTATTTTTTGGCAATAATGGTGTTATGGTTGCTGTTTTTTACTTTTGTTTTTTCTTTGTTTTTTTTGCTCGCGTCTATGTAACCTTCTGTGCGATGCTGTTATCAGGATGTTTCGTAGGAATATATATATATACGTTATTATTACACCGTATTTGGTATTGTAATGTTAGCTTATGGTCTTTATTGTTATACACATCTTTGTCATTGTCTCACCTGCCTTGTATAGGGTTCACTGGCCTCGTCAAGCTGTCCATAAACAGCTTTTAGCCAGTGAACCTCTCCAGAACCTGTTTTTTTCTGGGAAAAGAAAAGGATTTGATTTGATTCGATCTTCGCGAGTCAGCGAGTTTACCGCCATCTCAATTCATTTATTTTTTTCATTTTACTCGTTATAACGAGATGCAGAACAAAGTGAGATTTCTTTAAGCCTAATGAAGATACGTTAATGTGGTTTTAGTCTCCATAGTTCTCGTCTGTATCACAAGTAAGCAGGAGTGTATTACTTCATTCCAGACATTGCTGTGACACAGCCCTTCAAAACGCTTAGATTTCCCGCCAAAGTTGTAACTTGCTTGCCACAGCATAAAAGATTCTTCAGCAAAGCTACATCTCAGAATTGGCGAAAAGTGTTTCAAACTTTCAAAAAAGATTGTTATAGTGATTGAATTATAAGAAAACGTTTTGGACAGCACTGGAAAACACATGACAAGAAGAGAGCTTAACTTCACAATTGCATTTTTCATACGTTAACTATTTGTTGATAAGATATGCCAGATAAAACAAACTTACTATGGTGCCATTCTTCTGCAATGTTCAGCTGATGTGATACCTGGCTATTCCAACTGCTTTATTTGCAGCATTGCAAGAAAAATAAAAGATACATTGCTTAGTGAGAAGCAGTAGATTTACTCGGGACACACAGTTTGCAGCCGATGTGTACTGGTGCCACTTCCCTTGATTTAATTGGCCAGCTTATTGCCACAACCGTATTTTAGCACAAAGCGTTATTCAAATTTGAAAATTATTTGAAATAAAACGTGTCACCGTTGTGAGTCGTGGGAATCTCAGAGTTCCATTTCATCGTCGTCGCCTATGCATTCGTCGTGAGGTTGAAGAACCAGGTCCCCTGGGACAAGCGGCATTCCTTTGCGTCCTCCCCTGCAAAACTTCCACGTCTCGGTGCGTCTCGTCCTGTGAATTGGGTGGCAGAACAAAGAAACCTTTATCAGAGCGCGAGCGGGCGAGTTGAGTTTCGCAACTCCACGATGATCCCCTCGGTTGAGAACTTTGCCTGCCTTACTCTTACTCGGTGGGCCATCGTGAAGTTGCTGCACTTAGCTGCAGTGCATGAATTCAGCATTCATGCTTAATGTTGTTTTGTCTGTGATTTTTATTCTCATGTCTTTAGTTCATTTCCCATCTTATTATGCCCATATTCGTGTCCTAATTCTATCCCTTCTTGATAAAGTAGGCGGACGTTACGCTCCTACTGATGGCAGTTGTCTGCCTGCTCACTCCGTATCTCGTTCGTTTTCTTCTCATCATCATCATCATCATCATCATCATCATCATCATCATCATCACCTGCCTGACGACGACCATTGCAGGGCGAATTCCTCTCCCGTGTTTCGCCAATAATCCCGGTTCTTTGCTTCTTCTCACCTGTCCACGGGACTTTTTGTCTCCCCTACACATGTTTGCCTTTTCTTGGCATCCATTCAGTTACTCTTATTGAGCAGCGGTTATCATGCCCGCGCGCTGCATGCCCTGTCAATGGTCATTTCCTCTTATTTATTTCAAATAGGATGTCCTTCGCATCCGTTGGTTTTATTATATATCATTGTTTGTTTGCGATTTTCTTCACATCCCTTTGTTATCGCATATATCGATGTGTGCGAGGAACATCATTCGGGATGATGATGATGATGATGTTGATGATGATGATGATGATGATGATGATGATGATTATGATGATGATGATGATGATGATGATGATGATGATGACGACGACGACGACGACGATGCGGCGGCGGCGGTGGCTTAAAAGTATGGCTTACACCCATTATGGGGGATTGGCCAAGAAACAAATGCCTAGATAGAAGGAATCATCTATTGATTGTATATTGATTGAAATTATAAAATGGGTAAAATAAATTACTTTTACGGCCATCTGCTTCTTTTTCCTCGTAGTCGATTGCCTTGGTCACTCCGAAACCATTTTCCCCCTAGATGGGCCCATCCAAGATCAAGCTACGTTCTCACGTGGTGACGTCATGATGTAACTTCCCGTTACGTAGCGTCATGATGACACAGTGACCTCACATTGTGTGTTGCCATGCGATTACGCCAACGCACTACATCATCGCTTGGTACATGTAGGCCGATGTCACAATGATGCCAGAAATTGTGGTGATCTGTGCCGTAGTGTCATGACGTCATCACTGGATTTTGTGCACTCCTTCCTGTTGACACCGACGTTGACGATCAATTTTCGCGTTTAACAGAGAATCAGGTTTTCCCATAACAATAATCTGGCCGACTGAGTTGTTCGCCTACTTTAGCCAAAGATCTTTGGTGGGGTAGTTGGTTTATCATGCTAAGCTTGAACAGCATGACTGAACATGGAAAGAGAACACGAACACACGCACACAGTGTCCGAAAGCTGAGCTTCATAGGTGCGAATCTGATGTCGGGAACGTCCTGCCTGCACGCCCGTCCTTCAGGCAAAAAACTTTCGTTGGCTAGTGCCGTTCCGTATATGAAAGAAAGTTCTCTGTCAGCACTGAGTACGTTCATGTTCTCTGTACGAGTTCAGCTGCGCTGTTCAAGCTCCCCTTATTTACATCTTGCCTGTTTGTCTCATATTCTGCCTACACAGCAAGAAACGCATCCATTGCCAACGCATTCAACTGAAAATTGTTAAGACATCATCGTAATCATCATCATGTATCACACTCAGTAATGAGGTCAAATAATGAAGGGTGCACGCAGTCTCGCCTTTTCGAGAGCACGTGCATATCTAGCGGCCTAATCTTGAAGTAGAGGATTCGGGGCACAGGTCCCGTTCTTTCGCTGTCTCCTCGTCGACCAGCGAGTGTGTTCCAGTGGAATGTGACATTTTGCACGTCAAACAGTCTCTTCTTTGTCGTTAGCAGAGAGGTGTATTTCACGCCGGGCTTCTTGCTGTATGGACTGCAAAAAAATAATAACAAAAGTTTTGGGGTCACGTACGCAGTTCCGGTAATAGAAACACGCTGGAAATCATTGCACAATGAAGGAACACGCACACACGCTCATGGGCCTAATTTGTATATTTCATTTCGGGATATCAACTCTTTGATTACAAAAAAGTCAGCATCAAGCCCTTTAAAATAAAAAGAACAGTTTGTAAGCCAGCAAAAGAAGTAAGCATTATAAATACAACTTTAAGGTAGTCATTATGTGCACAGTGCCCACTCGACACAAAGGAAGGGGGAAATATGACGCAGTATAAGGGCATAAAGCGTAGAATTGAGCACGTGAGAACCTCGTCACTAACAGTAATCTACGCTTAAAAACGGGTTTTTATTATTTCGGTACGATGTAACATTTGTTGGGTTTTGACGTCCCAACTTTCTTCTTTTGTTCCTGTTACCAAACTTTACTGCTCAAGAATAAAGTCTCTTCTAATTTTAAAGACAAGAATCAATCATGGCGTACGGAAAGAGGAAGACAAAGATCAAGTCAAAGGCGTAATGTTAATAACGCAGCGTTTTGCACGTGTTGATATGTCATACTGTAGTTTTATTGTGCACGTGAAAACACGGACAGGGAAAGAAAGACGTGACAGAGGCCCCAACTTGCAACTAAGTTTATTCAGAAAACAGTGAACTACGTAAGGAATAAATAAAATAAATAGGCAATATCTCTTCGCAACCATCATGATTATGCGTACTTTGCCAATCCACCTATTTTTGCATAGATGAGCTAACTGCATAGACGGGAGAGCAATCGGCAGTTTAGAAATTGAGTCATCTACCAGCCTATCAATCTCTTCAGTCTCGGTAACTTCGTGCATCAGCCGATCTTTGCCGGTACTGATAACTCAACTTTCATAAAAATGGGCATGCACATGGTATCAAATTCGTCCCTTCCTCTGGCACCTGAATTACAGCAATGTTTCGGTTATTCGATGCTCACTGAATTAAATGAATGGCATGCAAAATGCTTCCATGGAATCAATGATAACAAAAAATAGGGAGCGTGTCACTCAAAGTGCTGGCATTTTCAACATCAACAAAGTCCAGGCTCAGGAAAATCGAGTGAGTGCGGTACGCCACAACTTCTCACAAATATCACGTTTTCAAACATGTAGACAAGTGGTTTCGAAAAATGTCACACTATGTTTTGCCCTCCACAAACGTGTCAGCATAAAAGAATCACCCCAACGTATTTCAAGAGGTACTTGTGGACATTGTGAACAACGTGCAAGGCGTCATTGCGAACACAGTGGCTTAACCGGCGGTACCTTTTGTGCATCCTGATGGCAATATTCTGGTCCACACCTGGCAGCGTCAACTGGACGTCGCCAAAGAGATCCCATAGTGGCACAGACTTTGTGGTCTTGACGATTATTTGGTACTGAAACACTTGGAACATCAATAAAATGAAACGCAGTCAGACAAACACCCCACGCGCTTTTCCCCATGAAACAGTCAGTCCTCTTCAGAAGAAACGCAAAATCTTTTAGGCTTCACTGATGCACGCTATGTTTCCTTGTATTTGCTTAACTCAAAAGAGAACTGCTGTGTTGATACGATTACAATTTATTCACTAATTTGTGTAGCTTCTTTTGTAACTACCGTGACGAACAGTCTGAAACCCACCGTAGAGCAAGTTTTGGACCGCTATGCGGCTTCGGAAGTGAGGCGTCTGTGCTCAGTTATAAATATAACTTATCGGTATAAACTATTGTGATCACAGTTGACAAGTTTTAAGGACAACTTTCTAAGTGCATTGCAGTTTGATATGATTATGACAATTATAACTAGTAACAAATCTTGGTAAACCATAAAGTGTATCCTCGCCATCGCTTACCAACAATTGCATTGGCGTAAAATTCACTGTTCTTTGCACGTTCAACGCTTCGGAAATCTTTCTGACTATTTAAGAAATTTAGTTCATTCTAAGTGTCTGTTCTTTCTATCTCATTTTTGCACTGTAGGCAATGCCACGTATATTACAGCACCTTTCTTCGGGTTGAGTTAAATTAAAACTCAAGTTTGTTTTTTTTTTGTTTTTTATTCTGCAACAAGACGGGTAAAATATATACGTGAATATCTTGAGGGGTCCTGGTTCCTTAGTTAAGTCAGCAGAAAAGCATGCGGCTAAAGATTGCCCACTACGAGAAAGATGAGTGGATCGCAAAGGGTTGCTACAAAAAGATGCGATTCAATGAAGACATCATCATCATCATTGTCATCGTCAGACTGACCACGCCCACTGCAGGTCAATGAAGGCATAAAGAGATTTTAAAAAGTTATTCACCATAGCACATTACAATATAAATAATAAACACTGTTCTCTTGGTTATGTACTTGGTGTGCCAATGCTGTCTTTTTTTGATGGGTTGTTCAGAAATGTAGGCAATTGACATTTAGCGTTTCATTTTTGCATCTGCTTCTGCATTTCGACACATACCAAATTTTCGGATGGTGTACGTTACAACTGCGGAGATTCTCTCTACTTTTGCTTGGATTGTAATGACATAATCATTTGTAAATGCCCCGAGTTTGTATAAACGACAAAGATGTAATCGTGCAATGATTACCTTTTTCTGAGAAGCAAGTGTCCAATCTAGAAGTTCATCAAGAAACGCCAAGCTGACCCATTACAACAAAAAAAAAATGACAGCTCCATGACTTTGACATTCACTAGTTCTATCTACGCATTGAGAATACGCAGGTGATATAAATACTACCTCATAAACTTTTATATGAAGTGACTGCGTGTTACGGTTATGGACGAAAAGATTTTTTAGACATGCTACTTACTCATTCTTAGCCCTTTCTTACTTACTCATTCTTAGCCCATTCTTAGACATGCTACTTACTCATTCTTAGCCAGGAGTGAATCCGGGTGAGTAATATATGAGTAAGCTGAGTCTGCGTGAGTCCAGTTCAGGAACATTTACGTGAGTGCGAATCCAATTGAGTCCGGCTTAAGAAAGTTTTGGAGGGTGCAAGTCCGACTGAGCCGTGGGTACAAAATACAATTCTCGAATGAGTCTGAGTGATCTTCAGAAGTTCTGCCGACCTAAGGACATGTCATGAATGAACGAAAGAGCTTGCTTCAAAAGTATAACAAGGTCAACCTCCCAAGTACCTCCAGATCTCAGGAAATCGTATGGTCCTATGCATTTTCTTACACGGCAACGCTCAATTTAAAATTTTTTTCATGTTCCTTGATAACATTAACTTTACTTAATTGATAACTCCTAAATGGCTTGCATCACAATTCTTGTGTTCTAACTACCACATACCAAGATCATAAATTCTATTTGTTTTTGTGGCTTTGTGGGAGTACTTAGGTAAACTTAAGAACAGAAAACTGATCACCTCAGCACGCATAACAACTACTAATTTGACTGTAAATGCTAAGAATGTGAACGATTTCGGCAATCAGAGAGTGCCCTGCCCATTGCCACTGAAGACCTGCATCTCCCACCTCACAATAAATGATTTTCCATTCATCTATTCTGCCTTCATGCTCTTAAGGCATTTGTGACCTCGGTTCTATTCCCTTACACACTGTATAGGCGTCTGTGTACGCCACCACAATTCTATGCCCTTCAAAAAATAGCTCTCTCTCTCTCTAAGTATTGCGTAGAAAAGCAAATTTGCACTCGCATAACTCACGGCAATATGGCGGCTCAGGATTTGTTTTCAGGTAAAGCTTGAGAGAGTTTCCTTGGGCGCGCTCACTGCTTCTCCTCCGAGGTAGTCGGCGTGCCTTGTCAGCGAGAAAGCCCATGACGGCACATCGGCCCCGACGGGAGGCACAGCCTCCACAGCGGCCAGCAGTGAATTCTTCCCACGACCTGCATCGAGCCAAAGAGGAATTGCCTTGTCAGAACCTTGGATTCAACGACAGGTGGCGTTTCAAGAATTTTCTGTCTCTTCAACGTTCCAAAGTTCGCCTGAGATGCTGCCTCGTTTGAAACACCGGAAATTCAGTGACCAACAACGACATTACTTGGCCAGGGGTTTGTAATTAGTTGGCCAGGAGTCCCTCACAGAGGAAAAATAAGTTACGCAGGTCCAGAACGAACGTAGAGAAGTCCTTGCGCACACTCTTTGGCCAACTAAAGGCCAACTCCTGACCGTAAGTCTGCAATCTCACTTTTCAGTAGACTCCCTCAGGCTCCCTCAAATTCAGGAGCCATGCGTCAAAATCCGAGTGAGTGCGGGTGAGTAAACTTCTGTTGAATTTGAGTCTGCGTCAGTCTGGATCAGAAAAAATTATAGTGAGTCTGAGTCGAAGAAAGTGCCGTTGAGAAAAATATTCGTCAGTCTGAGTGAGCCTTAGGCACAGCATTTATATTTCTTGACTCGAGTGTGAGTTAGCTCCACTTTTTTTCTTTACAACCTATGCTCCTGACCAAGCATTCTCTCGGTTGGTGACAGAACGTTTGGTGTTACTGTCATAGCCAGAACTGCAAGGCAAAATTGGGACTTGATGACACGAAGATAAAATATATATCTGAAAACAATGGGCGTTGCTAGCGCCAATGTTTCAACAAGCAGTTCGACCTGTCATGGTTGTTGCATTCAAGAAGACAAAACGATCTGTGGAAACGTTCGCGACAGCGAAACACACTCTTTTCAAATTATTTCGTATCTGGTACGTCAGTGGTTTTCGAGAAAATTACTTCTAAGCTGCTAACATTACAAGTTGTTTACGGCAAATCCAGAGAACAGGCGTTATGCGGTGATACCAACAACGTGTAGAAACATTCCAAGTGCAAATTAAGAAAGCTCCAAATAATGCGATGTCTTATCATCGCCATGATTCACATAGTGAATACAACAGAAACTTCACAATATCCTTCTCTTCAAATTACACTCCCACTGTTTTCGATGGCCGATTGAAACGGGAAGCAAGAGGTGCGGAGCTGCTGGTGGTAAGAGCTACGTGAGTGTGAAAGCGTTCGCTGTGCATGGGGCTTTTCATTCTGTAACCAGACGTTCAGCCTGTGGTTCCCGGTGACACCGATGGAGCGCTGCAGTCATTAGTAACGTGCACCCATCAGCTTCAGCCAAATCGTGGAGCGTTGCACGTGAACGCAGTGTTCTGAAGCTACGGCAAGTAGTGCCACTATGGCACATACCGAAAACTGCACGCTGAACAGATGCCTGAATAATGCAGTCACCATGCGTCACGAACACTCTAGTTCTCCCCGTCATCCCCTTCCCTTTAAGCAGCCGTGCTGCGAATATAACGTTTCAGTTATCGAGAAATGTGCAATTGAAGCCATGGGAGGGAATCAAAAGAGAAATTTAAAAACCGTTCGGGTCGCGTCTTTCAAATCCAGAACTGCCTTTTCACCAAATATGGCGGTGATGGTGAAATATTGTTTCCCCACAGAAAATGGGCATTCACCCACCTTCTGGCTCGGTTGTTTTGTTACCTGCAAGCGACTCCTACTGGCAGACACAGCCTCCGATTGATGGTGGCGGTGAAGTAGTCCACAGATCTTTGGTGGTCGCAGGCTGCGAGGCGACGGACGCTCTCCAGCATGCCTTCCAGGAGGAGGCTGTTGATGTGCTGCATGCGGCATCCAGGCTGCTTGTTCCCGTTGTTCGGGTAGAAGTCCACGTGACCAACCAGCTGATCAATTCCAAAGCCTGCGTGTGCAGCGAGCATAAAAATCTGACACGCACACCACTCCGACAAAGAGATGTCCATATTGGCGACACACCCACACTGTGACAGCCAACGTTTTCTCATTAGTGCTTTACCTACAAGAAAAGGGGCATGCATTGTACGGAATGATAGGGTGAGCAAAAGAATAAGGTAATGATTTTTAAGATTTCTTACGACGAAGCTGTTGCGCTGACAATGTGTCGTCGGCATCGTTGGCGTGGTTACGCTAGAAAAGGTGACGTGGACCAAGTCAGAGGGGAGAGGGTCTCGGAGGGGAGAAGAGGAAAGGGAAGTCACATGATCATAGTAACGCAAAACGACTGATTCAGAGTGGACTAAAAAGTGGACACGTGATGGGGCTATTGTAATGCCGCAAGCAAGCAAGTGGCGTTACAAAATATGATGACGTGTCTCATGAATGACGAAGGGTGACGAGAGCGTGAAGTATGCGTCAGAATCAGCCAATCAGGATTTACCTTATGGTACTTGAGTAGCGTGGGCAACAGCTTAGCTGTCTGGCGACTTTGACGATCTTGATTTGGCTGGAACGTTTTTTTTTAGCGCAAGCACAATTTCGAACATGGTATGGTTTAGTACATAGGGCACGTGTACATTGATTCATTGATTAGTTAGTTAGTTAGTTAGTTAGTTAGTTAGTTAGTTAGTAGTTAGTTAGTTAGTTAGTTAGTTAGTAGTTAGTTAGGTTAGTTAGTTAGTTAGTTAGTTAGTTAGTAGTTAGTTAGTTAGTTAGTTAGTTAGTTAGTTAGTTAGATTAGTAGTTAGTAGTTAGTTAGTTAGTTAGTTAGTTAGTTAGTTAGTTAGTAGTTAGTTAGTTCGCTCGCTCGCTCACTCATTCGTTCGTTCGTTCGTTCGTTCGTTCGTTCGTTCGTTCGTTCGTTCGTTCGTTCGTTCGGCCAGTGCTGCAAGCAAACCTGACAGTGCGAAGCATATTCACTATGACGACTGAGTCATCTGCTTTGTCAGCAGACCATTATCGAGATCACACTTGCCTTTTTCGTTGAAGAGGCCGAGGTTAGCGATGAAGCTGAACGGCAGGCTCGCATCAGAGTGTATCACGTCCACAAAGTCTGCGTCGGTGGGATCCAGCCGCACGGCAGGTGGCATGTGGAAAAAGTACGGTCCAGCCGGATCGAGTCCTGGAAACATTCGGCAGAGAAAACACAATAGGCTGTGAGCTCATGGTGTGAGAACAAAGGGAACGCTGGAAAGTCCCCTCCCAGAACGTATACTACTACTCGCCTGGACTTCATCGTAAAACCGATTCTACATGCTTCACTCTGTTCGTTCGCTACTGCAATGAATGTATAGTAGAACCCCGTTATAAGGAAGTATGATCGAGACCAGAAATTGGCTCGCTATGTCTGATATTTACTACAACAATCGGTGTAGGAATTGGCTCGCGCAACACACTTCTATACAAGAGCACATTATTCTGGACTGCAAACCAACTATAGATGAGGCGCACTTTTTTACTTTCTTTATTTGCGCTGTATGACAAAAATTTTCGTAACACCTTCAAATGATCAAGTATAATTGGTTCTCATTTGTGCTTGAATATTTATTTGCTTTCTATTCTATCGTTGCAGTAATGATCCTCGCCCGAAACAAGCATGTCTTTGTCACAGCCAATATCGCCGCCACTCTCGAATTTTTGTTTTGTTATATTAGTAATAAACGTAACCGTAACGAAGCATGAACAACTGAACTTGATATTAAGTTCTGTGTATCCAATCATTCGCTATATCAGGGCTAGTTGTAACAAAGTTACACTGCATTCGGTTGGATGGGTACAAGAACTTCCCCTTGTGTAATATTAATCATTTTTTCAGGTTTAACAACCCAAAACCACGATACGACTATGTGGAACACCATAGTAGAGGGTTGCGGAAATTTCACCACCAGTGTTCTTTAACGTCCAAGTAAATGTGAGTACACAGGCATGAAACGTTTTCGTTTCCATCAGGAATATGGCCGCTGTGACTGGAATTTCATCCCGCAAGTTTCGCATCAACAGTCTAGCACCATAATGAATATGCCACTGTGATGGTTCAAGTTTAGTTGATTTGGGTGACCTAGTAGTCGAATATGCGCCGAGCACTCTAACCACTGCGCGACCAATGGGCACGTTTAATATTATGTGATGATATATCAGTCTGTTTGCAATAAAACGCTGGCATCACATTCGACCATTTCTTTGTTGGTGCTTCGTTCAGAAGCACCCTGTAACCACTTCTTTTAAGGTGCTTCGCTACGACCTTTTGGAGGTGCCCTCAACACCGAAGTGAAAGGGCGGCCATATCTGGAGGAGCTGCAGTAAGCTGGTTGCTGCAACTTCCATTGTAACTAACGGATCTGCCGCAACGGGTTCTTGACCTGTTGGTCAGCAATAATTGCTTGCAGACAAAAGAAACGCTCACACGTTTCAGCGTCTCGACACTGGCTGCCTTAATAAGTACACCTCAGCTCGGCTATAAAACACTCTGATCTAGCATGTTGTGCATCTGTTATTCGAATATTGGTGTGCAAGTCCTGCAAGCCTGCCTTCGCTAAAGCGACGTGACCAGCTATGACCGCTCTATGCATGATCACATGTTCCACAAGACACTGCTTCACTTCATAAACAGCCTCAGTATTAAGAGACACATCTAATACATATATACACACAAAGTATTAGGCCTTAAGCATATCCACGATGTGAATAATTACAGGTGGGTGAAGCTCCTGGGAAAGATTAACCCCCGTACATTGCCCACTCAATCATGCAAAGACGTTACAACACGCAGGTACATTATATACAAAGTTGTTTATTAATCCCAATGTGCATGTGATGCCCATATGTATATCCATATGTATAACCATATGGATACCAATATATAGATATGGGTGTCCATACGTATATTCATAAGATATGAAGGCAGGAAAATAGGAGCAACCAGTAATCGGGGAGGTTAACCAGTCTATAGGCAGCCGGTTTGCTACCCTGCGCATGGGAGAAAGATGGGGGAGATGAAAGATAGAGAGGAGAGAAGATATTGATATTCATACGGGTCATAGGGCTATTCATATAGATATCTATGTGGATATAGATATCCATAGCGTGTCACGCTGACAGACAGAGTACTATAGACAGGGAACATGGCTCGACTCTAAGGAGCTTCGCGCCTTTAAAAAAAGTACTGGCTGAATGAACAATGAAAAATGCGACGTCTGGATCTTACTCCCATGATTGAATTACGGGGATTGTCTAAGTAGGTATACAGGAGACTGCTATAAAGCACTCAACATTACAGCGTGAATCGCAGCGTGTAAAGGGGATGTCACGCACAATTGGCGTCTGATCTCAACTTTGGCACTCATTCCTGGATCTCATGTTGACCATCTGGTTGCTGACGAGAAAAGCCTACTTATAAAGTAATCCACCATTGAAATTACCGCATAGATATGGGTAGCCTATATCGTCAATATTTCTAGATAACACTACAAACAATTATTAGGCCATATATAAAATCAGTGGTATCATTTGTGAGGAAGACATGTACTCCAGCAGTGCAATGTGCAGGCCTTTATCGCACATTGCGGATTTATTCTAAAGTGGCATAGTAATGAAGCGTTTCTTTCCTAGGTAATCATACCATACGTTCCTTGCAGCGATATGCTTGAAATCACGGTACAAATGGAGCCATTGTAGAATTACTGCCGTTTAAGATGGAATCACTTACATCTACTAAGTGTACAAATCTGTGCCATACTTTGTTGTAGGTATGAAACTGATTCCAAAATGTTTGCGTATTCGCTGCTAATTATGCCAAAAAAAATGTAATTTACCAGTGATCCTTCCAATTTTGTCGATGCGTTCTCCAGCGTAGCCAGCTATCTGTGCTCCAAGGCTGTGTCCGATGATGTGGAAATCCGCTGGAGATGCATTCGTCGCATTCTGAAATGGACAGGTTAAACAAAGTATCGTTTTGAAATCATAATTAGGCTAAATAACTACACTAAAAAGTGTGATAGAACACTCCCAAGTTAAAATTATTGCTAATGCAAACGCTTTACAAACAAACAATAAGGTTATGTCTGATGCGTAGCGAGAGCTACGTCCATTCTTCAGCGTGTGTCTCTGTACATATGAGTTTCTCGAGCGTGCGGCTTGTTTCGCCTCTGTCTCCTCGGCTTACAACTTCCTCTTGGTTTCGTTGCGATGGCGAAGCCTCGCTTGTTTACGTCTCTCTGCCTCACATTTCATATCTGCCGATGAATACCACCAAGCCTTCCTTCTATAAGTGTGATGTAACACCGGCTAATTAATAGCTGATGCAACGCGGTTTCACAGGCTCCTCCTCTGAAGTCATACCACATTGAGCGGTGACCGGCACTACCAGTGGCGATGTTTGCTAGGCAGTGACTCACTCGCGGTGCTTGCCCAAAAGTGCGACACCTGGATCTTACTCTCATGATTGAATTACGGGTATGGTCCAAGTCGGTACCGCCACCCACAGCGAAGCGGCGAGAATAAAACTAATGCAGCTCTCGCTACAAAAAGTAGAAGCATGGTTACAGTAAACATAAAGCATAAAACAAATACTTCTTCCTTACGTTGCATATTTGAAATAAAGATCAAAAATGAAAAAACTCGGCTTTGAACTCAGTGTAACTGGTACCTGAGTTTTATAGTAGGTACCTATCATAGAAAGGAGCAGTGCATCCGAGATGGTACAAAGCCAATAAGGGAAAAACCGTTGAGAGCAAACTACACAACGACACAGAAGACATGGACAAGTGCTTAACGGAACAAAGATAATGACCCATCACACCTACAATTAGCACTGAGTACAAGTGCTTATGCGTGATTCGCTCTGTCCTGTCTTCGCTGTACTATACCCTTCGATTCTGTGTAGCATTAACGATCCCGCCATCCAACTTTCTTCTGTTTTTCTGTCAAATGCCGTTATATAGCTCGTGATTTTGAGGATGTTTTATGCCTACAACCGATGAGTAATTGCAATCGCTTAGTGACTTCGTGAATTCAGAGAGATCTCACCTGCAATGTAGATATAAGCAAGGCGAGTTCGGCCCCAACCACCCTCGTGTTGGCCGTTGCCCTTGTGTACGGTGGTCCGTTGCCTCGGCTCCAATCAACCACGATCACGTTATAGTCGTCATGCTTCAGAAACTCGTCCTTCATTGTCTGTGGCAAAACAACACAACATTCATTCACTGTACTTCTCTACCCACCAGAACATGCAACGACGAATCAAAAATAAATTATGCATGTTAATTCCCAAAATTTTGGCGGTCACGGCATCATTTTCACACTACATTGCGTCTCATAGCGTGACGTCACATGACGACGTCATCACATCGTCGCTGGGTAATGGAGGGCTAACCAGGGAGACAGTGCAAAACCAGGTGAGTTGCAGCAAGCTAGCAATGCCTCCGATCTTGGAGGCAATGGAGGTGATGCAACACCGCGTGAGGGGCAGAAAGCCTTAGAAGGGATGATCCAGGATCAATAATAATGAACGGAGAGAAAAAAACGAGGTCTGTTTTCGTTTTCGAAACGTCTTAGGGAAATGCATGGGGGAAAATCTGTGAGATTTTCATTGTTACTGCCCTTTCTTTCTGCTCGCTCAGAAGAAAGTTCAAGTATGAACCAACTAGCCAGCAAATGAAGATTTCTGCATCTACGTAACACTTACATTCATCCACTTGCCGACCTCCTGCGAATCCATGAACCCGTGCACAATGACCTTGGTCTTGAGCGAGCCGTTAAAGAAGGAGTCCTCCACTGGCCCAATCATGCCGTCGGCGCTGAGAAGCTCCGGCTCGTTCGGGTTGCGCTTTGTGAACAGCAAGAACCGCGTGCTGATTCGATCCCTGTCATCAGGAAGCACGTTGATTGGTCGATGAAGCACGTGGTAGAAGCTGTCGTCGTTCTCGAAGCATCCGAGACCGCGCATACACTTGCTCGACGATGATGACGACGACGACGACGATGACGATGAAGGCGACGATGACGACGTGGGCGCGGCGCCCACTGCCGAGATGGAGATGGGACAACAGCTGACCATGAGCTTAGTGGGACGGTCGGGGCCGACAGCGCAAAACAAGAAACAAAAACGTAGTCTGAGACAAGGACAGACTCTGAAACAGTGCTTCATGAGCAGCAAACATATATTTAATAATGGTGTCGCGTGAGACCTTCATGGGTTACCAGAACCAGGATGTTTCGATTCTGCTCAACTTCTTTGCTATTTCCTTATTTTCCTCCCACAGTCTCTTTCTCTCACTCTCTATTGCTTTAAAAGTACACTTTTGGGCAAGCTGATAATGAATGATGGCTAAATGAGTGCCAAATGACCTCTAGACAAAGCGAAGAAGGCCACAATACAAGCTAATGTACCAGGTGGAGGTTCTCCTAAAACATGCGCAGCTCCGGATGGTTTTGAACCAATTCTGGACCATTCTGTGTGCAGAAGATTCTGGAACCTTAGGCATCTGCCCCAGTTGCGCAGAAAGCGACCAAAGTACTCCTACATTACTTGAAGACAACAAAACCGGAGTGACCACCTGTAGACTGCGCGTGCTCTCCCCGAGTGTGCTCGTGACTGTGTGTACCTTTCTTCTCTCTCTACAACCTCTTTTCTCCCGTTCATACCTTCGCCAGTGCAGGGTAGCAAACCGGACGTGCGTCTGGTTAACATCCCTGCCTTTCCTTGCATCTTTATAT
Source organism: Rhipicephalus microplus (assembly GCF_013339725.1). Classification (NCBI taxonomy): domain Eukaryota; kingdom Metazoa; phylum Arthropoda; class Arachnida; order Ixodida; family Ixodidae; genus Rhipicephalus; species Rhipicephalus microplus. The sequence goes on from NC_051167.1 coordinate 172,328,817, forward strand.
ATATATATATATATATATATATATATATATATATATATATATATATATATATATATATATATATATACGAAAAGAGAAAACACGTGTTCACCAATAACTGGACCATAAATATTCAGATCTGCACATCGAGGTATCTAATCTTTGCATTGTGCAAGGTGAGGCTTTGCGCGTAGTTATTACCAGCATTCACGTTGTGAAATGATTCAACCACATCCTGTACCAAGCGGTCTCTGTGACGTGGAGGACGTCCCTATGATGTCATTCACTCTTCTAAGGTTCCAAGGGCATTGTACGTGCAGATCAGACGACGCGAAAGCTGGTGAAAGCGTTCTTCGTGTAAGCTAACGTAAATGTGTGACGCACACACATGAATGTACAATCAATTTAGCGGTAAAGTATTACCCTCTAGTTAGGTTGCCACTGAACGAATAAGTGTCATTGAAACATCCCGCTGTTATATCAGGGCTGAAAACCTATGGATATATTTATACACATTGCATGACATATGGGCGGTCACGTTTCTATATAGTGGCTTTTGGAGCTTCCGTCTTGGCTGTGGGCCTTCTTCCGGCGGAAAGAATTGAGGTTTGGCGTATACCTCACAATGCATAGAACAAATAACTGGCAACACTGCTTTCCCATCTATTCTTACAAAGCGCATGGAAATCTGACGGCATTGATGCAGGGTGATACTATTACTCTCTATAGACGAAAGCGCACAAAGGGGGGAATGGTGAAAGCGGGATTTCAATGGTCCTTTGCTAGAATGCACACCGAAAGTGAACGCGCGAGAGCCTAGTGAATGAAGGGGTGGACGTGAAGCACACATGTGTACCGGATGGTGTTCCCAATACAAGCCAAAACATACGTCCTGCTATGGTAATGTCCAAACCTGCGCTCGGACGCTAGCCTCCCCTACTGCAAGCCGTCCTTCTCTACAGTCCCCCGACCTCCAATGACAATCGGCTACTTGAAAGCACACACAACAAAACTCAGCGTCAGTTCACACTGAATAAAATCCTTGCAGCACGCGTAAGATAAATGCACACGAGCCAGGTGTTATGCCTTAAGGCGCGTCTGCATCAGAATAAAAATAATTTGCCTTTTTGTCTAAAGACCCTAGGCGCTCCCTCAGAATTTAGGCATTGGACTGAGCACTATGTGCGTAGTGCCCTTGCCGACAGCATTTGATTATCATAAACTAGAGTAAAATTTTGCGCTAGTGTCTGTGGAGCACATGGTACTTCAAATAACATAGAATATATGAGTAGCACACGAATATGGTTGAGCTTCGTTCTTTCGGCTTCATTTGGCTTCGTGTGGCTTGGAGCAGCTTTGTCGCTGAAGTTCAGCAAATGTTCAGCAGTCCCATTTCGCCACCTTGACCTTTTCAGGCGGACCATATTAGGTCAGCTCACCAGGTTCTCAACGAAACGAAATTTATAACACTTAAGTAAATAAAGCGACAAGTGAGTTTCATGACCAAAGCAAGGTAATTCACAGGAGTTGGTAAATTTACGTAATACCCATATTCCCCATATTAGCTCAACCATCACCACTCCACACTTTTCTCCACTAAATATTCTAGGAAGCTTTATAGCCTTGCATATCGTGTGCATGAAAGGGTTCCTCACAGTATTCACTAGAGTTAACTCTGCCCCGGCGATTGTTCAGAAATTTTGGGAATCATTGGTAAAGCACGTACGTGCCTCTTATTAACTTTTAGAGTTCAAAACACAATTATGGCTTCGTATTTTGTGTTAGGGCTTTTGTTTCATATAAAATGACGAGCAAACTTGAATCTTCCAAACTGATTTGAACTGATCAGCCGAAAGGGTTCAGTGGAAGTCATGTGTTATCGCTGAGCTTTTGCTGAACTTCATCTCGCAAAAAAGCTGCTGCTGGCCACATGGAGCCATATGAAGCCAGAAGAACGAAGCTATCGCTAATCTACAAAATGTCCACTCATCATCCTTCTTCTGGCTGAAACGCTGAAATGCTCCCGTAGACGCTGGCATCATATTTTCCTCCAATGCGCTATTATGAAACTCTAACGTATGCAAGGCTTTGCTTTCGAGACATCATTGAGTTCGTGCGTTTGGGGCATCATTTCGTTCTAACTCACGTGTTCGACGCAGAAGCTTCGTTGCGTGCTCCGTTATCCCGGCTCCAACCACGTGACCCAGGAAGACGACCACATAGACGTGAGCCACGAACGATGCCATTGTTTCTTGACCACCAACTTGTTCTTTTTGGCGTTCGAAAACAGGCCGGCTTCTGAAAGACGACGTTGGTGCAGCAGCTGGTCCAGCCGGCCACTCAGCTCGCACTATCTGCGAAAGTTGGAGAGCAACATAGCATCGAGCTGAAACGTCCTGACACTTCCCTCATCCTCTTTCCCCACGATTTCCCTCTTTTTTTGTGTGAGAAGGAGAAAGAGCGAAAACTCGGTTATACCGAATCGCACCAACGGAAACTGTTCGTGTATGTGAGTGGCGGCGTTATTACTTTATGTTTTCTTTTCCAAGCCGTCATTTTGGGCTGGCGAAGTGCACTGACTGTTCCTGTACACTTCCGGACGCATGCAGGTAGGGCTTTTTTCACTCATTGATTTATTCTTGCTTAACAGCGCTTACTCTGCTGTTTAGTTTGCTTGTTGTACCATGCATAGCCTCGCCCTTCACGTATTTACTATGTGACAAGCATTTTCCGACAGCCCGAACTCCAAACAGAGAAAAGGGTGTGTAAAGGGAAGTTGGCTCGCAACAGTACCGGCGTGTGTTTTCACCCATTCATTGCTAGGATTGTCACTCAGAATCAGAACACATAAACTGAAGCGTACACGTTTTCAGCAGAGCGAAACGTAACACCGGAAACACAGCCAAACTTTGTCGAAGAGACTAACGCGTGCGGCGCCTTTGAGGAAGTAGTCAGTCATGCTCAATGGTAACCACTTAATAAAATTACCGGGATCCCGGGAATTACCGGGATATAAACTTAATAAAATTACCGGAATTACCGGGATAAAATACCGGGATCGAACCCGCTAACTTCGGGTCAGTATCCGACCACCGTAACCTCTGATCCATTATGGTAGACAGTGCAGCATAGTGTCAATGGAATATCCGTAAGGAACCTATCGTCGAAGTTTTTTCGGAAGACCATAACCAACCAGCTAGTCCTATATGGTACGAATAAAGTTGTCTTGAAGTTTTCTCTGTACATTCGTAATTACCAACAGACGGTGAACAGCCACGACCCCTGAACTTTCTATCGGAACGCCACACGTTGCTAAATAATACAATATAAAATTAACAAATTATGTCCAGCATGCCCACATGTACCTACCCATTTTGTCACGGGGGTAAAAAAAGCATTCCCCGAATAAGTGAAAGAACTTGATGGCATTGTAGCACCAAAAGTAAAAGCTGCACTTTATATCTGAAACACATGCAGTTCCTAATACTCCAGAAATTGTATTCATATGTGGGCCCAAGCACGCCTATCAGCCAAAACAATATTATAATTGTATGCGACAAGTTTGAAACATATTAATTTTCATCCCTTTATCAGTGCACAACTGTAGGCGCAAGGGGCTAAGCAATACATTACAAATGATCAATATTGCCTAAACAAGGAGACAGAGGTAGATATATGGTATGAAGAAAGGCAGGGAGGTTAACCGGAAAGCAATTGTCTGTTTTCCTACTTTGCATTGACAAATGCGAAAGGAGAGAGAGAAAAGTGAGAAACAAGGAATCAGAGAGGGAGAGAGGGAGGAAGCGAAAACACACACACAATAACGTCAGAATCGTTCGACGTCGAGGTGGGTCATTCAAAGAAACTTTAAGAGGGCCTTTGTCACTTTTCGGCGTGAAGTTGAAAAGCAGCTAGTCACCGCGGCGTGCAAACATTGCAGAAAGGGACTGCCTCTGATAGCTGTACTGTAGGCACTGACAAAATATGTTCAATCGTTTCCTCAGCGCCGTGATGCTCAAACGCAACACAGTCGGCTCATCCGACGCGGTAACAAAAGGCGTTCGTGTAGAGACACCTCAAGCCACATGCCGTAGACAACGGTTGTTTCAGATCGGAATAAGCCATGTGGAATGGTAAGTCGTGGGCATGGATCCAGGCGTTACTGAATTCTCTTGCGCAAACGTTTCTCAGTCAAATCAGTAACAAATAATAACACGTGCTCTCTGCATGCGAGTTACTAACTTGTCACAAAAGGAAATGCCTTCTCCTAGTAGTAGCCCAGATTCTACTCTATCATTTGCTCGATCATTATAAAACACAAGTACTCTTATTCATTTTTTTCCCTATTTATTGCGCACAGGCCACGATATACGGAATCTCTGCAGACCATCTGTCTCAACAAATGCACTTACATCAGTGTGTAAGGCCCGAGCTGGCCGTTCAGTCGAACGAAACGGACAGGTGTCTAAATGGGGGAGCTTCTCGCCTTCTTTATTGGTGTTATCTTACGCAGGATTTATATTGATTATACTGATTATGAAATGGGGATAATCTACTGAAGCCCTTCAGCAAAAAATACGCCATCTAAAGTGAACTGTGTAGTCATTACAAGCTTTCCATTTCTCGAACTTGTCACAGCTAAGCAAGGTCTAGAGCAGAAGTGACTTGCATATGGCAAATCAAGACCGTTGCCGTAGATATGAATGCGAAAATAAAAAAATCAAGTCAAAGAGCCATGCAAGCAAATGTTTTGTGTGTTTCCGCATCAATAGTAAGAACCAAGATGCACCAGCATCGTTAAATATCATCGCACTACGTGGAGTCTAAGTCGATTCAAAATTTCTGAACAGTACACGGGGCCTCTCTAACAGCCTGTGATGATCTGTAACATTAGACCATATTAGTTAAAAAGCCCTTCGCAGTATTATTTTAACTTTGTTGTTGTAAAGAGCTCGAGGTTATCTATCACCTCAGCTACTGCGTTTCTCAATGTTCTGCAGCACAAAAAGAAGAAAAGAATGGCCTCAACGAAACAAACATGACCTAATAAGGAATATATTATATTTAGGGACACAAAGAAAATAACGTGGTACTGAACACTTCTCTTACAAGAGTCAGTTTTGGTATTAAACGTTCACACGCACAAATTTCCATCCAAGTTACACCCTCACTGTACGGAATAGCTCATCATTTTATATAAGGCTGCCCATTACTGTTTATCGCAAGTGCTTATCTAGTCCAATGCCAACTAAGATGTCTTATCAGTATTGATTTTGCGATATCCTGTCCCAGTAACAGCGGTAGAAGTTTGGAACTTTATAAGCGTAACTCAAAACACCAAAGAAACCAACGAACTGCATAACAATAGTTTTCGGGCTTTTACGTTCATGATACGATTATCAGGGACACCGTAATGCAGGGCTTTGTAACTTTCGACCACTTGGGGTTATCCGACGTGCACCTAAATTGAAGCACGTAAACCTCTGAAATTTCACTGCCATAAAATGGGGCTGCCATGGTCGGGATTTCAACCCATGACCTCGCATTCAGCAGTAGAGCACAAGGACCTCTAGACTACCGCAGCGGGTGACCGATAAACCGTAACGAAGGTCAACGTACCAATCTCCTAATCTCTGTCTTCGCGCCGTTTGAAGCGCATAGGGGCACGAGGATGACGTTCAGCTCTGGACACTGCAGGCTTGACAGTCCATCCAGCGTTGTTCGTCAATTCAGCCACACTGCCACCCATGCCGTCTCTAGCAGCAATGCACGTCTTCTCTCACCGATCTCATGACTCCTCAGAAGGAACGCGCACCGGTACCTGCAGTCACGCACCAGCGTACGATACACACGACTCCGCATGGAAGGAAGAAACAGGTTGTCACGTGACGAACCGCCTCTTCTTCTTCGACGGAGACCGCAGCGCAACGACCGCAACGTCGCAAAACGGCAAGGCCGGAATCAGAAGCGGGCCGGTAGTATTAGTAGTGCAGCACTTCAAGACCGCGACGCGCGCCGACCCGCAAAAGGGGGGGTTGGGCCGATTCCGGCGGCCGACGGGCAAGAACTGGCAGCCGCCTGACCTACCCTCCTCTCCTTCACTCGCATACCACACCCCTCTCCCACTTCCACCTGTTACCCATTGGGGTAGTGTGCGATCAGCACCCAAAATCAAGACGCCCCAGTTCTGTCCGCTTCTTTCCTTTCCACGCTTTATTAATATTTTCCCTCTCGAACATCCGTTGCTGTGCTAGACCGGCTGCCGGAACGCAGCGGTGGCCCCCCGACAACAACCAGCCGGCATGATTCGTTAGTACGTTATATCCTGCGTCTCGGAAGGAAGGGAAGTCCCTCTGTTTGGAAGCAGATGCAAATAGGCCAGCTGTGCTTAGAGTGAGCGCCGTAATAGATGTCATTAGGTAAGGAGGGCGCAGCGAAATAAGAAGCTCTCGGCAAGCGTTCCACGTAACATGTACTCACTCTTCTCACCCTTATTTTGTACGCATGGAAAAGCTCTGTGTTTATTTGCATACCGGATTATCTTCCTTTGTTTAGTTGCTTCGTAGTTTTTTGTTTTCTTTTATTCTTCTTGCTTGCTGGCTCGTTTGATAGCGGTGCCTCCGTTCATCTCTTCGTTCGCTTGTCTTTGACTCTTTAGCAAAACTGGATAAGGCAATAAAACTCGGAAGCAAATATCAAATAAACCCTACACAGAAAGTGCAACCGGCCCAAACCAGTGCTTTCTTGCGTGAAGGATAGACTTATTTAACAGTTGCGGTGCGTTTACTAAGAGTGGTTTGCATGCCAGAAGCCAGCCCTACGGTGTTATTACATAACATAACGCCTCTTCCGTGTCATGCCATTTGTACCCTCAGACTACAGAGAGTCCGCAGGAAGTCCTCAGGGCTTCCTCCTTTACCCTCTACACCGAGAACACACAAATAACACAGACGGAGAAAAGGGAAACTTGCACTTACGTAACGGTGCATTGTTCTAGATATCCCCTTTCGAAACGACACTGGAGTCATTTGCGGTGCCAAGTCTCGCTTTTGGGTCACGTCCGCCTCGGTCCTTTTCGTGAGTGTTAAAGTCGGGCATACTTTCACTTCATCAATAGGCATTCTTTCGAAGCTTGCGAGGTCTCTAAGCATTTTGCAAATGCGTTGCATAGCGCATTTCTTTTTTTTTTTTTTGCTCATTGCCTACACGCAGAACACTGCCATCGCCTTTCCTTACTGCCTCTACTTTCATTGTAATTTTTCTGTATATTCCAGGTCAAATAAAGTAGATCAGACATTTCGTGCTAAACTTAGCTCTGGGAGGAACACGATAAATTGGCCCTTCAATACGATCGACTGACACGGTCTAAATCGCATAAATAAAAGTTGAATTATGGGGCACAACGTGCGAAAACTACACACAACGTAAATTATTACTCTTTGAGCAACGACCTAAGGGAGTGCTCCTCCTTTGTTTTCACACCATGAGCCAGCCTAACGTACTTACAAACCCAAACTATGGGATCAGTATTCCACAATACTGGGTGTCACTGGAGTCAACGCTACGACCAATTGGTCCTACTTTCTTAAAGGTAGAACACGGAGAGTAGCTGGAGTCAATGTTCGGACAAAGGGTTGAGCGTCTTCCTCATGGCTTCAGGTGCAGCCTCATTGAACCCAACCTGTGACACACTACACTCGGCGACAACTTGATTGGCAGTACTGTTAAAACTACAAAACCAAAACGCATGCCTGCCAGCGCACGGACAACTACTGCCTTGTGGGGTATATGACGTCTTGACATGTTTTACGATGTATTTCCTGTGAGAGGAAAAAACCACAAACAACCACCAAGAAAACACCATTCGAGCCACGGTGGCGGGAAGTTGAACGTGCAATCTGGCTGCTCAAGCAGCAAAATTTCATGACCACATATTAACGCCCTTTCGTGGTGGCGCCAGAATATTTCAGCTTTGCAGAGCTCTCGTTCATCGAGTCTCACGCAAGGTAAAACATTACGGGGGCTGAGTCCGACCAAGCAGTGGTTGAAATTAAAAATATACGTAAACATTTTCATTACTTGTCCTCCCTATAAGACTCTCTCCATCCGAATTTCGTGTGGGCGGTGATGGTGCGAAGGGCCCTAGGGCACCCTGCTTAGCTACGGGCCTGGAGGTGGTATTAGATAGGGGGATATGTAGATGGTGATATGTATGAGGAGCCCAGACAGCCATATCCTTCAGTCTTTTACCTTCCCATGCCAATGTCTGCCTACACGAAGTTAAAGGAAGGTAATCACCAGAGCACCCAGACGTCGGCGACCAGATACAGTGCCTGCACTTCGCTTAGAAATTCTTCGCATTTAAATAGAGAATGTATCGGGGGCTATAGCACAGCATTGTCGAAAGAATTTCAACGTTGAACGTTAGGCAGACTAAATTTAGAAGGGTAAGCTGAAAATACCCATTATTATATGAGAACCCTAAATCATTAAGGCAGTGTGTGTGTGTGTGTGTGTGTGTGTGTGTGTGTGTGTGTGTGTGTGTGTGTGTGTGTGTGTGTGTGTGTGTGTGTGTGTGTGTGTGTGTGTGTGTGTGTGTGTGTGTGTGTGTGTGTGTGTGTGTGTGTGTGTGTGTGTGTGTGTGTGTGTGTGTGTGTGTGTGTGTGTGTGTGTGTGTGTGTGTGTGTGTGTGTGTGTGTGTGTGTGCGTGTGTGTTTATGTGTGTGTTTTGTGTGTGTATGTTTGTGTGTGTTTGTGTTTGTGTGTGTTCGCGCGCGTGTGCGTGCGTGCGTGTGTGTGTGCGTGTGTGCGCGTGTGTGCGCGTTTGTCCGCGTGTGTGCTCACTTTGCGTTATGAAGCGAGTTATTTGCAGTGCCGCGCTGTCCAAGCAGTGTTCAAGCATTTCCCATGCTAGAAACAAAAAACCTTACGCGACTGCACTTCGCCTAAAAAGCCACATTGCATTTCAACAAAAATTTGATATGACGATGTAAATTGCCGACTTTGTAGACTTTTTATGACAAAGCTTAGCTGCGTATTTGTACTGCCGACAGAAGGAGTGATTGCAAGAACAGTGAAACAATACAGCCACCATACCGCTTTTTTTTCAAGCTCCTCTTGGTGTTCTCCTGCTGCTCTTAATCACCTAACTAAATGTACAACCACACGAAATACCACAAGGAGCCCTAAGTTTGGGTATAGTCTACCGTCGCTTGTAATCAGTTTGGTTCTTTAATATTATGCTTGCCAACTTTCTTCATGTATCACATCATATCGCTCACGCTCTCACTTGGAAGGCCAAGTGTACACAGCGATCCGTCCAGCGTGTTATCTCACTGTTTTATAGCCTTTCGTTATGAAACATTCCGCATTGCATGTGAAAATGTCGGTCTCTACCGGTGAATGGAGCTTAGCAGCGCTATAAACTCCAAATTTAGCCCTTTCGCGAGACGCATTACAAGATAGTATTCATGAATACGTGAAAATTATTGAACTGAACACCCCCCTTCTGAATACTAAGTTTAAATTAAAAGCGTCAGTATAACGAATCAAGCCACCCACTCAAATTACATGCAATAATAATTTTTTGGCAGCGAGCATGCTAAAAAACAAAAAAAATATTTTGAAATTACTGCACAAATGCCTCATATGCAATGTTTAACTTCACCAGGCATATGACACGTAGCAAAATACTCCACGAATAATTTGTGTCGTGCCATGTATGGCATCAATCGCATGCCATGCCTGAGGTGCCCTCGCGGCAGGTTTGCTAGCTTGAAATACACCAAAATCTGTATTGCACTACGTGACTGTACAGCAAACACATATGGCAGTTGGTAACGTGAAAATTATGGCGTGCATTTCATCTACGGCGTGCAGTACATGCCACGTTCACCGAGCGTTCACGATCGGTTCACTAGTTTGATTTACCGCAAAATTGGCGTGGCATGCTGTGGCTGTAAGAGCAACACAAATGGCAGGTCCTAACATGCAAATCGCGAAAGGCGTGTCATACCAGCATGCATTGGATACTTGTCGGCTGTTTCGCATTACATCGATACCCACAGGGCATGGGATCTGTCGGTTCTCTTTAATCGTGAGTCATTACAGCATTTTTCTGTGCATAATAAACTTGTAACGCCAGCGTTCATTATTCAGAAGTGTGTGACTGAATTCTGCATCCAGTACACTTTGCGTGGTATTGAGAATGCTTTTTTTTAATTCGTGCAAAATGCATTTTCATTGGACAGACACCAAGTGGCATGACGATGGTCGACCTTCATACAATATTACCCAAGAAATGTATTTCGCAAAGTGTTGCTGAATCACGCACAGAGTCTGCAGACTGCCGCATGACTGTCATAACTAAAAACGTAGAGACAAATAAGCTCGGTCAGTAGAGCATCCAGAAGGAAGTGTTTACGTCCTAATCTTAAAGGAAAGCTTGCAGGCACACCAAGCACCAGTTTTAAAAGATACCGAAACTTCAGCGTATTCTGGGAACAGAGCTTTTGATGATGGCTGCTCAAATCTTGTGTTTATGAGTTATTGCAATGTCTGAATACATTGTACTGCACCAGGCACCCCTGAGTGTTTTTATTCTGGCGACAAGGAAAAAAAAATATTTGTCCTGGCTGTGACACGGCGTTGAGCGTAATGTTTTACATCAACACCAACAAACGGATGCACGTCCACAAAGTTCGCTTAAATCAAACGTCATGTGGTCTATAGTGGTACTCCGCCCTTCACGCTTTTCCTGAGAAATAAAAAGAAACGATGCACTGCAGATGAAAACACACTAAAAATGGGTGAAAGTGTCTTGCTGGCACTGAATGATCTCGATGACGATGTCATGGCACAGATGACGTCATTCCTCCGGTAGAGTAATGACAAGAGTTCTATGTTTTTCCTAAGGATGGAACAGATGAACTGCGCGGAACGCTCGAGAATGAACTTCACGGCACATGTTCGCAGAGCTTCGCTCCCAATAGCAGCCTCAATAGTCGGGACAGGAGTCGGTTTCTCGCAGGAACAGCTCCTCCCCCGATTGAAGAGCGTAGGAGTTGTTGGCGCAGTACAGAGTCTGAGTCAGACTCTTCTTGCCCCTGTAAGTAAGATGACGAAAAGAGAGCATCAAAACGTGCTCGGGAAGTGACACGAACGTAAACACCAAGGCCTGACCGGACGTACGCGCTCACACACATGCAGTCAGGCCTTTATGGAAAAGATACAACGCGAGGGATTGTTGTTTCAGCGTTTGAGGTGACGCCATAAACACGTGGCTTGTTTCTTTTTCAAGCAGGTTAATGGCAGCTCTTCGCGTTTTTCACATATTCATAGCGAGTCTTCTAGGACTGGAAGTCGGCGGTTCTGGTTCAAGAGGAGAGTTACACTGCATACATATAATATTGAGCATCACCTATAAGGGCCAATACTACCATGATTATCAATAAAAAGCTATTTGACTAGGCTGGTTGAGAGGTTGTCAGCAGCTGCGATTGTTAGGGCACCTGGCGGAGCAGATCTGAAGCCTGTGCTTCTCTGTACGTGGCCTCCGAGATATACTTCGGCAGTGTGACGAACACTTAATACACCAGGCCTTACAAATGCTATGTGAAAACAAGCCACTATTAGACATTGGATTCAAGAATTGCAATATTCTCCCGATTTCAGCGAAACACCTAATGATTTCATGGGAAAAGTACAGTGCGAGAATTATTCGGAAAGTAACAAGCTGTGGATCGAACTAATTTTGCGCTGTACTTACCATTTAAGTTGAATAACGCACGCAAATCCTTATGGTTTATGTAAATCATTTCACTTTTGAGCATATTAAAGAGACATCTGGTTTATTGTCACACAAGTCCATTCGGGAGAAGATTAAAACTTAAAGCTTCAAGAGATTAATTTTCTCGAGCACAGGGTGTTGCTGGAACGAATGTTTCAACATCTGGTCATGTTTTTAATACAACAACTGGAACAGCTGCTACATTGCTTTTGCTGGCTTCAAGACAGCAGCAGTTGCAGCTGCTGGCTTGAAGACGAGACACCTTGTCGATATGTTCGCTACAACGAGCCTCCTGTTCAAGAATATGCATGTCTGGTTCCAAGGCAGGGTGACTCGCTAAAGGTTGCCTGGCGAAATAAATTCACTTGTTCATATTGATTGCAACTCCAGAGCTCAGTGTCGAACCATAGTTACTGCTTATCTAGTGTCCGGGCTTGTACGTGAACACTACGCCGGTGCTGTCTATGTAAAGGTAATTCAGAATGTCGCGTAATGCGCAGATATTCTCGCAGTTGCGAGGAAGTTCAGACCGCTTGAAGTAGCTGTCGAAGGGCCGCAGCTTGACTGAGTGCACGAACAGTTGGTTGTCCACCTCCGGATCCATGTTGTTCCACTTCAGCCCCAGCTCTCCGGCGTCCGCAACTTCCTCCCGGGTGGTCACGTAGTAAGTGTACCGACGTCCACCGCGGATGTCCTGAGGCCTACACACGTAGCAAAATGTGAGCGCAAGAAAAGTAGAAATGCCAATAAGTGACTACGCTCGTTTACGAAAGGGATATGGGAATGACGCTTTCGAGCACCTACGATGTGCAATGCTACAAAAGTTCGTTTACGAAAGAGATATGGGAATGACACTTCCGAGCTCCTACGACACACAGTGATACAAAAGCGTTACTTTTCTACTTGATTAACTGGCTGATGTGACCACCTGTGACGAGATAAAAATTTATGCTTGTATGTGCGAGCGTATGTGCGAGTGCAAACACGTGCTTGTGAATGTGCGAGTGCGAGCGTGCAAGTGTGAACATGTGCGCGTAGTTTTGTGGCGTTGCACAGCGAAAGCCCTTTCGCATATTTCAGTTCCTCTTCTCGTTCCCCATTTCAAAGTAGCCACTATTAATAATTCCGGTAAAGCTCCCTGTACTTCCCTAACGAGTTCACTCACCTTTCTGAAAAGTGATCCCCTTTCTTTTGACTTCAGGTTTTGAATGCGGTGGAGAATGCCCAAAGATGACAAAACATGCCTTAGGCACCATTGTTTGTGTTGCATTCACCAGGATAAACCCCCTCACTTGATCGATTGGTCGGAACGTTTCCGAAATACGTTCGTATTCCATCATCATCATCATTCAATTGACTACGCCCACTGCAAGGCAAAGGCCTCTCCCATGTTCCGCCACTCTATAGCTGCAGCTGTACCAGTACCTAAGGTACTTATATCGGTGAATGCTGAATGATTTAACTAATTGATAAGACGCCACTCAATGTAGTTAACCCACGTCATACTAAGAAGTAAAATAAGTCCTGATATACACGGAGAGGGGGGAAAAGCACGTAATTAACAAAAATGTGTGCGTCTACTTACCATATACACGTCCAATGTGCACCCGCCGACGCATTTTGCATGAGCCCAACGCCTATTTTAAGCTATACATGCCATGCGCACGCGTGCACTTCAGAGCCCGTCCATCGCCACAAGCCACGATAGGGACCTTAGAAGACCAAGCCCTGTGGCGTCCTCCGCTGCCGGTTCAAGCCCCCGTGGGACAGTGTGTGGCGCGTTAACAAGCACAAACGGGAGAGAGACAAACCTGTTTCCAAGCCTGACATGAAACTTTCCCTTTAGGTTGAGGTAGAGTTGTCCGAAGGCGTCCCACACTGCTCTCTTGGGAGTCTTGGACATCTGGACAGCCACCTGGTACTGGTGCACTGGGCGTGCAAAAAGGTATGACAGAGTAGAGTCACTGGCGAGCACAAAGAGGGTGCAGGAGTGTCGCACCCCCCGAAATAACGGGGGGCGGGAAGGGGGTGAAAGTAGCCTCATATCTTGTATATGTTAGATCCGGTCACTGCTGTTCGCCGTGCAGTCACATACCAGTTTTGCAATATGTCATGCGAACGAAACCACTACTCCTGTGGCAATCTTGTTGCTTTTGCAGTGTAAATCATGACTTGTCAATCATGACACTCATGACATGCATGCAATGATTTCCATGTGGTGACTAGCCACTTACGCTCGTGTTACAGTCATGTTCTGCCATACCAATTTTGGTTTCGAGCTAAAAGTTGTAGGCAGCTAGATAGACAGGTAGATACAGTAAAAATCCCTGAAGTTCGCTAAAAATTCCTTCACATTTAAAATAATAAACCGCGACAACTATTAACAAACAGTACAGCAGTCAAACTCTGCTGCCTAACTTTACATCTGGAAAGCCAGGGACTTAAGGCTATAAGCTGTGAGAGACTTGTCATGGCCTTCACTATTTTTGCATCGATTAAAAGGCTTCTTCTCTTTGATATTCGATGAACAGGATGGGGGGGGGGGGAGGAGCACTTCATAATATTGTTACGAAGTAAAGGAAGATGAAGGACGGAATCAGCTGACAGGCGCGCGAGTGTGCCAATCAGCCATGGTGATTCTCGCCTGAGGTTGTTCCTCTGTAATTGCGTTTACACAAAAGTCACTGACCCCGTAACAATATTTTCCACCTCCTATTGGAAGACCATCCACCCTCTTATGCGCAGAGTTATCACGAGATCCGTGCATAGAGCTTCTGAGTTGTCATGGGGTTACTTGCTATTGACTTGTCTAGCTTATGAGAGCACCAGGTCAATTACATTGCTGCACATGCTTCGTATCGCAGGCGGAATACAGTTGCGTATACTTGTTGGACGAGTTGGTTCATTCTTAACGAGCTTATGGTGCAGAAAAAAACACGAAAAAAGGACCACCAGTGAGTTTTTTTTTTCAAAAAAAGTCACAGCTTTGCCGCAAAGGTGAAGCAATGAACACGATAACAACAAACTGGAAGGTCCCGCGCAGAATGGCGAGCAGATCAAAACGTGCCCCGTGTTTCTCACGGACAAATGACGCACGAAACGCACTCACAGGTACAGATGAACACGAATAAGCGTCTCAGTTGTTACTTCGCTGCGTCTGAAAAGCGCGCCCATTTCGCAAACAATAGCTGTGCAGATTGCAGTGACCTTTGTGCGGCCCGTAACTACAACAGAATCGTTCTAGTGCAAGCAAAACGCCAGCCAAGACGCATGAACCCCCCCCCCCCACTGGGAGATAAAGGCACGCGAGACATCCTCCACTCCTCTCCGCGGGCCAAAGTACACGGGAGATATGAGAGCCACCACGCTCTCAATGCGCCATCTTGCTGATAATGCTGAAAACACGATACCATCCCCCCCCCCCCCCGAGATGCCCGCCAACAGCTTGCCGTTTGAGCGTTGAAGGAGGTACTTCCCGGTGGCTCAGTGGTTAACGCCTCGCATTCGCGACGCGGAGGTCCCACGTTTTATTCCGCGCCCCAGAGTTTTTTTTTCTGGACTTTTTCTTTATTGTGTTTTCATATAAATAGATACGTATACATATACGGTGTATGACATCGACGCCGACGGCGAAATCCAACCGAGAGTGTCCATATAAATTCGATCGCAATAAAAGTCAGTTTATCCTGCAATCAATTGTACAGAAAATACGGCACACTAAAGAGCTTTTGAGAAAGATTGCAACTGTCACTGGGGTAGCTATATGGTGACAAAAATATGGTGACAAAAAAGAAAAAGGCTGCTGTAGCAAGGTCGTTTCATTGTTCTGTCTTCTCGCACGCTATAGGTGTGAAGAAAAATATATTATGCACAGGTTCAGTAACGCAGGTTCGCAAGACAGTTCATCGTATTTTCCGTCGTGAAGAAATTAAGTTACCCTCAAAATAACTTGCTACGTATTTCTGTTCAGCAAACTTCAACGAATTTTTTGCAGGTCTCATGAGGTTCATTCTAAAGCTTCATTGCACATCGAAACAAAAAAATCCTCCCCATATATGAGGGTTTTTTCTGGAAGGGGGTACTCAATTGCTCGCATGTTTTTGACCATATGTATTAATAACAAGAAAATATTTTAAAAGTTCAACTTCCTAACTTTCTGAATTGACAAGGATTGGGGGGGGGGGGGGGGTTGAACCCACCTACTATGCACCCCTTCTACGGCTACGCCGATTATATGCCGGAAATCCCCGTTAACTCTTCACGTTACACCACCGCGAGGCAACCGAGTTACCCTGAAAAGTAACGCCGATGTGTAGAACGGTTTAACAGAAGTCAAATCCGCTGCCACTTGTTTAACTACGTCACGCGTTACCAATACAGAAAGTAAAGCTACAAACCACGGCTTTCACTTTGTCCACTTCTAGCCTGAGCAACTCTTCATTTAATGCGTCCTCCATTGGTCTGCTTTCACTTTCGATGTCTTCGTCACACCGGAAGATACGAACAACTTATACGGTGAGACAATGCGAACACACACGAAATATAAGACCCCCCAAACTTGTGCCATGAGTACAAGACCGAGACTGTCTTTCGTATTATACGGCATAAAATGTGCCCCGTATTTCTCTACCGAATGGTTGAAGGTATACCGGATAATAATGATACGTCACGTCAATCACAGCCTTCGAGACCCGGTAAGGCATGCAGCCCCATATCGCGTTGAATCTCGAAGGCCGAGCCGCGCAGTGAGGGCATTTTTTCAACTAACGAGTCATTCCTTCCTTCATGTAACGAGCACACTTCCACCACACGTACGTAGCGCCAGCTCACGGACAACGCTAAAAAGAGGCCGTTCGAAGGCGCGGCTTCTAAGATTGTTCGCTGGTAGATTGTCTCGGGGGCCGCATTTAGATGTGATGAAGTGTTCAATCGACTGCCGCGTGGTGAAATGTGCTCCGGACAAGCTTTCACTTTATGGCAGGTTTTATGGCCCACTGACCTTCCGTTAGCGGCCCACTCATGCCATTCTCTGTCCCGTATTTTATTTTATCGCTTTGCAACTGCTTACGGCACTGGTAGGTGGTGTTCGCATCACTTTCCCGTTTATTGTGATTATTAGGCTACGCAGATGTGACCTGTTTTTGGATTTTTTTTTACCGTGACGCCCCATGAGGTCGTATTGTATTGAAACGTAACCGCCGAACAATTTCGCGACTGCCATGAATATTTCAGTCATCAAGGAATTCTCGAATAGAGGCCCCAAAAGTTCCGGACCCCAAATCCCTTTGAGTGTGTCCGCTTTGGATTAATCAGACGCTAATAAGAGTTTTCGAATATAGTGTGCGGCACATCGGACACTTGCCGTGCAGTCTTGACCGACAGCTGCTCCTTCAGTGGGTGCTGTCACGTTCAGTGGGTGGTGTCGCGTCTGGTAATGCAATTTTTCATCGTAAATGCTTTAACTCATGGTATATTTCATGTTAGCGGCGTTAACTCGGAACGATTTTGCGTCAGTTTGAAACGCATTCCTAAATACCGTAAGAAACTAGCTACCCACAGCGGAGCAGCGCCTGACCCACCGCGTATTGAGAAACGCTACTTGACTTAAACTTCACTTGAAACCACCGTCAATGCAGCGCGTTCGCTACTCGTCTGCGCGTTTGTGCTGCCTTGGCACGACCTAAAGACAGAGCGTTCAAAACACGTTTGTGCTGCATTGAAGTCGGTGGCATGTCAAAATCAAGTCAAGCAGCGTTTCTGAAAACGGGAGGGGGGGGGGGGGGACTTTATGCAATAGGGCAACTTGCGTGTGGTGAAGAATGAAACGATGTGGACACTTTGAGCGTGTCCCATTCACAAAAAAGAAAAGCGTTCCTGACGTAACCACCCAAAACCACCTTGAGAGCAGCCCGGCAACAGAGCAAGAGGGGTGACGAACAATAGTCCTCGCCAGGTGCCAGTCGGGGTATTGTGCGCGCCCCTGCGAATGTTGACCCAGCAACGTCACAAGGGGAGTCCCAGTCTACGTCAAACCACAGAAATTGTCAATTGCACCTGAATACTCGGAAGAGCACGTGCCCTTACTTTAAAACGAAATAAAAATACTTTCTATGCTACGCGGGCCACTAGTAATCGACCAGAGGTGTCCCCGCATGCAAAACTATCAAACAACACAAGCATCTCGAGTTTCCGAATCGGGCGCCAGGGGTCTTTTAAATTCGGGAAACAGCGTACCCAACGCAAAGCTCAAACCCTGTTTGGGTCTCGCGCATGGCCAATAGCCTTGACGGTGCTTATTTGGGGACGCTATTCGGAAACTCCCTATTGCGTGGATCGGTATCGTGATGCATCTCTAATCCTGGAGACTAGTCCCCTTCAAAAATCTCTCAAAGTAGATTTGGGGAAGGCGTTTTTTTTAATGCCACCATCAGCCGACATTTTGTCTAAAATATTCCACCCCCGCTCTTTCCTCCTCCCCCAACCCCACCACTTCATCAATGCCGCAGCTCTTTGCTGGACTCAACTTCGTGAACGCGTCTCATGTGAGTCAGAGCACCCCATTTGATGGGGTGCAAAATTCATTTATTATTGGAACAGGAAGTGCATTTGTTGGGAGGCTGTTGCCTGAGCTGGCTTCGATAGGCAACACGCATACCGGATGCTGCACAAGTTTATCGGCACTTTTCGCTATGGATCCTAAGCAGCGTACCGGAGACAACACCTATCCATGACCTGCATTGAGATCAGGATATTGTACGTTGTGTAGGCAAGCGCTTCATGTAGAGTACTCGCAGATTGAAACGAGCCATCCTTTTCTCTTTTTTGTTTGCTTTCTTTTTGCATAACAACTGCTACAAGCCCTCGCACGTGATAACCACGTTAGGCCTCGGCAAATCTTGTTGCTAAACGCTCTCATGTAAGCGTCTGAGTTAAAATCAAGCTTATACGGCCCACTCTAGACGCTAGAACGACGTGCCTTACTTAGGCCTGCTTTTTTCCTGTTTCTATCTTCAAGTACTGTACATGCGTCCTGCGATTCGAGGTAACAGTAGTGTCACGTCATCGAAGCTGCGAACCGGTTTCCCTTTGTAAGACGACGTGGTATCGTTTCGGCCAGTGTCCACAGCACACCGCTGCGTTCACGACGAAAACATAGCTACTTCCAAATCAGGATGCATGAAGCTTGCACAAAGAAAGTCGGCCAAAATCATGTAGTCATGTGGGTCGCTCCTTCATTAATGTCTAGGTTACAGTATTAGCTTGACTGTTTCATCATTATCAGCCTGATTACGTCCACTGCAGGACAAAGGCCTCTCCCATGTTACGCCAGTTAACCCGGTCCTGTGCTTGCAGCTGCCAATTTATAGCCGCAAACTTCTTAATCTCATCTACCCACCTAACCTTCTGTCTCCCCCTAACTCGCATGCCTTCTCTGGGAATCCAGTTAGTTACCCTTAATGACCAGTGGTTATCCTGTCTACGCGCTACATGCCCGGCCCATGTCCATTTCCTCTTCTTGATTTCAACTATGATATCCTTAACCCCCGTTTGTTTCCTAATCCACTCTGCTCTCTTCTTGTCTCTTAAGGTTACACCTACCATTTTTCTTTCCATTGCTCGCTGCGTTATCCTCAATTTAAGCTGAACCCTCTTTGTAAGTCTCCAGGTTTCTGCTCCGTAGCTAAGTACCGGCAAGATACAGCTGTTATATGCCTTCCTCTTGAGGGATAGTGGCAATCTACCTGTCATAATTTGAGAGTGCTTGCCAAATGTGAACTTTATGAACTTCTAAATTCGTAATCTAGCCTCAAATTTCACGCTTTAACAAAACCGTACATCGACTTCGACTACTGCTTTATTTTACTACAATCTTAACCAGTGCATATTTCCTAATATACTTTTTTTCCTTGCAGTACACACATCTATAGTGTAACGTCGTAATATTTCATTTCTAGAATTGTGAGTGAATAAGATTGTTTTATTTCGATAAAACCTGTGGAGTGGCTTCTGTACACGTGCGCAGCATGGTAATTCATATTAAAACGTTGTTCTTCACACGAACTCTATTCATCCTACGTAGCTTCCAGCGTAAATCGTATGATATTCTGCAAAGTGCACATGGTGAAATTTCGAACCGCCCCGCCGTGCTGCAAGGCTTTAAATCTTTGGGGTGCAATAGTTAAGTAACCAATGTAAACAATAAACCAGCAAGGAACAACACAGAAAAAACGAAAGAAGGGGGAATTTCATGCCTCGTCTTTCTTTGTTAGACACAAGAATAATTACAGCTGACAGACATGAAAGTAATTGAAGGTATAGGGGATGCTATGTGTAGTCTCATTACGATATAAAAGGGAATATTTAAAGGTGGACAAAAGTATTACTTGCTTCTGGCAGGGGCCGAATCTGTGACCTTAGAATAATGAGCATCTGACGCGTTATTCGAAGGTCGTGGGTTCAGTCCCTGCTAGCGGCAAGTTCTTTTTATCCTAGTTACTCTTTTCGCATTTATATTTATTGTAACGAGAGCTAAATTAGCCGTATTTTCGTCGTTTCACTGTTGCAGGTGGCTCCACCACGGGCGTAGCCATTGTCTATAGCAGCAACCACCGCAGCTTGCAACGCCGCTCGCCACGCCATCTGGCATGAACTCGAAGGGGGAGCTGGCATTTCGTCGTATGTATGGAGGCGAGGCTTACGAGTCGCAACGAAACCAAGAGGAGGCAGCAAGCCCAGGAGAAGGAGGAAGGACGAGCCGCACGCCTCAAGAAGCGAAACCGTACAGATGATTAAGATCGAGGATTAACCCTACCTCTCGCTAAGTACACCCAGGCATAACTGAATTAATCAAGAGCCCCTTTTTTTTACTTCCAATAACATCAGCGATACTTTCATCCACTTTCATGTTTTGTAGTTCTAACTAAAAGCAGAAAAATAGAGTTCATTTCGTCACCTTCTGTGTTCATTGCTGGTTTTATCGGGTACAATCATGTGCCAACTAGCTCAAATAGATACCTCGTTGTAAATACTGTGCTGCCGTAAAAAATATGTACGCACAACAAAACGGGTGGCCGTCGTTGGTCTTGAGGTACAGCTTGCGCCCCATGCGCTGCCCTTCGGCGCTGGTCTTCATGCGGTCCGAGTAGAAGCCCATGACGGCGCAGTGAGAGTCCTTGCCGCCGCAGCGCGAGCACCGGCCGGCCTCGAACTCCTCCCAGGAGGGACACGACACGGCCACCGGAAGGCAGCGCATGTCGCGGGTGATGGACTCCATGTAGTAGTCCAGCGAACGGATGTGGTCGCACGAACTCAAACGGCGCACGCCTGCGTAGAAATAAACAAAAAAGGCATGTGAGGCATTTTTCAGGGAGACTCGAGTCTCCTTGAGCACATCTATCTTTTCATCAATCTTCTAGCCGCCTGTGACTCTGCTCTCGTGGCCGTTATTTAACAGAATACATACCTCAATTGGTATATTAAGACATCGTTTTATGGTAAACATAACATTCCCAATTACTGGGGTTTAACGTCCCGAAACAACCACATAACCAAGGGAAGCCGCAGTGGAGGGCTCCGGCAAGTTTGACCACCGGATATTCTTCAACGTGCACCCAAATCCATGCCCACAGACCACAAGCAATTTTGCCTCCAGCGAAAATTCTTACTGAGAGGTAACATACATTCACCAGCAGGCAAGAAAATTTGCTCCACCTTCGCCATCATGCCTACAAGAGGTACCAACTAACAGAATCAGGCTTAAACGCATATATACCAGGTAAAGTGTACGCGAGGATTACCGCCACCGTATCTCACTTGTTGGAGCACGAGATGTGTTATTGACATTTTGCACGTTCGGTTTCCACTGGCGCCAAGTAAGAAATAGCAAATAATAAATACTGCAAATAACATCCCCTATACTTTCCATGGGTAGAGTGCCCATTAGTTCTTAATAAGGGTGTGTGTAACAAAAAATGAATGCTTAAATTTCATCATCTTCGATACATAAATCGAAGGTTCAAGCATGATAATCGTGATATGCATGTCATGTATGCAATCATTTACAGGCCATTGTCTTGGAGCTCTTTCGGTCATTTTCTCACCTTCAATGAGACCACCTTCGTCGACAAACTTCCGAAAGTTGTACCTCTGGCAGCCGGGCTGGTTGTTGCCGTTGTTGGGATAGAAGTCAACGTGTCCCACCATCTGGTTTACTCCGAAGCCTGCAGCGTTGATGACATGCAGTACATGAAAGACTAAATAAATTCGCCTAGATCATCAAGGTATCTTTTTGGACTAGTCGGTTAGACGCATCAAATGCTATCACAGTGCTAGCAGACAATAATGAGAAAGACAGCATGAGTAAAGCGTGAACTTTCAATTATTTATTGTTAGCATATCCGATGGTATTTCCATTCGTACACGAAAAAAGGTCCAATCAACGTGCATCGAAACCTGCCGCGTCCGATTCATTTGTAGTCATCGCCATTAAAGGGCAACTCACGCAAATATCACCGTTCCTGTTGAACAGGGCTGCTTCAAGAATCACTCGTATTTACTACAATTAACGGACACATGCAAGTCCCAATATCACCTCAATTTATGCTAAAGCTTTCTTTGCCTAACCTACAGTTGAAAATGAGCGTTCTTCTCGTTCAGTCTTTTTCGTCTGTGTCAGCTAGTGCACCACTATAATACTGTGACACTTTACCTATCCAGAGGCAGTACCAGGGCACACCAAAGTGCGAAAATATGCTGTGATTGCACCTGACTATTCAGCGGGGTTTTACACTCTGGTAAAAGAGCACTGACCTTCAATAAGGAAGTACGGCTTGCTGGCATCCGAGTGGATGACGTCGACGAAGTTGGCGTCGGTCGGATCCAGCCGGACATCGGGGGGCATCCTGTAGAATAAAGGACCGGCAGGGTCCAGTCCTGGCGACGGCCCATGCAGTCCCAGCCGTTAGGCCTAACGCGAATGGGCAATCGCGATCGTGATGTGCAACGTCTGTTTCGCGAGGTTGTGGAACCGAAAGCTCAAGACTGCGATACGCTGGCGCCATGTACACTTCGAAATACTGAGCCCTATAGTAAGTGGCCACACGTTGCACTTGTCACATTAATAACGCTTTACACGTATACACATTCGCGGTTCTGACCGAAGGGCATGACCGTCGCCTAACTAGCATTCACAAACTTCATTAGCAACTTAAGTAACTTATGTTCACAGACACGTCCACAGGACATGAAACAAACCATACTTCAGCCAACCTTACGCACTGAATTTGGTGATACGTTACAGTTTAGCATCCGAAAACCGTGATATCATCTGAGAGATGCCGTAGTGGGTGACTCGGTTATTTTGACTCACGTACACCTAAGTCTCTATATATAGACATGGGCCTGTACTGATTTGCCCCGACTTTCAAGTCAGCAGCCAAGCCCCACCATCGCCATGAACGGTGATTGCACACGACGTCAATGCTGTTATCAGGGTGGTACAAGCATGTGTTGTATTGCGCCTGAAAGAAGGGTATATATATATATATATATATATATATATATATATATATATATATATATATATATATATATATATATATATATTGTAGTGAAGAAGATGAATGCTACTCAGAAGGGCAGGGGGTATGACTCAGTCGGTGAAGAAGACGACGTTTGGTTGGCTGGGGACTCAGGCTGGTTCCGCCATTACCACTTGACGTGTCGTGACCGCTCTCCTGTTTTATAAAAGAGTGCAACTCTAAAACGCCTCATTATAATTGGTGGAGGTGCTGGGTAACGCCTAATCCTGGAACTGCGAAACCGTACGTTGCCTCCAGTTGCTACGATGTCCACGGACGAGGATCAGCAGGCGGCCGCCTCGGCTCCAACTACTGCATCTCCTGTCTGTCTTGGCTCCTTTCGGCAACGCGATCCACCTACCTTCAGTGGAACCGATGACAAAGACGCGGAAGACTGGCTCGACGAATACGACCGGGTGAGCAAGCACAAGTGGGACGATGCACACAAGCTTACTGTCGTCCAATTTTATCTGACCGACGTCGCCAGTCTGTGGTACCGTAATCACGAGAGAGACCTCCCCACCTGGTCGGCCTTCCGAACGGCGTTTGCGGACTTGTTTGGCCGTCCAGCAATTCGCAAACTACGGGCCGAACAGCACTTGCGTACCAGGGCTCAGCAGAATGGTGAGCATTACACCAGTTATATCGAAGATGTGGTCGACCTTTGCCGGCGTGTCAACTCGGCCATGACAGAAGCCGAGAAGATCAAACACATCTTGAAAGGCGTGACTGACGACGCATTTCAGATGCTTGTCGCCAAAAGCCCGCAAACGGTAGCGGAAGTGATCCAACTGTGTCAGAGCTATGATGAGCTCTGGAAACAGCGGGACACCACTCGTCGTGCCAGCGCGCCATGTGCAACAATCTCCGCTTTAACGTCGGCTGGCTCTATAGATCACACCACTTTGCTTCTCGAGATCAAGCAATTTGTACGAGAGGAGGTCGCACGCCAGTTGTCCCTCGTGCCTTATACCTCCGAAAGTGCCCCATCTACTTTAGCGCCATCAATACAGCGAGTAGTCCAGGAGCAAGTGTCCGAGGCGCTACCAACAGCTCACGCACCACCTGTGGCTGCTCCATTGACCTATGCCGAAGCACTGAACGGAACCCGACGTCCACCTGTCGCGAACGGCCACGTTTCTTTGTCGCGAACGCCTACGTCCACGCGTCCCTTTGTCGTACCGACTGAGCCTATGTACCAGGCTGCCCGTCCTATCTCCCGACCACCACCTCGACGCTTTCAGAACCCTTGGCGCACTCAAGACAACCGCCCCATATGCTTCGCCTGTGGAATTGCGGGTCACGTGGCACGATTTTGTCGACGGCGTGAGTTTTTCCTGCGTGACGACGTCAGGCCCAACAATTATGATTTACCCCCACGACCGGAGCCGGCTGTATATGGTGAGACTACCACCATGGACACATTTTCACCTCGCCGGAACTTCAACAGACACCGGTCGCCTTCACCTCAACGCCGTTCCCTTTCCCCTATGCTCCGTCGACCTCGCCCTGTCCCTGAGGAAAACTAGGAGCCGCGGTTCTGGGGGCAAGAACTGCGGATCTTTCGAACTCCACAAGACCTTGTTTTTCGCCGTCCAACGTCGTTGCTGTCTCCGTTGAAGGTATACCTGTTTTTGCATTGGTCGATACTGGCGCCGCAGTGTCTGTAATGACTGAAAAACTTTGCCGTCGACTAAAAAAAGTCACGATGCCTCTACACGACTTCGTTTTAAGCACTGCGAGCGAGCAACGAATTCGCCCTTTTGCTGCATGCACAGCACGTGTCGTTATTGCTGACAATATATATGTCGTCGAGTTCGTAGTGCTCCCGCAGTGTTCCCATGACATTATATTAGGCTGGGACTTTCTCTGCACTCATCATGCCGTCATCGACTGTGCTCGCGCGGAAGTGGAGTTCGCGCCGTTATGCGACGCTGCTTCACTCGACTCGTCCCTTTCACCTGCAAAAGTTTTCGTCGCCGCCGACACTTCGATACCCCCGTTCTCGTCCGCCCTAGTTCCGCTTTCCTGTGACGTCTCTAGTGGCTCAACTGTTCTTTTTACGCCTTCTGTAACCGCTGTTCGCCGCAAGTGCTTCCTGATTCCTTTCGCCGTTCTGAATATTCACGATGGATCAAGTGCAATTTATGTATCAAATCCGTTTCCCTCGCCTTCCAAGTTACTGTGCGGAGAGTGCCTGGGCTTTGCCGATGACATTGATCCCTCGAGTGCACGTGTAGTTCCTGACCACTCGACTACGCTACCTATTGATGCTGTTGATTGCTGCGCGTCATCCTCTTCCCCATCATTCACCGACGCAATTTCGCGCTGCATCGACCCCAACCTTACGGCCCAGCAACGCACCGACATCATCGCCCTCCTCGAGCGCTTCCGTGCCAGCTTCGACCACCAGCAACTGACTTTGGGCCGTGCTTCCACTGTATCTCACGAAATCGACACTGGCCTTCACGCTCCTTTACGTCAGCGTCCGTATCGGGTATCGGCATCTGAGCGTCGCATAATCGCGGAACAAGTTGACGACATGTTGAAGCGAGGTGTTATTGAGCCCTCTAACAGCCCGTGGGCCTCCCCAGTTGTTCTAGTCAAGAAAAAGGATGGCTCAATAAGATTCTGCGTCGACTACCGCCGGTTGAATAAGATCACGCGCAAAGATGTTTACCCGCTACCTCGCATAGACGATGCCCTTGACTGCTTACAAGGCGCGGAGTTCTTCTCGTCACTAGATCTGCGTTCAGGTTATTGGCAGGTTCCCATGGCTGAGGCTGATCGCCCCAAGACGGCTTTTGTTACCCCTGATGGCTTATATGAATTTAACGTCATGCCATTTGGGCTCTGCAATGCGCCTGCCACTTTCGAGCGCATGATCGACAACATCCTCCGTGGCCTGAAATGGCAGACATGTCTGTGCTATTTAGACGATGTTGTAATATTTTCAAGCGACTTTTCAACGCATCTTCAGCGGCTCGAGACAGTGCTTACTTGCCTCACCGCCGCCGGTCTACAGCTCAACTTGAAGAAGTGCTGCTTCGGCGCTCGCCGAAGCAGCACTTCGCATTTTGGGCCATGTTGTATCTAGAGATGGCATTCTTCCGGATCCGACGAAACTCCGTGCCGTTGCCGAATTTCCCAAGCCGAAGACCTTAAAAGAACTTCGCAGCTTCCTCGGTTTATGTTCATATTTTCGTCGTTTTATTCGCAACTTCGCCTCCATCATATCGCCCTTGACTGACCTTCTTGCCGGCAACAAAGACCTTTCTAGTTGGTCGTCAGCTTGTGATGATGCATTTGCCACACTCCGCCACCTTCTTACGTCACCTCCTATACTGCGACATTTTGATCCTCTTGCCCCGACGGAAATACACACGGATGCTAGCGGAGTTGGCCTCGGTGCTGTGCTCGCCCAGCGTAAACCTGGATTTGATGAGTACGTCGTCTCTTACGCCAGCCGTGCACTCACAAAAGCAGAAGCCAACTATTCAGTCACCGAAAAAGAGTGTCTAGCCATCATATGGGCCATAGGCAAGTTTCGACCATATCTTTACGGGCGCCCATTCAGCGTGGTTACAGATCATCATGCATTATGTTGGCTCTCCTCGTTAAAAGATCCCACCAGCCGGCTTGCCCGTTGGGCGCTTCGGCTACAAGAGTACGACATCCACGTCGTTTACCGATCTGGCCGAAAACATTCCGACGCAGACGCGTTGTCCCGATCACCTCTACGATGTAGTGACAAGCCGCCGTCTTCGCCTGCCCCCGACGTATCTGCACTTAGTGTCAGTGACATGCGACAGGAGCAACAAAAAGATCCTTGGATCGCTTCACTTATCAACTTGTTGAATCGAACTCCCTCGCAAAATATCCCTAGAAGTATGCGCCGTCAAATACAGCACTTCGTTATCAGAGATGGTTTGCTATACAGACGTAATTATCTCTCCGAAGGACGCCAATGGCTTCTAGTCATTCCCAGAAGTCTCCGCTCAGACATATGCGCCTCCTTTCACGCCGACCCACAATGCGCCCATGCCGGAGTGTTAAAAACCTACACCCGCCTGTCCCACCGCTACTACTGGCGTGGAATGTATCGCTTCGTCCGTCGCTACGTACGTTCCTGTCTCGCTTGTCAACGCCGGAAGAATCCCACTCCAACTTCCCCAGCTCCACTACAACCCTTACCTTGTCCTGCCCGACCGTTTGACTGTGTTGGTATTGATCTGTATGGACCTCTTCCGATTACACCGGCTGGAAATCACTGGGTAATCGTCGCTATCGATCACCTTACGCGCTACGCAGAAACTTCACCACTCTCTTCTGCGTCAGCCAGCGACGTCGGTCGTTTCATACTGCATCAGATCATTTTACGTCACGGTGCACCACGTGAACTCCTGAGTGACCGAGGGCGTGTGTTTTTGTCGGACGCTGTCGAATCTTTTTTTTTTTTTTAATTTTTTATTGGCGCTAGTATGCCCTACGGCATCAGTTAAATAAAAAGGAAAAGTTTTGTTTCCTGTATGAAGGCCAGGAGTTGTCGATGCAGTGGACCGTGCGTCCAGCGCGTCAAGTCAGGTGGTCGGCCGGGGTGGTGGTGAAGGCCGCGTAGGTGGCGAGTGCGAGCCTGGTGAAGGCCCGGGCAGGTTCCCAATAGGTGATCAAGCGTTGCCTCTGTGGCTGGGGCAACGCAGAATGGGCACGTCGTTGGGGGAGGCTGTGCACCAGATGTCCATGTAGCCCGGATTGCAGGAGTCAAGGCGGCGCCCACACGAATCCTCCTGAGCGCAACCTCCTCTCGGCGAGTTAAGCCGCCGGGAAGGTCAGATCCACACGAGGTTTCTTTGTGCACAAGCGCTTTCCTTCGGGACAACGCCAAGTATAGGCAGCGGGTGTTGAACAGTCCGCTGGATGGCAAGCGGCGCATCTGCTTCCACTTGAAGCCGGTGCAGACCGGCGGGTCCACAGAACGCGGACAGGACAGGCACATGAGTGGATCAGTCGGTGTATATCGGAGGCTTATCGATGGAGCTGGTCACTTTTCGCAGCTCTCGAACTGCCTGCGTGGAGTCCGTTATACAAGCAATTTATCGTGGGACAAAGAATCCATTTTGGATATCATAACTGTTAACCCGTCCCGTATAGCAGTGAGCTCCGCTAATACGGATGGGAACGGTGCCTCTGTTACGTAAGAGCAGATATGGTGGATTTCAGGGTTGCGCGGGGCATACGAGACTGGTGTGCAGAACGCAATTATCGGTAGCTGCGTCTACGTATACCGCTAGTGAGTTCTCGGTGGGTAGTGACGATGCCCTCCATGCGCCGCTTGTCGGGTGGATTGTCGCAGGCGGGTCAGTGGTCGGTTGTCACTGGCCTGTGCCTTGAGCCATGGTGGAACTTCTGCCACGGGTGCGTCAGGCTGTGGCAGCGTTGAACCATAGTAGTGAGCTAGAGCTGCCGCCGCAGGAACAGCTTGACTCTTTAGGTAGCGAGCGACTCGACGCTGGTGTACAATTTCGTCGATGGTGTTGAGCTGCGCTTCCGCCTGGAGGGTCGTGATAGGTGTCATACGGGGAAGGCATGTAATCGCCCTCATGGAATCTCGGTTGGCGGTTTCGAGCAAGTCCCAGTCTCTCAAAGTCAGTCGTTGAAACTGAGCTTGATAAACGAGCCGAGGTTGTAGGATTGATCGCACCAAGATACGGGCCATTCGAGAACAGGCACCCCCCGTCTTTTGAGAGATGCGACGAATGAGATGGAGGGTATTAGCACTCTTCCGGCGAGCAGAGCGAACCCACGCATTCGCAGAGCCAGATGCGTCCAATTCGACCCCGAGCACACGTATAGTGGATACAGGGGTGAGGGTATGGCCATTTAGGCTCAAACATATCGGCGTCTGCAGGAGGCGACGGCGACCTCGTCTGTTGGTGATAGACATGAATGCAGTCTTCGTGGCAGATAGTGTCAGTCCTATGCGCGCACACCAGTCCGACGCCTTGTCGAGAGCACTCTGGAGTGCCTCCTGCTGGCGTTGAAGGTCTGGATGTAGTGTCCACACAGTCAAATCATCGGCATACAGGAGGAAGAAGGCATCTGGAATGCGTGCTAGTTGCCACGCGAGGGGCAACAGGGCAATATTGAAGAGTATCGGGGCTAGAACCGAGCCCTGCGGTACACCCCGCTTCATTACAAAGTGTCCGGTTCGTTCCTTGCCTACTCTGATGCAGAAGGTACGGTGTGCCAGAAAAGACTCCACAAAGTCGCAGACGCGAGGCGGAAGTTGAAGCCATTGCATTATGTGATTGATCGCAGAGTGGCTGACGTTGTCGTAGGCCTTATGAACGTCCATGGCGAGAAGGGTTCGAATGCTGCTTGATCTTCTTCCCACAAGCACCATGGACGTCAAATGACCTAGGCCATCTTCCGTGCCCAGGTGCGGTCGAAAGCCAATCTGGGCCGGATGGTACCAGGCGTGCTTTTCCAGCCACCAGGAGATGCGCGACGCCAACATGCGTTCAAGAAGCTTGCACAACGTACACGTTAGAGCAATCGGCCGAAGATTAGAGAGGCTGTTCGGGTGCTTTCCCGGCTTAGGTATCGGCACAACTTCGGCATGCTTCCACGATTCAGGCAGCCCTCCGGTCGTCCAGACTGCGTTAAGCGTGTCCAGCAGCCACTGCAGTGCAGGGCCATCCATGTTCTTGAATACTTCATAGGAGATCCCATCTGGTCCTGGTGCCTTGCGTACTTTTGCCTGGTCAATTGCTGCCTGGAGCTCCGCCATCGTGTATGGCGCTTGCATGCCTTCGATGTCCGACGGACTGGGAGTCACGCCAACCTCCGGAGGCAGGTTACACGGACAGTCGAATTGTGGTGGGGCCAGGTTGTAGGCCGGGAAGAAAGCCTTAACTATTTCTGGAGCGAACTGGCTTGGCGTGCATCCAGAAGACAGACACGCACTGGCCGCTGGGTCCGGCGTACGGGTGCCTAGTTCCATACTCCGGAACGTTCGCCATATTGAGGCGGTTGAAGACGATGGACCGAGTGACGCACACCAGTCCATCCACCGTTCGCGGGCGAGACGCTTCTCGCAGCGACGCGCCGCAGCGGTGAGTCTGTTGAGGTTATCACGAAGCTCAGCGGCTGCCGGATCTCGGTTTAAGGCCAGCTCTGCACGACGGCGTGCTGCCCACAGACGCAGAAGATGTAAATTTGGATGTGGTCGGTTCTCCTCTACCCAGCTTGACTGCGTGGCGGCTTGTACAGCTCTGGTTAACACCTGCAATGGATCAGACGATGTATCAGCAATCGAGTCGTTCAGTTCATTGCGGAATAAGTCCCAGTTGGTTGTGTAGCATCGACGTCGGAGGCGGCGCTGGTTATACGCGGCCAAACCAATTTTCAACGGATGGTGATCACTCCCCCAGCAGTCTGGTTCTAGGTCCCACGAAACGTCACACATGCCCAACCACCACGAGAGATCGGGCGCATAAGGTGGAGCACAGGGATGATCCCACCGACGTGTAGAAGTAGCCGGGGCATTCAGAAGGACAAAGTGCGCGTCTGTAAATGTGTCTAGCACGATGTTGCCTCTAGCACTGGAAGAAGGGTAGCCCCACGACTGATGAGGTGCATTGAAGTCTCCCCCAACTAGTACTGGGCACCCAGGATAGGTTTGACGCAGGTGAGCCAGCCACCCCAAACGCAGTCGGGGAGCGCTGCCACTATACGGACGCACGTAAACTGAAACCACAATCACGTCAGTACGCGGAAGTCTAACGAGCACTGCCACCACTTCTTGCCACTGGTTACACCACTGCAGCAGGGGAACCTGCGTTTGAGGATATGTAGTCACAACATACACTGCAGCCTTGCCTGGAGGTCCCAACGCATTGGTGCAGCGTCGATCAGGGATGGTTGGGGAATCATACGCAGTGAATCCAGGGATGCGTGGAAGCGAATTCGTTTCTTGTAGAAGCAGGCACCAAGCGGGGAGCTTCCCCAGCGCCAGGCGATAGCGAAGCTCACCAACTTTATTTGCAAGTCCCCGGCAGTTCCACTGCAGGACACAGTGGTGGCGCGTTGCTTTCAAAGGAGTGGTCATTGCGGTGGAAGGTTGGCGAGCACCACCTTTGAAAGCTCTTGCAGTTGCCGGGCAACGAAGTGGAGGAGCTCTGCCGGAGTCATCTTGACTGGTGCTGACGCGCTTGCGCAGGATAATTCAGGCACAGAAGCAGCGTACGGCACGTCTGTACCGCGCATCGCAGTTGGTCCAGCGGGTCGAGCGAGATGGGTTCTGCGTTGAGCGAGGCGCTTGACTTCCATTTGGAGCTGCTGTATCTGTTGGTCAAGCTTCGCCAGATCGTCTGTACCCGTAACGCTCAATTTAGGCGTATTCGCAGGCTGCTGAACACGTTTTTTGCCCCGCTTGACGGCGTCGCTGTACGTGGGGACTTCATAGCAAGCATTTTCAGGTTCTACCAACGCTGGTGTGTCCTCTTCGGAGGGGGACAACAGTTCAAACCGGTTGCTAGTCGGAATGTCGGCGTCCCTTTCTTCTTGTGTCACCGAACGCTGGCGGCGCTTGCGTTGGCGACGGGCTTTGAGAGCCTTCTGTTTAACTGGACAATCTTTGGACGTTATTTCATGATCGTCCGTTTGGCAGAGCCCACATTTGTACGTGCGCGTCTCGACGGACTCCATGGAGGTGTCTGCGGGTTGGGGACAAGAATCTCGCATGTGACCGGTACGAAAACACCGATAGCAGTGTACCACACCGGGCTTGTACACATGAAATTTCAGGATGCATCCATAGTACGTAATGCGGCTTGGTGGCGTTCGAGGCCCTTGGAGAGTGACAAGGCACGTGCGTCCACGGCCCATATAACGAGCTGTTACAATCTTGTGTGTGGAGCAGGTCAAAGCAGTGATAAGGCCCTCCGGCGATTCCCCTGGGTCAACCCCAGAGACCACATACCGACGCAAGTCCGAGCCGGAACTCAAGTACGCTTGCACCTGTACAGTACAATCAGCTGTGACTGGCAGAGTTTGCAGGTGGGTGAGGCGGTCAACGTCTGCTAGCGAACGCACCCATACGGATACGCTGTTGGTGGGATGGTGAATGGAGAAACCTTGAAACGCGGTGGTTTTGAGGCAGGTGTCGAAGGCTGACTGAAGGAGGCGATTTGACAATTTTGATACATCGAAGCACTCACGAGGTTTTACGACGACTTTGTACTTAGACTCGGTGCCAGGCGAGGCGACAGCTGCCGGAGAGGGGCACTCCCGCTTGCTTGCCGGTGTGGCTGAAGCAGACAAATCATCTATTCCCATTTGTGAGTCAGCCACGCGTTTCGCACTGCGTTTCGGAGCGGATGATGGTTGTGATGGCTGCGTCCCAAGCTCCGCTGCAGCCATCGTCACTGGTTCACATGAAGAACACGGGAGCGCCGCCGCTGCCAGACGCAACCGGCGAGACGCCGGAACCGTCCTGGCGAGCGTCCCACGCACAATGTTGAAGTGAACGGCACCAAGGGTGGTTAGTCCAGGTCGTCGATGGTGTCCGGAAGAAGAGTGCTTGGGGGCGACCCCACGGCCTCGTCCAGGGCGTCCGGCAGGTCTGTCCTTAGCCGGTGGGGCCAGAGAGCTGGGCGGCGTTGCGTTGAGCCAGGGCGCAGAGAGTGGGGGAACGCCGGTGGGGCGATGGTCGCGCGAGCCGATGCTTTCAGCCGATATTCACGGAGCCGTCGAAACGCGTCCGCTCTCGTCGGCAGCTCAGCTGCGTCTCCGTCTCCGCTGTCGAATCGCTTCTCAAGGAATGCCAAGTCATTCATCGCACCACCACCGCGTATCATCCTCAAACAAATGGCATTACAGAAAGATTCAACCGTACATTAGGAGATATGCTGTCGATGTACGTCGCAACCGATCACACCAATTGGGACAGTATTCTCCCTTTTGTAACCTACGCGCATAATACTGCTGTCCAGACAACCACTGGTTTCTCGCCATATTTCCTCCTTTATGGTCGCGAGCCCTCTTGCACGCTAGACACCATCCTTCCTTACCACCCGGATGTTGCTGAGTCGACGACGATGTCACAAGCTGCTAAATACGCGGAAGAGTGTCGTCAGCTTGCCCGCTCATTCACAAGTGCTGAACAGCAACGCCAGAAACACCACCGCGATAGCCCGACGCCTCCGGCTTCTTATGCATCGGATGAACTTGTCTGGCTTCGCATCCCTTCAACCAGCCCTGGTCTCTCAACGAAACTGATGTACAAGTATGACGGACCTTACCGTGTGGTTAAACAAACTTCACCCGTCAATTACATCGTGGAGCCGCTTGAACAGCCCCATGATCAACGACGCCGTGGACGTGAGACCGTCCACATAGACCGCCTAAAACCGTATTACGATCCCTCTATTGTCTCCTGCCCATGAGTCGCCAGGATGGCTCTTTTCCGGAGGGGAGGAAAATGTAGTGAAGAAGATGAATGCTACTCAGAAGGGCAGGGGGTATGACTCAGTCGGTGAAGAAGACGACGTTTGGTTGGCTGGGGACTCAGGCTGGTTCCGCCATTACCACTTGACGTGTCGTGACCGCTCTCCTGTTTTATAAAAGAGTGCAACTCTAAAACGCCTCATTATAATATATATATATATATATATATATATATATATATATATATATATAAGGGAAAGAAGTGTATACCTAAGGGCTCGTTTTTCCGTGTTTTTAACACAATATTAATGAGATATAACAGACAGTAATGCCAAGGAATGTACAGGGGAAGTTATTAAAATCAATGGAATGTAAATAAGATGAAAGAAAAGTGGATGAAAAAATTACCAACTGTGAGCAGGAATCGAACCTACGACCTTCGAAGGTCGTAGGTTCGATTCCTGCTCACAGTTGGTAATTTTTTCATCCACTTTTCTTTCATCTTATTTACATTCCATTGATTTTAATAACTTCCCCTGTACATTCCTTGGCATTACTGTCTGTTATATCTCATATATATATATATATATATATATATATATATGTCACTATCCACGCAATAAAGAGTGCACGTCTTTTATGTGTCCTTTATTATTGCGTGTTATGCGTCCTAGGCTAGACAGAACTCTCAACCTGGCCTGTATACCTCAGCTTTTAATCTGGTCTAACTTCAAGAGTAGTTCACAACGATGAATCAGTGGCTGCGGCGCTCAGCTGCTTATTTGAAGGTCGTGGGTTTGCATTTCAATGGAGCCGAAATGGCAGAGGCCTGTGTATGGTGTGTGACGTCAGGGCACGTTAAATAGCACCTCATGGCCGAAACTTCCGGATAATTCCACAACTGTGTCTCTCAATGATGCCATAGATTTGGGGAGGACACCCAATGTAATATTTTTAGTGTATTTTCAAGGTTAAAAGAAAACAAAAGCAGTTTACTCATTCATGGCTTCTTGAAGTGGGTTCTGGGAAACCTAGGGATTTCGCAGGTCACTCAGCTCGAGATTCTGCGAGCCACTAATAAATTTTTCCTCGTTCCGCAATCGCGAAGGCATTTAGACGCTGAAATCGAGGAGCGACATATTTATGGAGACCCTATTATTCACACACGAGTGTCTGTAAGCACATCTCAGGGATTTACAGACACGCGTCAGCTGTGAAATTGATCCAGCTAGCAGCTTGTACCCAGTCAGACTCCAAAAATGGGCCACGCATTTAAGCTATTACATTTGAATTTTGGAGGCTTTATATTACCTTAATGAGCCTTTTTCCTGATTGAAGATAGACGCCGAAGATAAGAAACTCAGAGTTTTGCAACAATTTGCAACAATAGATGCAAATAATCTGGCATTCTTGCCACTAGCCTATATCAAAAATAAGCTCAGGAATCGGCCGAGTCCCGAAGCCAACATGTGGCTGGTAATGGCTGGTCGCCTTCTTGGTGCAAGGAATGCGAGTTCAGTACGTTGCATGTGACTGAGTAAGATTTTTTATATACCCTCGCTTTTCGCACGTGAATTTAGCATTAATCAAATTAAAAGTAACTGCATAAAAGAGGGGCAGAGAGAGGAGGTTCTTCAGTCTTTAATGATGCTTAACATGGTTCCCCAAGACCAAGATGCTTGAGAACCTCTGTATTATTTGTTATACTTCCAAGCTCAACGACCAACTGTGACGAGCTTCTCGTGTTCATTGAATATAAACACGAAACACTTGCGGTCACACAAAGCTTTGCTTGATTAATCAATTGACCGAATCAACTTTTAGTTCCAATCTCCCAGAAACTGGCACAGCCGTATACCTGAGATCCGACCGAGGTTGCCAAGTCTTGAGCCAGCGTAGCCGCAGATCTGGGCTCCCAAGCTGTGTCCGATGCAATGGAAGGTTGATTGGCTCGCCCCCAACACTTTCTGCGAAAGGGAGATCGTTGTCATTTAATGGTGGGTCGAACTGGTTTGCCATGCTTGCTGCCTAATGAACAATTGTTGACGAGCTGCTTTACACCTATATGTAGGTGCTCAACATAGGTATACCACATTATTTTCAATTTAGCCGGGCAGCAAGTTTTGAATGTAAGGTTTTTCGAAAAAGCAGCTAGGCATCAACGCCGATACAAATCCATACAAGAACCACAGAATGTGTAAAACCGTAATTGTGTGAATGCCGTCTTGTGAAGATACGAGAAACACTAAATTTTTAATGCTCCAAAACATGGCTCTTTAGATAAAAGATGCGTATAGCCTCACTTCCGCGATTCCTATGTTTGCCGCTAGACGATTTTACCGCAATTTATGAGGGGCGCAGCAGATCGTAACATTGGGTAAATGTAACAGCATGAGCCACCACCGGAGACATTACACCGCAAAGTAGTATCTTTACAATATACACCTTGGCCAGTCAGACTTGGCTATGATCAGACTGATTGAACAAACCAATGTGTGCTTTCATTAATAAAGACTACTCCCATACACTTGCTGCTTATCTCGTCTCGTACAGAACTAGTGAGGACTGTTGTCCTCGGTACTTCAAACATGCTTTTTTTTTCTAATTTAAACTCCAGTACTGTGGTAAGTATGCGTGTTTTCTTAACTATATTGCCAAAAAAGGTGAAGCACCTCCGTCGTTTTGACTAGAAAGGCAATCTCTGCTCCAACGACCCTGCCATTGGCTGTGGCTTGACTGTAAGGAAGCACGTTGCCTCCTCGCCAGTCAACCACTATCACATTGCAGTCCATGGTGTCCAGGAAGCGGTCTTTCATCTCCTGCAAGAGTTAAGAGACACAGCAGAAATAAGTTGGCAAAAGTTGTATACAAGCAATGAAGTGTATTTAGAAGCACATAAATTGGATGGAGCATGCACTCGTTCGTGCGATATGTCTCTAGTATCTTGTCTGCCATGCACTCCTAACACCACTATACACAATTCAGTGTAGTTTACTATATATCTTTCACCAGCGTCGTTTTCACATCAAGCATTACGTATCAAAAGCACAATATGTTTCGAACCCAATAATGGAGGACTGTGCATTGATTTTGGTAACATAGGAATATTTATCCTACTCTCACACTTCACCTCGTCAACAGACAGCCATTGTAGCAATAAATGGAGACCACTATCTGAGTTTTAACAACATGATGCATTAAGGGCTGACCTGCCAACGTAAATTTTTCGCTTCCGTCTCGAAGAAGCCTTCTTTCTTTCTAGCTTTGCCAAAATTAAAATCTGGGGTGACCCTCATTTAGTCACCTACGGTAGGTATAGAAACACCAATTACATGCGCCAGCCAATGAGGTACTCACAAAAAGCCAGTTTCCAACTAGGATGTTGTCCATGAAGCCATGCACAATGATCTTGGTAGGCTTCTTTGGCTGGAACACGGTGTGGTGCACGAGGTGGTCGACGTCCGACTGCAGGTACTCCTGCACCACGGGGTTGCTGCGCGTGAACAGCAGGAACGTGGTGTTGACTAGGTGCCGGTCGTCGGGCAGTAGCGACACCGGCCGGTACAACAGGTGAAACCAGTGGCCGCCAGTGCGGAAGCAGCCCAGGTCCGGCATGCATTTCTCGAAGAGGGCCAGACTCTCTGCGTGTTTAAACGACATGGACGAGAAGGACTCCAGTTGTAGATGCTGTAGTGCAGACGTCAAGACCATAGCCAAGATTTTTTTTTTTCGGGGGACTTCACCTGCTCAAGGACTTGAAGAACCAGCATTTTCATTATTTATTCTCGGTGAAACAGCCACCCCCCCCCCCTTCATTCGCATATCGGGGGGGGGGGGGGGAGTGCCTAGGGAATTTTTCTTGACTAATGCCCTGGCAGACATCAGGCTAGATGTTCGCAAAGGATAGGCAGTGAGTACACCGCTAACTCAATGTGAGTGGGCCTTTGTTCA
This sequence comes from Rhipicephalus microplus, assembly GCF_013339725.1. Classification (NCBI taxonomy): domain Eukaryota; kingdom Metazoa; phylum Arthropoda; class Arachnida; order Ixodida; family Ixodidae; genus Rhipicephalus; species Rhipicephalus microplus. The sequence continues at coordinate 172,366,563 of NC_051167.1, forward strand.
GCAATAGTCGACGAGGGTTGCAAGGTGGGCTTCTTGGTGACTCATTTGAAAAGCTTTGATGCAGCCGAAAATGAGGCACGCCCACGAGGAAGCGCATATTCAGCGCCATGGAGTGTCTATATGTGCTTTCCCTTGTCCGTGCATCGTATTGCGCTACATCAAAGCTTTTTAATTGAGTGATATGTTTGCTCTACAGCAATCACAAGAGAGACGTACTATATGACATATTTGGGAGGTTGGAGGGGGAGGGGAGGATGGTACACGGGAAACATTTATTAGCCTTCATGCTCTACCACCAAAGACAAACTTAGTCATATCAGTAAGATGTTCACAGCCTTGTACAGAACAGAAAGTTTCTCGTTCAATCTTGATGGGCTAGTAAACAACAACGAAGTTGAAAAATTATTAATAAAAAAAACATGCGCACTTTTGCTTTGGGAACATGCTAGCAGATACAAATTTTGCGAATAAATGCTATATATTGTAAGTTACCGGCATTAGAACATCGGTTTCAGCTGGTTTCAAATTTTCGCGCTGCCTCACCACACTTTTCCCTCACAAATTTTTGTGCGTGTGAATCCGGATCAGGGAAATTGTGGTTAGCCTCAGTCCGGTTGTGCCCTAAGTGCGAAATATATTTTATGAGCGAGTCTTACCGCCACAATTTCTACCGACCTATGCTTAAAACAGCTTTTGACTCGGGCTCAGTAACATCTTAGAACGTTTCGCCACTTGAAGGGGGAACAAAGTGAGATAAACGTTTCTTATGATGTTATACATTGACTCGCGATTGGTAGCTTTTTTTTTTTTTTTTTGGGGGGGGGGGGGGGGGGTATTTCATATGCAGTCTGTCCCGACACCTCATGCGCAGAACAATCAAAGCCTGCCATGAAACGCCCATAGTTGTACATGTTATGATGACCGAACATCTTGCACCGCTTGCACAATGCCCAGTCTTACAGCTATGTTTCATTAACTACCTCAACACCTAATTCTTTACTTAGACATTCGTAATTCTGCACGTTTTCTCCCACCGGCTGCCTTGAAGCATGGTCCAGGGAGCAGCAGGGCCAGCAAGAGGGCCCACCAGCGAATCCAGCCCCTCATGGACCTCAGGAGTTCGTCCTATGGTTTGCGGGGGCGCCCCCTAGAGGGCGCACCACGGCTTTTTGCTTCACAGGATCTGCGAACACAAAGGTGGCAGTGTCTATATAGTAATCCCTACAAGTTTAAAGCCATGCACATGGAACGTTAAGAGCAAAACAATGTAACGGTTTTGCTACAAGAACAACTAGAACAAAAAGATTCGGCAGATCCCGCGTACATTGCGAATCGATGTTATGCGAAGCATGCGGAGGAAAAGTGGACTTGTTGTAATTCTTTTGTTGAGCGACACGTCATGAATAGACGCTAAATATATGCATCAATGTTGCACGCTCGGACATATGTTGAAGAGTTACAGATGGTCATATAGCCAGTTCTTTGCACTTGCGCAACGATGCCAACAGGAACTTGAGTATCAGCAACACCAGAAGTGATTAATTGATATGAAGCACTGGTTATCACGAGAGCGGTAGCCCTGACGCTGCTACATAAATCAACTTGTAGCGCATGGCACTCGACAACTGACTATAGCCCGCCGTGACACACTTTTCTTTTTATCGCGAAATGCCTCCTCTCTTCTGACGCGCCTATTATAGTTTGCCACGGTCGCCTCTCCCTTTCCCCACCCCTCCCCCTCTTTCGCAAATACTTTCTCTCCTTTCATTGCTTTGCAGGAGTGCATGGGTACGAAGCATACGCACACATACGCTAAAGAATTCAGATGCAGCCTTGAAATAGACGAGTTCACCAGTCCAAAGGTCGGCTCCAGCCCCCAACCTCTGCTTACGACTATCCCATCGCAAGCTTCAATCTTGCCCTTCTTGTCTATCTTTTGCAACACACTCTGTTATGACTAATGAACGCGACAGCGCATTAACATGAGCTGGTTGGCATGCACTTATGAAGGAGACTACAAGAGCATGTCACGGGCCAACGGCGCTAATAATCGCTGAAAAAAAAAAGAGAAACAACCTAGTCGTGCCGTAAATTTGTCACATATCTAGGTAAGTGGTTACTTGGACAGAAGAAGCATCCAATTTACTTTATAGCCGCTTTTGTCAACAAATAGTTTAAATGCAGATTCCGAATATACACCCTAAAATAATTGTGAAGTTATTGTGCGAACAAAGAGAGGCCCGTACGCTGGTGCTGTTCTGCACAGAAATGCCGGGTCAGGCAGTGAGCAGCATTTGAGACAAAGTGAAGGCGACGAACATGGCACTTTCGGAAGAGTTAACTTGAACTTTGTGAAGGGTAGTAAAAAACACAGCACAAGAAACGATGGAAACGCACAAAGCCGCAACATGTCAACGCTGTCTGCGTTTATTGTCCATTGGTAACCGTGATTTTTTGCGCTGTTGTGTTTCCCTTAGCGCGGTGCTTTTGCAAATGTACTAACCATCGGACTACAGCACAATAATATTGTATCCACAGTTTTGTAGCTGCGAAGCTACAATAGGTAGATGCATAATAGCTTACAGCTCACTTCAAGACACGGACGAAGGGACACACGATACCAAGCGTGTCCCTTCTTCGTGTGTCAGAGTGCGCTGTAAGCTATGATGAATCTTCACCAACTAGCCCGGTCAAAAACTTCGAATATGTAGGCTATAGGCTATACCACTCGCACCCCTCATTCCACCCACTCCCGGTACATGCGCAAAACGTTACAGCAATTTAGCAAACCACAATTAGAGGACGCAACCTGCAACATACACACAGCCATGGATTCATAATCGATGCTTCGTGAAGAGAGAAACAAAGGCAACCGACGTCTATCTGATTCAAGCAAAGAGCACGCTACACTCCACACAAGGCTTGATGCTCACTCGTTTGCGTGTGCAATGATTCGCCGTGGCTTACCTTAACCGTGTGCTTCCGTCTGGGCTTTAGTAACATCCGGTACACCCATAAGGCATGGTCAAACGGCAGGCGTTTACGCGAAGCGCCATCACAACAATCCGTTTCGGTGTCCCAAAGCACGCGCCAAAACAAGCATACCGTCGAGCAGACACGTCATGCACCACGTCCAAACCAGAACAGAAGCCAGCGAAGAACACCGACGTTTCGGGACTTCACGTGGACTTCCCTCGTTTCTACGACAGCCAACCGACATCACACCCGACGAATTCACCTGGTCTCGAAAACCCACGTGGTCTGCTTTCGAGGTGACCCTTCTACACCTGCAAGTGGCTGGTCTACTGTCAGCTTTTGTGTGTGTTTTGTGTAGTCGAAAAAAGCCTGCGTTTAACTACAGGTTTGATGACTGGACACAAGTGAGATAAGGACGATAGGCGTTTCTTTTGTTGTCGTTATCTGCTTGTCAAGCAGCTCGGGATGCCAGGGTCAAGTGTATGGGTGACCACACAAAAAAGAGGTCGTCAGGGGGGGGGGGGGGGGGGCTCCGCACAAAAGGAAAAGTGGAGGGCAAGTGTGGATAAAAGGTATGGAGTCACGAAATGGCCAGGGCAAAGGGGGAAATCACTTAGCCCGAGAGCGGAACGTAACGACATTTTGGATCACCAGCAAATGGCCTCAAACGGCCACAAGAAAGACGTGTGCTCCTGGAGAAAAGGCTGTGCACGCGTTGATGACACCGCTGTGGAACGGAAGCATCTGGTCCGCATGGCAGTCAGTCCATCTACCGATTCACGGCTACACCAATTTACCTAATTATAGCAGCAATGCCACGCGTACAAATAGAATGCAGAAACTGCACGTGCATTCGCGGTGCGCAAACAGTGGCGCCACAGCAGAGAACAACACAAACACCGGCTATCAACGGAGAACACGCACTGCAGGGAAAAAGAGCGTCATAACTTAAACACTAGTATGTCTGGCCATGTCCATGATTCATTTTCATTATTATGTCTCATTCATACTGAGGAATCTGCCGTCAACAGTGTGCAGAATTCTCGCGTCGCCGAGGGCCAGGTTCATTCACATACGACACCACCCAAAATGCCATACAGCGTCATCTTCCGCGTAAAACACTAACTATAAGGCAGGAGTCGGACGGAAGTTCCCAGTCTCTTCAGCTCTGCGTTCACACGTCGTTATGGCGGGTCATGTATAAGCAAAGGTAAAATGTAGTAACATGTGCGTGCCATATCTTAGTAGCAGAAACATCGATTCGCTGAAGAAAAAAAGATGCAAGCATTGGTGTTTGCTTTGTCCTGATTTGCAAAACGCCAGAAGTTTGGTCGTGCCAAGACAATGCAACCCGTTCAACCAGGTCGCAACTTGACGTACGCGTTAGGGTTGGTCGAGGTTTCTTTCTACTCGTGGGAACAGACACTTAACGTTTGTCGAAAAGAATGGAATGCTTACGGAGGGCTTCGTTATGAGTACAGTATTCTGTGACCGTGTTATCACGAGTGACACCACCATTCTTTTTTTTACTTGCACTCTCATTGGTCTACGGTGATGGGATCCAATGGCAGCTGCCGCAAAAATCATTGCTGTACCGATCAGTTCAGAAATGACTTACGGTGCGTTTTGCTGCCGCCGGCGTGGATTTCGTGCCGACGTCACCACCAGATGTCTCAGTGTGAATTGGGCGTAATTGTGTACAATACCAACAAGAACGAAAGAGAACACTGTCTCTTAAATTTCACGCACTGTCTTCTGCATTCAGGAAGTCAGCTTCATACCGGCAAGTAATGTTTCCGCAGAATAACGTCAATTGAATTCTTATGCGATTTTATAGTACTGAATGATCATGTGCAGTATGCTCAGAGGAAGAAATAGCAAAATGTGCATACAGAACGCGTGAAACCCTGAGACAATTATTTGAGATAATAGGGTTTCAAAAAATTATGACTTCTTACGTATTGTTATGGGAGCTGCGCTGCATGAACATAATTAAGTGATGAGGTAAAAAAAAAAACTACATGGCTGACGTTGCCACGCACTAAAGGAAAGACGACTGTCTATTGGTAATGTGAGAAACAGTCACCTAGATTACGATAGAAAGGATCAGCCCATGCAACCTGTTCTTGGTGTCGAGACTAAGCGTCTGGCCCGAAATAGAAACGCACTAATGCAATCAATTGTAATTGTGTTCGTTAAATGCCAATTAAAACTTTCCCATGTGACAGCACGCAAAATGACAATGAGAACAAGTGTCATTATAAAGACTATCATCATCTGCCTGACTGCGCTCAGTGAAAGGCAAAGGACCTATTTCATTAATGAACCCGGTCCTGCTCTTGTTGCGGCCACTGAACCTTGTTTTGCCTTCCTGTTACCGCTTCTTTGTTTTCTTTGAATCCAGTCTAACTCTTTATTACTAGAGAACAATAATGTCCTAATGCCTACGTACACCACAATAATGAAGACAATATGTTTTTCCAGGACCACCACTACAGTGTGTGGCAAGGATGCCGAAAACGTGACGTGGAGGAAGGAACGACTTTCCTTCTTTCTAACCATGACATAGAAACTGCACGAAACAAGCATATGATTTTCCTGTCCTCGAAGTAAGGGGAGGGAAGCCACTCAAGCAGACGCTATTGGTCCTCATAAAAAAAATATTGTGCACAGCTTTGCGCTCTACCATGGCTCGTCGGGTTTTTTGTGTGGGAAGCAACCATGACCTCTCCGACAACTAAACGCTTGAAAAAAAATCAATGGTGTGGGGCAGGAAATGGTTATGAGCCATCCAGGAAGCGTGAAAAAAGCAGCAACAAGTAAAGATATGACCACAACATTTTTTCTCAGATGGTAACAGTTTACTAGAAAGACAAGTCAATCCGAAGACACGAGCGCTAACTTCCAACTGGAGTTGGAAGTTAGCGCTCGTGTCATTCTTGTCTCTGTGTCGTCATTTCCTTCTATAACTATCGTCACGCCATACCAACTAGCCCAAGCTGCCACACTTCCGAGGTCACCGTCAGTGAAGGAATAGATTCGTATGACGTCCACGTGTTCTGCACACGCAAAAATTTATTTTGGATGGTTCCACCGAGAAGAAGGCAGTCTAAACAACGCACGTTGGGAAAAAAACACCCTTATAAGTAGCGAAATTTTCCTGTTGACCCTATTGGTTCTGTCCGTTCTTCAGCGGTCCCCTCACTGCCGTCACACAACGCCTGAACAGTTCCATGCAACGTGCCCAAAAGGGCGTGAATTATCCATCAATGAACTAGAGTAAAGGGTATTTCTCGTTGTCTGTCCTGTGACCGAATTAAGCCAACTGCACAAATTTTTCCAGGAAAGTACTGGAAAAGCACGTTTGGGGGGAGCTTCTCCCCTCTCCTCCGAAACAACATTCAGTGCACTGAACAAAAGAGTGGCACGTTGTCAAAGGCTGATTTTTTTTTATTGTTAAAAAGATGCCATCAACACACATTTCAGACTATTTATGGTCTCAACTGTACGACAGTAATTGTGAGCCAAATGTGAAAGGGTCTGGTGAACAGTGCTGGCATTGCCTGGTTTACAAGCACCAAAATCACCGATCAAGTTGTTGACGGGAGCATGACCTGTCACTGTAGCATCAAACGCATTACCAGCAGGTACTAGTCTCCGCCACTACACGGCAGCAAGTTGCCCTTTCCCACACTTTAATATATTCTCATATACATACAGTTGAATGACTCCACATAGCTCCACCTATATACCTTCCTTGCCTCCGATGAATTGTATGCGGGCTTTCATTGTGGCTATGCCTACTGTGTCTTTTCTAAATTGGGACTGACTGGGCCGACGTGGACTTTTTCTTTCTAGCCTTTTATCTCCGCTTTCCTTCACTCAATCAATCATTGTATTTCTGCACCAAAAAACAGAGAGGAAGAGACTTCAACACCAAATTGCACTTCATGGTGCTACGTCCAACTTCCGTTTTTTTTTTTTTTTGAAAACAACTGGGCGGAGTCGACCCGCTAGCTCTTTTCGATCAGTCATCTTATTTTAGCATCAACGAGGCTTCGTCTATACTTTGCGAAAGGAATCCATCAGGTATGACAGGGTCACGCTCCTGATCCCACTCAAAGATGGTGCATGTAAACATACTATCATGGAAAATAAACCACAGAACCGGCCTAACCAGTTGTGTGAGGCGATTTCTTTTTTTTAATTTGCGTGTCTGTGCGTGTGCGCCCACATGTGGTGTTGTGCGTTGCTTGTATGGACGCACACATACAAACGGACGCACGAATGTTAATGTACGTCGCTGAGCAAAAGTATAGGAACTATTTTGAACCGTACAGTTTCGCCGCTCTGCGCAGTTTGTTTGCGAGCGCTCTGCTCTCAAAAGCATTTTTCTGTCGAATCCCGTTTAGAGAAACACTCTCTACAGCAGACGGCTTACGCTCCCGGCAAGCACTCCCGTGATCCGCCTACTTGGGACCGTGGGTGTTCATAAAGCGTGGTTGAGCTACTCGAAAAAAAAAAACATTACTCACTGATGGATTAGTGCGCTTCACTCTGGTGTACTGGATTCCTGAAATACCCATAAAATGAAAGTGAAGCTGGTAACAAAAAAAAAACGCTTGCACACAGAAACCAGTTTCCATAAGACACGAACGTGACAGTGAGGACACGAAGGGTAAGCTTCCAGAACAGCAAATAAGGTAACTTTGATATCCACAGAGTCCTGAGTGCATTATCATTTCCTCCTCGCACTCATATTCTACTGTCTGTAGTGCCTCCTCCTATCAAAAAGTAGACTAGTGTTATAGTCCTCACACTGGCATGCAAACGTCAAGCTGCTTGCTCTCTTCCCTTTTTCTTCGTGTCTTGTTGCACTCTTTAAACTTTGAACTTTAAACTTTATTATGAATAAACAACATACAGTAAAGAAAAACATGTTAGCAACAGCTGGATCCTTAGCAGAATGCTAATATAGATCCATGCAATTATAACATACATTAATTAGAGGCAGGAGAAAGAGTTGTATAATGAACGACATTTCAATTTAAGATGCAGATTGTTTTTATAAACATATCACTTATACACAGATACCGAACACATTGAAGAGGAAAAATCCAACTTATACACTACACTCTATAAAGTTTTCTGGATGAACTGCGCAATAACCCCGAAAAGGACTCTTTGATCCTCAAGAAGATGAAATGTGTGCAAAAAATTGCACATTGTAGGGCAAGGAGGGGCGCTTTTCTCCTTGTGGAGTAAAGTGGCCATTTTGGGGGGGTAACTGGGGGTATGTTCGCGCCATGTGCAAACGACCCATCGGTGCTTACAAAGACATGTTTCCTTTCAGACGGTTCAGAAGTGTGGTCTGATGTAGTGGTTATAGTGTGCGCGCATGCTGACCGAGTGGTCTTGAGTTTAAATCCAGTGTGTGTGCTGCGCATATTCCGAAATTTATTTTTCAATGTAATACTTGCGCACTGATCGTACATCTAACCAAATGCCTGCGCGCTCTTTGAAAGGCCGGTTAGGTAAACCAAAATCTTGTTTTTCTGTGGCGCAAAATAGCAGTTCCTCAACTGATGAGTAGCCGCGAGAGCCTGGAGTTGCTTCACCGTTACTCCCAAAATGGAGCAATGGGAGTGGCAGGTTAGTTACTCCTCCAGAGGAGAAACCTCCATACACCTCTTACTCTTACTTCTAAAAGTGTGTGTTTACGTATCAAGTACATATCAAATAATTCAGCACCAGTGTTCTAGGGGCTCTGATTAGTGTGTTTTTCCCATGCTAAAATCAGAGAGAGGAAAAAAAGAACTGAATGCACACAGGTGTCCATTCGGCCGCTGAGACAGCAGTTTCATTACCATACAACATCAGCGCGCTGACATTCCATTGGGCAATCACGGCCTTTCCAACTTCACATGAAAAATAAGGCCCTGGGTGAGCAATGGGGACTACGTAAATACTAAAAAGCTAAAAACACGTTGTCTAAGGTCACTGTGTTTCATATTTCCTAACACGAACTTGAGAAAGCCGTGCCCCACGAAGTCGTAGCGCCAACTTTCCGGCGCGCGAAGAACTGCACAAAGCTCTACCGCTTTCTTTGTTTTCAAAGAATTTTCTTGTCCTCCTGAACAGTGCACGACACACGGAAGCGTTGCGTTTTGTCTCACATTCTCCAAAGGTCGCTCACTGCACGCACGTGTTAGAGAAGTACATTGCATTTTGCTTTGCACTTTTTTTTTACTTGTATGACTTTTCCGTGTGCGTCGAGGAGGGGGGCTGTATACTACGTTCACATTTCGTTGATAGAGGAATCAGGCAGCAGTCTACTTGGCGGGGACATAACAGGGACACGGCACGTTTGCCGATCGTGCCCCGCGCGACCTGGAATTCCTCGGGCCAAAAAGACGGGACTTCCTTGATTGCACGGGGACCCGATCGCGGGAGAGTAGATTGGCTTCTGGCGTGCCGTCTTACACGAACAGGGAGTGTATTCCTCCGTTTCTGCACGCTCGCTCTATTCACTCTTCCAAGATACAGGAAAGGGTCAGGTCAGGGGCGACGCCAAGATTTTTTTACTGGAGGGTGTGTGTGTGTGTGTGTGGGGGGGGGGGGGGTCACCCACGAATATATGAGGTCCTGTAAGAGTAGGTAGGCTAGTAAAATATGACTTGCGTTTTGAATATTTTTAGTTTTGGGGGAGAAGGGGCAAAGTAGGGGCAAGAGAAAATATGAGTGGGGGAAGTTCGCCGCCTGATGGCCACTGGCTGAAGTGCGCCTAGTGTGGATTGCTCCCTGCGTGATCAGCCAGCCACGTAATGCAAGCATTTGAACATATACATATTTCAATACAGCGCATGACTACGCGGACACAAGAGAAGAAGGGGCAAACCGCAGCGCCAACTCGCAACTGAATTTTTATCGGAAAAGCATGAGCGGGAAGAGGAAGACTTCAACCTTCACACACATGTGACCACACAGACTAGAAAAGGCAGATTAGCTGACATTTTGAACAATGAAAAACCCTTGATACATCCGACGTGTACTCGCCAACAGCATTAAAGTTAAAATATTGTGGTACCTAAGAACTTGACCTCGCCATCATGTAGGTCTATAAAAGGCACGCGAATGCATTGTTCCTCCCTTTTTTATACTATATGCTTCAATTATTTCTCGTCTGGTTTGATCTCTATGTGTCGATGTAATTTTAGCTTCATAAAAGATATGTGTGCAATGGCACTGCGCCGCCCCGCCGCGGTGGTCTAGTGGCTAAGGTACTCGGCTGCTGATACACAGGTCGCGGGATCGAATTCAGGCTGCGGTGGCTGCATTTCCGACGAAGGCGGAAATGTTGTAGGCCCGTGTGCTCAGATTTGGGTGCACGTTAAGGAACCCCAGGTGGTCGAAATTTCCGGAGCCCTCCACTACGGCGTCGCTCATAATCATATGGTGGTTTTGAAACGTTCAACCCCACTTATCAATCAATCAATGGCACTGCACAACATGTTCGAAATCATGTGAGTATACATTCCCTTGGAAATAACGTCTGTGTTCCGACAACCTAATGCTAATGCATCTACTTGTTTGGCCTATGTATACACGACCACAGGAAAACGGCAACAGGTAGACGATACGCTTCCTGCGCTGCACAAAAGGAGTTACGGGTTTGACCCGACAGCCTTCTTTGGTTACTCCTGACACGCGCTTCTTAAGTTTCCGTTCAACCACCCCAAACGACCCACAAACCTTATCCAACCTAATAGGCGACGAAAAAAACTACACTTACTCCAGACAGGCCAGCAATGTTATTCAAGTTGTGGGATAGTCTGTGTAGGTACGGAAGTACTGCTGGAGAATTCCTATGTTCTGGATCTAGATAAGTAGCGATACTGTCTCGCTTGGTTAGCTTGCGAACAGTTTGCCGGATGCTAGCGTCCGGAAAACATGCGTCTGCTAGCCTCATCACTTGTTCCGAGAAACTAGTGCCCACCTGATGAGAGCAACGCCTAAACAGGGCACAACTGAAACGTAAAAAAGCAATACCATTCTTAACTTTCGAACGCCCTGAATTGAAATTACACTCACTCACTCACTCACATACGCACATACATACGCACATACATACGCACATACATGTTGACATACATACGCACATACATGCTGACATACATACGCACATACATGCTGACATACATACTGACATACATACACACACATACATACATACACACACATACATATACACACACACATACATATACACACACACACACATACACACACACACACACACACACACACATACACACACATACACACACACACACACACACACACATACACACACATACACACACACACACACACATACACACACACACACATACACACACACACATACATACATACATACACACATACACACATACACACATACACACATACATACATACATACATACATACATACATACATACATACATACATACATACATACATACATACATACATACATACATACATACATACATACACACACATACATACACACACACACACATACATACACACACACACACACACACATACATACATACATACATACATACATACATACATACATACATACATACATACATACATATCAAGGGTACCCGGCCAATTTTCGACCATCTCTGATCATGCTAAAAAAAATTTGCAGGTAAATATGCACGGAAGAAGTCGTGATTGAGGCATCATTATATTTGAGGAAAAAAATTTTGTCTTGCATAATGGGTGCTTCAAACTTTGGGCACCCAAGTGAAACGGTGTCGCGCAAAATAATTTATATAATATTACTGGTTTGAGGAATTACTACAACAGACATTTTTTGTTAATGTCAAGACACTTCTCTTTCATGACTATGATAGTTATTTATGTTTGTTTTAGCTTTTTTATCTTTCGCCTTAGAGAATCATTGCAATATGCGGCCTGTCTCGCGTTCTTTTTGAAATTCATTTTTTTCGCCGGTAACCTATTCACATTTTCTGTTTTTTATGTTCCCATATTAAATTATCCAAATAGTTTAGGAGCGAACGACGCAAAAATATTGCCCCAGTATTATGACATTGTTGGAATAACATTTTGACTGATATTGCAGCTTGCTTTTTCCCATGTAGTGATTCAAGTAAAAATAAGGCTCATATATTTTGCATACATGGTTTGTTAGCAAAACATTCAGAAAGTTTCAAATGAGTAGTTTTTGTTCAATCTGAGAAAAAAAATGCGTCTGAACAACCACAAGTTAGAACGAAGCATGCATTTGCCTCGCCTACACTGCATTGCATGTCAGAGCAAAGTTGCTGCAGCGGCTACTCGGAAGCGAATAATGCATGTCACACAACTGCTTCTCATTTTTTTTTTTTAGAACGTCAAAAAGGTCTATAGAGCTGAACTTCTGGAACGGTATCTTCCCCCTTGGATCATCAAAGCGCAGGTTCTGTACAAACGCTTCATAATCTCAGCGAGCAGAATTATAATGTATGATGGCCTGCAAGACCATATTAGAGGGTAGTGATTGGTTTTGTGATAATAATGCACATGGTCCTAATAAGCAACGTCATAACTAAAGTATAGCTTCCCCAAGCAGCTTTTGTGATGTTTCACCTATATGGCGATGCTGATCGTTTACCTTTGGTGTTCATCATGTACTCTACGAGTAAACGACTAAGATTACACATCATGCCCGTAAATGACACTCCAGTCACCTTTTGCGGTGACTCCAGTCACACTTACATCCAGCTCTTTCGTAATGGTCTGAAGATGCTGTGTTTTAAATAAAAGCCCATCCAATAACGGTGTTGCGTCTCCTCCATTTTCTACACCCTAGGACCATTAAAAAATATGGATGAAAGCTTCAAATGACAACCGGAAATGGCGATGCAATTGTCGTTGTCAACCTCCACCATGTGCTCTTAGGAAGCATCATTTCATCACGCGCACAAGTTGTAAGCGATGACGCAATGTCCCATACATGAGACATCATAAAACCAGCTTAGGTAAACTAAACTTCAGATGTATCGTTGATTATTTGGTATTAGTTATAAGAAACCAAATAATACCACGGCACTCTATTGCACGCCATCAACTACACCATATTTTTTCCTCTAAGGACCATGAAATCATTGAATATACCCCGCCCTTTAATGGTCCAAGAGGGAAGATACATGTTCACAAAATTAGCCCGTGCTTGAACTTCGCGCTGACGCACTGTGCAGTGATGGCGAGGCGAAGGCAAGCAGCGTGCGCCCGTGAGCTGGCGACAGAGTTGAATGCATTTAACCTTCTCCCACTCCTTCCTCCTCCTTCTTTCACTCCCCCATCAACCCACGTGGAACCGTGAAGGTGCCTTTGCATTGAAAGACAGTAACAGCTCCGTGCTTTTTTCTTCATTTTCCCTCTCAAGAACCTCTATAAGATTTTCTTTCGCTTAATACAAACACGACTCTTTTGAAACTTTCCTAATGTCTTGCCACCAAACCATACTGTGCAACAACATATAAACCATACCTTTTCTTAGACTGCTCCAATGAGAAAGTCAAGTCGCAATGTGAGTCTGCTATCTTTTGCAGGTTCGTCACAATATACCGGCTATATTTTTTCACCGTTGCTGCCAAAGTATTCATTCATTCAATATAGGAACATATAAAGCAGAACATGTGAATAAATTACTGGCAGAAAATTTGTCTTTTTATAAAAAACGCTAAACATTTGGCATATTGCAACTTTTCTCTGAGGCGAAAAAAAGGTAAAACAAAAATTATATTATTGGAATGAAAAAGAAGCGCTTTCGCATTAAGAAAAAATATCTTGTAATTGGCCACACAAGTAATATTATATAAATCTTTTAGCGTGACATAGTATCACTTGGGTGCCAGAAGTTTGAAACACTCTCTAGGTAACACGCTTTTTTTTTTTTGCGAAATATAACACTTAAATATCAACGTCTCACACTCATATATACTTACACGATTTTTTTCAGCATGATCGGATATGGTATAAAATTCACCGGGTACATTTTATATGGAATTACCCATATATATATTTCCTTGCCCGTTTTTGTGGCGTTGTTACAGACTGATGGAATCAGCAGACATTCATCGCTTGAAAATAATACACTTTTGTCCCAACAAATAACTGAACCTCTGTTGCATCACTGTCATACAGATAATTGAAGAAATCTGTGTGCTGAACTGTTACCATTTTACACTGTAGTTCAACTAAGAACGATTGCGCTAAAGCGCTGCGAGGTCCACAGTTTTTTAATTAACTTATTAACTGTACTGAATGCATTTCATGGGAAACTGAATGAAGAAAACTTGGACGTGTATTAGTGGTCATTGTACCTCACCCCCGAGAACATGGGATCTTTTTCTCTGTCTCTTTTTTTTGTGGTATTCAAGTCATGCATGCATGAAGCAAATATTGAGTTCAGTCTCTCTACAGCAGTACGTAGTAGGCAAAACACTGGCGCAACCCTTAAAAAAAGTCATGAAACGTGACATACTGCGAAAGTGCCGACAGTCGCCGAGCGCGACCATCCATTTTCTTGGCAGATTGACTTTCTTCCACGAGTAATTGCAACGTTATGCGAGCTTCATGCATTCATTCGGCAATAAACAACATACATATTACACATACGCTGCAGTCAACGCATTTTATTCGCCGAAAATCGGCTCACACCGCTTACAAGAAAGCCCCGCTGTGTACAATGTCAATTTTTATGAAAAGGAACGCGCGCTCCAGCGGCTGCTTGTAGCGCGTTCAAGCGGGAGTGATAGCAACCACAGCCTCTATACCCGTCATCTAATGGCGAGCAAAACAACCGGTCATTGAGGCGAAATGAATCCGGCGGCGAGATTGCAACCCCCTCCCTCTTCAAAGCGATTACGCCCGGCCTCTAACGTAATCACCTTGAAGAGGAGGCGGTTGCTATCTGGCCACTGGTTTCATATCGCGAATGACTGCTTGTTTTGCTCGTCACTAGAGGACGGATATAGAGGCTGTGGTTGCTATCGCTCCCGCTTGAACGCGCTACAAGCAGCCGCTGGAGCGCACGTTCCTTTTCCTAAAAATTGACACTGTACATTTGTATGCGCGCCGGCGGCCGCCTATCCACACTACCACGGTGACTGTGCTGCCACCTATAAGTAGATCTCGGGGCGAGTACTAACGCATACTCCCTACTGGCGCCACCCCTGGGCCAGGTGTGACAATGATCGAACGAAGTTAAATGTAAACCATATACTAAGAAAAGTGTGTATGTGAATGACTTCTTTCTGGTACTCTTGACAGGCCTCTCTTTAAATATTAATTAGAATGTACCCTTCTCATTAATACGTGCCAGGCAGAAAGAGTACGTGCTTCACGCTTATGACAGTGTCTCAGAGTTTTAGCGCTCGCTTAAATCCAAGTACGCGGGTAGCCTTCAACATCGTGCAAAAATCTCGTTTCCTCTAGGATCGAACCCGTATATAGCACTCTAGTCAGCAGCTGCGCACATAACTTCGTTCCTCCTTTCAAGGCATATATATATATAGATAAATACCGCGCTTAATGCCGACTACACTTCGTAGTAAGTGGTTCGAAAACTCGGACCCGGGTCCGCTGCTTGCTAGCCCAGTATTTTACCACAGAGCGACGCCGGTGCTTTGGTTCAAAAACCACATATCAATCATAAGGTGATGCTTCCCTACTGAAATGTTTCGTATGCGATGTCCAATAATTCCGCATGTTTCCGCAAGAATCTTACGGAAATATATGGAAAAAATATAGGAGACATATGTATTTTTTATGGAAACATATGGAATTATTGGACTCGCATACGGAACGTTTCAGTAGGGTTGTAAAATATGGAATTAGTGTGCGAGTGTGGAGTGTGAAAACAGATAACTGCGTAACTGTAAGCGATTGATTGATTTATATGTGGGGTTTAACGTCCCAAAACCACTATATGATTATGAGAGTAACTGTAAGCGAGTGTTGATGTTAGGATCTGTCAGATTTTACGTCTCAAAACCACAGTATGACTGAACGAAGCCGAAGTGGAGGTGTCCGGAAATTTGGACCATCTGGTGCTCTTGACATAGCACTTCACCTACATTGGTGCACTGACATAGCACTTCACCTACAGCATAATTCCCATTCAAGCTCTCAATCATCTTACGAAAATTCCGCAACAACAGGACACATTCAAATCAGGCATATAGCCGCGAATGCCCTACTGCCACATACGCTCCTTTCATTCTACTTTTTTTTGCCCCGCCGCGGTGGTCTAGTGGCTAAGGTACTCGGCTGCTGACCCGCAGGGCGCGGGTTCGAATCCCGGCTGTGGCGGCTGCATTTCCGATAGAGGCGGAAATGTTGTAGGCCCGTGTGCTCAGATTTGGGTGCACGTTAAAGAACCCCAAGTGGTCTAAATTTCCGGAGCCCTCCACTACGGCGTCTCTCATAATCATGTAGTGGTTTTGGGACGTTAAACCCCACATATCAATCATTCTACTTTTTTCTCATATACCACCCCATTACACGTGCAACTGCTGCCTTGCGTAAATCGCGGTGCACCCAAACGACGGGAGAGCCTTCTGATCTGATAACGCTCATCACATGAACGTTGGAGATTGATCGACGTATGTAACTGCGCGGTAGTAAACACGGACGACAAGAAGATACAAGGACGATCATGAATCACCAACTCGCCCAATCGTCCACCTTGGTTGGAGATTGCTCTGGAATTTGCAACCGCAAGCGATAACGCTGGAATCTTCGATACCACATGTATAAATGCCTACATGCTTCACTGGCTTGGAAGATTATCGAAAAGCCGACGCTCTGTTCGCCGGTATGAATCCACAGCGTGCATCGCTTGCAGTTTGACTTTCCATTTCCCGCCCGCATGTTCGGTCAAATAAAGAGTTTGATACTGGTCACGCCGACTCCTTCCTTCGTCATTGTCTTGATGGGGATGGTACGCGCTCAAAAGACAGGACACGAAAAGGAGCACAGACAGACCTTGTATTGTGTCCCATCTTTTGTGCGCATAACTCCCCATCAACAGGCTCCAGCATTCTCAAGTTCGTCAACGTGCCGTCATCGTGAGAGTATTATACGCTAAACACAACGTAAACGCACGCTTAACTTCAAGGAAGTATGTATAGGAGTGTACGTGAAGTTTAGCTGAGAATGGCGGAATCAGCATCATCAAGACAAAGAAGACTTTACAGCTACTCCACGCAAGCTCTTGCAGTTTACGTTCATTTAGGGAGGACCGTAACGCCTCCCAATCGCTGGCATCAAAACACACTTGCGAAACTGGGTCTGCATTCCGTGAACGCAGCCTCTCATTCACAGGACGCCACGCGAAGCATTTGTAAAGCTACATAGATACAACACCGAACAGCGCGCTGGAGTAGAGCAGCGCATTCAGATATGCCTGAGGGGCGAATGGACGTGTTACATCACAGCACATCCGAAGACAGCGCCAGGCGGCTAGTATTTCCGCATCCAAGTCTGCTTTATTTCATTAATTCGTTCTGGCACATGCAAGTAAAAAAAACGATAACAAGAACATCAACAATATTGACGCGTTACATTAAAGGATCAGCTCCGTTATGCATCTCGATCGTTTGTGTTATCCACGCTCTCGCTTATAAAGCCACCATCGAGCCAACGGAATCCAAGCCAAAACTTTATCCATCGTTCATAGCTTCTGGAACGATTCTTATAAAACGAAATGAGGCGGCGTCAAAACATCTTCCGCAGCGGAAGAGCAAAGTACCCTCATTCCAAACAACGTTGTTTGTTGTTGATTACTACCGTCACACTCCCGTTGCGTCCTACATCTCCCACTGCTAGCAACAGAGCGTGCAGCGCATTCGGTTGCGAATAAAACGGTGTCAACGGCACAGACCACGTGAAACGAAAGGCATAGAGGGGTATTTACGTTGTTGCCCATGCAGAGCCGCGTATCGCTGCACGCAACTGCGGGATGCGTATACGAGGTTGTTCGATTGCGGATGAAATGGTGCCGGGTGTCAACAGCGGACGCAAAAAAATACAAGCGAGCGGAGCAACGATATCGCGATCGCAAACCACGCGCATGCGTACGAATACAAGACGCAGTTACATAACAGCACGCCTATTTCCTGGACCCGTCGGGCATCGAAACACTTCCTTCCGGCCCGAGAACTTGAAAACCATGTCCTGCTCCTCTTTTTCTCTTCTCACTCATAGGAAGTTAGTTCCGCCCCAGACACGCTAGTTGCACGTACAGTTGTGGGTGCGCGTCCCTTCTACAAGGGCTTCCACGAGGAAGTGTTTTACCTTGCCGCAGCCCGCGGGGTAGGACCCCGAAAGCTCCCAAAGCCGCGTTTCTCTTTTCCGCCTTCGATACGCAACAAGGAAAGGCCGTACACACGGTTAACGGACGTAGTACGTAGCGCCGTACAACCCTGGATAAGTGAAGCCTTCACGCCAACCCCCAACCGTTTAATTTTTTTTTCACACTTTTTATCTCTGTTAGCTGGGGCGACCGACAAACAACAACTCCACTTCCTGGTGCTTAGCGGCGTGGTCGCAGACAAGCCAAAACAATCCACCTTGAGTGGTTAGGGCAAGTCCTTTCAGGCTTTGATTTCAAACGCTCTCCCTGGTAGCCGTATAGCTTGGTCTTTTCTTCGTGCGCTCTGCGGCAGACTCTTCTTGACACCAGGTTCACGAGACCTAATTAGCAGTAGTGCTAATTACGACTACAATTGGGTGAGCTCGCCAAAGTGAGCGCTTGAGGTTGATTGCCCTAATAGCCGCAGAGCAGGCGCAAGAGCTGTTACTCTATATCGTGCTGCTCTACACGGAAGCATGAAAAGAAGAGTTGATGTACCTGGGACTAAAATGAATGGTAGGTCGACCAAACTGCTGATATTCGTAACGATCGAATTACGGCAGTATACGATCGATTCGTGTAAAGATTTTACACTGTAACAGGAATATAGGTCGTATAGATTGCTCACACTTCGTACTGTTTCAAGTTCACAAGAATACGCAGGCTTAAAGATATGAATATTCTAGAACGCGGAGAGTCGCTGTTTCCAACGTTTTCACAAGTGGCCATGTCTTGGCTGCCACTTTTCTTTTGACAAGTCTTAGCTGCTTACAAGTGACCCTGCTTTGCCATTGCTACCCTGAAGTCATGATCACTTGGCTAAGATTTGGTGCCAGCGACATTCCTAACCCAACCATATCCACCACTGCTCACTGTTTGGAACACATAGGAGCCCTCTTGAAGTCAAGCCAATAATGTTTCACGTCTTCACTCGCGACAACGTCATCACGTTTAAAGGGTAGCACGTATCACCCCATATCATTCCGTATAATATTTCCGTATGATATGTCCATATCATTCAACCGCCAAAGTTCAATGCTCATGTGCTGATTGAATTTGACTGGTTCCGCGCCGACTACATATGACAACGTCGGTGAACTGTTAAGAAGTCACATGCGTTGAATTGGCTAAGAGTGGCATCAAAGCAGCAGAGGCTTACGTTACAGGAGGAGTAGAGAACGTTTCTTAAAAAAAAAAAAAACCTTAGTTCACACAAATAAACTCATGTGACACTACAATCAAGTGACAAGCAAACTAGCCAATCCAGAGAGCAAGGTCATCTAAATCTTTGGTGAACACTATCAGTACATTGAATACTTCACATAAACGGATGTGCAATGTATATTTCAGAAAAGTCTATGTATCCAAACCATCATTATATGACATACACCAGGAATTTCGCTCGTAAAGTAGAATAAACATTCTAGTTTTGCCAGCTTAATTTTAATGGGTTGTTCACTGGGTAATTTTTAATGGGTTGTTCTGCGAAAACAAGCAGAAGTTGGTACAAACATGCGAAACATGAGGCCAACAAAATAAAGTAAAAACTATATGCTGAACATCGTGTAAAGACCAACGTATGATTTGCTGCACAATGCAAGAGTTGCAAAATCTTTACTCTCGGTGGCGATCGATTCAGGAAAGCCGTGCCATGACTCTACGGGGCACGAAAGACGACACGATCAAACGAAAAGCGTTTGTAGGGGACGACCACCCACCAAACCAATCTCAGGTGTATGTAGGTCGTGCTAACGATCTACTCTGTTGTCACGTCATGAAATTGTAGCACCGCTGACACTGACGCGATCAAATGGCTCTCTATGTGCTGATTGCAGTTGTACACACGCTACATCCCGTGGTGTAACGCCATCCCCACATACCGGTAGATTGAAGCTGATAAGCTGTTGAAGGTTGTCATTTTAAGACAATGCATGTTGTACAGTCGTGCGTTTGCCGCTCGGCGTGGTAAGCAAGATCACGTGAATGTGCACGAACAGTGTTGGTATCTTGTTCTGTCATCGAATTTTTTGTTTTAATGATACGTACGCCCTATAGCGTTCGTCGTGGAATCTCTGTCGTAATACTATGATGAGTTTCATCATCATCACTTTTTTTCTTGCACGGAAGTTTATTTCGCACAGCAAATTTAATTCATCTAATTTTTTTGACCGTGTTCGATTCAAGCCACACTCGTCGCGTCCTCCAGTGGGCGGAACTTGTGTTCACGCCTGCCTTCGGGCATTTTGCTTTCAAAAGTTTGAAACGTTTCGAAAACCTTTCAGTAGTGCATGCAAAATAATAAAAGTGTGGTTCACGAATTGTGCGGTCTTTACAACAGTTCTGTAGAGCGGTCGAGTGCTTCACATGAATGCTGTCGTCGTCACTCACAGCTGCAACCTCGTGTTAGCGACAAGATTCCGTTCATGCTTGAATTATACCTCAGTGTCCTACAGAATGCGATGCGACTACGCTTGGTATCATTATGTTAGCGGTCTCTGCATATTTCTTTCGCAAAAGAAAAAGCAAGAAAGATGGGAGACAAACAATCGACTGGCTGCTCCAGACAAGTGTGATTCAGACTGTACTGACGTGAGCGTTAAGAAAAGTTTGAGCCTACCATCACTCTAGGAGTGCGGTGTTGGTATAGAACTCAACGCAGAAAAAGATAGGGGAATAAACTATAATAGAGATACCTTTTCTTCGCTACTGTGGGTGGATCCCTTCATTCAAAGTACTATTTGCGGCTCGCAGAGCCTGGTAAAAGGTCGTCAAGCAGCTTCTCTAGTCCCACACCCATAACCAATTAACGCGTGTATCCTTAATTAGTGGCGTAGAATGGCTCAATCTATCGAATCGGATGAAATACAGAACAACAAGTAAACGAGTACTGACCATGTGATCCCCGTTCCACCGCTGATTATGGTCACCAAACTCTTGTATGCACGTCCAGCTCGGCGGCATTGGCGAACCGCGATATTCACACTGCAGATTCCAACCCAACCTTCACGAATCCCGAGTCTTCAAAGGCCACCTGCACCACACAACACCTCCAGTCAGCTTAGGGCAAAACCAGCAGCTAGCCAGCCGAACTAACAGTTACACTCCAAGGAGCTTAGCAGAGCACCCGAGGCGCTGTCTTTTCGCGGCGTCGCTAGCGAGCGCAGCGATTGAAATGAAAAAGGGGCGTTGCAGAGAGCGACAGCTTAGGCCGTTTTCGACAGCGATATGGAACTGTATGCTGGTCCAACAGGTCGTTTCGAGTTCGTGACAGTACAACGTTCAATTCTTCATGCCCAGCCAAGCCGATAAGCTGTCGATCATGAACGGGCCCGTTATCCTAAAACAGACTGGAGAAAATAGAAACGATAACGAAATCTTTCTTAAGAACGACTCATCCCTTTGTCATGGCAACATGCGCTGGAAGCTTTCAGATTAATTAGGCATCAAAGATAAGTCCGAGTATTTCTTTTTATACGTAATTCCTCGTTATCTGAAAGATTTAGAACGCCAGTCTGTGTCACTGGTTGATGAGCAAGGGGTCGCAATGTTTGGCTGAGGCTTCTGCTGGTCGACTGCAACGTGGATGACCTCACCCTTTGCTGCCTTCTTTGTTTTCTCGGTTTCTCGCACTTCTTGAAACACAACGAGGGTGAATAAAGCCACAGCAGCAGCCACGTTGGAAGCTTCGAGTAACGTTGATGACATATATATCGTTTTTTTTTAACGCGATACCTCACTATTCAGATGACTTCGAACATCGGTCACTACGTCACAGCAGATACCGTACCGACTGCCTGATGAGCAAGTGACTACTGTGCTTGTCTGAGGAACTGCAGCGGTCGACTTTGGAGGCTGAACCGGGGAGAGTCTCACCCTTTCCTTCCTTCCTCGCTTTCTCCGTCTCTCAAACACTCTTTCAAACATAAAGGTGGGCGAAGACAGTCGCAGCCCCGGCCAGTGTGCCACCTTATACCCCTCTCTTTCTTCCCCTCACTCCCTCCAAACACATCCGTACAGTAGTCGCTCACTCGTGCAAGGTTAGATAGACCAGCCGTGCCGCATATATGCCGTGTCATGCGTCTCTGAGAGGCCACCACTCCATAGACGTGGCGCCTAGTTTGAAGAAGGAGCATCCGGAAGCAGAGCCGGGATGCCGACCGACCGTGTCGACGTTCTTTCGTTCTCTTCACGCCGACGCCACTACACGCCCTACTTTTTTTTTACATGGCAGTCGACTAGCGTTGTACTGTATGTATGTTTATACAGCATGACTCATTCTTAATGGAAACGTGTAAGATGGAAAACTACGGGGTTATCTGTACTGCCAAAGCAACTTCGATCCCAATGATCGAAGTTGTCCCGATAGTGCTAAAGGTGCACATGCTGGTAGTGATGATGTTGCTGCAGGCGCGGGTATCCTCGCAAATCTGGCTGGCAATCGCTCCGCTTCAGCGACTCTTTTCATGTATCATTCAGCTCATCAAACATCGCTTAATCCTGACTCTCGTAGAAAACGTAAACGTATCTTAGTCACTTGCTTTCGCACCAACCACACACCTGCCATAAACACGACGTATTCGCAGCATCCGTAACCATCCGCACCCGAAACCTTCATTTTTTCATACTGTTCATTAGTCTCTAAAAGTTTGATTCGTCCTCATGCACAACGCTACAAACACACTACACTGACAAGTAAGCGCCTTGTCTCGTTTATTCGCCTACGTCCTGTGTTCTTTGGCTTGTATTTCGCCTGTCTCGCCGACATTTCCCAGACTATCGGTAATATTTTCTCAATCAATGAAAGCTGATGAGTAGGTGGGGCCTTAACACAAGCAATGCCAGATATGCCAAAGACAAGAAGTGGCCATGTGCCAGAGTTCGCACAAGTGAAATATACAAAGAGAGTCGAGAAAGCTTAGCTAATTTTAGGTATTGTATTATATGCTGAGCTCTACCTCGATATGATTGTGAGATACGCCATGAAGGAGGACTATGAAAATTTCGCCCACATGGGGTTCTTCAGCGTGCACTTGAACCTAAGCACACGGGTCAATATAGCATTTAACCACCATCGAACCGCCGCGGCCTGGGTTCTATCTCGAACAAACGAGCACCATGACCACAAAATATACCACCGCAGTCTGTGGTAAGCGCGTGGTCGCGGTCTCGATTACCTCACCACCGTCTCTCGCTAATGCCGAGTCTTATGATCGTTGTGTTTTTCTGTCATACGAAAACATACAACGCCTCACTTCGCATTCGCACAATGCTTATGCTTTGCTTCAGCAACACTTCCACCTACAGTGAATACGGTGCTCGCTTTTCAACCCGAAAGCCCTGCATGGGTTACATTCCGGAAACTGCACTCGCCTTTCGATGCAGGTGCACTGCCCAGATTTGCACGTTGCTTAGATTTGCAACGTGCTCTGATTCGCACGTTGACGAACCCAAGGCGGTCGAAATGTGCCGAGCGTTACACTGTGGCGTCCCCCATGAACACATCGAGGTTTTGGCGCGTAAAACCTCAGATTCAAATAGAATCTATTAGCAAGTTAAGCAAGTACGGTATGCAAATACGGCAAGGCACTGTTCCTTTCTCGCTCGTCGTGCTACTGTCGCTCCCATTTCCAGTGACAGAGCATACCCCGAACGACACTTTTCTCGTTGACACATTCGTGACGTCAGAGGCTACAGCGAAGTGTTACAAACCCTAAGTAATTTTGGATAAGAAATCCTTTAACGCGTTTGAGTGCCTTCACTGGTAAAAACACAACTACCAAGAAAGGAGGAGTGGTACTATCAACTTGAATCGTATATATTAATAATAAAGCCTCGGTTTTTACGTCTCAAAACCACAATATCATAACGAGAGACGTCATAGTGAAGGGCTCTGACTATTTTCGACTATCAGTTGTTCTTTACCATGCACAGACATCGCACAGTACAGGGACATCTACCATTTCGCCTCCTTTTAAGTGTGACCACCGCGACAGGAATCGAACTCGCAACCTACGGGTCACCAGCCGAGCATCATGACTATACTGCTCCACCGTGGTGGACTGCCGTGTTTGCGCACCGCATTACCGTAACCTTCTAAATAACGTATTAGCAATGCGTCTTCTCACGACAAAGTCGTCAACGTACTCACCCTGACGCACTGGCGACGCGATGGTGTCACCTCTCGGCTTGTGTACGCTGTTTCTGACTCGAAGCGAAACCCTTCGTCTCGGTCAGAGAAAATCGCCTAATCTTTTCTTCGTGAGAGCGCGAGGAAGGGAGAAAGAAATAGGGATCAACAGGACAAAACGTTTATTCTCTTTCTTCATCCACAACTAAAACTACAAAACTCGTTCTCATTCCAGGTTGTCTGTTACTCCTCGCGTCGCGAGTCTGCACTTAGTCTCGCGTGAAACTAGAAAGTACGGAAGAAGAAGACGAAGGGAGAGGGTTCGTATAAACACTCCGGCTGGCTATCGGTGTCACACAATGGCTTAATATAAAGAATGGGGCTCTCTTCGGGGCTTCCGAGGGATAGATTCGTAGTACAGCTTGCCGAGATGCTTTCGGCACCAATATGTGATCTCGTGTGTGCATGAGGGCGCGCACATTGTGACCTGAGCGTAACCCGGTCTTCGTCACTCTCCTCCAAACAGCGCTACAGCGGTCGAGGGAAAGATAATCTGGGGCTATAGGAGAGGGAGAGCCAGGTTTTCATTTCTTTCTCTCTCTCTCTCTCTCTCGATTTCGCGTCGTTGAAATGTTGTCTGAAAGATCACAGATTCCACAGGAGAATGTGCTTGTCATTACGCAAGTGTCATAGCTAGAAGGAAGCCCACCCTCGTACTTTTCAACGGACATAGACGTTTTTAGCTACCTTCCACTGTGTCTCAAAGCCGCGGGATTCATACAATGCTTCTTCGTTTTTGTTTTTGTTTTTTTGGGAAGAAGGTGATGCCTCGCTGAGTTGGTGGCTGAAAAAGTAGGCGTTGAAGTGAGTGACTGCTACGACCGAGTAAACAGTCGTTCGCCTCACGTTTCTGTTCGTTCATTCCTCTCGCTACAGTATATATAATACGGGAAAACAACAAGGGAAGGCAAAAAAAAAAAAAATCAGCACTGCATACATGTGCGATATGTGAGATATGAAGAATGAGCAGAGTGCATTAGGACATAGTTCAGTGCATGGTATGCTCACATATACATAGATTGCCGCATATGAAGCTCTAAGTGATCGATATTTTCATACGCACTTACAGATCACATATCTTTGAGTATTGTTCATTTAGTGTAGCCGATAACAGCGCTAGCGCTAGCAGCTGTAACACAATGTGTTCGTGGGCTAACTTGTGTGAACCCGAACAGCCTCTTTGGAGCGAAAAAGAAAAAAGCACCAGAAGACAGAAGACAAGTCGCAGTGAAGAAAGCTGTAACTTGGTGCAACTGTAAGTACGAATATGTCGGTTTGTCATTGATAGCACACCAACAAGCCGCGCCTCGTGCGGGGCTCAACAATATGCTCGTAAACAAATTTAATGTAATAAACATTTTTACTGATTCTTTTTTTTCACTGAGAGAAATGCACGCTATAATTCCGTGCGGCGCGGCGTGGGCTTCGCATACACATATAGGAATAGAAAACATCGTAACCTACAAAAGAATAAAGAGAAAAGTGCACCACTGTACACGTCTCTCGCGTAGCTCATGACACTTGAGAAAGTCCCCTGTGTTCAAGGCCACATATAGCTGACAAGCACAGCAAAAGAAAGCATGCGTTTTTTTTTTTCTTTTGAAAACAGGATCAGAACATGACGACAAAGAAACGATGGGACAGGTGCTTACTCGCACTGAGAAGTTTATTAGAAAGAACGCATGCATTTGTACAAAATATCAAGCGCCTACACCATGCTGTTGCACACGAAATATAGTGACACCAGACATGGGCATGGATGCTCCGCATCACGTCACAGAAATTTTGACGTCATGTATCTACCAAGATGTGGTCTATAACGCTGTTATTTGTCTATAGATCATCGACAAGGATCGGCATCTGGTGCTATGCCATTGTTGGTGTTGTGCCTATGTGTGTCAAATACAGTTCCCGGAATGTTCATGGAGTTTTCATTGACAAATGCGTATATGCTTTGTAGACAATGCCGATACCAGTCTTCCTTAATGATGGGCGCTGTAGCGTCCGTACTGGACACGCTTCGTATACGATGCGCGTCCAGTACGGTTCCTTGGGCTCGACTCCAGTTAGACCAAGCCCGTCTATGAAACACCTTCCGGGGCCGCCCAAATCTTTCCGGAGTACCACACAGGTCTACGCTGAACCATATAACATAGGAGCGAGGGTCGAAGGACCAGGGCCGGGCGCATCTCAACTCAAGATTGGAACCAACAGACCGAAACGCAAAGTGTGCATAGGTTGAACGAGCTGGAGAGCGTGCCTCACATTGACGAAAACTGCCGCACCCTGTCTGTGGCACCTTCTTCTACTTCTTAAACATATCCTCGTCATGTACACAAGACATACACTATTCGGTAGGACACGTTCGACCGCAAGGAAGTTCGTAGCCTGCTTCGTACGCGGACGTCCCGTTAAGATTAAGGGCCGTACTCGGGTTCCAGGAAATTATTTACTATGCCTGGTCGGTGAAACAATGCCTTCTTCCCGGACGGGCTGTAACGGATGCGGCTCTACCGTGAACGTGCTCTCGTCAGAGACACCGTCACGTTGCACGCTTTACTTGCAGGGTTTTGCATCCGCGACAGTTGCGTATATGATCCTTCATCAAAGAGTGCAAGGTAGCAGGGGGGTGGGTGGGAAGAGCTGGAGCGCATCGGCGCGGCTTCCTTGTGAATCGCGGTGGCGGTGATGCTTTGAAGCGTGTAAAGATGCAGTTTTATTGTTTTTCTTTGTCAGCTTGGAGAAACAAAAAAGCCACTTCGGGGTGTAGAGGAAAACAATGGTCGAGCTGCCCGACAAGTGCCGCTATGCAGAATAGGCCCGACCTTTTGGGCACGCCACGACAAGTGGACGGAAAAGATAAGATATGGGAAAGAGGAAGGTGAGAGAGAACAAGAGACGAGAAATTAGTAGGAAAACGTAGCTCTGAGGAAGCGCGGAAAAAGGCAACGCCCGTTTTCGGTTAAAGGAAGCACATGAGACAATGACGACGAAGACAGCCGGGGAAAATCGCGTGCATGGTGCGTGGAAAAGCGTCTTAATTTGGAATTGGTCAGCGACGATTTCCTCGTGTTCCGAGACTAAAGAAAACATCCTCTTGTTGGATCCCGGCCATGGATGGTAAAACTTTATTTCATCAGAAAGCAACTGCGGATGATTGCGTGTTAGATGGCCATTAACCCAAGGTTGGCGGCGACCTGTGTGGCCCACTCCAGGACTCTTAACTGGATGGCTGAGTCTGAGCTGGTCAACACGGCCTCTCAGTGCTCAAGAGAGGCATAATATCGACCGGCCGCGGCACTATGCTACGTTCCCAAAGTATGTGATCATATCCCGGCCAAGTTGTACGTTTTATGGTTGCTGCTATCTCTAGTCGTGGTTAATACAGATATAAACTGCGTTCACTTAAGTCCTCGGTAGTCAGTTCTTTCCAAGTAGATGTTGAACCAGGACGATGCGATGCCCACGCAGACCGAGGGGCTTCGATTCTATGGCACTCCAATATTGTAGAATGTAACGCCTCGCCTGATAGCAAGGACGTTTATCGAAGTAAAGATAAAACCTCGCTATTTACCTCTCAAACACCCCTGCAAGTACACGAGGGAGTTAATGTACAACCATGGTGGCCAGCGCAATTAAGGGAACTGAATTGATTGATTGATTGATTGATTGATTGGTTGGTTGGTTGGTTGGTTGGTTGATTGATTGATTGATTGATTGATTGATTGATTGATTGATTGATTGATTGATTGATTGATTGATTGATTGATTGATTGATTGATTGATTGATTGATTGAGTTCACACCTCTGCAGCTATAAAAGGGCGTCTGTAGAATTCGATGGTCAGTGCAAATTTTAAAAGAGGACAAGAGTGAAAACTGTCTGATTGAAACTTACTGCTTCCAGAATAATTCGGAATGGGGTATCAATACATCGACTGAGAAAAAAAGTGATGACAGCTCTCGTTTTGAAGTGGTATAGGCGAATGCACAAGCAACCCAGTGAATTTTTTTTTCTTTTTTTTTTCTAAGCCACGAACGCACAGATCTTTAGGACCTATAACCCAGATAATTCTGCGCTTTAAGTTTGTGCGAATAAGAACAAGCGTCCCGTGTCCAAAGCCTCCAGTTCCGGGCACGCATCGCGTGTTGTTATACGCGAAAATCGGCGCACAACACACACATCTGATGATAAAGTAAGCAGATTAGGGGCCTCTGCTCGAAGTGCGTATAGCATTTTGGGCGACCCCGATCAGCGCATTGCTTCCGAGATCCGATTCACTCAAGCGACAGGGCTGGTTTTAGCTTTCGATCGCGCGTTCATGGGAGAGGAGAAAAGAAACGAGGGCGTGGAGAAAGCGACCCCATTTAATTTGCGACCTTCCCGATCGTGAGACGGCGTTGTTACGCAACAGGTTTCGTAAGAAACTGAGGAGGGGGCGCTGCGATACGATCGACGCTACGCTCTTCCTGCTCTCGAGGCACGCGCCTTGTGTATTAAGCCGCGTAGGCTGAAATGCGGGCGTGTCGCACTGCGTGCGCACGCAAACGGCGTTTTACATTCGTAATCGTTTCTGCACCGACTCGAATCGTTTCTGCACCGAATAGAAAAGTGGGCGTCAGTCCTTCTGTCACGTGAGATCACAATCGCCATTGAGTAGGAAGTAACAAAAGAAATCCATTCCCGAATAATTTATCAACTGAAGGTCGCATGTTTGGTCCCTACCGAGTTGTCTTTTCATCCACTTTTTAATTATCTACAACACAGCTACGACAATATATTTAAAACGGTATGATTGACGTTCTTTCTACCTTAGTTGCCTCAGTTATTTGCGCTCATTCATTAAAGTTGTGTCAAACAAACAAACAAACGAGCCCCTCCTTCAGGCTGATTTGAAACCAAAGCTGTCCGCCCCCGCACCGAAATCAAATAATCCCCGTATTACACGCATTTTGCCTAGCATGGCCGATGAATCGCATATTTAAAGAATATAGGTATTCACAGCGTAAAGATGTTTAGTAACTCCCGCCACTTCCAGGATTACACAAGTCTTACACAAGAGTCTACAAGCGCTTAACAGCTGGCAGTTCATCTTTCTTTTTTATCGCTTATGTTTGAAAGAAACTTGCATGGTATTCATTAAAGAAAAACAACTGTTTTCTGTTTATCGGTACGGTACAGAAATACCGAACATGCAGCACTAATGAATTCACAAACATCGCTCAAGCGTATACATCATGTAACGGTTTTTTTTTTTTCGAATAAACACTAATATTATTGATCTCGGGAGAATCACGTCTCAAAGCTGCGATATCTTTATGAAAGACGCTGTAGTTGAGCGCTCTGGAGCGTCGGTCATCTCGTGTTCTTTAACAAGCCCCTATGTCTAAGCCATCACGGTACAGCACATGCACGATACCCACTATAAGCCGTCAGGATGACGAGCATGCTGATGACGATGAAGATGATGATCACGGACAACGACTGCCTTCTGCAGTATATGACGTCTCGAGATGCTCAACGATGTACTTCGTATGGCTGGAAACAACCAACAACCACCAGGGGAACGTGCACAGACCTCGTCTTTGACAACTTCTAGCTAGATTCGATACCACAATAACGAAGGCAAAACAAAATTCCCAACTCAACACAACAAACATTCATGACTAATAACTATTGTATGTAACTGTACACCGTTCCGTCACTCATTTACACGAGTAATGGTCAGTGTCAGGGGTGAGCTACGATAACACCGAACGATTTTATGCACCACAATACTTTACTTTATGCACCACAATAGACACTTTATGCACCACAATAGACAAGGACGAATCAAGTGGTGCAATGGCTCCATTTTCACAAAGAGAGTGGGAAAGGGCTGAGAAAAGGGTTCCTAGTAGTACATCAACAGGCCCAGATGGCATTCCAATTATGCTGATAAAGACATTAGGTCCGAAGTCTAAGCAGGCTTTGAGAGAGGCAGTGAGCAAAATAATAATCGATGGTGAAGTTCCCGATGGATGGAAACTTAGCAGGATGAGCATGATCTATAAAGGAAAGGGGGACAAAGCTGACATAAACAACTACCGTCCTATAACAGTGAACTCAGTGGTGTACAGGCTGGCGATGCAGATTATAAAGGAAAGACTGCAGGCATGGATAGAGGATGAGGGGGTGCTGGGGGAACTGCAGAATGGGTTTCGGAAACACAGGAGGTTGGAAGACAATCTGTTCTCACTGACGCAGTGCATTGAAATAGCAGAAAAGGAACACAGGCCCCTGTGGCTAGCATTTTTGGATATCAAGGGAGCGTACGATAGCGTGGTTCAAGAGGAATTGTGGGGAATACTGGACACACTCGGCGTAGAACATGTAGTCACTAATCTTTTAAAGGGTATCTATAAAGGTAACAAGGTAGTTATAAAGTGGGAAAAACAGGTATCCAAGCCTGCAGAGGTAAAACGGGGGCTTAGGCAGGGGTGTCCCCTGTCACCCTTATTATTCATGATGTACCAACAAGGATTAGAGGCCAAATTAGAGGGAAGTGGACTGGGCTTCAACCTCTCTTTAGTCAAACAAGGAAAACTTATTGATCAGGCACTACCAGCATTAATGTGCGCAGATGATATAGTGCTAATGGCCAACAACAAGGAAGATTTGCAGAGATTGATGGACATCTGCGGTAATGAGGGAGATAGGTTAGATTTTAGATTCAATAAGGAAAAATCAGCAGTCATGATTTTCAATGACAACGAAGGTAGTGAGCTTAGAATACAGGAGGTCACGCTAGAGATAACAGATAAATACAAATATCTGGGCGTATGGATAAGCAATGGGACCGAGTACCTGAGGGAACACGAAATATATGTGACGACTAAAGGTAACAGGAATGCAGCAGTGATGAAAAATAGGGCACTGTGGAATTACAATAGGTATGATGTTGTGAAAGGAATATGGAAAGGGGTCATGGTTCCTGGGCTGACGTTCGGCAATGCAGTCTTGTGCATGAGATCAGAAGTTCAAGCAAGATTAGAAATTAAGCAACGTGGAATAGGTAGGCTTGCTTTAGGAGCTCACGGGAATACACCAAATCAGGGAGTACAAGCTGATATGGGATGGACATCATTTGAGGGCAGGGAAGCTAGCAGCAACATAAAATTTGAGAAGCGATTGAGGGAAATGGGGGAGGAGCGTTGGGCTAGGAAGGTTTTCAGCTACTTGTACATGAAGAATGTCGATACAAAATGGAGGAAGCGAACCAGGAAATTGACTGGTAAATACTTAGAAAACAGCAGGTGGCCAAACCAAAAAGAACTATCGGTTAAGAAGAAAGTGAAGGAAACGGAGACTGACATGTGGAGAATGGGCATGATTAAGAAGTCCGCACTATAGATCTATCGAACTTTTAAGCAGGAAATTGCCAAGGAAAGGATCTATGATAATACTCGGGGTAGTTCCCTACTGTTTGAGGCCAGGACGGGAGTACTGCGAACCAAGACATATCGGGCCAAATACGAAGGGGTAGACACAGTATGCAGTGCGTGTGGAGAGGAAGAAGAAACTGCCGAACACTTGATAATGTTCTGTAAAGGGCTTCACCCTATAGTTCAGGATGATGGCGCAGAGTTTTTCAAAGCACTGGGGTTTAGGGACCGGGAGGGCAAAATAGACTTTAAGCGGGTAGACTTAACTAGAAGGAGGTTATCTGATTGGTGGCTAAAGTCAAGGCACGAGTGAAAATTAAACTCTTCACTGCAAAGTACGAATCCTCAAACTCACTTTTTAAAGAAAAAAAAATAAATCTAGTTTTTGGTTCATTAAGTATTACGGCTTGGTGGCGCTAGCCACCGCCCGATCTAAAGGGTACAGCCATATCCATCCATCCATAAGAGACCGCGTTTGCTCTTTCATTAATATGCGTTTGCCCTTGGCGCGCTTCCTCTTTCGCCAGCAGTTTGCGCGCTTCGAGTGTGAGCGACAAAGGCGGTGGGGTAGATGGCTCAAAAAGTGACTGCAGCACGTGCTCGGCATCCTTACACGGTGGTCAACTGGCAAAATTCTTAAAATATTCACGGGTACCAACGAAACCTCCCGAGCTTTACCCACCCATTCAACCCGTAGATAAGCTGTAATTTTTGTATTCTACGCGGGAGAAATCGGCGCACGTGTTGTGGAAGTGCAGCAGCAGTTGATTGAGGACGAAGCAAGCGCGTACCGGCTGATGACGATGATAATTACTGTTCCCCTTACCAGGCAAAACGAAAAGCTTGAAGAAGCTCCACCCTCAAACTTAAAGAGGAACAAGGAACGACACCCAGCTCTGCACTTTTTTTAGGCTTAGTATCAGTGGCATAGCCAAAGTTGAGGGGAGGGGGGAGTGCCAATCTCTCCCTCCTCCACAAAAGTTTTTAGTTTTGCTTGCGTAATATACACGCATGAACATGCATAAAATATGGTGCACACCCCCCCCCCCCCCCCCGAAGGCTGACTACGCTCCTGCTTGGTGTCACCAGAGCGAAGCAACCTTTATTTATTATATACATAGCACGTTCAACAACATAACTCGATGGCAGTGCAACCACACGACGACACACTCTACCCTCACACAGACCACACATTCTCCGTGTGCGGGTGCACTGTTCTTCAATCATGAATGAAGGTCACGCACAGCAACCTGACTCCACCCATGGGATTTTCTTTATGGTTACTCTGATTCACATGTCATGCGGTGAAACATACTTTGACTTGTACTTGGCCACACAACATCATTCACATGTCACGCCGTAAATCTCACTTTGACTTGCACGCGGCCATAAAATTTCACGTCGCGCGCTTCACACCCTCGCTCAAGAGTTCCCTTTTCAAGCATTACGGTCTGTGCATGCTATACGGGAGCGCGTCACACGGCAGCCTCACTGTGAGAGACGACTCGCGACTAGAGCTTTAATTAGAACGCGCGGAACCGGGTCGTCTTTCGTGAGAATCCGCATATCTAAGCTGAGCTCGCAGGACACGCATGGAGTGTTGCGACACAGGCGTCATGTCGTTGTACGAGTCCACAGATCCAACCGAAGAAACCGTTTTCATCGCCGATCGATCGCTCAAGTGTCGACCACAATGCCCTCCCTCGGCGCCGCTCTGCAACTGGAGTTGGGCACGCTTCCGCAAGGCGCTCGTTTCGTATTCAGGCGCTTGAACGGGTGCCTAGAATGCCGGGAGGTACTATACCGGTAGCCTATCTAGTTGCCGATGTACCATATTTATTCGTATATAGGCAGTGACGTCAACCGCCCGATTTCGAATAGTTCCAGTGTATATATCGTTTATTTACTATAATAACGAAGATATCTGATAACAATACATCATCGTGTGAAAAAATATGGAGCAAAAGTTGCCATAGAGCAGCTTGTCTAGTCGACGCTTTCGTCTTAAAGTTTTTTTTCTTGTCTCATGTGGACAACAGGAACTATAGAAGAAATAAAACCAAGCACATCTGCCATGTGCGTGCGTGCGTGCGTGCGTGCGTGTGTGTGTGTGTGTGTGTGTGTGTGTGTGTGTGTGTGTGTGTGTGTGTGTGTGTGTGTGCGTGCGCGCGCGCGCGCGCTAATCAGTGAGGTCACGCATGTGTGCAGCTATTGCTAATAACAAGGCCGGCCAGGCGACATCCTTAAATATTGACGAATGCACCCTCCGTCCTCTAACTTGCCAACATTCCGGTATACATACGGCAATCCCAACTACCTACGAATGTATACGGTACATAACTTCCGGGCCTGTTGTCACTTCGGATGCGCTGCTGGCATTCGGCGTCGTCTCGTTTTCATGAATGCCGAACGTTGATCGGTGGTCGCCTGCATGCCTATCGAGAGCGTGTTTATTTCGGGAACAGCGTTACAGCCATTCGATCGCATGACCGAGTGTACCGGCCGAGCGATTCCTTCTGAAGGCACCAAGAGTACAGATGTGTTGTGGCCGCATTGGGGGGCCCCGATTGCGCAAGAGGTCCAGTTTTTTTCTTTCGTTTCCTCCTCGCCAACTCTTGTTCCTTTTCGATGCTCTCGTTTGCATTCCGACTGTTTCCAATTCTGGAACGGCCCACGGCTCGGTGCGTATCTCTAAGCCTGTAAGCGCCGACACAAACAGTTGATGTCAATAATAACAATTGTAGTGGGGAATTCGCAAGGCACTGACTAGTGGGACCATCTCTCTCGGAGTGCGAAGCGCGAGTGTATGCACGAGCTGTAGACGCTGGACTGCTCGGGCATTTCCGTCCGTACCGGCTGCCTGCCTACTACCTGGCATCGCTATTAAACTCCCTTGCACAATAAAATGTGGATAATATCTTATTACACTTTACCTTTAGCACCAGTTGTTACGATGTGATAGTTTAATCAATAACTCTTTGTTGCTGTCACCACGAAGGGTAAACTGCAAGGACGAATCAGATCCTGGTGGCAAGTCTGAACATTTGGAAAGGAAAACTCACGGGGTCCCACAACCATCCGCCTTAAAGAGACACTATAGAGAAACAATGACTTGGTTTAGGTTAGTTAACTGCATTCGGAGATTTTTAATGCCACAAGTCTCGCTCTCATACAGTGACACTGCAAACTTTCTGCTGTTGATCTTATTTTGCATTGCCTCCGTGATTGGCTCACCTATGCCCAAAAGAAGGCACGACGTGATAACGCGACAGTTGCGTTCCGATGACGTCATCTGGCGACAATTTTCTGCATCACTCGTGTCAACGTCACCCGGTTGCGGGATGACGCCTATGCCGACGGTAAATTCTCGCGTTTGGTGAAGAATCTAGCGTTTCCGCCTCAAGTAACAAAGAAGGTACCCACTTCACATTTCAAGTTCATACGCTCTATTCAGCCTGATCAGCGCAGATATGAAGTTTAGAAAGCATGCACTGTCATTTCTTTCAACGTTGCTGTGTTGCTCAGTTAAGGGTGTCCCAGCTATCTTTAGCCAGAGTTTGAAAATATGTTGATGCAGTTTATGACGACGCCACCAAACGCATGTTGCTTCTTAGTACATGGAGCAAGCCGCATCATATCTCTCTGCCTAATTGCCTAACTAAGAATTTTATTTTACGAACTTTTCAGACAACAAAGATAGTCAAAATATTCTATGAGGAGAGTCGTCGATTGCTTTGCAGAGCATCGGTTTAACAGCTTCTAGCTATGCAGCTGTTATGCGTTAATGTTTTCCTGCTTGCTACAGATGCTCGCGAAATACAAAAACGGTACCACGTCATACAGATACACGCACATTGCCGTGCACGTTGACGTGCACGTTGGCGCGCCTATCGACACGCCTTGAATGTGTGGTCCTTGACGTACCATGTAATACAAACGAGATGGTTTCATCGCGACAGTTCATGGATAAGCACACGCAGCGCTTATCGCTTGTGTTTCCGCTTGCGAAACGTGCGTCATCACACAACAACCTCGAGCTCGCTGTCCAGTCGAGGTATCACATCACGCAGGCAAAGTGCTGCATGGTGGTATGCACTCGGAATGTTGGGGAGCACTGCATTCAAGGCACGCTCTGGTGTGCAAGCGGGCTTGTCACGGGTTGTAGATAAATTGTTTCGCCGGCATCTGAAGCAAGCAAGTCGACCTATACATCCTTGATTCATATGTGGAGTTTAACGTCCCAAAACCACCATATGATTATGAGAGACGCCGTAGTGGAGGGCTCCGGAAATTTCGACCACCTGGGGTTCTTTAACGTGCACCCAAATCTGAGTACACGGGCCTACAACATTTCCGCCTCCATCGGAAATGCAGCCGCCGCAGCCGGGATTCGAAGACCTATACATCCTTCTCATCGAACTTATTTCCCAGCTTCGTTGTCCCAAAATTTCTTAATTGAGAATGCCTAATTGGGAAACGAGGCAAAAGGAATAAATGGTGTAACTTATTTCCTGCAATAGTTGACAATATGCATTTCGTCGCATATTCATTTTTATATATTCTTTTATTGTACGTCACACTTCAGGATATGTGGCCCTAACAGGACAGGCATAATTGCACGTAAAAGGCACAATCGAAAACGTTAAACGAAGCCAGGAAAACAAACAACTCTAAACGGAAAATATTAAGAAACAGCGAGGATGTAAGTCTGTATTTATTCAGATCAGTCTAAGTAATATAAAGGTATCATGTTTCATTCTTCAACAATCCGGGGTAAAAAAGAACATTTAAAGAATACTGGCAACATATAAGGGCAGTACTAAATTGCTTATTCGTGCCGGTGGGTACATGATCAACGAAGCGAGAAACAGTGCTAAAGACGGGGACAGTGTCATTGAATACGTCGGTATAATTTCAACATCTGGGTACAGACAAGTGAAGCACACTGTATATAGCTCCACATGAAATGACCCAGAGAAACCTCACCAGCAAATATGTTCCTCTATGCGAAACGTGATTTGCACTAATTTAAATAAAATAAATAAAGTACAGCAAGTAAATTACTTTGTCCGTGTAATCAGTTAAGTGATCAATTACTTGAAGCGCGAGGATTTTCAAGATCACCATTCATTTTCCAATAACTTTTGACTGCAGTATAGCACGTCCATACCTTGTGGCTTAAAGGGCACAGAAAAAAAAGAAAACAAAAAGTATGGACCATCTCTCCAAATCAAATCTGGATGGTATGTGTGCATGGCTTTGACTCGTTAAAAAATGGGCGTTGGTGCGGGTACTGGAAGAACAATTCGAAGTGAAACTCGGTGTAGCGTTTACTCGAGTAAACGTTTGTTTGAAACGCAAAGACACAGGAGTGGGTTAAGTTTTGTGCAAGTTTCATCGCAGCTAAATAGCCGAAAGATTGTTTCAACTTGAACTGCGGTCGAGCGCTGCGGGTGGCAGAGAGGGTGAAGTGAGAGAGAAGTGTGTTGCCAGCGGGCGGAGGAGCCGGCAGCTGCGGGCGCTGCGGCGAGCGTGCTACGGTTGAGGGAGAGAGAGACGTCAGCGCGCACCTGCGATGAAAGTGGGCGAGGGGAGCGAACGTCAACGCGCAGCTGCGACGTGACCTACAGGCACCACTCCAACGCCTGTGGCGAAGGGAACACGTTGCGGTGCGTTCGTATGGACGTACGTACGTACGGTATTGCACACGTGAGTCAAAGAGCTTCTTCGCATCTAAAACAAATACAAGTGAGCTGAAAGCCAAGACCGGAGAGTAGGAAGTTGAACAAAGATCTCAAAGATTCAATATATACGTTCTGTAGATTAGGTGCACACAATCTACCCATGAGTAATCAACTTTCCTAAAGTTATTACAAAGCAATGTCATTACTTTTTGCAATGTAATGTCAATGCTTTCAGAGATGTCCTCTTCTACAAAATAAAGGTTTAATAAATTCATTAATTCATCCAGCAGTAACTTGTAATGCAGTTCTTTATCTTCTTAGACACAAATAGAAAAATGATTATTATTGCAATTTCTCCGTGTCTGATCTAAGCCATTGCCACTCGAAGGAAGCCGGAAGTTGTTCGGTTCTTGTTTCGCGTCTTCTGAGCATTCGAGCCCGGCACGCGGCATGCGTAACCGCGTTGATTATGCTGCTTGAAGTAGGAGCACGCAACGTAGCACAAGGCCCGTTACTTGCGAACTGCGCTCACTCTTCCTCCCGTGATTTATCGCTCAATTAGGCAAACGAGTCTCCGGAGGAGCGAGAGAGAGATAGCTCGGAAGTATATTTCCGCCCACCCTGCGTGCGTCCAGTAAAGGGATTCCAGCCGGTTCCAGCGGCCAGTCCTTCGACTTTCCCACAATTGCGGTGCAGTGCGTTCGCTTTGTCCCGGTTAGGAGATCGCGCGTACTTCCGTGCATGCGGACGGAACGCAGTTTTGGAGGAACGGAAGTAACGTCGAAGGCGTGGGCAACCGGAAGCTACCGGAAGCAGCCGGAGGCGATGTCGATGGCCAGACTGGGTGACGTTGGTGCTTCTTGTACAAGTCGACCGGAAAGGGCAGCAGGCTGGGACCGGGCAAGGCGAGGCAGCCGCGTTTACATAACAGCTAACCCAGGAATTTGGCAGGGGAAGTTGTGCTCTCACGTCCCACTTATTCTCCTCACCTACCCCCCCCCTCCGCCCCCCTAAATATTTTCCTCTTGACATGGTGCGCCCTTGAGAAACAAAGGTGTGCACTCTTGTACAGGTAGCACTACGCACAAAAAATTGTTCTATCTGCTTGTCGTCCCGTGTCGTTTCTGTATTCTGTATGCATTCACGCCTTGGAAAGAGATGAAAGGTGACAGGGCAGGGGGGGGGGGGGGGGAGTTAAACAAATAAGAACGTCAAGGCACATCCTAAAGCACAGTATTCTGAAATTTCCGCAAATTCATGCAACTGCGTTTGTCATGCGGCGTTATTTGCGGAGGAATAAGATCGAAAGTTCTGCGTGCTATTTTTGGTATGCTTGATTTGATGCCCCTTACAGCGCACGCTTTCTCCGAATATTCCTTTGATTCCCGTAGGCTTGGTTGGCTTGTTAATACAATGCACTCACATTAACAAAAAAGTTTCCTAGTTGGCCAACTCTCGGTCTTTCACCTTAGAAATGGGGAGAGCAAACTCACAGGCACGAAAGATATGGGAAAATGCCGCGTTTTTTGCTCTCTTAATTTTTCTCTGTGTACGTGCTTTTATGCCCTCTCTCTTCAACATGAGTACCAGCATTACCTATTTGCGATTCTTTCTCATTTTCGATGTGATTAGGGCCATCATCATTTCGTTTGATTTTTCACTTCTACGTGTTTGGGATACTCGGTAGTAGCTGCCGCCAAACCTGTCTTTTTTTTTCTTCTAATAAAAAGTAAAGACAAAGACAGTGCGTCATCCCATCGTTACGCTTTTCCATTTTTTTTGTTAGCTTGTGTTTTGAACACACATTTGTCGAATAAGAAGTTAGATCCATGGCTTCAGCACTGCCTTTCTCACGACAGACAAGACGACATTATGTACGCTGCTGAAATTTGAAAACGTATGTTTTATCACTGATTATTTTACATGGTGACAGAGAAAAGGTGTCTCGTAGCCAAACGTGGTACGCCGCCTAGAAACGCAACCCCAAATTGCTATCTCAATGTCATATTTCTTTAGTGCAATCTACTCAGTGATTTGGCATGAAACGATTGCATTATATGTCCGAGATGAACGCGCAACCCTCTGAATAATCCAACAGATGCGGGTGCTTCCGTTACAGAATTCGTGCTACAATGCGATTCTCCTTTTTTCGCTGTGATTCACTCAATTATTCAAGGTTATTCGTGCCTTTCATTGATTTACGCGGTGGAAGTTAACACACTCATGCGCACTTGCGTCAACTGGTGGTGCTCAACCAGATTGCCTACCGGGAAAGCCAACACGGTCAATACTTGTCATGCACGACAACGGTGTCAGGAGTGTCGAACGCCATAATCTCAGTGTACCTGTACGTGGTCGGCTTATGTTGATGTCGCTCTGAAAATTCCCTGCGACTGACCAAATGAAGGTGAGTCCATCGTAGCCGCTTGAGTGTTTCGAGCTAAGCATGGTCAGAGCAATCCTCGAGGATATAAAATAATGAAAAGACGATGAGTAGAAGACAGAGGTGGCAAATACAATGGCATACAGCGGCCAATGTTAATACCACTTCTCTCCTTCAAGACAGAAATTCATTGGAAGATGGCGGCTTGAACCTATAGCAAACCCTCGCTAGAGCCACTATTTTGGCAAGTGGCCTTACAGCAGCCATTGTTTGTATCCCTTCTCTCCTGCAAGACAGAAATCTATGGAAAAACAAATGCTTTGAACCTATGATCAGTCCTCGCTATAGCCAATTCTCTGGCATGTGGTCCCACAGCGGCCATTGTATGTACTACTTCTCTCCTGCAAGCCAGAAATTCATTGAAAGATAGACGCTTGAACCTATGACAAACCCTCGCTAGAGCCAATGTTCTATCAAGTGGTCTGACAGCAGTAATTGTTTGTATTAATTCTCTCCTGCAAGGCAGAAAATATTAGGATGATGGACGCTTCAACTTATGACAAATGCTCGGTTAGAGCCAATGTTCTGGCTAGTGGTCTTACAGCAGCCATTGTTTGTAACACTTGTCCCCTGCAAGGCAGAAATTTATTGGAAGATAGACGCTTGAACCTATGACAAACCCTCGCTATAGTCAATGTTCTGGCAAG
Organism: Rhipicephalus microplus; assembly: GCF_013339725.1. Classification (NCBI taxonomy): domain Eukaryota; kingdom Metazoa; phylum Arthropoda; class Arachnida; order Ixodida; family Ixodidae; genus Rhipicephalus; species Rhipicephalus microplus. Next base: position 172,407,348 of record NC_051167.1, read on the forward strand.
TAGTCTGACAGCAGCCATTGTTTGTATTCATTCTTTTCTGCAAGTCAGACATTATTTAGAAGGTCGATGCTTCAACTAATGACAAATGCTCGCTAGAGCCAATGTTGTGGCAAGTGGTCTTACAGTGGCCATTGTTTGCACCACTTCTCTCCTGCAAGGCAGAAATTCATTGGAAGATGGACGCTTGAACCTATGACAAACCCTCGCTATAGTCAATGTTCTGGCAAGTAGTCTGACAGCAGCCATTGTTTGTATTCATTCTTTTCTGCAAGTCAGACATTATTTAGAAGGTCGACGCTTCAACTTATGACAAATGCTCGCTAGAGCCAATGTTGTGGCAAGTGGTCTTACAGTGGCCATTGTTTGCACCACTTCTCTCCTGCAAGGCAGAAATTCATTGGAAGATGGACGCTTGAACCTATGACAAATCCTCGCAAGAGCTAATGGTATGGGAAGTGGTCTTACAGTGGCCAGTGTTTGTGCTACTTCTCCCCTGCAAGACAGAGATTCATTGGAAAATAGACGCTTGAACCTATGACAAATCCCCGCAAGAGCCAATGTTCTGGCAAGTGGTCTTACAGCAGCCATTGTTTGTACCACTTCTCTTCTGCAAGGCAGCAATTATTTAGAAGATGCATGACTGAGGCTATGACGAATCCTCGCTAGAGCCATTTTTTTCTGCCAAGTGATCTTCTTTTGCCCGGCTCATTTCTCGAAAAAAGAAAACATTACTCGTCCAAATTTTTGCTCCAGCCACACCCTGCATTGGAGAATCTTCCGTCACTTCAAACCGCCCCAAATGTACTCACGTTCGGGCTGGTTCTAATCCTTAAAAATTGTAGCAAATGTTCCAAATAATCATCATCCCGCTGATATTAAGGTGCGATATCTTACTTCCCAAAACCACGACGTGGTTATGAGAGACGCCGTAGTGAAGGGCTCCGGAAATTTTGACCACCTGGGGTTCTTTAACGTGCACTGATATCGAACAGTACACGGGTCTCTACCATTTAGCCTCCATTTAAATTCAACCACTGCGGCAAGGATCGAACGCGCGACCTCCGGGCCAGTAGCCGAGCACCCTATATAGCCACTGTGCCATCGAGGCGGACAATAATCATCCCTCTAGAGCTATCATTAGCGCAAGCGCCGCACTTTCACCATCTTAAAACCCCAAAAACTTCGCAAAGTACTTTCCTCCGCTCTCGTTTCTCTTCGGTCTCCTCTACTTCGCACTCGTATTTCGAACGTGGCGCCACCTGCATTGCTCCTGCGTAGCAGACGCCCTCTCGCGAAAAAAAAGCGCTTCCTCGGCCGGCAGCGCACTCAGAGCATTCACGCCAGTCGTCAAACTTGACCTAAAATTATCTTAACGAGTGTAACGTTGGCCCATGACAGCTCTGTTTAGTGCCACGCGTACGTGTGATGAGGCCTTGATTGAGTCCCTCGGCGTCGCAGTGACCGAATGTTAACTTTGTGCACACCACCGCTTACTATATGCGTTCTGAAACGTGAAAATGTCATTGTTAGTGAGAACCCCCGTTTTTCTTGGCCCATCGTTTACCGCGCGTCCGAAAAATCTTTATACTGTAAATAACATCGCTCCAACATTCATGAGCAGCTGCTATGGCTTACCTCTCCATTAGCTGGCGTGATAGCACCCAAAGGGACAGTGCGACTGTCTTTTCTTACACAGCTCATGGGTGGTGCAAACGTCGCCATATATAAGGTATACAATACGTGCAGAGGGCATTCACAGTGATTCATGCAATGGAAGCAACAACTCACATTGGTGCTGTCGACGCGCATCGGCGCTGTCGCCGACAGCCATTTTAGCGTCTTCTGAGGCATCCAAGGACTTAATAATGTGTCAGAAGCCGTACATCATTTATAGTTGACACGTTCGAACAGCTGTGGCTGTTTCTATAATTGATTAGAAGCACCAACCACATTTCAGAAGTGTGCCTTGTGAACGTATCTCACATACGAACTAAATTGTTGTGAAAATGAGCTACCGTATGAATGAGGTATCGTGCGACCATACGCGATTACTTCACGAGAACTCACGTGACTGATATAAACCTTCACATGAAATAGTAAAAAAGAACCATCACACGAAATTACACTTATGTGTGACGTTCCTAAACGATGCACGCACGCAATCGCTCGAAAGCATGCACGCTTTGCGTAGCTGCTCTCATATCGCAAGTCCCCCGGCTGATCAGTCAACGTAAACGAGCCACAGAAAGCAATTTACTCTCAAATGTGTACGAGAACGCCACAAAAATCAACGGTGAGTACGAATCCTAATGTGAGTTGTTGCACTCCAGTTTTGTTTATTCAAAATAGCAGGGCGAAATCTCTGAAGATTCGCAATCACAATTTCGACCGTCTTTTCGCGTGCGAGCTAAGCGCCCAAATGATGCAGTACCGCTAACTTAAACCAGTCGGCGCATAACGAGAAGCAGAACACGAAAGCATGTATTGTAGACAGAAAATCAGCCCCACGGAAGTGTTAATGAATCTGATTGAGATATTGCGACGACCTGCACAATTGATTGTGACTTGTTTACGGCTTTATAGGCGGTATCGAATAAGCAAACATCTAGCCATACTCATAGTGAAAGACACGCAACTTACTTCGCAAAGTGGATTCGAACACGTCCGCCTGAAGTTCTCACTTCCGATTCTGTACAATCATGTGTTTTGTCGCAACTCATTGTGCTTAGCGGTATCAGAAAGCTTTCGGCCATCCCTAGACTTGTTCTTGCATCAGAAGGCGCAACAACCACTCACGGCAACCAACAGCGACGTCATTCTTGAGTGAAAGGTATTTGACAGCACAGCGCGCACAGCAGGACGCGTTCGTATCTCTTAAAACATATGCCTTGAGCCCCAACGGGTCCTCGCCTCCAGAACAAAGATGATTGTCGTGAGCGAATGTAAACAAACGAACACTGTGAGTGGTTCCACGTGACATCTGGCCAATACCGATGCGGCGCCGGCCTCGTACAGGTCGGAGGAGGGGGAAGAAAGAGGAGGTGGGAGATTAACCACATACGTCGCTAAACTTGGCGAAGTTTTAGGGGCTTTACACGGACTCGCTCACGCGTTCGAACTTAAAGAGATTGCTTAAGAGGGTCCAGAGGTATCTAAGAGAATCAAGCCATTTACTTGGGTTCACAAATGGAGGTCTCACAGGAGTGGGCCCTCCAGCTTCTATTCTAGAGTAGCCTCTGGCTAAATAACTGATAGTATGAGTTTTTAAATGAGATACAGCATGCAAGGTGATTAACAGGACGCATGCGTATTATCACTCACACTATTCATGGCGTCTCTTTCTAGAAGGAGAACCCAGAGCTTCACGACTCAGAACGGAGGCTGTCAGTGAAGGAACGGGAGCCACTATTCCAGCGGTTGTTCCAGGCAAAGGTTCGCCACATCGACAGAAGCCATGGCTCGGCAGCTAGGAGACACCGACCCTCTAGCTGCGCTTCGCTCATGGCCCGGAGCTTCCGCTTTCATGGCTGGCTTTGTCTTCTGTGCGGATGCTTCTTCATACGCAACCTATTTGGACGCCCCGACCAACAACGATCACCTAAGGTGGTTTGGAAGAGTTTGTACACTTTGTACTCAACCGGCTGCATCGTGTTTCTTTGCTGGACGGTGTTGGACGACATAGTCTACAATGGCTACCGGGCCGCAAAGAGTCGCCACGTGCTGGACAGCTCCCTACGAGCGGTCGCCAACGCCGTGGCTCTGGTCAAGATCATCGTCAACCTGACGTGTCTCTTTCGTGGGTCCTCAAGGATCATCGACTTCTACGTCCGCTCGGCCGCCTTCGAGAGGCGAGTCCAGATGCCGTCCTGCGAGTGCTGCGCACCGCGACACTACTTGTGGTCCGACGTGCGACGGTCTTGTCTCTGCATCATCTATTGCTCCGTGTTCGGCGTCTCAGCATTTTTATCGCCTCGGGCAGTCGAGTCGACCCTCGGTCGTGGGAATGACAACGCCTGGATTGATGCGTTCTTCTGGATCAGCTTTATGCTCACGTCCTTCTTCTACTTCACTTACGACAATGTCCACACCGTAGCGCTGCGTTCTTCCTGTCAAGTACTCATCGAGTACGCAAAGTTCCAGTTGAGGGTCCTGGATGAATGTCTCGCCAGCGGTGCGAACGACCAGACCTCATCGACTGGTCGTAGGGAAGATGTCCCGATGCGCCTGGAAAGTGTTCGGCTGAACGTGTGCGAGATACAGCGGCTGAAGAACGCTATCAACGACGTATGGAACTGGTCCCTGGTGGTGAACGGCGTTTTCGTTTTGCTCCTTCTTTGCACAGCTGTGTACGACCTCTGTATGGACGGACCGGGAGGCAGAGAAAATTACGGAAGCTGGTTCTACGCGGCATACACGACATACGAATTCGTGTCGCTCACTTTTCTGAGCCAAAGTCTGTCGAACATGGTGAGTCGGGAATAGGGTAATATATTTACCAAGCTCTTGGTAATATGACAAAGTGTGCGTTGATTTCGGCATTTCTAGTTAAGCGTTTCATGCTGCTCGTTATCGATAAAACAATCAGAAGCACTCAATCAAGGAAACCCACTGTTGCTATGTGGTACAAGGGGACGTGCATGTTTGTTTCATCGATAGCCCTTGTTCCTGTACTACGTCTGACGACTTCAAGTCTCCACTTCCCCCAGACTTATATTCGAATCGTAACAAAATCAGCAGGCAGTATGACGTATACACCGTATGACTGGAGAATGAATTCGAATACCACTCAAGTACACCTGCAGGATTGCTTGCGGTATACTAGTTATACGTAACACAGACATGCTGGCCGACGTTTCGATAGGCGGACCTGTCCCGAAGAGGCCTCATTATTATTGGTATGTTGTTTTCCGAAAGGCTTTTTTAGGGAATATGTGTCCCATGATGTCATGGCGTTGCTACCGCTACTGCAAAAAATGCAGAGAAAATCAAATAATGCTTTTTTGGAGCGCAAAGAATCGAATAACTAATTGTCACGTTGTGCATTCACTTGTGCGAATCGCATTGACAAGTTCTAAATTGTTTTAAAATGTAACATTGTCATTGTCCGTATTTCTATAGATCAATTTCTCGCTAAGCGACTGTGACTCTCATGTGTTCGAGTGAGTACGCATTTTATTTTTTTATCGATCCGTTTTTCTCCTTTTTTTTTACCTTCTCATACCCATTTCTCTTTCACTAGAGCAGGGTCGTGAACCGGAATTTTTTTCTGGTTGAAATCCCTGCCTTTCACTCAACTTTATTCTCTCTCTCACTCTCTGAATATCACAGGGAAAGAAGATTCAAGACGCATGCAAGACTGCCCGCAGCGTAGACAATGATCGTTACAGACATGAGGCAAGTGTAGCATCGTATTTGTGTCCTAAATATAATATTGAACCACGTCAGTATAACATTTAACTCACCATAGATCGAGCTCGAACTTTACCTCCGAATGTAATGTGCCTCTTTACAAAGCATATGGGAATTTTATACGGTTTATTTACTTGGAAAATGCAATAATGGTACACTTCTGTGTAACACTTGAATCATATTTATTGCGTGCTTTTACTCATTCACCAACAATGCACAGGTATTTGAAGGGTATACGTAAGCAGACAACACTGCAGTTTATTGGAACTTTTATTCTAATAAAGGGTATGCATAATATTAACACTGAAGCGTTCATTACGTTCCCTTCGTCGCTGAATCAACCAAACACTACGAACATGCTGATAAAGAATATTATTACAATTCTTGGTGGTACGTGGCAAGGATTCGTCTCCATCATAATTCACTCATATCATTACCCTCTCACTTTTACCCCGGCAGGCAGGGTAATAAAGTGAACACTGTTCTAATTAACCTCTTCCGCTTTCCTGCTCTCTCTCGCTATCTCTTTTGAGAACGCGTGTACAATGATCAAGTACTATAACGCGGTCATTGTGAGCATGTGATATGAATGAATGTCGCTACGCTTTAGTCACGTCAAAAACTGGTCAACCTTGAACCCTGAACCTTGAAAAAAAGCTGCAACCAACTTCACTTAAGAGATTAGAATATTCCGAGTGGACTGCTAAGCCAAAAAGTCTGATATTTTAAATGCAGCAGTAAGAAAATCGAAATATATGCCCCATAGCTGTGTACTGACCCTAAAAAACTTTGTCTCTTCGCAGGTGCAGTGTCTCCGCGAGAGCATTGACTCGGAAGGTCTCTGCCTTAGAGCAGGTGACTTCTTCAAGCTTAAGGTGTCCGTGCTCGTTTCGGTAGGTGTCGACAGCTACTTGCGGAAAATAATACTCAGTATGCACTCATTCCAGATGCCTTTCAAACCTGGCACTGCAAGTATAACACGAGTTCCTGATGTCTCCGTGTGTAGGCCACATAAAGTTCCTTAAGAGGCTGACAACACTTCGTGAGATGGTATTGTGCCTCTAAGAAGTACACGTGCAATTTGAATACGTGCGTCCTAATACATATCCACGTATTTAAAGAATCTGTACCCCATGTTATAGTGGCATAACCTGCACTTCTTGTTTTAGTAGCCTCATTCTGGCACTGTATGTTGCCCGGTGCAATTATCCAACAGTGGTTCTTCTTAAGGCTTCATTTAGCTTAGTGGTTCTAACAAAGACTTTCCCCTTGGAAACTTGGCGGTTTGTTTGTTAATGTAAACATACATATTTTTTGGCGTCAAATGAGCATGCCCTCTTCCCTTTGTTTCGGCAGATGGCGGCTGCGATAATCACGTACACGGTGATATTGCTGCAGACAGGCCAGAGTTCGTCGAGACCACTTCGGCGGCACTCTACCCGGACAACTGCGGCGAACGCCACTTCGTAAAAAGAATAGGCTGATGTGTTTCAACCTAATTTCGGGGCACCCTTTCCCCGGGCCCTTGAACTCGTGCGATTTGTCGCTGTAGCATTAGCATTTACTCCTTCGCCCTTGTGACAAAACAATGCACAATAAACGCTTAACTACCTCAGCGAAGGCACGTTTCCCTTTTCTGTGTGCGTCCATGTTTCGTTCTTATTTATTTTTTATCTCTCTCTCTTTTACCCTTTTACTCCCCAACCACAGTGCAGGGTGGCATACCTGATCTTACCATTAACCTCCCAGCCTTCCCTTTATTTCTTCGTGTTATACCGAATACCTTTTCCTTCAAGGCTCTCTGGGCGCTGCCATAGTCTTCTCTAGGCTGTTGTTAGTGCATGTGAACCACCAAAAAAATGCACTGCCCAGGCTGCGACGTAAACTTTTGACTCTAGTGCAACAGCTCATAAAGGAGGAAATTCTTCTGTACCTAAAAAAGGTTGATAGAAAGCGATCAGTCACATTTTTCTCTTCTTTCCTTTCTTCGAATACTCGGTAAATCACGCCCTCTCATGGCGGCCGGAGTAGCGACCAGGCGGGCTGCGCTCAAATCAACCAATGGGTGACACAATTGCTCTGACGAGTGATTTTTCAGTTTGTATCATCATTTCTCGAGAGATAAGAAAGCATTTTTCAGCTGACTTCGAGAATTTGTGAATTCTGGGCCGCAAGCTGCGGGCTGCGCTAATACATTTGGCACGCGTTTTCTCGTGACCCTCGACTACCGATCGGCAGCGTTTTCTGACCATGCTCAAGAAGTGTAGCAGGGCCCCTTAAAACATTTTTTTCGTTAATCTGATACAATGCTACCATTGAGCTTTCGCAATTTCGCTTTCCATATCTCTATTCATCAGAGCCTTTTCATGTGGGTTCAATATAAAGATACAGCGGAGGCCAACTGCGCTCGCAATGGGCGTATGTCAACAGACAATATCCAAAGAGGCAGGTTGATCATGACCACGTGACCCTCACTTTGCGACACCCCTCTCTAAAAGCGAATCAGTTCATCACGAGAAAGCCCGACAATCCCGTTAGGCCGCAGCATTCGATGTTTCTGCAATCAGTAAGCCAATCGGGGGGGGGGGGGGGGGGGGGGCTTTTCTCATCGCGCCAAGCAGTGAAAGCAAGTAGCTGCGCCTGTGCCCCGATCTTTTACATTACAGACATTCAGATCTTTACATTACAGACATTTAAAATTTTGCATGTATATATATATATATATATATATATATATATATATATATATATATATATATATATATATATATATATATAAAAGGTAGGTCTTCAAATTAATTCATCTGCAGAAAACAAAAGTAATGTACAACAACCTCGGATGAGAGCAGCGCTTCGAGATAGGTAATAGTCCACTTTAAGTTATAAAAGACTATGTCTACTTAGGACAGGTAATAACCGCGGAGGCGAACCACGAGACTGAAGTAACTAGAAGAATAAGAATGGGGTGTAGCACATTTGGCAAGCACTCTCACATTATGACAGGCAAATTGCCACTGTCCCTCGAGAGGAAGGTATAAAACAACTGCATCTTGCGGGTACTTAGCTACGGAGCAGAAACATGGAAACTTACAAAGACGGTTCAGTTTAAATTGAGAACGACGCAGCGAGCAATGGAAAGAAAAATGGTAGGCGTAACCTTGAGAGACAACAAGAGAGCAGAGTGGATTAGGGAACAAACGGGGGTTAAGGATATCATAGTTGAAATCAAGAATAGGAAATGGTCATGGACCAGGCATGTAGCGCGTAGACAGGATAACCGATGGTCATTAAAGGTAATAAGCTGGATTTCCAGAGAATGCAAGCGGGGTAGGGGGAGACAGAAGGTTAGGTGTACAAATGAGATTAAGAAGTTTGCGGGTATGAATTGGCAGCAGCAAGCACAGGACCGGGTTAACTGGCGGAACAAGGGAGATGCCTTTGTCCTGCAGTGGACGTAGTCAGGCTTATTATTATTATTATTATATTATTATTATTATTATTATTATTATTATTATTATTATTATTATTATTATTATTATTATTATTATTATTATTATTATTATTATTATTATATTGGCACGCATAAAACGCCCGCATGAACATACATTACTCTTAAAATTCATCCACCTTTCCCCAGCTACCGGAAACGCGAGTTTCTGGCTGTGCTGCCTCAACTGATGCAAATGCCGACATCAGCGCGCCATTTCTGAACGCCCTTCAAGTTTATCACTTCCTAAATTTCAGATTAAATGTGCTGTATGGACAAACAGACCTAAAAGCTTCGGTACCGTTGTGCGGTTCAGTTCTGAACCACACACCAGCACACATTAATACTACGAGTCGAGACGCTAAGTAGAAAGAAAAAAACGGTTCCTGAAAATCTCATCACAAGGAACCTATACAACTCCTGCCTCCAAGTCCATAGTGTACGATCTACGTTGAATAATAATCTAGGGGCCCTTGCCCTAAATGCGATGTTTGCGGCACCGACGAAAATATTGAACACCTGCTGTGCCATTGTCCTCGATTTGCCTCAGATAGACAAGTACTTACCAACGCAATGCGCCGACTGGATGATCGGCCTCTTTCTGTGCAGGTGCTATTACAGCAACGTCCACATGCCTCGACAGCCCACAAGGCAGTGAAAACCCTGCTGTGTTTCCTGAGAAATACAGGCTTGTGTGAACGCCTTTGACATGCGGTTGAGTTTTACACGCTGCAGGGAAATTACTGTCAGTCTCCCCCCCCCCCCTTTTGTTTTCTTTTCCCTCTCTTCCCACTTTCTCATCTTTCTTGTCCCCTTCTCTAATCCCCCAGTGTAGGGTAGCCAACCGGATGTCTTTCTAGTTAACCTCCCTGCCTTCTCCCTTTTGTTGCTTCCTCCCCCTTGCCCTAAATAAATAAAATAGAAGCAAGTGATGCTCGGTGTGCGGGTGCCCGGCATACCACGTTTCCGTTCTTTCTTTCTTCTTTCCTTTCTTTTTTTCTATCTTTCTTTCTTTTCCCTTCTTTCTTCCATCCTTTGTATCTTTCGCTATCTTTGTGCTTTTCTCTTTCTCTTTCTTCCTTTGTGTTTTTTTCTCACTTTCTTTCTTCCTTTCTCTCTCTCTCTCTCTCTCTTGATCTCTTTTTTTTCGATCCCATTGGGCAACACTACTTCAGAAAGGTTTCCTTCCTCGATGTCGGGGATCTGCTGACCTTCGTCCCCTATCAGCGCTACACTTGAAATGCGACAGGTAACAACAGCCGTCTCGCGATCACATCCTGACACCAACGAACTCTGGCAACGTGTAATGACAAGCGACCTCGATAACAGATCAGATTGCCGCATCAGAAACGGCCGATAACCGACAAACCCACGACCGATAGCGAGAGAACGAGTTATCGAAGAACGGCGCATACAAGACGAGAACCCGCGCACCATTCAAGGCTGCGCACCATTCAAGGCTGCGCACCATTCAAGGCGCACCATTCAAGGCACCGGGGCTCTTACGCACGACATCGGCACCCAAGTCTGTGAATCATAATCGGTTCTTCTTAGAGAGCCGCGGGACGGCTTTAAGCTCTTCCATAGTAGAGTAACTAATACTCTAAATCGTTACACACTTTTTCTAAACAAACAAACACACAGAAGGGACGGCTTTCAGCTCTCCCATAGGAGATTACCGAGTACTCTAAATCCTTAACCACTTTATGTTTGAATTTTCTGTGTACAATTGCAGATGGCTTGAAACCAATGTATTGAATATATATATATATACATATATATATATATATATATATATATATATATATATATATATATATATATATATATATATATATATATATATATATATATATATATATATTGTTTGTCAGTGCTGATGTCTAAGCTTTGCACTGTCACGGACTGCGGAGGGACAAGGGCCTTTGTCAGGCTGTTCGCCTTTAGCCCTTTGCCCCTGCACTGAGCTCTGTATCCGGCTTACTGTAAATAAAAGTACTACTAGTACTACTTCTTCTGAACACAAAGAAGTTAAAAAGACCAAAACAAATTATGAACTACAAGTATTTAACTAGCAGATTTCAACCGTGTTATACACCCAAAAGATTCAATTTCACGCATCACTGCATATCGCACGCTGGTAACATCTAGCAAGCAATTCAACAATATTTCCTCGATTTTGATGCTCGGCAACTTTCACAACTGCCACCTTCTTTGTTTCACTGTATGTATTTCTTTAATGGCAGTAGCTTGTGTTATGTCACGCCTTTACTGTCGATAGTTCGGTAATCCTGTTTGCGTACCACTGCTTCTGTATAGTTGCTTTGTTAGTTTCGTACATGGTGTATCTCCTCATAAGTTGCAGTCGCATTTATGTGTTATGGAATTCCACCACTGTCTGCGTGTCATTTCTATTCTTTATTGATGATTGCTAGTTCTTGTGTAATATTTCCCACACGCATGCGAGTATTCTGTGCGGTGAACGCATTTGTAGTGCTAGAGGCCCAGACAGGTGGCGTTCCTTTCAACGTCACCTTTTGCCACAAGCATCGTGACAACATTGTACTGTAGAATGAATAAGTAAGTAAAAAATAAATAAAGATTTCCTTCGGAAAAGTTGCTTTTCAGGAAACCTTAAAGTACCTTTCAAAGTTTCTAAGTGAGGCAGGTTTTGATTCTCATCGTTACAACATGTGCTACGGCGTAAGAACTTTCACGCGTATATAGTACACATCCCCCTCCCCTCCCCCCACCCTGCAAGACAGTGTGTGTACGGTGAATAATTCTACTACACAATAGTCCCCTATCGCCATGCATCCCTCTTTCTTGCTCCCCATTTTCCCTTACCCTAGGGAGGAGTAGCCGGCTAGAAACCAGCATTCTAGGTGGACCTCCCTTACTTTCTCTTCATTAAACATTACGTTCTTTTTCTTCTTTGGTTTGACAGAAACGTTTCATTTCTAAGCATTGTGAATAAGTTTTTTTATTGGTCGTAAATCTTTTCAAGCGGCCATTGGCATAATTACCTGGCCTTGTCGTGTCGACAAGTCGTTAGAGCCTCACAGTCACTTCCACTCCCTCATTCAAATAATCGCAGAAACACTATTCATGTCTCCTACCACGCAAAGAATCCGAGTGCCTAGCCCACGAGCACGTGTCATTGCGGCGAGAGACGACCGACACTCCCAGGACGCTGGGCGGTCGATGTGACCTAATGGTCATTGCATTGTAAGCACCATTCGTCGGCGTTCATCATACACGAGGCGAAAAAAAAAGGTTATACATGCTACCGGAGAGAGGAGGGAGAGAGGGAGAGAGGCCATGGATGTATAAATCAAGCAAACGAACCACGCCCCCACTTGCAAATGTGAGCAGTTCCGTTTCGGGGAGCCATAGCAACGACTCGCGCTGTTCGAGGGTTCTGTCAACAACGCAGGAGGCACTGAAAGGAACATAAGCACGTCGTTTAATATTAAACCAATGTGCGATCGTGGACGCCCTTGGCACCCGGCCGCTAGGTGGCGCGCAGGACGGAGCAAGCGCTACTGTAGATGCGAATTGCTGCCATAGGCCATCTGCACGTGTGATCTATCGGTTGGTCTGTAACCCTCCAGGAAATAGGATCCTGACTCCGGCGTTCCTCTGGAGAAACGAAGCGATGATTGGCACACGCTGTCTCGCTACGCGGGTCCGATCATCGAGGAAGGAACGTAACGCGAAGCGATAACGGAGTACCGGAGATCGTTTTCCAATCGCTGCACCGTACAACGCTCGTAACTGAAGACTCGAGAACAAAAAGGAAAAAAGAACAGGCGTGTCCTTTTGTCGGTCAACTCAGCGGCGCGTGGCGCCTTTGAGAAGAGCCCGTAGAAGTGGATTCTGAAGCGGCTACTGAAGCGTCTCTTAGCGTCAAACTGCGTCTTTCCTCGTGCGAGCAGCCGTCGCTTGCGGTATGTCCTTGAGAGTTCTTACGAGAGAGTGAAGAAAACGTGAGAGGGTAGTTTTTTTTTTTTTTTAATGCAGGAAAAGACTCGACAGGTAAGACATTTTTTGCGGATGTCACCTTTTCTTGTTTATAAAGCGCGTTTCGGCTAACTGGTTCCATGCATAAAAAAAAAACATACGCCCTACCCGTGTCCAAATTGTACCGCACTATTCTGAGCCGTATGCAGCACGTACACTTCATCAGCCCATGTAATTAACGAATATTGCTAAAATTAACTTTTAAACCAGTTACTCTGGCGAAAAATCTTCAACACAAAAGCTGTATTTCAGCAGTGTGGCTTTCTGAGCCAGTTGACACATGATGTCAAGGGAAGGAATGTAATCGACTGGACAGAAAAAAAAAATATGCGAAGCTTTCCACATCAGGAAGTTGGGCGCTAAATTATGCGTCAGTGAACCTTCGCTGCATCATCACTAATAAAGAAATTCAATACCTAGCGACTGTACAACTTTCCATGCAGTGCATGTGTTAAGGTACAGTAATGATAAAATAAGGCGGGGGAAGGGGAGCGTGTTATTGCGTTCACGTGATTCTGCTGTTGTGACTTTGCGCATGCATGATTGGGTTCTGAAAAATTCTGTGCAAGTCCAGCCTTGTCCCGTACGTTTCCCTTCTTGTTTTTTTCTTCTGATGGGGCTCGCGTTGAACGCTTTACTTAACGGAAGTTGTAGCACATGTTCAGAAACGTAGATGTATTTTAAACATGATAGAAAAACTGCGATCTCACTGCGTTGAGTAATGAAGAAGGATCTATGATTGATTTGTGAAGCAATAAATTATAGTTTCGGAGCTGCAGACCAACATGTTCCAGTGATTCACTTAACGCAATCCACTTTTGCAAGCTGCTAAGTGCGAGAATCAATGTCGGCCCTCGCTCTAAAAGGTGACCCACTACTCTTTTTTTGTTGTCGTTGTTCTTGTCCTGACTCGTCACATGCACAACGACTGTTCTGTAGGGAGTCTGTATATGTGGGGTTTAACGTCCCAAAGCCACCATATGATTATGAGAGACGCCGTAATGAAGGGCTCCGGAAATTTCGACCACTTGGGGTTCCTTTACGTGCACCCAAATTTGGGCACACGGGCGTACAACATTTTCGCCTCCATCGAAAATGCAGTCGCCGCAGCCGGGATTCGATCTCGCAACCTGCGGGTCAGCAGCCGAGTACCTTAGCCACTAGACTACCATGGTGGCGCAACGAACAACGATTGCTTAACGAAGCATTAACATCGTAACTCTAGCAAAAAAAAATCTCCAATCGTAAACTTGTAACGCTTCTAGCGACGTTGAAATTTTTATCCTACGCTAAGATAATTACGATGTTTGTTTTCCCCAGCTTAACTTTAGCGTGAGCCAAATTTTGAAAAACATTGAGCAGATCCCACGTATCTACGAAGTCAACGTCATGAGAAGCATGCGCCTGCAAAGTTACTGCGTTGCAATTTTAAATACAAAGCATTTCTTTGAGTATTGCAAGCATTTTTGGCGTCTCTCTGCGTATCTATTCATCCATCTATCTACCTATCTGTCTGGCCGCTTGCGTCTGGGTGCTCTCTTGATCACCCGATTAACTTGTCGTGAACCAAGATTAGTATGCGAGGCTAAGATGGTATGCCCAATTCGACGCGCTATGCAACACATGTATAATGGCAGAATCCCGTGAAGTTCACACCCGCGAGCGTGTATGTGCCACTGGTACACGGATATGTGCCACGGGTGATTCAAAATCAGTATCTATACTCAGCTATACCCAGGGAAGACAATAATGGCAATTTGCATGGACATCCATTGGTAATATCAACGCGTGGCCCCGCCACGTTCGTCTAGTGTCTGAGGTACTTGGCTGCTGACGCCCAGGTCGTGCGATCAAATCCCGACTGCGGTGGCTGAATTTTTGATGGAGGCAAAAACGCTGTAGGCCCGTGTGCTCAGATCAGGGTGCACGTTAGAGAACCCCAGGTGGCCGAAATTTCCGGAGGCCGCGTTGACTGCGTTGGCCTGATAAATGCAAATAATAAATACCAGCTTCCTAGCAGGAATCGAACCCAAGCATTCTGCGTGGCGATGAAGCATTCTACCACGGTGGCACGCCGGGCCTCGGAACTGTTTTTTTTTTTTTAAATAGACCCCAATGTTGGTGAAACGTCAGTTTTCGTGCCGTGCTGGCTATCTGATTTTATAAAGCTTACATACGTACTCCTTTTGATAGAGCCGTCACGTCGGGTTAACGTCAATTGTACTTGGGCGCCGTGTGCTGGAGTTGATTTATGTACCAGTGTCCACGACTACCATCCTCGCGAGCAGCAGCGCTTTATATCAGCTTACCGCTTCTGATGTTTCGAATATTTATGTTGCTGTTGACATCAGTGCGCCACTGTGAACAACTGGTGACTTAAAATATATGCGGCTCTTTAACGTGCGCCTGTGCGCACGTTTGTACACATCTCTAGCACAACTTCGTAACGTTTCACTCAATAAAAACATTAAAACTCAGTCACTTTGCATGCGCATGCTTTGCATAGCATCGATTTCCAAGATACGAGGGATCTGCCAAACTTTTTTTTTTTCACACAGCAGGAATGGTACGCCGAGAATAGACCACACGCACAACACAGGCGCTCACATCCAACATGAGTTTGATTGCGACTGTCTCCGTGGCGCAATTAGCTAGTTTGATTGCGCGAATGCGAAATACATAGGAAGAAAAAAGACAAGAAAGCACGCGGGACAAACATGATGAAGATGTAGATTTGAGGT
Source organism: Rhipicephalus microplus (assembly GCF_013339725.1). Taxonomy (NCBI): domain Eukaryota; kingdom Metazoa; phylum Arthropoda; class Arachnida; order Ixodida; family Ixodidae; genus Rhipicephalus; species Rhipicephalus microplus. The sequence goes on from NC_051167.1 coordinate 172,423,008, forward strand.
TACAGACTTTTGATGAGGTGCTAATCTTGCAGATATGAGATTTCTTTGTAAAGCAACAGTATGGACGCTGATATGGAGCACGAAGGGCCCAGCGTCACAATGGTGAATGTCTCAGCAATATTACGTGTACTCTGGTCCACATGCTTTCTGATGACACTGACTCGATAGAAGTTCGGTACGCAAAGTAGAAGATAACTCCAAAATTACTGCTGTCCTTTTGCTTAGGTTGCTAGCGTGCTCCCTGGTGTGATCATTGAGGCAGCGTCCGGTTTGCCCTACGTAGAAGCGGCCGCAGCTCACAGGGATGTCATATGGGATCAAACGTCTGTGTAACTCACTGTCAATCTTTATATCATGTTTGTGATGGTCCCCAATCGCCTTTTTTGGACTATATTCTTCGAGTTCGTGCAATGGCGCCCCATGTAGGCAGTCAGCGCCTGCGTTTGGTGGCGTCCCGTTTCTGTCTCTTTGAATAAATACGTAAGCAATCTTATTATTGGGGTTAATTTTATAACCGTGCCCCGCAGCGGTGGTCTAGTGGCTAAGGTACTCGGCTGCTCACCCGCAGGCCGCGGGATTGAATCCCGGCTGCAGCGGCTGCATTTCCGATGGAGACGGAAATGTTGTAGGCCCGTGTGCTCAGATTTGTGTACTCGTTAAAGAACTCCAGGTGGTCGGAATTTCCGGAGCCCTCCACTACGGCGTCTCTCATAATCATATGATGGTTTTAGGACGTTAAACCCCACATATCATCAATCAATTTTATAACCTTTTGGTATGATTTCACGGTAATCTGTTTCTTTATGGACTCGTGTGCAATCGGAGTATTATCTAATGTAGTTCTGTTCGCAAACTTCTGTTGTACATCATCTCTGTTTCACTTTGCATTATCTTTACCTATTGTGTGGAATTAGTTACCAATGATGATGCGTCCTTTCACTCATGTACCTCGTAATGAGGGCTTATGGGGTACTTGTACACTAATCATGAAAGTTTATTAATCAGTTTTCTTTATACCACATGACTATTTTTCCATCTAGCCAAACATTCCAAGTGCCTGACGATGAAGGGCTCTCCGATTAACGGTGCTACGGCAAAAGAGCCAGCGACGAATGACTCGACTGTAGACATGTCCACCACCTGCGGCGACGCTCCGGACGGCGTGAAAGAACACAAGCACAAGCCCAGTCGACACAGCAACATGCTCCGCAGCTTTTCCCTTCAAGCCCGCATCTGCCGCCTCTGCGGCTGCCTCTTCGTCAAGGACATGTTCGCCAAGCCTCCCAGGTAAGAACGTTCCTCGCACTCTCAGACACTCGTAAAGGTGAAAGCCTCAGATACTTCATGATATCTCGTGATACGTCAGATACCTCGCGAACCGGGAAAAGCGACCACCAGCAGTGAAGGCGTCAGCAAGGGTGATGCAAGAATCATCGCCGTTTGCTAACGTCACCATTACACGTCGTATGACATCACAGGTTACCCAAAATTGTGACGTCATTGTGATTGTGTGGTGAAATGACTATGACGTCACATTATGACGTCTTCACGTGACATTACTACTTGGTCAAGGGTGAGCCGGCCCCGGAGGTCGGCACACATAAAAAAACTACGTGAGGCAGTAGTCTTCTAGGGCCCATGATCACGGAGACATTGTAGAACCGTGTTAGGGGCAGTACGGGGGAGGGGGAGGGTGTCGATACTACATCGACTGAGCAGATGAAGAAAAAAGATGTCTTTCGCCTTCGATTCGTCTCATACGAATGAGTGAGCTTTTTTTTTTTTTTTTTAACAGCGATGCTTTTTACGAGAGCCGTAAGTTGTGTATGCGGCCTGTTAGAACACTATCATCATCAAAAGTGGGTATGCCCTAGAAAACTTTGGTGACTTCCACTATTCAGCACTGATCAACTAAAAATGAAGGCCACAGGTAGGCCTACCAATTGCTATGAAGCAACGGTGGCAACAGGAGGCCAAGAGTATACGTACGATGACAGAATACTATGGAACAGGGAAGACCACGGTGGGTGCGAGAAGATCCCGAAGCTATGGAAGGCATACACCCACGACTACGACGTTCCCGTAGATCTGTGAGAGGTCTGAACGCTTGGTTTCAGCGCAATTTTCCGTCTGTGGCATTTGGACATCCGTGTCGTGTCTGTGACAGTCGGTGGTTCTACTCGCACCTGTCTGCGCTGAGAATCAACGTAGAGGCAAGCTAACACCACCAAATTTAAGCCTAGCACTGACCTAGAGGCAGTATATATAAACATCCTAGAAGCAACCAGATTAATCTTAAGAGTAGTCTAGCTTCACTTTTTAAAACCTTGTGCGGCTTAGTGAAAGCTTACCTTTCTTAATTCATTTGTGGTGGAAGCAAGATGGAGGCCCTACTGTGCATATTGGACTCGATGTAAACCGAGGTTTTTCATCGTACAATGAAACGAACGTTTCTTAAAAGCTGTTTGACAGAACTTCCCCCGATTCCGTATCCCTGCCCCCGACAAACCAGCAAGGCACAGAAAGGAACTTACGTAGCAGCCGATTACACAATCATCACAGTCTGTAATTTAGATAATTTGTTAATACACATTTGTTTGTCTTGTTTCAATCTTACAATTCGGCTACGGAAAAGGTGCTGACAGGGGGTGTAACGAACGTTGATTGCATATCGTGCCAAGTCAATGCCAGGCAAGCTGCCTTATCTTACCACTGAAATTGCCAAAACCACGCCAATGATATCTTTCCATAAAAACAGGCTTAATTCCCAGCTGGCATATACCCCGTCACTCTGTCTCTAAATGTGGTCTGGCGTCACTGGTACATCCGGTAGCAGTGAAAAAGTCATCTTTGATACATCTGTAATCTTTTCTTGGTCTGCTATATCACCCCGGTCTCCAAGATTGGTCTGCCACCACTAGCACATCCTCTAGACGTGCAAAAGACAGGTTACTTTTCTTTTTGTTCATTGATAGGTCTCCTATTTAATCCTGGCCTACTAAATCACTCTCGACACCAGAAGTGATCTTGATTCACTGCTATACCCTCATCGTTGATGCGCCAGTAAAGTTCTCCTGGTCTACAGTGTCCCCGGGGCTCCTAGAGTAATCTGGCTTTGCTGGTACACCTTTCAACCGTGTTAAATACACCCCATCATTGTTGTATACGCCAAGGGAGAAACGAGAAAAAAAGGAAGGCAGGGAGGTTAACCAGATGCTAGTATCCGGTATGCCACCCTGCACGGGGGTTGGGAATAGGGGGTTGAAAGAGAGAGAAAGAGAGTTAAAAAATAAATAAGAGAAAAACACGGAAACACGCACACACAAAATCAGTCCACTCAGAGGCATTCCGACGGGCCAGTAATTCACAAGAAGCCAAGTAGCGCTTGCACAACCTTCTTCTGTGATGATGAGTCATGGCGATTGCGCAGTTTACCTTCTTCTGACAGCTGCTGGTCATCTAACCTGTTTAGTTTCTTCCTGGCCTACGACGTGCGCATTTGCCTAGCTCTCGAAAAGTGATCTGGCTTCACTGCTAAAAGCTTGTCCGTGCGAAATACACTTGAGCGATGTTGTACGACCAATTTCCCTCCTAGCCTACAATGTCTCCTGTCGCCCAGGTCCCCGAAAGTGGTCTGGCTACACTGGTACACCCTGTACGCGGCGGCATGTCTCGCCTTCTTTCTGTGGTTCGAGACAGACGTGGTCACACGCCACGCCATCGAGCTCAGCGACATCCATCGCTTCTTCACCAAGTCACTCCTTGTCCTGTTGCACGTGGTCGTCATAATCAAGGCCTGCTGCAACTTCTTCACCATGGCGATCGGCGCCAGGAAAATGGTCGAGTTCCTGCAGAAGGCCGATGCCTTTGAAAAAGAGGTGAGCCTCCAAGTGCCTTTCATCACTTTCGTCATCAGCATTGGCTACTGCCACCATGGGGCAAAGGCCTGTCACACTTGCTTCGACAATTAACCCGGTCCTGTGCTTGCAGCATACGTTTTCTCCGAAAACTTCATAATACCGTCTGCCTACGATCCAACTTTCTACCACCTCCCCCCCCCCCCCTCGCGCACTTGTCTTCTCTCGGAATTTAATCTGCTACGCTTAATGACCAGCGGTTGCCCTGCCTACCACGCTCTGCTCATTTCTTCTTCTTTATTTGGTATAAGATGTGCGTAACACCCATTTGTTGCCTAACTCCCTCTGCTTTCCACGTGCCTTTAATAAGGTTACACCTATCGTTCATTGATATACTAGGTGGTATAAGAGTTTACATAATTGTTCAAAATCTTGATTGATATGTGGGGTTTAACGTCCCGAAACCACCATATGATTATGAGAGACGCCGTAGTGAAGGGCTCCGGAAATTTCGACCACCTGGGGTTCTTTAACGTGCACCGAAATCTGAGCACACGGGCCTACAACATTTCCGCCTCCATCGGAAATGCAGCCGCCGCAGCCGGGATTCGAATTGTTCAAAATCTTGCGTAGCAGTCAGTGTAAGCCTGGAGGCACAGACTTCCTTGCATAATAATGCGACTTGTATAATGAACATATTAGCAAATATTTCTTAAAAACTGGTCACCTAGTCACTTACTGTCCCATACCACAGTTCAGCAATTGCGGCCAGTGTTCGAAGGGTGAACTTTGAACGAAATCTCACGATGACCACAGTTTTGCTTGACTGCGAGAGGTGGTGAACTAGTGCCATGCACAGCGTTCGTTAAATGTAATTATGTTCCGCGATTTCCCCGGTTAAAATCTGTACATGGTGGTCAGAGCCATTTTAATGGACACCGTCCCCGCAACAGCATAAATAAAGTAAGGCTGTTATTCAAGTAATTATCAGTGTAGGCTGTAACGCGTTATTTTTTTTCGATAACTTAGTAACGTGTTCGTTACAATTTCATAACTGTAACAGGAAACGTACTTACGTTACAATTTTTCGGTAACGTCTTATCCTCTGCGTGTAGCTCAAGGACAACCTCAGTGTCTGTTTACGCATGCTTGTCTTTATCTACGTAACTGATAATCATACCACTGTGGCTTCCTCTCAGAACAGAAATCGCTATATGATTAACCTAACAGATTGTTCTAATTTATATGCATGTCACTATTGATACATTCCTGTTCATATATATGCCTATATGCCTGTCAGCCAAACATCCGCCTTTCTTTCGATACCGTACAATCTAACAAGGGAGGCTTCATGTTCGAACAGCATCGGGCTACTCGGATTACTGGTGCTTTACATAAAGGTAAACCTTGGAGCCGTAATGACGTGCTTCTGGCGGCGCGCAGTGCATTAGAAAAGTGTTGTTGCGCTTCTTGACGTGGAAGTGGCCTTTATGAGCACCTGTATCTCTGTGTGACAAGTGCGCTTGTGTCTGTGTGTGTGTTCCTGTAAAGTGCTGACTCCTCTTCATTCTCATCAACTGTCACTTTTTTCTTTTCCTCGGCGAAGGGTTGTCAGCCAGGCCAAGTCTGCTAAACCCTCTCACCCTTATCTCTGTTTCTCTATCTTCCTTATAAGGAGACAGCTTTAAAAAGTAATTCGCCCAGAGTGTTTCGTGCCGGCGTCGGTGTCTGCATTGTTTTCAGCGCCGTTGTGCGAGTGCCCTTGCAGTGGGCATTCTAGTTTAAAACTGCCAATGCTAGCGCACAGACGTTACTCTCCTCGTGGTGACTTACCGCCGACAGGCAAAGCAAGTGGCTGAGAATGTAATGTGGACGGGGTTCAAGTTTAAGTCTGAAGTTTATTTAGAGTTGAAGGTACAGTAAAACAAACATCTTACGAAGTAAATACACAGTAGGACATCCAAAAAAGAGAAGACGGCATTGGGACATGCTTTTTTTTAATTGTACAACGATTACTTAATTGGCAGCAACAGCAACAGTTTGATCGCGCTGCGCTCATGAAGGCGATGCTTCAGCATCCTCCAAGTTGTTTTATTTTTTTTTCTATTCACTCGTTTTTCGGTCTCCATTGTCTCCTTTCGAAAATGAAATAGGTGGGCATCCCCTCATGCCTGTGCTGCGGTCAGAGAGCCTTCTTCTGGACCGATATCGGCGGCATCGTTACCTTCACCGCGTACTTCGTCAGCTACACCGCCGCCTTGATCCACCAGGAACAGAAGGTCGACCAGGACGGCCATTTGAGTACGCGAGAGACTGTGGACCGGGTGTTGGGATTCTTCGCGGCCTTCCTCTTCTTTACCTACGACAGCGTCAACTTCGTCGCGCTGAGACACTCGGCGGAGGTGAGTCAATTGCTCATTCGCTCACTCACTGTCTCACCCAAGCGCTCGTCCAGCAATCCAGTCAATCAGTTGCTATCTCGCACCATTGTTCTGAATCTTTCATTCATTCTTTCAATGGGTATCCGATTCACTTAATCAGTTACCAACTAAGTCACTATATTACGCAATCTTCTGTTCAGCTGGCCAATCAGTCAAACCAAGCCATTCAGTCGGCAATACACTCACTCAGTAAAGCACGACTAGTATCAGTGAGCCAGTGAAGTCAAGTGATCTATTCGTTAGTCGGTCGACTATAGTGTATAATGCAAGCGGGTTGGCGGGCGGCCGCTGAAGTCAGACATTCACTCGCTCCACTCACTTGTAAGTCAGCCAGCCAAGTCAAGTGAGGCAGTCTGTCCCCACTCTACCATACAGCCCCAATTAGTCAGGTCAGCCGATGAATCAGTCAGTCAGTCATTCCGTAGCTCAAAGACAAACTTTCACTTGTATTGCCTTTTCTAATCATTATACTATAGGAAAAACCATGCAGCTAAAGTGCATGAACAGTTAATCAATGAAATTTTATTAAAATTTTACTTCATGGTGTCATTATACAACTGCCTTCTGTCGTCAGGTCCTCAAACACTACGTGCTGTACCTCAAGCACTGCATCGACGGCTTCGTCGGCTGCAAGGTGGTCGGCTGCGAGAAAGAGGCGGCGCAGAAGATTCAGGCTGTACGGCTGCACCTGTGCACCGTGGTAGAGCTGAAGAGCGCCATCAACTCCATCTGGCACAGGTCGATCGTGGTGTCCTGCGTGGGGCTACTCCTGGTCACGTGCATCTCCCTCTACACCATAATCACCGAGGGCCTGAGGAAGACCGAGCTGTGGATAGCCATCGGCTACTCGGCCTTCACGTCGTACGAGTTTCTAGAGCTGGCAAGAGTGAGCCAGGCACTGTCAAATGCAGTGAGTATATACAAGAGTCATAGTTCGTCAACCTCATGGCTTCATACGCCAGGAGCGAAGCTCTTGCTGGTTATAGTCCATGCGTTAAATTCGAAGCACTTATCTGGCTTAAACCTCAAGTTCTTTTCTTCTGAACGTCTTTATAGACGCCATTCAAAATGATTTTTTAACTACCACGAGCTATATACGAGCCAAGTGCAAATCAAACAAGCGCTAGTCGACAAGCGTTTCTTGTTAATAATAATAAAGGTCATTCAATAATGCCTAAATGACCACTATATACTACGAGTTTCAAGTTTGTGCGTGAAATAGGATCTACTTGGACTACTTCTTTCTTAATCATATAGTGGTTTTGGGACGTTAAACCACACATATCAATCAACTACTTCTTTCTTGCTTTATCTCATGTTCTTCTGTTTGAAATCGCAGATTAGCGAACTTTGCCGCCTTGATCATTCCATCTATCTATATCATTTATCAACCCCTGTTGATGCACCTGTCGTCATTGTGCACACTGTTCCGGCTTGGATTCTTCAAGTTCTAGGGATGCTGCACATAACACATGTGTATTATATGGCTCCTTCAACTTTCGGCGCACTCTGTTCAGTACATTGCCGCATTCATAATGTCAAACTGACTCGCCCAATCGCAGGATCACAGTTCATATCTAAGCCTCCACCTTGTCACCTGTCTAAGTCATTATACACCGCATTTTTCACATTCCAATTCTTTCACAGTTCCAGGCAATCAAAGATTCCTGTCGCAAGACGCCCACCATGGACAGCACAACGGCTTACAGCCACCAGGTACACAATCCACAATCCCGTTTCGAAGAGGTCCCTACCATATTGGTAGTGATCGCATTAACAGAGGTTGCGAAATCATGGTTTTAGGTGCGGCGTCCGTTTATATTAGTATTAGAGAAAACCAATATTCAAAACGCTTCGAAGGAAGAGCTATGATTCTCCCACCTGACCCAACCGCTTGTTTTCATTAATATACGTAATGTTAATCAATTTTTAAATGTGGCTACAACTGGTGCTGTCAGCATTCTCGAAATATCTGCCACAACCGAAATTACAAAGGCAACAAGCGAATACTTCATTTCTCTCATTTCTTTGAGAACACAATTTTTAAGACACCTCTGGGAGTCGGCCTCCAAATTCAAGATGGGAGCCGACCAATGGAAACACCTAGTGCGAATGGGTTTAATTAGTCCGAGAAAGTGCCTCAAGAATGCTGGCCAACGCTTCGATAGAAAGACCAATATTTGACACAGGCACCTTGTCACCTTTGGCGTGTTAATGAGGTTAGTGTTGACATGATGTCCAGTGGTGTCGCGTTTCGCTGTTAGTAATCGCAGTCAGAAGAACCCCTAAAGCAGATGAGTATGACCCTCATCTCTTGTGACATTTATGTGACAAGGCAATCGATGAGCTTGCATACACTTCATATAGATTAACCCATTTGACCGCCTACCTCTAATCCTAAACACGCGTCATTGCTTTTTTTTTATTTTCCGACAACAAATTTCCAGTTAGTCTGCGCATGTCTCCTGGCTTCTTTCTTTCGTGTCTCCGGCTTCTTGCTTTTTTTTTTTTTTGCTCGAATATCATTCACCAGGGTACGACGGCCCTTTCCCCTTTTGAAGTTTCAAGGTGGCTTGTAACGGGGCTCAAGAATCCCATAGCGGATATAAAAGAATCCGAATAAAAGCAGCAGAAAAAAAGAAAAAAAGAAGAGGGACAGCAAAGCGAGAGCCGTCAAAAACATGATCAATGAAAGAGTGGAGGGCGAAAGAAACTTGTACAAGCGTCAGAGGGGTGTTAAATTCGGCGCCATAGACATTGTAGCCAACAAGAATAGTCGGGGTTTCTGTTGTTTCGTTCTTTATTGCAAGCCCATCCTTTTCAATGAACCGTATTCACTCGATTGTAACGTGACCACAATTGTAACGTCAGTGGCCTCTTTTCATTGAGTCCAGGAAAAAACCGTAAAACTAGCAGTATTTTATTGTTCAATTGCAACGCGACAGTCGCCTTAAAATAACGAAAGTTTAAAAAAATATAGCGTTACATTGGAGTAAACATGGTATAACAATTACTAACTAGGTCATCTTTATGACGTTTTTGCAGTCGTGTGAACTGGGCCTAATCGTTAACTGTAAATGTGCGCTGCTTCATCTTGGCAGGTCCAGTACTTGCACAGCACGATCAATCCCGACGACGTGAGCCTCAATGGAAGTGACTTCTTCAAAATTAACCTGGCCCTGCTTGTTTCGGTAAGTATATACACAGCAGAGACGTCCGAAAAAATGGCTGTGGCTTAACTCAGTTTTACGTGATTAGCGAGAGGTACGGTTAATATGATTGCTTAGTTTCGTTCTCTTTACGCTTCTCGAGCCGTGCAGCTCGTTTTTCCTTCATCTCCTCCGCTCGCTGCCACCTCTTCTTATCGTTCCAGCAACGGAGCCTGGCTTTTTTCAGTCTCTGTGACTCTGTTTGCCTAAATGTGCTGACGAATTCAACCGAGCTTAATATACGAAGCAACACCGGCTCCTTCTCTGGAGCTCAAAAGTGGCTTCATCAGCTCCTCCTCTGATGTCATCATGCCAGATGGCGCGGCACCACCAGCTGCGGCGGTTGCTAGGCAACAGCTCAGCTCGTGGTGCAGCCACAAGCCGCACCGAAACGGCGAGAATATGGCGAATGTACCAACTTTCACCGACATACATTAACCACCAGAATAAGGTGAACTGCAGAACAGAAGGGGTTGGAACAGGCTGAATAGGAACAAGGGGAAAACCAGCCGATTGACAACAGGACTCGGCTGCGCCGTGACTGCTTTCTAACGAACACATTTACACTTACCAAAACGCTGACTCCAGGGCAGTTTTTCATTCGTCTTTCCCGGTATGCTGAGGAAGCATCGCAGTGGTGCCATTCTGAAAAGAGAATTCCGCAGTGAATTTTATCTTTAAGAACTTCGCCCTCCACCGATCCCTGAAAATATCTAACAAAGTATTCGCAACCTAACCACTACACATCACATCAATTCATGAATGACAAATTCTTCCTTACCAAAAGAGGGTCCTTGTCACATCTTCTTCCCAACATGCAAAGTCCCAACAGAAGAACACTGGGAAGCTATTCTTGCGGTGTCCGATTCATGGACGTGTCTCATTCACAAGATCGCGCGAAGTTACGCAAAAAAAAAACGATGATCATGACGTCATGGCGCACTTGGCAATGTCGGCGCACCGAACCCGCCAGCACATTGCTAGCGTAACAAGAAGCTAAGACGACGAAATGTAGAGTAACCAGACTATTAAACACACTCGACATGTCTGCACGTATGTATGAACGTGCTGAGATATTTGATGAGCGATTCAGGGAATGAGTACAGACCTTTCAGGGGCGTCGGGCAGGCGGTCGCATTAAACCTAATTCAAGGGCTAACCGAGATACCAGTTTTCTGGCAAGAGTGGTGCAATATTATAATACCGTAATAAAAGCATTGAAACACCGGCAAGAAAATACGATGCACAAAACCAATGCACTAAGCAATGCAACAGCATTCCTTCCATTTTTCTCAACCAAGTAAGCAGAGGTAACATAAGAAGACCATTGCGCTAATCGCCAATAGCAAAATATTTACGAACCCTGAAGAAAAAACGCCTGTTCTGAAAATGTACCGCCACGCGCGTTTATTATTTTAATGCCAGGGCTTACGCTGACAAGTCAGAAGCACACATGACACCTTCATTTAGAAAAGAAATATGTAGTATGGACACACGTACCTTCGGGTCACGAAAAAAAAAAAACAGATGTCGACGTCAGCTTGACGAACGACACACTCCCAATTTGTTCGTCGGTTGTCCTTAGAAAACGAAAACACTCGCAACTTGGGTCCCTTTTCCGGGACAATTCGTCCCGCAGCATCGCGCAACCGTTCGGATTTGCAGCCGTACAGATTGCCCATATCCAGTGCACAAAGCGCGTCACATATTCACGCTGTAGTTATTCAAGGACACAGAAAAACACTCACGAGTCACCAACAAGCACACCAGCATGCCATGAAAACGTTCATCAGGCTTGGCAATGCATCTCTCTCGAGTGACCTGAGCAAGCGTAGGCACACGTTTGTGCAGCAGAACACACCGGTCAAACGAAATGACGTGAGAGGCCGCCGCAGAAACAGTGAGCAGGCCTGAAACTGCCTCGGTGGCATTGAGTTGCCGCATCTGGCGATAAGCAAGAGCGAACTTTTTTTTAAGATATGGGCTTTGGGTAAGCCATTCACAATAAAGGCTGCAGTGAATGCGCCGATCCCGCGACCACCTTCTTTGGAAAATGGGATGTGCTTTGCAATTTCGCTATCGGTGTTATCGTGAGCAACAGTGCCACCGGTCGCAATTTTGCGCTTCCGGTCACCGTTCATCTGTGCTAATCTTTTTTTTTTCGCCGAGACTGTACTTTTGGACACTTTTCAAGCGTGGCCAACATGAAGCATCTCATTCTACACTGCCCTGCTCTACATTAACATCGAAAGAACAGCACCACTGTTCTCATGCTGGCTTAGCATGACCTCCGCCAAACTGCCACTCCCCTCCCCCTCTCTTGCCTTGCAAGGCCGACGCAGGCAGCGTTTGCTAGAAAAAAAAAAACAACTACTCACACTGCACAACCGTTCACTAGCCACCCCACCCCGTATATGTGGGCACTGGATAGCACGTTCGGAATTCAGTCAAGGGTGTCTTGGCTTTCGCTTGGCGTTGAAGGCAGCGTTTCTCCTTTATTCAATAAATACGAATAATAAAGACAAAATAACTATTAAGCATTCTCAAACCACGCAACAATCACGCAATACACCCCCCCCCCCCCCACTCCGCGACGCATTTACTCGGGTTTCTCCCGTGGGAAGACGCGGGCGGCAATTTCAAATGCGAATGCATTTCTCACTCGGGCTATGTCAGGCGTCCGGTGGCGTTCACGCGCCGGCACGTGTTCTCACTCCCTCTCCCATAACAACAGCTGCGGGCGCTCAGGCTTTTTCTCTCCCCTAGCAACCGGAGCAGGAGGTGTGGGCAGAGTAGCGGAGAGTGAGTAGAGGGGAGAAGCGCGCTCTGGCATGTGAGGGCACTCGCATCGCGTGTGGAGGCAGTGTAGGAGAGGGTAGGTACAATGCGTCGACGCTTCTTCTCTCGCCGTTCGCCCTCTCTCCTCCCTGCGCTCCAGTCTCCCGTCCGCTCGCTCGTACGTTTATATTGATGGAGTGACGCGCGCTCCTCACTCTCGACCATTCACAGGCTGATAAATGTGTAAATGAATGGTTACGGTACAAATCCTTGGCTCATGATTCATTTACGCCACTAAAATTACTACGCCGTGTACCCTGGGCACAAAGAAAATGCGTTAGCATTTTCTTACGAATCGCTTCGAGGAGGGGGGGGGGGGGGTAATTTGTTTTAGTCAAGTGATGCTTGAAGTGTCATATTTCTGCATGTCGAAGCCTGTTGTTTCCGAACCACCAACGATATATCAAGCCGTGATAAAAGGCTACATATTTAGGAGGTGGCACTGGTCGTTTCGGTGAACCGACTCACTACGTTCGCAATTTAACTCTTCACATTGAGGCTGCCGAGAAAACAAATTGCATGTGTGAACACGCCATACAAGTTTGTTAGTCTTTAACATGTCGGTAAAATAAGCGTCTGACAATAATCTCGCGGTGGGTCGCAAGTAGCGCTCCTTCCAGTGTCAGCCTAGCCAAACCTACATGCTTGGAGTAATCAGTGGATTTGTGGGCTGTTGCGGTGTCTGTCACTCACGAAGGCGTAGCTTTGTTAGAGAACGGAGCAAGACTACGTGAGTTTGTTTGTTTTGCACTTAATGAAGCTGATACGATGCTTTCCAAGCGAGCAAGCTGACGTTCCGTATGGGGGTGATGCTTCCGCGCTGATGTCTCGTTCGCCCCATGTGTCGTGGATCGTAATTTGCCACGTGTGGCTTGTCACGTCGTAACGGATACCCAATGTCACCTCCGTGGTCTTCGAATCGCCTGCTTTTCTTTTTTTTTTACCTTTGCAGGGCGGGCTATTTCGCTGCTCACCTGAGAAGTACCTTTCCTTTTTTTTCTTTTCATCACATTGACAATCCACGCAGATGGCTGGTTCCATCATCACGTACACGGTCATACTGGTCCAGACAAGCCCGGAGTACGAGACGCCGCCACCATGCCAGCCGGTCACCATGGTTACGACCACGCCCACTGTTACGTAGCACAGCGACTAATAAAAACTTAAGAAAAAGAAAGCGTCTCCAGCCTTTCTGCTTTTGCTGACCACAAAGTTTACAAATACAGTATTCGTTCGAACCCATCTATATATCTATATATCCACTATCTGTCTATCTATTTCTAAATTACATGCAAAGCATTTCATGGTCGAGTTCGGTTCGGTGTGCCTGCGCAGGGATCACCCTTTCTGCGCATGCGTGCCTCCTCCCCCTCTCTCATCTCTGATACGCTCCTCCCTCTCTCAACCTCGCAACGCCGACGCAGGCAGCATCTGTTCACCTCTAGGCAACCCATCCCGCGATGTTTACATCCCGATTGCTCGTGCGCGTCCTCTCCCCCTCTCTCAGCGCGCAACGCCGACGCAGGCAGCGTATTTCTAGCGAGTTTTTCGATTGATGAAAAAACCGACTGGTCGCTCTGTGCAACCGTTCACTGGCAAACCCCGTATATATTACGCACTGGATCTCAACCTCCTACGTAGAGCCGGTGGGAGATTTCTCCTGTGCGTTGTTGAAGATTAAAAAATTAATAGCGTGCGCGCTAACAAACAGCGGACTGCGGGTCTCTGAGTCCAATCGGCATCTTCTGTCTTTCATTGCCCATTAGCAGCGATTGGCATGTTCCACTAAGAAGTAGCGGTACATCACTGCGTGAGTAGAGTCTTACTAGTGCGGTAAAGACTCTTCACCACAAAAACCCTTACCTTCTGTCCCTCCTGTTATAATTGCGCGCAATGACATCCCTGTGAGCGACTGCTGTAGATTCCTAGGCGTTGAACTCGACAGTAACTTGAAATATCACCGACATGTTCCATATATTAGGAAAAAAATGATGTATGGCGTTCGACTACTGATTAAATCTAGTCTTTATTTCAATCCATCAATACTTATGTCACTGTATTTTTCTTTTGTTCATTCGCACATTCCTTACTGTATTACTTCATGGGGTAACACATACACCACTCATCTTATTTCATTTCAGACAATTCAAAACCAAGCGATAAGAATTCTCACGTCAAGCCCATATCTCTCTAACGCTAAGTCACTACTTCACGAAAACAATATATTAACTGTATCTGAGCTAGTTAAATATAACCTTGGGATTTACATGTATAGAACTATAAATAACCAACTTCCACACTTTACTATCATTCTCTCAAATAACAATGTCACAAGGTTTGCCCTTAAGAATAACTTTCTACTGCCAAAAGTTCGCACCAATTATGGCCAACAAACCATTCATTTTTCCGGAATTTCTTTTTGGAACAGTTTACCTTCCGACATTAAAGTATGCCGTTCCCTGAAGGTAATTAAATCGAAGTTAAAAAATCATATCATGTCAACTAACTAGCCTGTTTTGCTGTTTCTTAATTGATTCCTGTTCATTGTGAGTTGCGTTCTGTAATCACTTGTCGTTGAAATTAGCGCGTTATTCTTGCTTTTAAATTGTTTCTGTGAGATTACAAGGGTATATTCTTACTTTATTTGTTTCAATTGCATTTTACTGTAGCTCTGTCTCCCTGCTATGTACATCACAATCATTCTCAATTCTACATTGTACAAGAGGTCCCCTTGCAGTCTCTGACTATGGGACCTCTTTCTGTATATCATGCACATGTATTCTCCTTCATTTAGCAGAATAAAACCTTCTGTTCTGTTCTGCTGATGAATCTAAGTTTGAGCGACACTTCAGAGCAGCATATGTTTTTTTTTTGTAATTTCGAGTGAGTTCCGCCTTTTATTGCCAACCTACGCTCACAAATCAAGATCATTCAAGCTCGTAGAGCACGTATTAACACCCACGCAGCTACATAGCACAAAACAGCTAAGCCAGAAATCAAGAACAAGTCATCCTTCAATGTACAAGGTTCATTTATCATGTTGGGAGATTCATGAAGAACTACAACATTATGTTTTTTTATGTGCGATGCTTCGATTACTTCCTGACTTGTCTAGAGAGTATGCTTCGAAATTGTGCCTGTTAGATTGTTCTGGGGCACACAGCCGAACTTTCCACAATGCGTCTTCTTCACTGTTCTAAAATCATGCATCCATAACAGCTCGCCGAACTTTCAGTTCTGCATAACGAAGATGAGAAGTTTATTCCCGTCCCTCCGTCTCTCCCTTCCACAGATTTTCAACTTTGCATGTGTATATATATACAAGGGGGTTCAAAAGTTCCCAGACCACGCTTTTGAAGGATTACATGGGGTAATGGCCTGGGAACGTTTCACCCACCTGTGTATGTACAAGTACACAAACAGAGAAAGCGTAGCAAGGACTGCCCCCCCCCCCCCCCATTACCCTTCCTAACAAAGAAAAAAGAACTTGATTCAGGAAGTTTTAGGACAAGTGGTGATGAGCTCGATGGGTGGTGCCAGGGCTCCGCTGGGTGGGTCCAGGGCTCCACTGGCTACTATCAGCTGCCTGACGTGACCCAGAAGCACAAGCTTTAGTTCTGACTCAGAGATGGTGAGCTATACCTTCCATTCCTCGAATGATTTAGACATCCTGTATTGGACCTGAAAAAATATCTAAATTTGGTAGTCGAGTTTGGTAACCCCCGAAAATGTGGTAGAGTGATGGCGAGCCACCACACTATGAACAGGCTGGCCCACACAGCTTTGGAAAAATTTTGTTTAACCTTCGCATGTTGGAAAAGACCCTCGTTCGAATCCTACGAAAGTCAATCGCGTCCTCTCCTTCTAAGGATTTGCGGGGGGTGCTGTACTTTGGTCGAGTGCATCGCTGGTTAGCGACAACTTCACAAGAGGTCATTCTGGATTGGTCGTTGTCCTCCTCGTTAGTTTCCTTCCGGAGTGTTGCCAAAGGTTAAAAGTGCGGTAAAGGCTCTGTTGGGTTCGTGAGTGAGTCAGTGAAACAACTTTATTATTGATCCAGCATAAAGGGGAAAGAGGTTGAGGAATTAAAGCAAGACTCTAGCGTGCTCGGACGTCCTGGAGCAGCAACCTATTCGTGTCCAACCCGTGGGGGCACCGCTTTCGGCCACTGGCGTTCCAGGATGCCAAGCCCTTGCTGGACCACGTCTCTTTGATTACCTGGCTTTTGGCTCATGATTTTGCTGCTTATGACAGTTGGCATTGCTTCTTGGTTACCCGGTGGTGGCGCACAGTCCCAGAGAAGGTGTCGCTGTGTAGCTCGCGCCTTCTCGCAGTGTTGGCATATATCTGTGGAATATACCTACGGGTGTGAGGAACTTCCGTGAGGTTCGTGAGGAAATTCCGGCTATGGCCTTTTGCAGCCCGACCGTTAAGAAGAATAATCATCTGTTACATGTAAGTTGCACAAGGATGAAAAAGTTTATTGTCCTGCGTTGTATTCGCATACAGGCGCTACGCTGCCAAGAAGAATAAAGAGGGTTGCATCTGCAAAAATTCACAGCTTCGTGGCAAAGGCGAAGCAATGAATCCGATAGCAATAAATTAAAACGTCACGCGAAGAATGACAAGCAGATCGAAACGTGCCCCGCGTTGCTCACGCACAAATGACGCACGAAACATACTCACATGTACAGATGAAAGCGAATAAGTGTCTCCATTGCTAATTCAGTGTGTCTAAAAAGCGCGTCCTTGCCACGCCGCGGTGATCTAGTGGCTAAGATACTCGGCTGCTGACCCGCGGGTCACGGGTTCGAATCCCGGCTGCGGCGGCTGCATTTCCGATGGAGGCGGAAATGTTGTAGGCCCGTGTACTCAGATTTGGGTGCACGCTAAACAACCCCAGGTGGTCTAAATTTCCGGAGCCCTCCCCGACGGCCTCTCTTATAATCATATGGTAGTTTTGGGACGTTAAACCCCACATATCAATCGAAAAGCGCGTCCTTTTCACAAACGGAGACTGTGCAGCGAGTGCAGTAACCTTTGTGTACCCGGTAACTACAACAGAATCATTCCGATGAAAGCCCAAGACGTACGATTCTCCCCACCGCGAGATAACCGTGCACATGCTTGAGCGTCTACCCCTTCCCCCCTCTGCGGGGCAAAGTACACGTGGGAAATCAACACATGAGCACGCGTCGCTGCGTCATGACGATCTGGCGAATCGCGCACATTTCGTCATCGCGCTCGTAATGCTGAAAACACGATAGTTCCCCAGAGATGGGCGTCGCCAGCGGTAAGTGGTAGATATAAATAGCTTGCCATTTCAACGTTGACGGAGATGCTCCTTCGTGGCTCATTGGCTATCGACACGTACTCACATCCAAGAGGTCGGACGTTCGATTACACGTGCTTACTGCACTCTATTTTAGTTTATTTTTTTATTTCTTGCGTTTTTGTTATATAGATGCGAATGCATATACGGTTAATCACGACGATCGCTGACGACAACGGCCAAATCCAGCTGAGAGTGTCATATAATTGCTAGAAGTCATATAATTGCTATCGCAATAAAATAACGAAGACAGGTAGCCTTAACAGTCACGTACGGCATAAAACAAAACGCAGAAGCTGACTTCTTCTTACAAAGACTTACAGTGCGGTGAAGAAAGCTTTAGGGAAGCACTTGCATTTCACGTTAAGGTTGACAAAGGGCCTTTTTACGTTACACGCGCCATGTTTTTTGGGAGGTCACTGGGTGGCGCCGTTTGCAAAGTATCAGGAAAAATGCCTGGCCCCCGAAATTTCCTGCTGACAAGTTCGAAGGCCACTGACTCCCATTTTCGATTTCGGCTATCTTCACAGGAGGAACTTTTCGGATTTGAAAAATGCTCATTGCGAAGGCACATGGACTTCAACAGTGTGGCAGTAAGCACTTGAGAATCTTCAATACCATGAAAACACATAAAATAGTCTGAAAAACATATCAGTAAACCAGCGTACGCCTCAGGAGACATCCGTTGCCAGGCTATTCTTGAGTTTGGTCCACTGTCTGTACAAGAATGACGGAGAAAGTAATTATAGAGCCAGCCATCTGAAAATAAACGGAAAATAAAGAAATTAGGAAACTGCAGTAGTAAAATCGGCATGTCGCTTTCATGTAATGTAGACAGTAAAATCAGCATTATATGAAATTGGTTTCGTATGTTCACTTTTTTTTTGCGAGTGAGATGGCTCTGTTAAAAAGCAAAAAAAAAATGCTTATCTCTTTATGAAACAACGTGTTATTCGAAAACAGAACATATCTGTCCACTATTGGCAACAAGGACCTACTATTCTGCTTTTCGTGTTCAGTTCATGAGCTGTAGTTCGTACCCTGCGTTACTAATAAAAGCAATGTCATCAGTGAATCACGGGTTACTAAGGTACACTCCCTTAACTCTTATCCCATTACTAGCTGTAATATATGTTAACTTCCTTTTGTAAATTCAAGTCTAAGCAGAATACGAGTTACGACCGACACATGTGAGAAATCATTCTTTAGCACATCATAAAATGAGGGCATGAGAACGTTTTCGCTCATTCATTAGCATGTCATTGCAGCGTCGCACGCCGAAGCGTACGGCAATAAGAGTGCGTTTATTTGAGGGATATGAGAGGGATGGAGCTCCCCCCCCCTTAAATTATCGCATTCTTCCTCAAGAATAAGTATAGTCAGAACTTAACGCATATAATCCCAGCCTCCCTGCCCCCCACCCCCCATAAGAAGAATCATGTGCCGTAACTGCATGCCCACCCCCTCTAACCTCCAGTAAAAAGATTGTGGCGCTGCCTCTGTAGTTCATGACCATCAACGAGCTGAGGTGGAGAGAGAATGTGAGTCATTGTACTTTAACATAGCGTGTTAATTCCAGAGCCGGAGTAAAAGTAAATGAAATATCAATATTTCCCCGGTAATATCTGTATACCACTTTAATATTACTTGTGCTCAGCGGTATAAGCTATTACCGTTATGATAACAACGTCAAGGCCATTCACGCTGTTGCCATTGTGGTCTCTATTACCATTTCACAGATCACTCAGAAGCAGCACCGGTAACGCCAACTTACCGTCACGATGAGGGGCGTGTCAAGCTTGAAGAAGTTGCCGCACTGCAGTGCCATCTCAGGTGGTTGAACAGCGTCATAAAGAAATCGCACCTGGAAGGCAAGGCGTTGTGCGCTCTAGATCAAGACTCGTAACACAGTCAAACTTCACTAGAACAAAGTACCGCCTGGACCGTAAATTAGTTCGCTATATCCGATATTCGCTGTACCAGTAGAAACAAGGATAGTGTCTAACAAATTGGCAATCCGGCTCGCGCACGACGCAGGGTACTGGAACGCATGATTCTAGGCAACATATCCGCGGTCAACGAGGTAATCCTTATCTATCTACTTTTGACATTTCAAACCCAACATAGCAGAACAACGAAAGATGCAATCGCAACAGAACAAAGTTCGCATGGCAAGAGAAACTTGCGTTGACATTTATTTGAGCGAGAATGCGCTGGTGGGAAGCTGTGTGAAAAATGTGACTATGAGTTGACTTTTAATGTTTACTTCGCCTTTCACGCTTGAATTCGGAGCCATGCGCGAACCAACTGTTTGTTTCTTTGTCACAGCTGATATCGAGGCGGCTTCATCATTTCCTGATTAGTTTTATAAAGTATGTCACTAAAACGAAGCGTGGCCAGCTAAAGTTCGCGTTTAGTTTGCTATAACCGATAATTAACTATATTAGCGTTCGCTATGATGAAGTTGAATGAGGTCATGACGTGCGGCACCCTTTCGGCATGATCACGATCGCACTGGTGTAACTCTACGTTATGTGTCATTCCAGCATTGAAGAGCGCGGTGCCTGCCCGCGCTAACAATGCAGTTCACGATGCCGAACTCAGCCAACGATCGTAAGCCGAGGTGGCGTCACAAGCCACATTGGGCTTCCGGCATGAGTTTCTCGAGAATAGTAGGCGATTTATACCACACTTTGAAGCTTAATTGTAAATTCCACACCAAGTAAAGTGCTATAATGAATCGTTCGCATGTTCGCAGGAGCTTCGACTACCGATCGGCAGCATTTTCTGACCATGTTCGAAAGGTGTAACAGTCCCCCTTTTATATTTCGTACCTGTTCAATGTAGCACTCTGGCGAGTCCTTTATCGCCATGGTCTTGAGGATCGCTTTCATGCGGCTAGCCTGGTACAAGAGATTCGAAGGAACCGATCAGTGAGAGCTTTTTTTTTTTTTTGAAACACAGACACGCGTCACACTTCGCGTTTGTCATTTTCTTGAGCTATCGCGTAGTTTTCATATGTAAAAGCTACATCCAGTTGAAGCTAAAGTAAATTAAAAGAAAAAAGTTAATCCCGGGTCTTCACACTTTCTCAGCACGTTAAACAATGATTTTGGTTCGGCGAAAACATCATACTAAGGCGTTCTTAAGTTCTACAAACAGCCTGAATGTATTACGGCAGTTTTCCCTATTTTCATCTTCGTTTGGCGAATATATAATCAAACTTCCTCTTTACTTTGTTTTATTCTATAGTTATTACGAAAAAAAATATTGAGGTATGAAGTTTTACAACGTAGCTTAACAAAGTTTTGCAAGGTAGCGTTCAAAGCTCAGGCGCTTCTAGGGCACCAGGTCACGTGATGCGTACTGACAGCTGTCTAAAGCGCCGTCACGTGGCTAGACAATGAGAAGAAGAAGATAAGTTCACTCGACCCCCCTGAACTCAATCTCCTGCACCGCCTTCCTTGCTTACACTACTTTCCGACACGCTGGTACCTCAAGATGGTGGCCACAGTGGCGTCAATTAAACTATCTAGGATGCATCCCGGAACTTATACAGCCGCTGCACGCACGAGTCATATGCTATCCGCAAACAGATCGTTGCCATGTAGCAGTAGATAGCTTTATCATACCCACAGAGAGAGAAAGATAAAAGGGAGACAGGGAGTTTAAAGAGTGAAAGAGCAAAAGAGTTAGTGGCAGTAAAGTGAAAAAAAATGATATTGGGCGTGACCTTCTCAATTAGCTCCGGCAGTGCACCTTCGCGCAGCCGCAACAAATCGTGGAGGCCACGCAGCTTGTTACAGGACGATGGTCGCGACATCTTATGACGCTTCGTCAAACCACAGAAAATTTTGAAACATTTTTGTGTCGCAATCGTGACTGTCTTCTTGACCAATCTAGCTTGTTCACGATCGTGCTTCGGTCGCAAATTTACACAGGCAGCGAACTACGCTCGGTTATTTTATCACTGACTTCGTGTTTCGCTCATTAGGCTCAGCGCCACTAGATGGAGCCGCCGACTCGGCCGCTGACGTTCACGTTTCAGCTCACCGGGCCCAGTCCGCAAAATACAAGTTAGCGGACAAGCCAAAACGTTCTTTTTTATGTCTAAGCAATTAGGGAGCTAGCGTTCAAGAGTTCGCAAGATTTTCGCTGTCCGAACCACATTTATAGTCGGTTACTACCTCAGAACAAATATAAGCTTCGCCCGAAAGACTGCGGAGCACTGATCAATCACCTATTTAAGAAAGTAGTGCAAGCTGTATTCCTTTCGAAGAGTAAGTACTTTTTCTGTGTTACAGTAAGTACCCCGCATACCGAACACTGGCCTGGGTTTCAAGAGAAGGCAAACTTGTTTCTTTATTTTGTCTTTTTTCTTGTGTGTTATATATGTTGTACCCACCCCCTCTGTAATGCCCTACGGGCCCTGAGGGTATTCTAATAAATAAATAAATAAATAAATAAACGCGTGAGGGAGAGACAGAAAATCAGGTGGGCAGATAAGATTAAGAATTTTGCAGGTATAACATGACAGTAGAAAGCACAGAACCGGGTTGATTGGCTAAACGTCGGAGATGAATTTGCCTTAGAATGGGAGTAGTCAGGCTGATGAGAGTGATGACCGAACACAAAAGGTTTGGCGTTCCTAAATCAAGTAGGACATTGACTAAGCAGTGATATCAGAATCTCTGATCGAATTTGCCGGAGCATTCAAGTTTTCGAAAAACGAGCGACGTGAACATTTGTCTGAAACGCCAAGTCAAATATCTGAAACGCGCGAAAATTATTTGACTCCGCGGGAATAGACAAATGTGATTGAACGAAACGTCTGTGCAGGTATTGTAGGTTCTAGTTCACTTGTCTATGATCATTCTATGATGCAAGTTCTTGTGCATTCTAGCACGTTTTTGCTGGGTGGGACCATGATGGCTGCGGTTGGACCTTGCATTTATTCCTAAGTTGTAAACGGCTATGTGTTATACCTCGTTGACCATCGCCTGGCTCAACATGGACAGTTCCACAAAGTCCAGCGCCTGGTAAGTGCTGAAGACGGCCGACAGGAATATCCCTTCCCCCGACATCAACTTGAAGAACGATGCAGCAGCGTCCACAGACATCGACGCCAACACGTTGACGCCTGCCAACAGAAGCGGCCATTTGCAAATGCTCTCCAAGCGTCTCTTCAGGTTTCTGATGGCACAGAAGTTAGACCTGACCTGTTGAAGCTGACTCGCACTCTGCATTCGAAAAGAGGGATCTGGCTTTCCGGCAACGAGTGTCAGTTCTTCGTTCTGCGCTCGAACGTACGCCACCAACACCTCGCAGCAGGGTCGCATTACTATGGAGTAGACAGTGTCGTGCGGAATATAGAGCATAAGGTTTAGGACAGTGACAACCTGTAGTAACGTTCTGGAAGCGAGTGAAGGCGTCTCGTTGTAGTGTCCGGTGAGGTACGCGAAGGTCATGGCCACCGCGACGCAGTAAACGGCTACCATGACCACCCTGAGCACCAAGGATACCTTGGACGTGGCGAAGAAGTCCCTGGACCACCGAAATCTACTGTCCCGTTCGAAGCCCTGCGCGGCTCGGAAGAACTCCAGATATTGGGACGCCTTGGACGCTGAGGTGGCGACGTTCACTGCCACCTTCAGTTGGGTGAATCCGTAGATGAGGATGTAGGATATCTTGGTAGACCTGTGGCTCCCTTGAAACTCGTTGCCGGTTCCCATTAGTATGTAGACAAACTCGCCAGCGAAAAGTGCCAGAACGCAGCCCGAAGCGTACAGCGTGTACCAGCTTTTAAGGGTAACCCTGGCTTTGTCGGGGCCGCGATGCAAGCCCCGAACATGCAAAGTGCCGGTGAAATGGCACAGGAGGCCATACCATTTGAAGTGGCCGGCCATGGAGCAAGTCATTCTGTCAGACCACTCACCACGTGTCACCGCTAGGCCTTGATTACTCAGAAAACGCGTAGAGACACGTCGTTCGCTTTAAGCTTAACCAAGTTGCAAGCGTGCGAACGTCATTCGCTTTAGTCACGTTCTGCCTCAAATTGGGGGTTCGGGAGCAATAGAAGCAAACGTGTTCGTCACAAGTCGAGTAAACAAGTATAAAGGGGGTTACAATTGACATTGGCGTCTTTCAAGAACAAAATTAATGATAATAATGCCACCAGCTTTTGTGGGTCGGGTCAATTTTGTGAAAGTGCACTTTGTGTTGATTGAACTCGCCTCTCCGCTAGCACTGAAATGTTGTTTACATCGATTTTGAGCCAACTCAATGCTCTTATTTGATTACGCGTCAACAATCTCGCGTGTGCAAAGGGCGGACCTCCCCAAGCAGCCATGTTCGCATCAAGGGCAACATCTAACAATAAAAAAGGAAGCTTGCCCTGAAACCACAATTGACCTTCACCAAGTAACTCAGCAGCAAGTAATACAGGCCTTGGCCCATAACCCAGTCTGGATTATGGGCAATAAGATCAATCAGTTCATGAGCTCGAACATCAAATAGTTTGTTCTGAAAGCTGGCAAACGCTTGTAAGAGGCCTAGCGCGTGCAGTCATAATTTTCGCTCTATAAGAGATCATATATCAACCACGGCTTGCATCACTGCAATGGCTACTTCAGTAATTAGTTAAATTATGAAGCTTACATTCGTAGACTGCGAACTAATTGCTCCAGAATAAGTCTAAGATCTCCGAAAGCTTTAGCCATTGTCGTTACGTTCCATATATGTAGGAACATATAAATGACTTTTTCACTAATTGATGTTTGTTAACGTGTGTGCAAAGAAATTAAGGCAGACTAGCGTTCTCGAATTCCTGACTCCATCAAAATGTGGCTGCAGTGACTTGAAAACGAACTCGCGTTCAGCAGCGCGAAGTTGACGGCCACGAGCGGCGATTGCGAGATATCAAGTATAAATTAACCTGCTATCTGCTATAGCCTAATACATACTCACCAGGAACCAGTCGGAAACCAGATGGAACCACTTCCTTCGAGACAGGGACCAGCTGATTCTACTTGGTCTCCTGCTTGTCCCTGTTGGGTATGAAGCGAACTACATAGCGTATACCTCTGTTTCTACTAGATGTCTCACAATCTCCCTGAATGGTCAAGCTTACACAAGTCCCAACCAGATGGTGCCAGTTCTTTACCGATTGCATGTGTTCGATGATTGATGATTGATATGTGGGGTTTAACGTCCCAAAACCACCATATGATTATGAGAGACGTCGTAGTGGAGGGCTCCGGAAATTTCGACCACCTGGGGTTCTTTAACGTGCACCCAAATCTGAGCACACGGGCCTACAACATTTCCGCCTCCATCGGAAATGCAGCCGCCGCAGCCTGGATTCGAACCCGCGACCTGCGGGTCAGCAGCCGAGTACCTTAGCCACTAGACCACCACGGCGGGGCAAATTGCATGTGTTCACCTGCACGTCTATACGTACGTAATCAGATTGAATCTGCAGCGGCTGGCAATCTATTAAGTGGCGTTCACTAGCTCAAAGCTATGTCATCAACCACGCGCGGCAGTAACGAGAAATTGAGTATATAAAAACACCGTAAACTACTTTACACCCACCCGGGATGAGTTCAAAATCAGGCGGAACCAGTTGATTCCAGATCAAACTGGCTTCATCTGGATTCCCACTGATCTGTTTTGAGTATGAAATGGGCTACAGACTAAATAACAGAGTTTCCACTAGATATCTTGCAACCACACCGGACGGTCGCACTAGGACCAGTTGGAATTGGTTGGTCCCAGTTCATTAGTAGCGCCACATGTTCCCCTGCAGGTTACGCATAAGTACAGTGGCCTGACCGAATGCGTTTGTTCCACGAGCGCTTGCGTGATCCAATCAGCTATTCATTATGCATGTTCGTGCATGTTTGTATGTGTCTGTTATATACGCATGCAAAATCAAAAATTTTTGGGGTCATGTGAACAACCCCTCTGCTTGCGACCCACATCAGATATGTCTGTTGCGAACCACATCTCATGATGTTCTGAACATTTACTTCAATATTTCTGACCTGAGGCAGCCAGCTCGAGCTGCGAAAAGCAAAAGGGCTGCCCCTAGCGTCGTCGAAACATTCCTTCCTCCATTTACCGTTATCAAGCGGTGGAAGCGATTGCTTGAGTCCCTCCATCGAACTACAGCGAGTTTACGACGTACTGTGGCGTTTCGCGAGTATTTCTCTACTTAGCATGTGAAGGCAACATGATCACCATTACGCCGCAGCAGTATTTTTATAGTAGGCTTCAGCTTTTGCTATAATTGCTCCGTATTCTCCTCGTTCAACCACTACAACACTAGGTGGCGACACAATCCAGCCACTCACCTTTACGCCCACCACAACCGCTAATGGACAAGCGATGAAAAAGCTTGCGTGCAACCTTTTCGGCCTATGCATGCTTCAACTACGACACATTGTACACACCATTAGTAAACGGTGTAACCTGTCTCGGCAAATGACTTAGATATCTCAACGATAAGTGACTATCGGCATCAACATGGTGCAAAAAATCTAATGACGTCACAGATTGTTTTCGGAAGGGGGAGTTCAGGCAAATCAAAGAGATTTCCTGCGCCTTCCAGATGTCTCAGGCAAGTGCACATTAGATCATGCGACTCTAAATCCTCTCAGACGCCACCTCTGAAGAACTGTCCGTATATGTGTCAAATCAATACGTTACTTCGAGGGACACAGTATACTGTGATATGTCCATTTATGCATGCTATATTAACTAATTCTTGTAAGTAAATACCTGTCCTGAAATCTCAGGTGCTCTATTGGCAATAATAAAATGAAATCTCTGGCTAAAAATTTATTGCGAATTGTTTTTGACTACGTTCACTTCGAGCAAAAATATAAAAATTTCCCCCACCTCACTGAAGGCAATCGTGAGGAAATGCGAATGCATTGCAGAGCGTACATAAATGAGTTTCGCACGTGAGAACCCAGCGCCAGAATATTCTTTTTTTTTCTTACACCGTGCAGCTAATAAAGCCGTTCGTCACACGTGGCATTTTTCTGTCGTGAGAAATGCGAGTGCGTTTCCAGCTCTAGTAGCTAGCGTGCACGGCTAAAAATACTATGAAGTGAACAGAACAAACAGCGTTCTCGGCTCGGTGTTCGCGCTTCCCAGCGGCGTCTCGAGCACATATTTCCGGATGTTCTTGAGAGGCGCCCTGCCAGCGAACGGTCGAGAGTGAGGCGCGAGCGGCCGGGAAAATGAGGCGCAGGGAGGCGAGCGAACGGCGAGAGGAGCGGCGAAACACTGCACCTACCCTCTCTTACACTTTCGCACCACATGCTCCGGTTGCTAGGGGCAAGGATAAGCGCTGGCGGCCTCATCTGCTCGCTGTGGGAGAGGGCGAGCGAAAGCGGCGCCGCGGACAACGCCGGATGCCTGACATAGGCCGACTAAGAAATGCATTCGCATTTTACATTCGGCAGATCCCACGTACCTTGGGAATCGACGTCATATGCGAGGCATGCGGAGGGAAGGCGACCATGTGGCAATTTTTTCCATCGAGCGAACACGTTATGGATGACGCTAAATATGCGTGCAAGTGTTGTACACACAGACATACATTGAACATTCGCGAATGTATATATTGTGACGGCCTTCACGGTCGCACAGAAGAAGTGAGACATCCCTTCCCATCTTGGTGAAACGTTATCGTGTTGCGTGTAAGAAAGTGGTGCGATGGTGCGAGACCGAGCCCTAGAGGCCGCGCAGTCGCTGATATATAGTTGTTTGACCTCCAGGGAAGCACTAGTCGCTTCTCTGTGCAGATTTCAAGCTGCGCTCGCGTCCCACACACTATAAACAGTTGTTTGCACTTGCGCAACGATGCCAGCAGGAACATGCGTATCAGGCAACAGCCAGAAGCGATAAGCTGATATGAAGCTCTGGTGCTAGCGAGGATGGTAGCCCTGGATACTGCTAGAATAATAAACTTGAGCGGATGGCACCCAATACCATTGACGTTAATCCGACGTGACGGCTGTATAGGAGTACATATGCAATGTTTATGAAAGTGCATTGCTGGGGCTCAATTCCTGCTGAGAACCTGACGTTTATTCGATACAGTTGTCGGGTCAACGCTGCTGTCTGCTACCGGCGGCAGCTACCTGTGCGTGTCATTGCCGTTCCTGGATAGAATAAGTGTCAATAACATGCGACACATACCCACCTGCGGGTATGTGCCACTGATTGGCATAGTGTTTCACGACATACGCATTTAGACACTAATCATGTCTTGACCAGCACGTCATGTTCGTCAAGCAATCTTACCTTCCCATACTGATTTGGTCCACGCCATGCTATGGAGTTGATCCCGAGAGCATTCAGACGTAAGCGGAAAGATACGTAGATAGACGCCAGAAGTGCTTGCAGTACGAAAAGTTAAAAGTTATACGTTTTACAATGCTTGCTGGAAGCGGCACGTCGAACGTCGTAGTGCCTTGAGCGAAGTGATCATATCGAACAGTGCATTGCAAAATGAAATAAATTGAAGACAAATTTATTATGCAAAAGGTTCAACATCTCAAGCGCGATATATCTTGAAGACTCGAATGAACCAGGATCCTACGCGAGCAGCACAATGCGCACTCGAAGTCCCTAGAAATGTCTAGAAAAACGGGGACTTCACGCACATTAAGAAGCGACATGGCATAATCCGCACACAGTGACAGCAGTGATCAGTGGACATGTCACAAATTTTTTTATTACTCCTTTTTCATTTTTATACAGCACATCACCCATCCTCACAGTTTGTGACAAGTGATGCTTTACAAGTCACTGGTTAATAGTTAATAATTAAGGGTGAAGGTGTTCTCTCACGAAATGAAAACAAAAACAAAAGGTGTCATCTAGCGACTCACGTTTCAGGCGCTGCCAGTGTTTTCTTCACCACCGGCTTTTCACAGTGAGTCAGGAAAATAAAGGACGAGGCGGTGTGAATAATAAAAAAAAAGGTTCTCCACAAGGCAGAGGAGGTAATAAACATATAAACAACAGACCACACTCCATCATTACTTCAGTCGTATTATATTCACGTACGTCGTTTTTTTTCTTACCCCAGGATCAACAGTGTATCATCGCCCAAACATCATCACCTACGCTGTGTGAGGTGGGCAAGTTACACATACGAAGTCAGAAAAGTAAAACTCGCTACCTCAACGAACTGCGCTATTTACTTGTATGTTACACATTCAACGGCAGCTGTGGGAAGAGAAAAGGTAGGGAAGGGTCAGAAGGAAAGTCAGTATGCCGGAAAAAGGAACCTCCGGAAGCGTATATATCAGCTTTTTTTTCTCCTCCCACTCCACCGAACACTTCCTGTCTTGTTCGCTTTCAGTGCAAAGGGGCGATACTCTGGACACAACATTCCCGCCATCATCTTGCCCAAGTCCGCCATTCCTGTCCCCAACCAATTGGAAAAAGCACACCGTTACTTAATAAAAAGCAAGACATTACAAAGTGGCGGACCAGGCCACTAAAACCGGCATGTGTCCGGAATTGCACCCGAGAAATGCAGCAGGAAGGATTATAGTAGTGGAAACTCTTCGCTCTCGCAGTCTGCGACGTCTCGTGAGACATCGATGCACAGCGCTCCTTCACGACGCAGGCGTGTACTATGAGCATAGCCCCGAACGTTACAAAGAAAGAAGATGACTCGATCCTCTCCGGAAATAAACCTACACGGCTATGACGACTTTACGCGGACACTGCTTGGTCCAGCGCCACGTCATTTGACGTATTTCTGGTGGTCATGCTGCCACAGTCGCCCCAACGTGTCACCCCACCCCCCGTATCTCTGGCAACGGGTTAACAGGACGGCACGCAACCGCTAGCTTGCAAAATAAATGTTGCTCATCAAAGCAAGACCCTCCTTCCAGTACCCTTCTAATTTCCAGCATCCTTCAGGGTCAGAAAGAACAGTTATTGTATGACTGGGAGAGAAGCGAGAGAAGTGGACAGAGGCTTGTTGTAGAGGAAGTGACGACCATGCAAGGCATAAAGTGTACAAAGTCTTTGGAAAACTGTTACTCACAAGAAACTGTGCAGTTAAGGCTAACTTGCCACGGTGACGAAACGACCGACGTCAAAAAGCGTTGCATGGCAGGAAAAAAAATGAACTGCCGCTCGTTCGAAGACATCTTTACAGGAGAGGCTCGCCACTGCATAAAGGTTCGATTACTCCATCCCACTACATTTGTCCGCCGCAGAACGCTTATGCTTCCCAGGTACCGCAGACTTTCAGAGGTGAACAATGAAAGATGGCGAGAAGTGAACACAATGAATTACAATGAACAAACAGGAGGGAGGGAGTTCAAGAAATGCGAACAAACTTATGGGTGAAATGAAGTTTTCGGGAGGTGCCACCGGTCCAAAAACGGATCTTCCCGGATTTGAAATTCGGGCCGACGTATCCTTATGGTAAGAACTTTCGACACACGCTGGCGCACACACACATCACTCCTGTTGATGCAAGGGCTGTTCGTCCGGAGCCGAAAAATCCATTGCGACGATCGACGATTGAACATAGCTCGGACAAGCGAGGCCATTGGTTTAAGCCGAACTGAGCCCATATATGCGAAACCTGCAGCAACTCAGTCCTAGCAACTAAAGTTGCTTTTCTATATATATATTTATATATATATATATATAACAAAAAGAAATCTCAGCAGGTTGGAAAATGTAGTGGTGAATGCTGAAACAATTGCAGACATGACACTATTGATCAAAATGTTTCCTTCTTGACAGTTTCAAGAGCTAGTTCCAATCTCCAAATGATTCACACATTGCAGTTAGTGAGGTCCTCCACACACAAACATCATTGCTACATTTATTCAGAAATAATGTTAATCATAAAAAAATGCATGACAGCAAATAAAATTAGACAGGAAAAACCACTGGGGGTAGTGAACCGAGATTTGCATTGCAGGCTTTAACAATGCTGTACTCAATGTACTCTAATGCAAAAATTTTTATGGCTCTTCAAACTTCTTACTACCTCTTAATACAAAAAAAAAAGTACCGCTTATAAACCAGAAAAAGTGGCCCGTTACTTTTTCACCTCAAGCACACCTCGTATTATAAAAAAAATCACTCCGAAGGACGAAACATAATTTAAGATGCATGACTAACACATTTGGCATCACCGAGGCTAAACTCCCAGACAAATTATGGCCCGCACCATTTATCCTAGTACTAGACGGCATGACTCGCATAGAAATTGCAGAAGAAAATGAAGCAGAAATTCATTGCACTGCGCCTAAATGGGCAAGGTAAATGTGGGAGTGGAAAGCCATGTTGCAGACATGTCAGACGTTGTTTCCACACTGCACTGTGCTTTCGTGTACGCAGAAACTGGCATCTTCCCTAACCTGCCAAAGCGAGCATCTCTCGCGCTGTCTGCCTGCAGACTCTGCTTCAGCTCCTGTGACTACCGCATTCTCTGCACTGACAGCAAGCGTACATATGCATTCAAAAATGTGCATTGCAAAAAGCTTGCTCACTACTACCACAAATTATACGAGAAAGCCCCTTTTGCAAATTTGCACAACAAATGCAGTCTTGCTTGCAAAGTAGTTCAGTGCCCACCAAAAGAGCACTGATGTTATAAAGCGGTCCCCGTAACCATTTCAGACTGTGACACCGCATTTCAAGGCCCTGAACTACAACGCGACCTACAGGCACGTTACAAAGACACACCGTTGAAGACTGTTCCCTATGAGCGCGGCAGCTAAAATTTAGTGATATGACATTATACCGCAAGTTTGCAACCACATCTAGTATACATACAAAAAGAAACCGTGTAGATGTGCTTTCGAGCAATTAACACTACTCTACATCTAGACGTCACAAGGTTATGCTGAAAATGAAACGTTCTGTATCACACTCTGCGTACGATCAAAAATGCAGATACAAAAAAAAAACTAAGTACCACGCTACACACAGAGTAGAGCTAATAATATGGAATCGGCATCATCTCTTTCGAGCAACCGCAATGTCTTCAACGTTTTGTGTTGAGCGCGGTTTTCGAGGATGATGAAATGATGTTTACTGGCCACTGCTATCAGTTTATCTGGCTTGGACAGAGAAAGATGGCAACTATCCAGCACAGTCGATGGGGCACCCAGAAATAAACAACACTGCTATGCAGGAGCCGTCCAGTAAATTTCAACTATTCCGCGACTTCAGCTACGCCATCGCAACTTGATGGGAACTGTGAATTTCCAGTTGTCTTATAATCAAATGACTGCGTAAGCAAGCACAAGCTCATTCAAACGCTTCCTAGCATCCTGACTACAAGTGGTAGCCATACCGTCACAGCAAATAAAACAGACCAATGACACAAACCCATATTCCAACCTTGTTTCACAACGATGTTGTTATGCACAACACAGTACGCACTCGTCTGTTAATCACATGGTTTGCATCGAGAAAGTGCTGTGAAACAATTTCTAAAAAAACAAAAAAGACTTGACAAAAAGCCCATTTAACGATGACACTCACCGAGAAAGAAAAAAGAACAACAATACACTCCTTTTCAGAGTTAACTTCTCACAATGTGAAAAACACTTCGCTACAGGCTTGCATCGCACGCAACAAATCCGATCAAGAGTCTGTAGAGAAACAACAACAGGAAAAAAAGAAAGAAAGATAGGTATGAACTCGCTGTACACAGATATTCTGCACAAGACACAGTACCGTAAGAAAAAAAAACTAAAGTACGCATGAATACGAAAAGTAAATGTGCCGACCCAGGCCACTTTTGTCGTTTGGTGCGACAGTGATCCTTGAAACAATGGTGGCAAGCGAAAAAGGGTAAGAAGACAATGAAGCCCTAAGACATGCAAGCATAGCAGTATGGAAAAAAAAAAAAACGGGATCATCATACTACACACTGTCACACTTTCGTCTTTTTAGTTTCTGGCTCTGCGTCCATCGCTTTTTCCTTCACGGCCGTTGCCGTCAGTGGTGCGTCTCGTCCTATTCCCCTCCGACTCATCCCTTCAACTCTCGCATCCGTTGCAGCACAGCATCGCCGAAGGTTCCAGCTGGCGCACGGCACTTGCCACACACTGCCTCTCTGTCGTCACTTCCGTGTCGTCGCAACTAGTCACCACACTAGACTGCCACCCACGAACCGCGGCAGATAACTTAAAAGGGCACAGGGAAGAACGACGCGGGTCTTGTGGAGGCACAACACATTCAGGATAGCTCAGAGAGGCAGCCAAAGGTGGATCTAACCATACGTTTCTGTCGACCAATCGTTGTTTAAAGACGGAATGGGACGTTGGGATATGAAGGCAGCTGCGTTGCGGCTTTCAGCGAAGCAGGAGACAAGAAACTAACAGCCTGCCGCATTCCAAAGCAGCATACAGTAAACACAGCAAGCCTGACGTGGTGGTGGCGGCGGTAGCTGAAAACCAGAAGCTTGAGGCTGATAAAATACTTGACAGCTAAAGATGCAAGCATGGAAATGTAGCCCCAGAAGCATTTCAGCAGTTTCTCCTGCTGCGCAGAAAGCCTCGCCTTGAGCGCCACATACAAGTCGGTGGGCAGCACAGGCTTGACAAGCTCTAGTGCTGGGGGGAGAAGAAAGAGGGTTTGGGAGAAAACTAAGAGAACTAGACATGAAAAATGCATTAGTTAAGCCGGGAGGGGGAAAAGCTTTGGGGAAAAAATTTTGTAATAAATGCGAGCAGGCTGTCACCACCTTTTTTTTCTCGCAAATTGAATTGTTGCCACTGTTTCTTTTCCATGCTGGTGCTTCTTCAGTCGTCGACTTGTGGCGGTATAACCTCTTTCCTCTCTTTGCTGAGAGAGAGCATGGCCCTTGACGTCGTCCCTCGCGCGTCTTGGAAAGGCGGGCGGGCGGTGGAGGATGGAAGGGCATGAGGGGTACCGCCGGCGCAAAGAAAGCAGATAAAAAGAAAGTTGAGAAGCTAGTTGCTGCTGCCACCGCTGTTTGTAGGTGGCGAGGTGCCCGGACGGGAGGAAGAGGACGCCACCAACGCGGAGTTTCCAGCCGTGGCGTTGTTGCCTGCCACCCGGGACCTGTGGTTCAGCTCAAGCTGGGACAGCCGCTTCCAGAGCTCATCTCGTTCCTTCTCGCGCTTCTTCTCCCTGTGAAAAGGTAACAGGGAAAACGGACATCCTCTAATCAAAAGAACAATAGACCACATTCAAGTCGTGGCAAAGAAAGCAACTCTCAAAAAAGAAAAAAAAAATACTTCGGACATCTTTCTCCGAGTAAGAATAAGTGTCATCCAGCTTACCTCCGTTTTCTATCCCAAAAACTGTGCACTCTGTACTCTGCTACCGAAAACAGGGTACCTTGATGCCAGCGTTCCTTAGTAAAGAATGGTGACATGTGCCATTACATTTCGCCGGGGTACATATAGACCAGCTCAACGCAGCAGCACAATAAACAGGTGCGCACATGCATGTCCATGTCTACCGATCTGACACAATTTGGTCGCAGAGCGGTTAATGGATGTCACCACCCTTAAAACAGGAGCTAACGCCGACATCGGCGCAGGCATGCCATGTCACTCCCTCTAGTGAACACGTAGTCTGTGACCGAGAAGTACTGGATATTAAAACTGTTTGCAACTGGGCTTATTGGTAATCTTGCATGTCAAATGGTTGCAGCTAAATTTATACGTACACACAAAGGAACCGTCTTCGTATTTCTTTGAGGCAATGTTTAAATTTAGCTGCAACAATTCGACATACTGGACATGCAGCGCTGACGCGAGGCAATGTGTGCCACTGTTTTGTGGCACAAAGACACCCTAAATATGCTCGGCCAAGCACAATGATGTACAATGTATACATTTCAAAGCAAAATCAGTGAACGAAACAGCGAAATATGATTGCCAAACAGACAAAAAAAAAGAACAGACACTGGCTGAGGCTCACACACTGCATCGAAAGCTGGAACCACATGGAGTGTTTTTTGCGGGTAGAAGACATGACACGTTGCATTCATTGTTTTGCCGTGGCTACGAAACTGTACTGTGCAGTCACCAACGTCACAGAAAGCGCATCAGGTGATGATGATGATGATGATAGAAGCCTGCTCGAGTGCGCCACGTCGCAGATGACGGCCCATGAAGGCACCAAAGACCGCATAGGAGCATTTCCAGCGCAATAGTGCGGGCAACATGGCGCAGCCACTCAACCCCCGGAGTTCGGCGAGAACTCGCACGGTTCGGCGAATTTTTGTGGTTTTTGCAGACTGTGCAAGGTTCCTCCGAAAAACACCAAGCGCATGCTACCGCACGCCTGCATTGTTGCCACATGCAACACCGCAGCCACAACCGATGCAACAGTGCCAGCCAGTAGCAGCAAAAGGAGAGCACTGACCTCTGCCGCTCAGACTTGTAAGCAGACGTGAGCTCGTCGAAGAGCTTGGTGTTCATCTCCATGAAGGTCTTGAGCACGTTGTAGACGAGCGCCACGATGGTCTGGTTCCAGTGCTCCTTAGAGATGCGGTACAGCGCCGGGAACATGAGCGGCATCACCACCTGATTGTTCTCCTCAATCAAGCTTAGGATGTACTCGTTGTTCCAGAAGTACAGTGCCCGCTCTGCCACCTGGAGGCGGTGAAGAGAGAGATTGGGAGAAGTTGCACAGGATTACCAAACATGTTCGTACATTGCGCTGATAACAGTATACACAGACTTTTCTGTCGTCTGATTTATGTAACGTTTCATTTCGTGCAGTAATCAATCTGAAACACTAGCTTTTACTGTTGTTTCATATGAAATAAGATGAAAAATGCTGAACACTGAATTTCTACCTAAAAATATCACTTCCTTGTGGTTTATCAGGTTTAACACTCAAATGCGATTCTAGCCACGAGAGGCACAGTAGTGGAAGGCGATTTCAATTGCCTTGCCTGGGGTTCTCCTACATGCACTAACATCGGACAGTACACTACCTCTTGCTTTCCGCCTCTATCTATAATATTAATATTATCCGAGGCTTTACATCCCAAAACCACCATATCACCACAAAGTATGCCATAGCAGAGGACTCCCAGAATTTAGACCATCCGATGTTTTTAATGTGCACTGAGATCGCACAGAACACAAGCCTCTGGCATTTCACCTACATCAATGCGACCATCACATCTGCGATCGAACCTGCGACCTTTGCAGCAGCAGCCGAGTAGCACAATCACTACGCCACCTTGACTGACCCCCACCCCTATCAGAACACAGCCACCATAGCCGGGATTGAATGTGCACCTTTCAGGCCAGCACTCTAAATACTGAACCACTACTTTTGCCATGTAAACATTACTCTAGTACGTCTTAATTGACACAGCATAGTCAAGACGCTGGCACTTGGCTTTCAAGTGAAACGCAGCCCACAAAGACAAAAGGAAGGAAAGGAGTGCTCACCTGAAAGTGTGGGCTACAGACACACTTGGCTATTTGCTTGAAAAGGGGTTCCTGAATCCTGGCAAATTGCGTTGGCTCTATCACGTCGAGGATCTCTTCTATTTCCCCGAGAAACATTACCTGCAAGCAGAGCAAAGTCAAGGTCATGCCACAGATTAGATAGAATGGAGGGGTAATCCCTAAGATAAAAAAGAAAGCTGCTGGGAAGAAAATTTGCCAAGGGAGCAAGCAAACAACTGCACTGTTCCCCATCCAAATCGCATCCCTGCTCTCATTGGTACAATAAAGTTCCAACTCTATGTACAATATCATTAAAAGTCAAAGTCACTTGATCATCAATACTGAAATCGGTACAAGTCACCAGTACAATACCAGATATACCCACGTAATGACCGCTTTTTTTTTTTTTCCGCGAAAAATTGGTGCAAAGTTAGGGGTCTGTTTATTATGCCGAGCAAATTTCATGAAAACTTTTTTGGAATCGGCAAACAATGCGGTAATGCAAAAACCTTTAGGCTGCTTAACCTTTTCGCAATTCACTTACGCGTACACAGTTTGGGAACAGCTTCTTTGTTGCAATTTGCTCATTATTGGTGGTTCATGGCAGCATCTTCTGCAAGCTGTCCTCACACCGCCTGCCTGCATCGACAGCGCACTAAATAAAAGAGCTTCACGTCTTGTTTTTTTTTTCTCGCAACCTTTTAACCGTAACAGTGGTATATTCTGTGATCTCGAGGGGCGCTTGGAAGCGTGCGCTACTACGCACTTCGCCAACACTATGGCAACCTCACACGACTACCACGCTGCCGCATTTACATTGCAGCGAGTAACCAGCATTACAGCAAGATACCAACAAAGCATCAAAACAAGCCACCAATAACTAGATTAATGACACAATACGGCAGCTGCATCGTTGTCAGCATGAGAAATGACTCTAGAAAAGGTAGCCTATATTTCTCGTTCCTTGAAGCAAGCATGAATAACAAGCATGAAGAGCAAAGAGCAGCTTAAGCAAGAATCAAAGGTTTTACCATGTTGCCAAAATTGTAGCAGCTCACGATCTTTTCTGGGCGACAAGAGATATTTTCCGATTTCCAGAAATC
The DNA here is from genome assembly GCF_013339725.1 of Rhipicephalus microplus. Classification (NCBI taxonomy): domain Eukaryota; kingdom Metazoa; phylum Arthropoda; class Arachnida; order Ixodida; family Ixodidae; genus Rhipicephalus; species Rhipicephalus microplus. Next base: position 172,460,240 of record NC_051167.1, read on the forward strand.
TGCGATGCGATGGTAATGAATGGGCCTTCGCAACAGCCACGACAGCAAATCCTGTCGTCATCGTGCAAAAATCCCGTGCTTAATGTTTCCTATTTGCAGGAAGCGACCGTTGTACATGAAATGCACGTTGCATTTGCAAAAAGAAAGAGGACATGCCGCGCACAGATCACAGATAGAAAAAACATTGGAGGCAAAGGGTGAACGTGGCGTGCCGTAGTGGTCAGCTGCGATGTCTCTACACTCGCATCATTCGTGAACCTCGCTGTGGTGCACGAATAATTAAAAAAGAAGGGGGACGTGCCACGCACAGAGAAAAAAACCTGTGAGGCAGCAGGTGAAGGTGGCATGCCATAGTGGCCGAGAGGAGTCGGCATAATACAATACAGAAAAGGTCTAACGGGCAAGGCGGCACCAGGTGTCGGTTTGGGGGACTGCACTCCATCAATGTAAGGAGTGTGTGTATTACGCAACAGAAAAAGAAATGCACATTTTAAGGGGGGAGGCTACCATCGGATACCAACTTTTTTGTTTATTGAGATATCTTAATGAAATTTTCAGGATAGACTTATAGCAAAAGCATTAGAAGAACTACAAAATTTCATCAAGTTATGTTCACTGGTTTTCAAGTTACAGCAAAATATCAGGGTAGTGCACATGGTTCTCTTATTCCAGGCCTGGAGAACTTTCAAAAGGTGCTGGAACTGTGAAATTAACTATGATGATTCCCAGATTGATACTCCAGGGGGTAACAGAGCCCTTTTTTTGAATTTCCTTGGTGAAAAGTTTTAGCAGACCATCAAACTTTGTGTTCGTGATTAGGATATTATCAATCAAATTTTGATTAAATATAATAAATAACACACACAATATATTGAAAAAATGGGCTTGTCACCCCCTCAGAAATTTATTCATGTACATAATAAAGAAAGACTTATGGAAATCCAATGAGTGGTTCCAGAGATATGGCTGGAATAAGCAGCCTCACTAGCCAAAAAAGTGATTTTGAGAAAACGACGTTTGAAAGTTTTGAGCACATAGGCAGTTCTAAAATGAACCTGCAGCGTAACTGGAGGTGTCCTTTGGCACTCTCTTTCTTTGCCGCCTTTCCATCTTTTCTAGGGATCGCTTCTTAGCCTTTTTCAAGCGCAGAGAATCTTTCTCGGCTGCCCGTTGAATGGCCAGGTGGCCAGGTGTTAGCCCCACTGATGAAGCTAGCTCTTGGGTGGCCCTGTAGCAGCCAACATTGTATCTTAGCACTGCATCATGCAGTGCTGTCTCCACAGCAATCAGTGACGCATGCTGCTCTTTGGGCATGAGGGACCGCAGCACAGAGTGAAAGGACTCTGATGCATTCTGCGTCTTTGCTCACAGGCAGCGTTGCAGAAGAGAAGCCTGTGAGAGCCTCTCATAAATGGGTAGAAGTGCATCTGCAACATAGCGTGGCAGCTTGTACGAATGCTTCGGAGGTGAAACACCGGTAATCTTGCTGTCATTGCGACGACACCAGGAGTCTGCACCCTCTGGGCACAAGTCGTGGTGCGGCTCCTCATCCGTCGACATCACATGGTGGTACGATGCCATCACTGCCCGCCGCATTGCAGCCACATCATCGGAATTGTTCCGTAGGGCCCAGCCATAATAATCTGTCAACTTGTCGATGAGGGCCTTTGTCAGCCTGCCCTTCCCTCCCAAAGCCTTGTCACTTTTCTGCACAAGGTTGCGAAGGGCAGTCCCCATCCTCTTCTGAACCTGGTTCAGGCATTCCTCTTTTGAAATGGGGACCAGTCCATAAACATTTTCTTGTACAAGGGCAGAGAATGTGGCACTATCTCCATCAGACACGAGCGTTGTGTAACGGAGGTTGTGCTTCGACAGTGAGCGTGAAAAGAGGATGATAGCTGCCTCAACCTCCATTCTCCCCGATTTAAAGTCGGTGTTTTTCTGGCACACATGATTCTCCAGCCAGCATGCATAGTCTGCGTCTCCAGGCTTTGGCCCTACTTGGCAACTAAGGCACTGATTAGACAGAACAACGGCGTCCAAGATAAGGCCCGTATGGTATTCGATAATTGCCCCGACTCCAATATGGGATGTGTGCCCACGCTTGTGCCATGTTCCATCATAACAAACTGTTATATCCCTGGTGAAATATTGATCCATTTCTTTGTAAGTGGCTTTTACAGCAGAAGCAGATTCTGCATAGAAATTTTCTATGCATTGTGTCTGCGGTTCCCTGAATTTCTTCAGGTGCTTCTGAAAGGTCTTGTGATGGAGGCCACAATGGGACACGTTCATCGCTGCCCAAAAGTCGTTGAGAGCTGTTTGTCCCTTGCCTATTTGTTTTGTTGCCATAATGGCTCTTACATTCACATCAAAGGCCTTTGTGTCATCCTGACGAGATGAACTCCATGAGCTTGAAACTACTCAACAATGCAAGCATACTAGCTCAAGCTTTGCAGCAAGTCCAAGTTGGGTGCCTCCTCGTACCTTCATCCCAATCGCGGTGCACCGGTGGCACGGGGTCCGAGATAGCAGGTCGTCTAGGGCATCCATTTGCTCAAGGAAAAATTTTTCGCCTTCACTTGTAGCGGTGGCAGCTTCATGATCGCGCTCCATTGCCTGAAATTTCCGCTCCGTCGCTGGCATAGCGCCAAGTTCTCTTTGCACAGCAGCGCGTTGTTGATCCGCCGCCTCTTTCTCCTCGCACGTCAGGAAACTTGTTCGCAAATGCACAGTTGACGACGCGATCGCACTCGAGGCCGATGAAAGAGAAGATGCGGAAGCCACTGTCGATGAGCAGGAGACACCAGGCGCACTTGTAACGACAAATTCTTGCACCGGCGGAGCAGGAGTCCCGTTGCTAGGCGCGTCGATGCGACCACTCTCTTGCGTAGATGAAGCAGAAGCTGCCCCACAGGTACCGTCGGCGCACGTGCGAGCGGAGAGCCTCGCCGCGCGGACAAGCTTCATAGCTCGCTTCCTTGCACCGAACAATTGTAGCGTCTTCTTTTTCGTTGGGCGCATCGTGAGCGAACACAACAACGGTCTTGTATAGACGGTTGAAAATCCTCTCGTAAAGACGGTTGAAAATCGTTTCGAAGACAGTTGAAACGTGGAGAGTATGCGAACGGCTGCAACGATACACGGAAGCGAGCGGAACACAAAGACGCCGGACGGAGTAGCAGCAGACGAGCGGCCGCATCGGCCGCATTATGCGCAAGAGCGCTACGTCATCGCGCGCAGCAGCCAATGGCAGTCGCGGGCTCCCCCGCGTCCTTGGGGAGCGCGCGCTTCGCCTAATCCTAGCTGCGCGCCTCAGCCGCAGGAAACTTGAAAGCTCTCGCGAGCCCTCCAATCATGAGCGGCTTGCTCCTCTCCTGCGCTGCCGCCGGCAACGCAGGTGGCGGGGAAAGAAAGAGCAAGAATTCACAAACAAAACAACACCAAAATGGCGGCGCTCCGTCGAGCGGTCGAGAAACTGTGATCACGCCAAGTTGGGGTATTTTGAGCGCTCGCGCGCCGCTCGAGGGCCGCCGCGGCATGTTCTAAACTTTATTTCAAATGGTTTCGCGACGAATTAGACGTTGATATTTACAGAAAAGGTAGTTTATGACACATACTGCCCGAATATGTGGTTTGCCAAAAATCGACTTTTTCGCGATTTTTCGGTTTTCAAAGGCCGCGTCCCCCCTTAAAGGGCCACTCACCAGGTTTGACAATTTTGCGTGGATGAGGCGTTCATGATCACGTCTGCCAAAATCTGCAACACTACGCACCGCGGAAGTGGGTCAAATTTCAAGATGAAAGGTGCTCCCCCTCCCCTCTGCCGGCGCACGCGTAGAGACTGATGGCATGACGTGGGCGTAGGAATGGCCCTACATAATGGCAATGCGGTGACATTGGTCCTCTACGTAGACGACTCTGCTCTGACGTTGTCAACAGTATACCACCTGACATGGCAAAAATTATTTAACACAACATGCATAGTTTATGTATTAGTTGCTTTAAAAGATGAATAAATCTTGAAACAAATAATGAGACGCAGTAAAAAATTGTGCGCGTTTTTGTTTCATTTTCTCCCGTGAAATGCCACGAGATGCGGGGCTTATGTGCCAGCGTTTCGCACGCGTTCGTGTCCCCGCAGTTAGCGCATGGAGCAGACGACCGCATTGAAACGCTCCTATGGATTCGCGCACTCATTGTGCTCATCTACTCTACTGCATCTAAGCCAGCACTTCCAAACAATCCGGCAGAAAGAGCAGAAGACCACAAAATGACGCTAGTCAACAAAGCAACGCCGCTCGCGTGCTCGGTAGTTGGACTTGTTTGGGCACGTCATGCACATGTGACCTCTTGGTCGGATGCCGGAGAAGGTGGGAAAGAGATTTGGCTCGCAAAGGCAACGCGGAGGAGCGGCAAGGGTTTCGAGCTCGCCTCCTTTCATCCTCGTTTCGCGCCGCTTCAAAAAACCCGTTTTCTCCGCTCGTGATGAACAGATTCAAAAAATTTTTGTGGCAAAATGTTTCTCATCGGACAACCAACAACTTCCACTGTCCAACTAAAATTTGTTATGGGGCCTATTGAGTAACCCTTTAACGACTGAAGTTGGGGGTGCATTTATTATGCAAGTGCATTCATTACACGAGTACATACGGCATGTTTTAATCAGTATGATACAGTATAAAACAGCAGCAATGTGTATGTATAGTATAACACAAAGCAAAATAATGTGTAATGTACAGTATCACAGTAATGTTACTCAGTATAACAGTACAATTTAGTACAAATTCTCAGTACGATAGCTTCTAATCGCAATAATTCCCACCAGCAAGAGGCGAAGAAAGGAGATAGTAGCATGCACTAAGAACAGTTTGTACCCTCAGCGTACAGCTTGGCGGGACGTGTGCACGCTTGGTAAGGCCCACTTTACCTTAGTACGAGGGACACAAGCTGCTTCAAAACCAGAACTACGTAAAAAAAATGACAAACAAAATACTGTTTCTAGATCACAGCAACGTCCCCAGATTGATTCAATCACTGTAAGAGAACTAATCAATAGCGTATTTCTCAAATGTTGCATATACAGTGAAAGCTCGTTAATTCACACCTCATTAATTCGAAATTTTAAATAATTCGAAATGATCGCCGCAGTCCGGTCCGCAGTGCATAGGAGACCATGTGTAAAACGATTCGTTAATTCGAACAGAAATTGCTGCCTCTACGGATAATTCGAAGCGCGCACCGCCGAGCGTCATCATCGTCAAACACTAGTGGAAGCTTTTACGGTCGAACGATAGATGGCACGACAAGTTTTTTCGAGCTTCAAGTGGCCTCCGATCAAAAGGCGAGCAAAGTATGGCCTCCAAAATCCAGGAAGCAATTTTTTTTTTTTTTTCCCGTAGCCCTCCCGCTATCTCAGCGCCTGGCGCCACTTGTCCGCGGGACCCACGGGACGCTGAGGAGTCCGCGGAGTAGTCCTAGCAGTCCTAGGCCGCTCCCCGCAGCGTCACTTTGTTCCTCGAGCACGTTGTTCGTTCACGCCGTCAAGCCGTCTTATTCCGCATCGAAGTTGCAAAATGTCGCGGGGAAACTACTGCGCGAAGACTGTCAAGGAGAAGGTGGAGATTTTGCGAAAGGTTGACCAAGGGAACTCGAGCAAATACGAAATTGCGAGGAAACACGGCATACCTCCAAGCACGTTGTCAACCTACATTTGCAACAGGACGGCCATTGAAAACGCCTATGAAGCCGAGGATTTCGGCGCCAGTCGAAAAAGGCTAAGGACAGCGAAGTTCCCGGAACTGGAGTCAGCTTTGATTATCAGGGTTAAAGAAATGAGAGCCCAGAGTATCGCATTGAGCGGCCCTATCATCGTGGCCAAGGCAGCCCATTTCGCCCTGCGCTTGGACATTGAAGACTTTGTCGCCTCCGAGGGATGGTTTCATCGTTTCAGGGAGCGGCACAATCTTGTATTTCGCACGTTATCCGGCGAGGAAAAGGAAGTGGACGCCGAAACATGCGCTACTTGGAGAAGCGACACCCTGCAGCAGTACTTGGAGAGCTACTCACCACAGGATGTGTTTAACGCTGACAAGACAGCTTTATTTTTCAAGTTGCAGCCAGACAAGACTATCACCTACAAGGGAGACAGCTGTGCCGGCGGCAAGCGCAGCAAAGAGCGTGTCACTGTTTTGGTCGCCGCAAATATGACCGGTACGGAAAAGGTCCCCCTTTTTGTGATTGGCAAAGCACTGAAGCCACGGTGCTTCAAAAACATTTGCTCACTGCCGACGGAGTATGCCGCAAACAAGAAAGCCTGGATGACAGGTGACCTATTCAGGAAGTGGCTACTGAAATTCGACAGGCGAATGGAACTGGGCGGCAGACGCGTTCTTCTTGTCGTCGACAACTGTTCGGCGCACAAAGTCGACGTTGAGCCGAGAACAACTAAGTTGGTGTTTCTTCCGGCAAATACGACTGCGGCCCTACAGCCAATAAACCAGGGTGTGATAAGGAACATTAAGTGCTTTTATAGGCGTCACTTGCTGGAAAGAATGATTTTGTGCGCGGGCGACAGGAAGGACTTCGGCATTACGCTGCTCACTGCCATGCACATGTTGGTGCGCGCATGGGAACAGGTGACCGCGACCACAATCGCAAACTGCTTCCGCCTAGTGGATTTGCAGCTGGAAGTGCGCAGGATAGTTGCGACGTCGACGTGGATGGGGCTGAGGAGCTCATGACAGTGGCATTGCGCGACACTCTTCGGGGCGTACGTTTTGCCGATTATGTTGAAGTTGACACCAGTGCATCGGTGTTTGGTGCCCTGACTGATGAGGACATTATCGCTCAAGTAGCCGGTGCGCAGCCTGATGCTGAAGAGCCAGAAGGTGAGGAAGACGAAAATGACGAAGCGCCTGTGCGCCCTGTGGCGTACAGGCGCTTCCTATGGGGTGATGCTATTACATTACCTATGCTATACATTACCTATGGGGTGATGCTATTTTGATTACTCTAGAAGCATACTGTTAATTACAATTATGGATAGTAATGAGCGAAAATTGAACAGAATATCCATTGTAAGTGCTGGTCTGTTTTCTTATCTATATAATGCCTAAAAATTAATAAAAATAGCATCACCCCATACAGAAAGCCCTCAGCATTGGGGCTATGCACTTATTTTTTGGATCTGGCTTGATTAAGTTGCCAAAAAGCCCCCAATGAAGTGCATAATTAATTAAATTACAGATGTTAATATCTTTTTATCCACTGAAGCTATTTCAGAAACAATTACATATTTGAAATCAGCATGAAAAACTGTCCAAGATGGTGAGGTTTGGTCAAGATTGAGCCAAAAACAGAAAAAAAAAAAAGTGCCGCCATATCCACGAAGTGAATGATGATGAGTGGGCGAAGCTCCGGAGGTAAACCTGGTAAACCATGAATCCTCTGTACATTTTGCCCACTCGATTTTATTACATCGCTCCCCCTAGCGTACGTCGCCGCACTAAATCGAACGATTGCCTTCAACCAATGACACGCGCCATATGTGACATCATTCCTATTTTATAAGATCTCGCGTCTTTCATCAACTACAAGTACCGCTTTCTAGTTTATAACATCTTGCATCTTTTCATCATCAGCCACAAGTACCACCATCTAGTAAACACTACAAGAGCTAAACGAGAGGTGGCTACATACAGGAGACAGTACCGCCATCTAGTGAACACTGCAAGAACTAAACTAGAGGTGGCTACATACAGGGGACGGTACCGCCATCTAGTGAACACTGCAAGAACTAAACTAGAGGTGGCTACATACAGGGGACGCACAGCCCACGCCCTGAGGAGCTTCGCCCCTAAAATTTAAAGACCCATGTCCCCCCTTAATGTGGCGCGTCTCTTCTTCAGCTTTGAAGAGGGTGAAGAGGATTCCCTGCGCCGCGTCCGCGCGCTGGAACAGAGAGCCGCAGCTGTGGCATTCAGAGAAAAGAAGCAGATGGTCATCACCGACTTTTTTGGCCAATAAATATTTTTCGTGCCCCCACCCCCGAAATCCACCCATTTTTGCTCACTTTCATTATTTCGAATTTCGTTAAATTCGAAATTGCTCAGCGTTCCCGTGGAATTCGAATTAACGAGCTTTTACTGTATTATCCTCTTCACTACTGAACAAAGATTTAGGTGAGAGAAAAAAGATGCTGTAAGAAAGACGGGTACATTTTACAAAAATATTATGGGTACATTTCATGTGGATTCCACAAGTGCAAAAAACACTGATGAAAATTTCGTTTTTAAGAGGTAAAAATGGGCGTCCAATAACGAGGACTTCAACCCTTTCCTTACTGAAGTCAAGCTGAGCTCATTCACAAGGTCTGTACAGCTCCAACCGAAGACGAGCTTGGCTCGTTCACGCAAGGAGGCTATCCCAATTCATTTTGTTTAGTTCTTCTTCACTTGAATATACAATGTAGTAAAAAAAATGGAAAACATGCTGTTGCATGTTGCATTTGCAACGTATCGTTTCTGGCTGTGGGAGAAAGGTCGATTGCAAGTATGGTGAAAGCACTGCTGATAAGTTAAAGTTCGGGCTTTTAGTGCTATAAGAATATTTCCCATATTTCCAAGAGACCAGTAGTATAACTTGTGTTTGCACTACTTTCTATGCAAATAAAATACTGAATTCACAAACTCCTGAGCCTAAGCAGCTGCATAATTTGTCCACCGCGTTTGTTTTGTTTGCTCACCAGCCGCTTATGCTGACTTCTGCTGCTCACTTCAGGAGAGTGGGTAAAGGAGAGTGGGTAAAGAACACTGTGAGAGACTTCGGTGCGAGTTTTCAATGATACTGAGCTGTTTGCGGTAGTATAATTTGCTTGAGAAGTTGTTTCCACAAATGTGAACATCGGTAGTGAACAGGTTATAAAGGTTCTTTGAAGTGTGACAACGAAGTGTGGCAACATCAATTGAGTGAATACAGTCGCACCCCTTTATAAGAGACACTTTAGTAAGTAAGGCTGATGGGTGTAAGAGACAATTGAAATATGCGTTGATAAGAGAAACCATACATGGCACCCTGCTTATAAGAGACACCTCATATAAAAGACAATTGCTGCCAGGTGCGTGTCTCTTATGAATGACTAAAAAAAATCCAAAATCTGTCCTGTGATGTCCACTTTCACTGCTATTCACTGATGTTTCTGTCTTTCAAAGCTCTTGCATCTGGACTTTGGCTTTATGTCATGAAGCGTGACATTGGGGAATGAAGATTTGTAGTTTTCTGCTGTATCAAGAGACTGAATGCGACGCGGGCGCCACCCATTGTCAAAATAAGGTGGAATGGGGCCCTTGCTGCCTCCTCGGCTGTGGTAAGAGCTCCGTGTGCCAATCACTGTGTTGACTTGCTTAGGTGAAACACGACTACTGTATTCAAACACTCGATAGCACTGCACCAGTCAATGACTTGAGCATGAACCTCCGAAGCAAACAGCTGGGTCAGAACTCAACTTTCACAATTCCCTCAGCATGCACATAGAGCATGCACATAGGCACGTTCCCAGTCTATTGGCATGTTCTCTGCGCTGGCTTATTACAAAATAAAAACACAGAATGTTATCAGGCATATCAAGAAAAAAAGCAAACACTTATTACATCAACTCGATCGTGGATAGCGACTATGCAGTACAATGCACATGCATTAGACAATGTCATGTGCAACAATAGCGAAAGTTGGGCTAGCTGGTGGTTCATACTTGGGAAGTAAAAACCGTGCAAAAATATAGACAAGGACAGAGGAAGAGACGTCAGCGCGGTGTCGTCTCTTCCTCTGTCCTTGTCTATAGTTTTGCGCTGTTTTTACTTCCCAAGTCATGTGCAACAGTAGATACAAAAGCACCTTCCTGCAACGTATCTTGCCACAGCTATAAAGTTCCCATTTACAGAAATCGTAAAGCAAACTCTTTCACTCAGTTACGGGTGCATGCACATTCATTGTTCTGTACCAAGAGGTATCCCGTAGACAGAGTGCTCAGAAGGTTGTTTTAGACGAGACTTTGAAGTCTAACTAAATAACTCATATGTGTGCAACGAATTATCTTTTTTTTAATTAACATTACTGCACATGAGCATTCACTGCTTAGGTTACAACAGAAGCATGGGCACTGATGCTGAGAGTCACACGCACAAGGTAGCACTTAGATGCTGAACAAAGTAATTAGTACTGTGATGAGCGCAAAATATTTTTTGGGGGGAAAGAGAAAGTGTACCCACCTCTTTTTGACTGCAAGTCTTGGGCCAGAACTTTAGTAATCCCTTCATGACCTGCATGGGAACAGAAGGGAGCGGGCCCTTTATATAGGGAGTAGGTGTCAATCAAAGTTCACTGGCAGAGACATGCTATAGAAAATAAATCACACGGAGCGGGCAACGCACTTAGCCTTGAAGGGAGCGTAAGCAAGCGACAACACAAGCAGACAAATCCCGAAAGCTGAAAGAGAGAGAATAGGCATTGAGAGTGAGGAGCAGAAAGCAAAAGCTCACACTTCGCAAGGGCACATGTTTATATACTAATTCAAGAGACCCTTAAAACAAGAGATGAAGGAGCGGGCACAAACGAAAATAGCATTATTGTATACAGTGAAACCTCGTTCATGCATGCCTGCCAGGATCGCGGCGTAACTACGTACTGAATGTACAATAGGCTCATCAAACCAAACCTGAACAGACCATGAAAAAATGTTCCATTTAACGGAAGTTTGGCTTACTGAAATAAATAAGGCTGCAAAGTACCAGTAGGAAACCAATCATGCTGGAGGCAGTTCCGGTTAAGCAGCAAGCAGTTCAGCACATTTCCGTTTATTGAGTCTACTATAGCACGACAACCACAGAGTGCTAATTCGGATCTCCTGAAGTGTGCCATCCGCACCAACAAAGGAATAAAGACAGTGTCACACCAAACATTGACTGAAGTACCCACCACAAAACCATTTCTTTCTTTTTGTCAGTGTATAAACGATTCTGGCATTCTTCCACGACAGCTCAATAGTACGCAGTGGCAACTGCACGGAGCATTTAGAAACTACTGCAAGGTCCAGGACCGACAGCCGATGCAGCTACTGACAGAACAGACATAATCGGCCACTGTCTGCGACACTTGTACGGCGATGTGCTACAAAGCAAAAACTGAAACTTTTTTTTTTTTTTTTTGAATACGTTCAGTACGGTTGCAGGGAGCCGACTGTCAACCGGCTAGTTGCGTGCAGTGCTTCACCTTTTAGCCACCACCCCTTGACTGCCAAGCAGCTTGCTATAGAATACAGCTGCTCGCTTCAGACTGCACACAAATGCGGCGAGTAGCAGCATCACATTCCACAATGCTCTAGCAGTTCTAGCAGCAGTTCAAGCTGTCGCCTAATAAAAGCATGCAGTATAGTTACAACAGTATTACGCTTGCTGTAACGTAACTGTGCGTTTAGTGTGATAGCGACAATACAGCGAGGTTTCCTGGTGCCCACAAGTCGCAGCGCTAAATTCTGCGAGAGTTACTTTTGTTTCTGCAAAACAGTGCGCGCTTAAACGCAGTCCCGCACAACTAGGTCGCAGTGATTGGTGGCCCAGCACATTCATGTAGTCGCCTATTCAAAGCATGTAGTTGGCTTAAAGTGATGCTATGCCACATGCGTGCCCGAGCAGACAGCTGAAGATACTAAGATAAGGCTTTTTCTCAGTGATGAGTCATATTGACACGTTTGTCAATAGTGAACACCTTGCCTTTTGTTTCGCAATAATAACTCACAAAGGTATCACCGCAGTCACACGGCACCAATTTCAGCACTATTCAAAATGACTTGGAAACCATTTGGGGCACCTTGTGGTGCCATCCAGGGCTGAGCGGCATCACGGTACAAGAATGTCTTGATAGTATCTCAGATACTTTTCAGTATCTGCACGTCTACGTCGAGATACATTTAAAAATGTACTTGTATCTCAGTACTGAAATACACTTACGATGTATTGATTGTATCACAATACTGTGCAGGACACGAGTATGCTTTCTCTACAATGACTCGTATTCATTAGTGAATTGGGCGATATGCTTCACTAACAAGTTTCAATGCACTGCAATATTAATGACCATATAGTGCTGCACTTTCATTAATATATTTGCAGAGTATCATCATCAGCAGCAGCAACAGCAGCAGCCTGACTACGTCTACTGCAGTACAAAGGCCTCTCCCATGTTCTGCCAGTTAACCCGGTCCTGTGCTTGCTGCCGCCAATTGAACCTGCAAACTTCTTAATCTGATCTGCCCACCTAATCTTCTTTCTCCCCCTAATCAGCTTGCCTTCTCTGGCAATCCAGTTAGTTACCCTTAATGACCAGCGCTTATCCTGTCTACGCGCTACATGCCCGGCCCATGTCCATTTCCTCTTCTTGATTTCAACCATGATATCCTTACCCCCGTTTGTTCCCTAATCCACTCTGCTCTCTTGTTGTCTCTTAAGGTTACACCTACCATTTTTCTTTCCATTGCTCACTGCATCGTCCTCAATTTAACCTGAACCCTCTTTTGTAAGTCTCCAGGTTTCAGCTCCGTAGCTAAGTACCGGCAAGATACAGCTGTTATATACCTTCCTCCTGAGGGATAGTGGCAATCTACCTGTCATAATTGTGCTTCATCCCATTCTTATTCTTCTACTCACTTCAATCTCGTGGTTCGGCTCCGCGATTATTACCTGCCCTAAGTAGACATTGTCTTTTACAACTTGAAGTGGACTATTACTTATCTCGAAGCGCTGCTCTTTTCAGAGGTTGTGTGGGAATTGAGGCTGGCCCGCTGCCTTTGCGCGGGCTTTCCCGCCTTTTCTGCCATTCTCATGTCCCGACATGTCTGCCCTCCTTTGCTGTCTGCCGCGCTGGGAAGGGCGGAGTGACGTTTAACTCCCTCACCCGGTAGCGGATGTTGACTGTGGCGCCGCGCGCGGGGACTCGCAAGAGGTTTTCGCGCGCTGCGTCGGGAGCGGCGAGTACAGTCCGGGACTTCAAACGGTGAGCCACGCATTCTTTTCCGTCCGTCGAGTCCCGTCGCTCGGGGCTCGTCGGACTTCGCTGACGGCGCCTCGCGCCCGATGCGAACGCTCACCTTTTGTTGCCCCGCTGCGTACTCACGGCCGAAGGGCAGTACGGTGTCCTAGTGCGTGGCCTAGCTACGCCGACCCGTCTCCCTTCGAAGCCAACGCGAGCGCCTTTGCCCTCGCTCGAGCAACCGGGCCCCTTTGTCCCGGTGTCTCCGTGGATTACCTTTACCGCGGAGACGTGCTCGTGGCACCCTGTGTAGTACTTTGTGCCCGTGGCGTGGATAAGCCTATTTGCTTTCCCGCCGCGCCTTTTTGCAACGGGCTGTACTGCGTTTGGTGTTGCCACAATAAAGTGTTGCGACTTGAGCAGTATCGTGTTTCCCGCCACGGTGACGGTTAACGCGTGCCCTGCGGCTCGCTGAGACCGGACCCACGCTGGTGGCCGTACTCCTTCGGGATACGTGTACACCACACTGGCGCCCAACGCGGTATCAAAAGCTCTAGCTTTTGATTGCTCTTAGCGAGTCAGTTCACCTGCGCGATTCGGGCTCGTCGCAACATGGCTGCTTCGCGGGACTTTTGTCCGCTGTCCCTTTTAGCGGATGCCGCGTTGCACACGGAGGCCATTGCCTCTATTGACGGGAACCCTTCTGCACCCGTCTGTGTCGACACCCCCTATTGCGGTGACGACACGAGGCGCCTAGCCGCTCCCTTTGGAGATGGCGCGTCGCTTCGGAATGGGCCTCTTGCCTTACCCGAACGTTATTTCTGCTTCGTGGCATGCCGCGTTGCACCAAGAGGCCACCGCCTCTATCGACGGGCGCCCTTCGGCGCTCGCCTGTGTCGTCACCCCTTTTTGTGGTGAATACACTCCTACGTGGTAGCTGACGCGCTATCTCGTGCCCCCTGTTGTCTGCCGAGAACCTGGATTTCGGTGCGACGGCCGCTCGCGGTGCCTTAGCACATGCAAGCGTCGGGGGCGAAACAGCAGCTTCGCCGCCATTCGGCGAGAAGGGTGAGTCCCCATGCGGACAAACCTTGGCTGCTAACCAGGTAAGCGGCGCACCGCGAAGCGGCCGAGCGGGGGAGCTTTCCGAAGGCCACGAGGCCGAGAGCGAACCCGTAACGCCGACTCACGCGGCGGTTGCTGCGGTCCTGAGTGGGCGCGATACCAGACTCCCCCATTTGGGAGAATGGGAATTGCTTTCGGCAGCGAAGAGCTACTGAAGGCTCAGCAAGGTGATCCGTTTCTAGTCTCGGAGGGACGGAGCGCCGTATACGCTGCTTGCTTTGCGGCGGGCGCCGTTAAACCGTCTTGACGAGGCGCGGAGCGCCGTTACGCTGCTTGTTCTGTGGCGGGCGCGATTAGGGGGCTGAAACAGCGTGTGTCGCTGAGTCCCCGGCGGATTCATTTTGCTGGACCATGACGGGCTCCTGCTGGAGTATATAGCCACTGACGACGAGTCCATAGACCCGTTTAAGGTGGTTATGCCCAAAAGTCTGAGAGCCGCACTGTTGCGATCCTCTCACGACGAATCCATGGCCGGTCACCTGAGTGGCTCGAAAGTTTTTGCAAACTGAGCGATGTTGTGACCTGGCCCGGCACGAAGCGTGGCTTTTATCGCTATTCCGTGCCTGCCACGTCTGACAAACGGTTGAGCCAAGGGTTGGAAAGCCGCCCGGTCTTATGAACCGATTGTCAGTGAGCGTCCGTGGCGCGTACTAGCTGAAAGATCCCCTTTGGGAAAACTCAGCCGTGCCCACATCGCAGACCTGAAGCCCTTTGTCACGGTCTGACGAGCTCGCGCCAATGCCCTACGGCACTTCGCGCAAGCAACGGGCACACCCGGGGCGGCGGACCGCATTCGGACCCCGCACCGGTATAATCTGAGGAAGCGGTCACCTTTGTGATTTCGCGCCGGACGGCGGACTTCTCCGCAACCGAAGGCCCTCAGTTTACTGTCTAGCCTCAGTATGGGTTAGCTTCTTTACGGCCTTTTCTCGTAAAGAAGTTGACCCCGCCCTGTCTGCTGCCAGTGTTTCTTTTTTTTTGAAGTGTTCATGCGTATTTTAAGTTTTTTTTTTGTCTATTAGTAAGTGTTCTTTGTGTTTATGTTTTTGCCAGATGTTTAGTGTCAGTATGCTCTGTGTTTACTTTTTTTTTTTCGTGTTCGTTTCGTCTACCGCGAAGGGAGCTGTGTGTGACCTTGAGTGTCGGTGCTTGCCGGGAGAGAGAGAGACGAAGGACGCTTTGCGCCTACGCTCGCGCAGCTGTCGGCGGTGTGTGTGCTTCTGTGCGTGTGCAAGTGCGTAACGCTTCAGTGCGAGCCCGCGAAGAGTGCGTCATGGCTTCCCCCCATCGACGCGGACACTGGAGGTGCTGGGGGGGGGGGGGGGGGCATTGACCCACTGACGTCAGACCATCTGGCTGTGCTCTGCTCTCTGCCGTCGTCGAAGAAGCCCTGCTGCCTTTTCCACCATGGCTCCTGCGCGAGGCCAGCTGAAAGCAGCTATATGCTGCCGGCCAACGCCAGGGCGCCTCGCAGCCAATTTTGGTTCGGCCACCCTGACCACCGGAGAGGCCCGGCTTCCCGCAACGTCCAGCTCTCTCATCGAGCCAGAAGTGCGGGGCCTCCAAACAACCGAAGCGGCTTTCGTCGGACTCGCGGCTTATCAAGAGCAGCAACAAGCCATCAGTGAGCCCCCTCCCGTACCTCTGACCTCGCACTCGGGCATCGCACCCAGCGGACACTGTCACGCCCTTTTCCGCCCCTCCGCGCAGTGGACGCTATCCCCCTTCAGCACCACGAACACTAGTGCCACGTTTCTGTGCTCCCTTCCGCAGTTATGTTTATAGTGTCATGTGTTTATTTTGTTATGTTTTGTTTTCCCTTTCTAATCATTTTTTTAGCAGCAGTAGCAGGGCTGGACTGAGGTTAGCTACCGCTCATAGCAGTGTCATTTTAACTGCATGGGTGACGTCCGGCTGCCTTTTGCAGACCGGTAAAGGACAAGTTTAGGAGAGGGGGATGTGGGAATTGAGGCTGGCCCGCTGCCTTTGCGCGGGCTTTCCCGCCTTTTCTGCCATTCTCATGTCCCGACATGTCTGCCCTCCTTTGCTGTCTGCCGCGCTGGGAAGGGCGGAGTGACGTTTAACTCCCTCACCCGGTAGCGGATGTTGACTGTGGCGCCGCGCGCGGGGACTCGCAAGAGGTTTTCGCGCGCTGCGTCGGGAGCGGCGAGTACAGTCCGGGACTTCAAACGGTGAGCCACGCATTCTTTTCCGTCCGTCGAGTCCCGTCGCTCGGGCTCGTCGGACTTCGCTGACGGCGCCTCGCGCCCGATGCGAACGCTCACCTTTTGTTGCCCCGCTGCGTACTCACGGCCGAAGGGCAGTACGGTGTCCTAGTGCGTGGCCTAGCTACGCCGACCCGTCTCCCTTCGAAGCCAACGCGAGCGCCTTTGCCCTCGCTCGAGCAAACCGGGCCCCTTTGTCCCGGTGTCTCCGTGGATTACCTTTACCGCGGAGACGTGCTCGTGGCACCCTGTGTAGTACTTTGTGCCCGTGGCGTGGATAAGCCTATTTGCTTTCCCGCCGCGCCTTTTTGCAACGGGCTGTACTGCGTTTGGTGTTGCCACAATAAAGTGTTGCGACTTGAGCAGTATCGTGTTTCCCGCCACGGTGACGGTTAACGCGTGCCCTGCGGCTCGCTGAGACCGGACCCACGCTGGTGGCCGTACTCCTTCGGGATACGTGTACACCACAGTTGTTGTACATTACTTTCGTTTTCTGCAGATTAATTTAAGACCCACCTTTTTGCTCTTTGTCTAACTCCGTAATCATGAGTTGCAATCCGTTCCCTGAGTTACTCAGCAATGCAATGTCATCAGCAGCCCCAAATTAAAGTATTCTATGTATTCTAGTGACTGTATTCCGAGATACTTTTTCTTCGTTTTGCTAATGTATCTCCAAAGTATTCTGTTACGTAAAAGACATTATCTCAGTATCTGTATTTCAGACTTTCAGTGCATGCTTATCAATATCTGTAATTCCAGAATAGTTTTTGGGATATCTCTGTCCAGCCCTGGTACCATAAGTTCATCTCTGCCCAACCCTGGCACCGAAGTTCAGCGGCACAGTAAACTTTTATAGCACGAAACAAAAAGTTACTATGGTAAACAGCACGTTTTAAGCACTAACCAGACGGCATACAAAAAGCCACTACGATCTAACCAGTCAGCGAATGCCTTAGTTTGTATTAGACTCCACCGGGCATTCTTCACAACTGTGCTTAAACCATTAGAAGATTAAGCAGGTACGTATAATAAGGTTTGACTATTTATATTTACCATTTCTCAAAGACACAGAAATGTGGCATCCAATTCTGCGAGATCGCCAATATATTTTCTCGACATCAGCAATAACAGTGCTCATAATTATATGGCATGTGCAAGTATGTCAGAACAAAATGTGCTGTGTGCCATGACAGCTAACTACCCTTCTCATTCTCAATGTTTTACCACTATCAAACGGTTGCTCTCGATCACTATCGGGACCGATCGTGTTTAGGTTTGATACAACCAGGTGTTGTCGAATGGCCCCTTTTAATCGCAATATGGCTCCCAGATCGAGATTTCGGTGTCGTCTACGCCAAACTCGACCCACATTTGTCTCCACTGTGTAGCAGACACCACTGTTGATCACACTCAAGAAACCTGATACAGATAGGCTCCGACCGCAGTAAAAAATGCCCGTCTGACATGGCTAATAATACACTTTTGGACGACGCCAGTTTAACACGGCAAACATGACTTAAAAAATGCTCGTCACGCGATAGTTCAAGGCCAGAAAAGTTTAGAGCCACTGTTCTCAGGTCTTATCTTGCAATTCAGTTGGGGATATTTGCCAGGAGATATACAGCCATGTCCATGTGATTAGGAGGCCTACTCAAAGTTCAGGAGTCTCCCGCTCAGATCAAGAATGTGGCAGGCGTGCAAGCAAATCTGTGTTTGGTCGTGGAACATTGCAGTATAAAAAAGAGCAGACTGAAAACAAGGACATCAGCAAAGGTGACAGCGACACTGCAGAACTACAGTGTCCACTGCGAATAATTTTAATCATTTGGATTCTTCAAACATATACACGCTACGGTTAGTTGAACAATAACCTTGACATGACGTTAACCCTTTAACACATAAACCCTCATTTCTTCTGCTGGGAAAAACAAAATTGGGCAAATGTTTCCCTACGCCTCATAGCCTCACTCTTTTAAAGAATCTTATGACCCAACTTTTGTGATACAATGTTATTGTGCGATGAATATATTCAAACACTGCTTCAATGCCAGAAAACATGAGAACAACATTGGTAAAGACCAGCATAAGAGTTGCAAATACTGCCTCAAGATAATTGTGTTTTTTCTAGCGGCTCTAGTGCTCAAGAGCCTCATTATTATTAGATGAAGGAGCAGCAAGAATTACTTCGTTACGTCTGCCAAATCATTACATACATACCCACCTAACACAAAGTCACTGCAACATATGCCTAACATTCAAAGCAAATGGCAACATGGTCTGCCGTACCACTGCACAGCAACAACATGTGCAATGGAATTTAATAAGCACCAGTGTATAGGTCCAGCCATGGCCATGGCCTTTGAGATCACAACAGTGCAATCGAGGAATGTCGCAGCTAGGCGTACTCGCAACCAGCCTTTTGTTATGCCACAAAGCAGTGCGTTAAGCTACAACCATGACACAAAAGAGTCGGACACTTTGGTGTCATTGAACAATCTACACTCAAAACTAAATACCGGTTATAACGAAGTAAATAAATGCAGTCTCGCAATAAATATAGTATCAGGTATGAACCTTAATAACGAGTCTTCAGATATAACGAACTCATTTTCGTGTAATACGCAACCAAGTTATAATGAGGTTTCAGTGTAGAGTTTGGCAGAAGCACCAGCAGTGAGCATTGTAATTGGACTACTCGAGTCCTTTCAGCAGTATTTTGAAGATTTTTAGACAGCAATAATAAAAACCAAGTTAGAAAACTTTGTGGCCTGCATCAATAATATCTTACGATCCAAAAATAAATGCGGAAATCTCGTACTCACTTGTTCTGTAAGCGTAGCGTCTTTTTCAAGGAATTGAACCACACAGTACGCCAGCTGCAAGTTGAAAAAAAAAAAAGAGAGAGAGAGACATCAGTCAATGTGCCATATTCATTTGCCCTAAAATGCTGAGCAATTTGTAAAATGCTGTAAATTGCAGAGCATTTTCGTTACAAACGTGTTCAACTGTACTCGCTTCTTCTACACTTTCATAACATGCCTCTCGCCTCTCAACTTTCCCGAATCGAAGGCTACAAAAATCCTTTTCCCATGGTATCGCAAGATCTAACTCACCGAATGGGGATGGTAATATACTCCCTTTTTCTATGGTACCGAAACACGCCTCCAGAACTCTCCAAATGTGGGTGAAAAATAGTAAAACTTCAACTATACGTGCCCTAGTTTCGCGACAACCCGGATTTTACGACGAATCAGTTAGGTCCCCGCGAAATCCCCATACAAATCATGTATGTATAAAAAACATCGGTTAAATGACGCAGTTTTACGCCAACAACATCTTGCGACTTTCCGATTCCGTCCGGGAAAAAAAAAAAAAGACAGCCTTTACTCGAATCAAACGTCGACCCAATATTTACAAGTGCAAAATATGAACTTGTGTTCCCCTAGGTTGACAACTGGAAAAATAGAGATAGGATGTCCTTCTTAGAGGGGAAAATTTATTCTCCAGGAAATTAATGCACTTCTACCTACACCTCGATCATGTGTGTACGTATCCGGAATCGTTACCTAGTCAAGCTCTACACACTGAGATTACCTTCAGACAGCCGAAAGCCTACATTTTCTCGTTCTCGGTCCATGGAAACCTTTCCTGGCCAACACACAGCTGATCTGCCTTTGTCACACTCACAGGCTTGTGCACGCATAAGGGCGAAACAATACTGTTGTCACCATACAAAATTACTTTCACTTGACATTGATAATAAGAGCGGGACAGCACTATTCGAACTTCACAAGGGGACAAGTTACATCCAGTACATCTCAGTCGCGCTAAAAGGCATTCTATGCAAACTCGTGGTCCGTCACCATTATGTGATAGCGATGACACTGTGCCTGACTCTTCTGGTGGGAGGCTGTTGGCAATGCAGTTTCGTTTTCATGCGCGGGCAATTTTCAGACTATTTATTGGTAGAAATATGCTCGTTAGCTTTGATTTTTTAAAAGTTGAGAATAAAGATTCGCTCGCACCTTCTTCAACTAAATAATGCTGCCATCAGCTGCCACCAGCATGAATAATGTAATCTACCTTCCTTGCAGAGACACAAGGTCATGCCGTGGGCTTGTTCAGGCAGTCTGCACCCATTCTTTTTAGGGGGGGGGCAAGGCCGAGTGTCATTGCCTATATCATCGGTTTTTCGATTATATGACGGTTTTCCGTGGTCTCCTGAAAGTCATGTGATTAGCGTGCATTCCACTCTATTCCCTTTCTTTAGTATCACAACTTGGCCCCAGAACTCCCCCCAGCGAGGGAGTAAACCACCGAAAGTACACACACCTGTGCATGGTATAGCCCGAGGCACTTGGGCTTGTGGAGAGGGATGAGCACCTTGACCAGGAACTGCTTGTGCTCAGCCTTGAGGGGCAGCGCAAAGCCGTTGATGATCGAGCCCAGGATCTCCAGCAGCTCGCCCACCCCGTTGAAGTGCTCAGTCTCGTAGATAAACCGCAGGAATATGTTGTTAATCTGCTTACGGATGAACGCCCGCAGCCCGAGGAACTTGCCGTAAATCCGGTGCAGCACAGTCTTCAAAAAGTCCCGCTCTCGCGGGTCCTCGCTGTCAAAGAGCTCGAGAAGCTGCGCATGCGTCAAAGGCCCCTGCTGTGTCAAGCAAACTCTAGCACAATAAAAAAAGCAACGTAACAACTACATTATAGCGCTAAAATACGGGCTTTTCGTCATGTCATCTTGGATCACTACCCTTAATTTCATACATCAGGCACACTGCTATGGAAACTGCACAATAAGCTCCGTCAGCAAAATGTGCAATAAGCGTGTCTCACATTTAGACTGTCACCGCAAATGTATCCTCCGTGATCAGCTCCAGCTACACACTACCGGAACTAACCACGAATGTTACAATATGAAAGCAAAGAGGCTAAGCAACCTAGAACAACTCATTGAAAACCATATAAATAATGGGGTTTGTTTGTCCCGCCACGGTGGTCTAGTGGCTAAGGTACTCGGCTGCTGACCGCAGGTTGTGGGATCGAATCCCGGCTGTGGTGGCTGCATTTCCGATGGAGGCAGAAATGTTGTAGGCCCGTGTACTCAGATTTGGGTGCACGTTAAAAAACCCCAGGTGGTCGAAATTTCCGAAGCCTTTATCTACGGCATCTCTCATAATCATATGGTGGTTTTGGGACGTTAAACCCCACAAATCGATGGGGTTTGTTTATTTCTAAGGCCCAAAGCATCATTTCTTCACCAGTACAGCACAAAATAGTTCTCATTTCGCTTCATTACATGAAGCAAAATGACAACTATTTTTTGGTTAGGACCCATCTACAACAAGAAGTCTCACTAGTTACCATATCATTGCAGGTGATGTATGAAATAGAATAGTCTAGTGACACCAAAACGACTTTTAACTGCAAAGCCAATATGACACACGGTACAGAGTCAGCAACACCCACCTGTAAAACGAACTTCTGGTCTATGACTCTCTTTCCGTGTGCAGGCTGGAAGTCTGGCGACTCCAAAAACCGCAAGAAAAACTCGTACACAAGCTGCAAGAGTGGAGAAAAACAAACGACATGACACACTTGTGAGAAAGCTTGGGCGAGTGCAACAGCATATAGCATTCGCGAAAGGCACGACACAGCTCCATCAGGGTCACCACCTCTTCTCAAAAAAAAGAAAAAAAAACGGCCCTTCAACGGGAGGGGGGGGGGGGGGAATGAGTGACCCGGAAATTGGAGAGAATAAAATGAGGGAAAGGCAGGGAGGTTAACCGGAAAATGGAGCATTCGGTTTGCTACCCTGCACTAGGAGAAGAGGGAATGGGGAAGAAAGATTGAAAAGAAAGCAAAGAGGGAAATAGACGTGCGCGAAAGAAAAAGAAAAGGGAATGGGGGGGGGGGGGGAGCTGGGGTGCTACAGTCTATACAATAGGCCGCTGCCACGAAAAAAGTTCAGTAAGGCCTTCACTGATTTTCTGTGAGCACACAAATCATGTTGTCTTTCCAGCACTGATTGTTCAGACAAAGGTCTGTCGTCAAGGCGAGCTAACGCAGCAGCTAGTTGCCGTCTGCACGCTGTAACGAGGGCAGTGACAGAAAACGTGCTCTATAGTTTCATCGCGGCCGCAATGACAGCAAGCAGCACTGTCTTCCATGCCGATTCGGAAGGTGAAAGCTTTGGTGAAGGCGACACCAAGCCATAGTCGGCAAAGCACCATTGTCTCGAGTCGGGAGAGTCCAGACGGAGGCCGGAGTCGATGAGACGTGTCCAGTCTACGCAGTCGCGTGTGCCGTAAGCACTCGGTGTTCCACAGGGATTTTAATTCTGCATTAGCGATTTTTCGGATGGTCATTGCAGCATCAGTCCTTGAAAATGGTATAGATTTTTCTTCACCATCTTCGTGTGCTGATCGGGCAGCTGCATCGGCATGTTCGTTGCCCAATATGACGCAGTGACTTGGAAGCCACTGAAACGTGATTCTGTGTTCTTCGTAGAAGAGGTGGTGAAGCAGCTCTCTAATTTCCAGCACTAGTTGTTCATGAGGTCCCCGGCGTAAGGCGAATGTCAAACACTGTAGTGCTGCCTTAGAGTCCGTGAACACGCTCCATTTCTTGGCTTCTTGGAGAAACCCGGAAATTAAATTAGTGTCAATGGATGCTGTGTCATGTCTTCGGCATGAAGTGCCATTTAATGTAACATTAACATTGCTTTCGTAGAGCCAAATGTGTCAGTTGTACAAACAAGAAAAATGGTACACTGAGCTAACATTTGTCTATTTGCTGGCATAAAAATACCTATAACTAGAATAATGATTCGATTACTGCTTTGAAAAAAATAACTCGGCCATGACAGCGAGTGCGGACCAGCAACCAGCACGCCGTCTAAAAAGACCAGTGAACCGGTCTAAAACTGGACAGGTGGCAATGCTAGTTCCAACCACACTACTGTGCACTGCGCCACTTAATTCAGCCACTAGTTCGTGGGGCTGTAAACAGCCAATGACAGGTTTTGCAGTGCTTCAACAAGAGTATCAAAGGAGAAAGTAGATCGGGCTTAAATTGTAGGAGAGCATTAAAGGTACAGTGTGACAGCGCTCACACGGGAATATGATATCTTTTGGACAAGTATAATCACTAAAAACAAGCTCCAAAAGACAGCGGCATCTCACAGAAAGCCGGCTTTAGACTTACTTAAATGTTGCCTTACTTAAATGTGCATCGACAATGCTTACAGGTTATATCACTTGTCTGATTCAAAGCACAGCAAGAGTCAAAAATACCAGCCAACTTCAAAATGTGCAATCTTAGTACATTCAATGTATCTTTAAGAGAATAAGGTGAATTAGGCGTGCCTCACATGGCTTTCACCTGTATCTTGTTGGTAGTACCTAAAGGTATGCCGTGACCTTTTTCAATTACTGTTCATCAAGACGTGCAAATTCTTCATTTGAGAGCCCTTATTTTAACAGAGTGTGAAATTCCCTCTTACCTGCAGATGCGGCCAAGAAGCCTCTAACGTTGGGTCGTCCTCTTCAGGGTCAAAATCTGGGTTTTCACTGGGAGGTAGTGTCCGAAAGAGGTTCGCAGATATCTGTGGAGAGCAGAGAAGCAAAGCGAAGCTTAGCAGTGCTCCACACAGACGTGTACAAGCCCACTACAATGCAAAAGTGCAACTTTCCTTTCAACCTGTCAGGATTCAAGCACAGCTATGAGGAGAGGTTTAATAGAGCAGCAAACTTGGATCGAACTGCGGCATCACTTCAAACTACATAACTTTAGCCCTGTTCAGTGGAAACTCATATGTGCTATTCTGCACTTTCTGCCTTTCCCGGCCAATGCCGCATTAAATTTTCATATGTGGTGACGTGTAACTTCATGCAGTTAATAGGTACGTGTATTTCCATGCAGCTATCTGACCACATTTCCACCTGAAATTGAATGCAGAAGTGGGCTATTACTGCTACTTCTAAACTTGTAGCTCTATATACGAAATTACCATTTTTAATCAGTTTCTCGTTCACTGTGCGCGTGCCGAGACGTTTTCAAGAGTGTCCTCAAAACAACTTGCCCAATTTCTTTTACCATTGCTACTTTAAATATGCCCATTTTAAATGAAATTCATCACAAAGGCCCACTTCAGTGAGGAAACTGAAACCAATGACACACTATTCCAAAGTTTCTAATAACAGTATATTGACTGTGGCTCACATAAAGTTGTGTGATGCTGCTCTGCATAATTTCTGATTCGGGGCATCATCATTCATGCTTTCTGGAGCTTTCTTTAGATAACACAATTTCTGGATATAACTATCGATTCCCGTGATGTTTGTAGCAATGACATATCAGTTCAAAATTGCCTTGATGCCAGAGCAGAAGTACGAACTTGTTTAGAATGTACCGATGTTGGCTAGTGACGAAAGCTCATGGTAACGCTAGAGTCCTTCAATACCTTTACTGGTCATGACATTTCAGCTTAGCTCTATGAGAGACCTTTGTGCGCTGCAAGCAGAGGCCGCAGCAGGGCAGCGTTGCATTCTAGCCGGGAGCATCGGGCAGACAGCGGACGATTGCTATGGTGGCATGTTCCCACATGTATTTTATCGTATGTTTGCTGCTGTGTGTGTTGTGCATGTGGTGCCTGAAGGCCGAAAACGATGAGGCATACACGCTGCATGCCTGGGTGTCGATACGGTTACGAGGGCAACGACGGAAAAAACATGGGTGATCGGTATAACACAAAAGTAAAACGTCGCCTTACTAATGATTAAACATGCCCTTGTGGTCATAGATACCTGCAGTAGCTGTAGTAGTTAACGGTGAAAGCTGTGTCACAACCAGAAGAGAGTGACTGATTGGACGCCAAAGTTGGACTAAGGTCACCTGCTCACGGCATGTTAGAGTTATTGAACAGAGCATAAAGGTCTACTTCTCTCCTGTTCCTCGTCCTTTTTTTTGCGCTCGACCTTTATGCTTGGACATGCACTAACTCGCCCAGCAACGCATTTTATTGAACGCCACTGCCCAATTAGAAGGGAACACAATGCACATTGTGTCTTCCCTCTTGCTGGCCACGACTTCTTTTCGTGGCGAGCATAAGCGGCAAACGCGGAGTTACATCCAGGCAAAGCAAGCGCTTTGCTCTATGCATTGCAGAACTATTTTTGGTATGGATGGACGCTATGAGCCACGTCGATGCTTTGGGTAGGGGTTGCCACCTGGCAGTGTGTTAAAGCGACAAAATTACACTCTTATTGTGAGGTACCGAATAGGATGGACGCATAGAAATGACGCGTAGAAGAAACTGATCGTGGATTCCGAGTCATAATGAATTATTACACCCTACGAAGAGTAATGCGAGAGGGCATCGGTAAATATAGAAGGTATTTTTTAGAGCGTACAAAGTATGTGCTTTCTGAATACACAGCTCACTTGCGCTATGTGTGTGCGTGCCGGCTGTTTCCCTGCAAGTGAATCGAGAAGCAATTCCTCTTAAGTGACGGTCGACTGCCTAAGAATCCTAATCCGATTCCTTGGATGCCAGCTTGTCATACCAAGAGTCACATTCGAGTTATGACTCAGATTCTGATGAATGAGCGACATTTCATGAGCATCTGCGTCAAGACAATGCTGGCTGGATCAAAGGCCACTTTTCTCCCCTGTGTTTCCATGTGACACCGTTTTGTACACTTATTTTTATATCTCTGTGAACTATGTTTATTTTTGTAGTGAGTAATTTTTCAAGAGTTATATACTTTTTTGGATGTCATCTTGCAATTACTCATGAATAAAGCATTTGATTGTACAAAAAAAAAAAAACTTTCTGTTAGACTATGGGCAACCTAAAAAAAATTTGGATTTTTTAATGCACTCATCTAAAGAACTTGAATAAACAGCAAAAAAAAAAAGGAAACATACCCTGCAGAGTCGCACTGGAAAAACAAAGTCACCCCTTAAAAAGGTTAAGTTCAATCAATTAAGAAGATAGGTCTAAATTTTAAGGGCTCATTTTGTTTACTAGACACGATATCGATGAGAACAAGTGGACAATGATGCAAAGTATAGGGGATGTTACTAGAAATACAGTTAAACCCCTTTATAAGAGACATGCTCCGAGCAGCAATTCGTGTCTTATATATGAGATGTCTCTTATGAGCAGGGTACCTCATATGCATTTTCTTAAGAGGAGATGCGAGCCGAAAACTCGAGTTTTTAGCGAGCTTTCTTGTATTTTTGGTTTTTACAGAATTGTAATCCTCAACCCTTCTTCTATCATCTGTGAAACTTTCAAAAAAAAGTCGCACAGAAAAATGCAAAATAATGTGTATAAAGGCGTGGCGGTGGCTCTAAATTTTGCGAATTTCCGCCAATATTAGCCACCTTTGAATACGTGCTGCACCCCGTTGCAGCGCCGCCCGGCGTAGCGACCAGTTGGGAAAGTTGCGTTCGGCCTCCTTTTAGCTCTGACAACCGCCAGTTTCGTACGTGAGCAAGAAAATATAAAAAACAAAGCTTTTTTACCATGGGGTTTGAGCTGTTTGAAACGTGCAGCACTTTGAGCCACATCACCATTGGCTACCGAGTCAGTGCCGACGGTACGGTGACGGCCATCAGCATAAGGTCCGTCTGCTTATCTGCGCGTCTATGCATATAAAATGTGAAGGCGGTGGTGACTGCACGTGCTGTTGGCATCGGGCATGAGCAACTGTCGAGATTTTGCGACTGACAGATGAGAAGCTCCTTGCTCGATGCATTCAAGGGAAAACCCAAAATGCGTCGGAATCCCTGAACAACAAGACATGGCTACTTTGCCCCAAGACCAAGTTTTTCTCTTGAACAGTTGTCAAGACTGCGGAAGCTATTGCAATCCTGTGGTTTAATAAGGGTCATGCTAGTTTCGAGCACATCCTGGAAGAGCTGAACATACTCCTATCTAGGAATCTAGTTGCTTTCAGCCATTCCTGGGATGTGAAGTGCATCAAGAGGATGTCCGGGCGTTTGACAGCAGAAGCAAGGGCCACCGTCGTAGTGCCGTGAAAAGAACACAGCTCAAAGAGTGTGCTCGCAAGGACCGTGAAGGCACCACCTATGCTACAGTACAGTTCTAATAACTTTCACTACTTGTCAAAGTTCCCTTGAACATTATGGCCAAAGATTATGCATTTCTGACAACTCTATGGTAAAAAAGATGTTTCAAACTTTCAAATGCATTTTTCTTCTTTTGCAGTTTTGTGTGATCTGTGCTGCTTATGCAGGCTAGTTAGTATACGTAGTATAATAAAGAATTGAGACAGTCAGAACTATTATTTCAGACGAGGTAGGAGCGTAGGCCAAGCCAGCGAAAGCAGCGACAATGTCCGCGGCGAGCGTCTCATGCTTAGCACTGACGATGTGTTTTTCGAGTTATGCATGACCCACTACTTCTTCATTACATATTTCCCCCTTGCTGAAGACGGAGCCAAGTAGGTGTTCTAAGGTGTCGTGAGGACAAGTGGTTCGTGATACGGTTTGAGACGATCCACGTGTACGATTTCGCAGCCTCAGCGACACAGGTCCGGAGTGGGCGTGAGCGGTTCGATGAGGTAGTTGACAGCGGAAGTTCGCTGTATGATGCGATAAGGCCCGTGGTACCTGCTGACGAACTTTGTAGAGGTACCAGGAGCAGCAGCGGGAGGCACCCACAGCCAAACAAGAGAGTTGGGTGAAAACTGGTAGTGGGACCGTCCATCGTCGTGACGAAATTTCTGTAGCCCTTACTCTTGTGTTGTAAGGGTGCAAACTAATAGCCGACATTCTTCCACATACCGAGCGGCTTCGGAAACTGGTGTGCCTTCGAATGAGTCGGGTCGGTAGGGAAGAATGGTGTCGATTGGAGATTATGGCTCTCGACCATAGAGTAACAAGAAGGGAAAAACACCGGTCGTCGCTTGAGGCGCCGTGTTGTAAGCGTACGTTACGTAGGGAAGAATAAGATCCCAGTTAGTGTGGTCGGAGGCGACATACATAGAAAGCATGTCGTCAAGAGTGCGGTTGAAATGTTCGGTCAAGCCATTCGTTTGCGGACAATATGTGGTAGTACAGCGGTGAGCCACATGGCATTCAGCAAGAAGCTTTTAAATTACACCTATGAGAAAGACGCGGCCTCGGTCGCTCAAAAGTTCACGCGGAGCGCCGTGACGAAGAACAAAACGTTGGAGCAGGAGAGACGCAACGTCATGTGCTGTCTCGGCTGATAGAACGGCCGTTTCTGCATATCTAGTGAGATGGTCGATTGCTACAATAATCCAGCGATTCCCAGCTGATGTATATGGCAGAGGTCAATAAAGGTCTATTCCGACCCGGTCGAATGGTCGCACTGGGCACGGTAACGGCTGCATTGGTGCAGTAGGATGGCTAGGATCGTGCTTGCAATCTATCTGAGACCGCAAGACAGTAGCGCGCGGAGGGATTTGGGTGTCGTCACTAATGACCAACTTTGCGTAGGAAGAGTGATCGTCCGCAGGTAGGGCATCACCAAGGGGACAAAAACCAAGGGGACAAAAACCAAGGGGACAAAAAACGACTTCGGCACGAGCGCAATCATCATCATCATCATCATATCATCATATTTTATTTCCTTAAAGACCCCACAAGGGGGTATTACATAAGGGGTGGATGTACAGGATATAAAAAACATTTGCCACATAAGGGGTTGGTATACAGGATATAAAACTTTTGCTACATTCAAAGTATAAAATATTGCTACATAGGTGTGGGTATATACATTGCCATAAAGTTTCACTGACAGAGATGAGTTGTTACATTTTTAGCGAAAGTTGATGGGCAGGTGATTGTGACGACGTGGTTTGGGAGGTCGTTCCAGTCCTTCACAGCACGCGGAAAGAAGGATGCGGAGAAGGCAGCAGTCATAGTGCGGTAACGGGAGACTTGGAGGGGGTGGCTGGTGCGGTGCGAAATGTACGTCGGAGGGATGACGTATGGAGGAGGGTTGAGGGGCGAATGAAACAGCTTATGAAACAGGGAAAGAGTGGCTATGCGGCATCGAAGGGCAAGTGGCTGCAATCCAGATTGGGCTTTTAAGGATGAAACACTGATGTCATAAGAATATGACGAATGTATGAATCGGACTGAGCGATTTTGAATTGATTCAAGGTCATTGATTAGGTAAATTTGAGGTGGATTCCATATAGCAGAGGCGTATTCCAGTTTTGGCCTGATGAGGGATGTGTATGCGAGAAGTTTTACGTGTTGAGGTGCGCAACGCAGATGACGTTTCACGAATCCCAATATTTTGTTTGCAGATGAGATAATGTTTGTGACATGCGCATTCCAAGTTAGATCGGCGGACAGTGTGACACCTAGATATTTGAAACACTGTACTATTTTTAGAGGGGCGTTAGTGATTTGGTATGGGAATAGGAAAGGATTTTTGCAGAGAGTGAATGAGACAACCTTACACTTGTTGGGGTTAAGTTTGAGAAGCGAATTGTCACACCATTCTTGAATGTTGTTCAGATCGTGTTGTAGGGTTAGTTGATCGAAAGCATTAGTTATTGTATGGTAGATCACGCAATCGTCGGCGAACATGCGGATTTTGCAAGACACAGTTAGTGGTAGGTCATTAATGTAGATTAGAAATAGCAAGGGGCCAAGGACGCACCCTTGCGGTACTCCTGACGTTACTTCGAGAGGTTCAGAGGATTCATTATTTACGTGCACGAATTGAGAACGATTAGCTAAAAAAGATTTAATCCATCTTAATACGTTAGGGTCAAGATTTAGCCCGGATAACTTCTGTATTAGTTTGTTGTGTGGAACTGTATCAAATGCTTTTGCGTAGTCAAGGAAAATGGCGTCAGTCTGAAAGTTGGTGTCAAGATTTGTATGTATGTCGTGAAGAAAGAGTGCTAATTGTGTTTCACAGGAAAGTCCCTTGCGGAAGCCATGCTGACAGGTGTGAAAGAAACTATTGGAATCGAGGAAGTTGATAACATGAGAATATATGACATGTTCCATGATCTTGCATAGGATGCTTGTTAATGAAATGGGACAATAATTGAGTGGGGAGTTGCTGTCGCCTGCTTTGTAGACTGGAACGACCTTACCAATTTTCCAGCCATTCGGAAGGTCGCCGGTGCTGAGTGACTGTGAGAATATGAGGTGCAAGTATGGTACAATTGTATCGGTAATGTTCTTTAACAGTTTAGAATTAATTTCGTCAATGCCACATGACGAGGAAAGTTTAATGTTTTTTATTAGGGAAGAAATGCCGTCTGCGGAAAATGCTAGCGCAGGCATGCTGGAACCTATCAGGGTGGTTGTGGGAACGGAAGGCATACTAGGTTCTCTGGTGAACACCGACGAGAATGCAATGTTAAAAATATGAGCACACTAGGCATTTGTGGTCACTTCACCGGATTCGTTAGTAAGGGAGATAGTGCGAGATGGTTTTGGATTGACGGTCTGCCAAAATTTTTTTACGTTATCATTTAGCATGTTGGGTAGGTTCGTGTTAAAAAATGCGTGCTTGGCGTTGCGAATTGCTGTAAGATAGTCATTTTCGGCGCAGTAGTATTTATCCCATGCGCATGGCGTTCCTTCAAATTTTGCCTGGCGGAAAAGGCGTTTTTTCTTGTTGCTAAGTCGGTTTAATGTTTTAGTATACCAGGGCTTTTGCTGCATGGCACGAAATGTGGCAATCTATCTGAGACCGCAAGACAGTAGCGCACGGAGGGATTTGGGTGTCGTCACTAATGACCAACTCCGCGTAGGAAGAGTGATCGTCCGCAGGTAGGGCATCACCAAGGGGACAAAAAACGACTTCAGCACGAGCGCAATCAATGACGGCTTGGTGATCGGAGAGAAAATCCCAGCCTAAAATGATGTCGTGAGAACAGTGCGGGAGTACTACGAACTGCACTGTGTAGGGCACTCCTTGAATTACAAGTCTGGCGGTACACGCGCCCACAGGCTGCACAGGCTGTGCAGTGGCAGTACGAAGACACGAACACGAGTAAGGAGTTGTAACTTTACGAATTGAATGGAAAACTTTTTCGGCAATTACAGAAATGGCGGCACCAGTATTAATAAGGGTAAGTACAGGTACACCTTCAAGAACAGCATTAATCACATTCGGCGGCGAACGAAGAGGGCTTGTGCTTTGCGACGAGGACGCAGTTTTTGCCCCATGAACTGCGTCATTTAGTTTTCCGCGTCGATTGTAGGGGGGCGTCGGCGCATCGGGGAGGGCGAGCGACGACGTGGAGGAGGAAATCAACGATCAGAAGAAGGTCGGTGGCTTGGTCGAGGAGGGTGCAATTCGTGGTCTGGAGTGTAGGGAATATATGGTCGTACTCATACGAACGTGGGTTTTCACGTGAATGGAGTGGGCAGCAACGGCACAGACGTGCGACGTGTCAGCGTAGACCACACGAAAAGCAGATTGGTCGGTTGTCGGCAGTGCGCCATGGATTAGGGACTCGGTGGACAGGAGATCGTGGCGGCTGGGCGGCATAAACAGGAGCAGGCAGTGGAGGCAGCGCTTTGAACGTTTGTGGTCGTGGTCGTGTTGCTGCTTCGGCATACGTCAATGGTGCATTAACTGGTGGCACCAGCTGCGTAGGAAGGACCTCAGACACTTGGTCTTGTATAATAGTTTGTAGTGTAGGCCTAAGCGGCGCACTGCGCTCCGGAAGGCCGGAGATGAGTGACAGTTGGCGGGCAACTTCTTCCCGCACAAAATATTTGATCTACGAGAGGAGGACGGGATCTTGCGAGGGAGTTAACCCGGACATCGATTCCTTATGTGGGACAGCACGGCGGGTGATGAGACGTTGCCGGCCGAGCTCATCATAGCTTTGGCAGAGCTCTAACTTGAGCGACAGTAGCCGGGCTTTTTGAAATGTGCATCTAGAATGCGTCCTCGTCAATACCCTTAAAAATATGCTTGATGCGGTCCACCTCTGTCATGTTCTCATCGACACGTTTGCACAAGTCAATGACGTCTTCTATGTAACTGGTGAAATTCTCACCAGGCAGTTGAGATCTTGACAGAAGGCGCTACTCCACACAAAGTTTGCGAACAGCAGTACGACCGAATACTTCGCTGAACTTTGTCTTGAATGCTGTCCAGGTTGGAACGTCGGCTTCGTGGTTCCGCAGCCACAAGTGGGCAATGCCACTAAGGTAAATGCCGACGGTGGCCAGCCTCGTGGCTTCGTCCCATTTGTTTAAGACACTCACGAGTTCGTAGGTAGCCAGCCAGCCGTCAATGTCGTGGCCGTCAGTGCCGCTGAATATGGGAGGGTCCCGCTGACGGACCGCACCGGAGCACACGATGGCCTGGGGAGCCATAGGCGGAAGACTTGTGGCAGATGCAGTGGTCATAGCGGCAGGTGGAGTCCGGCTTCATAACTCTAGGATTGCGAGGAGACCCAGCACCTCCAGCAAATATATTAAAGAATTGAGACAGTCAGAACTGTTATTTCAGACGAGGTAGGAGCGTAGGCCTAGCCAGCGAAAGCAGCGACAATGTCAGGGGCGAGCGTCTCGTGCTTAGCACTGACGATGTGTTTTTCAAGCTATGCATGACCCACTACTTCATTACATTAGAATTGTCAGAACTCAACAAAATTTTGTACATAGCATGATGAAGGCCTGTAGAGTGCAAGCATATATTTTTATTTCCAAAGTTGCTAGCTATGTTTTCCAAAATATTACATAACATTGAAAGCCCTTGGCAACTAGAGCCATGGTAAATTCTATTTTATTATTGTATTTTACCTTTTTACACATGAAACATGTATAGTTTTTTGCACTTTACAGTTCCAAAGGATCAGAGTGAGCTATATCTGCATGCTTTATCTCAAAGTTTTATAGGTCAGAATTATCACATAACAATGGTCATCATTTGCAGTATCTGAGCTGCAGAAATAAAGCGAACAAGCTACATGAAAATAAGTAACATATTTGAAAAGAGTAGAAAAAAACTCTTTTAGCATGCCGATTTGAGTTCAATTCAGACTCTTATTAAAGAAAATAATTTCCCGAGTAGCATCTCCCCTTAATCCGCATTTTACTGTAGACACATTGTTGTCTCTTGTATCAGTGTCCCTCAGAAAGGGGTTCGACTGTAGTTATAATGCAAATATCGAGAAACAAAACATGACGAACAGATAACTCGCCACTGGCAGAAACAGAAGCTGCGACCTTCAAATAGCGCGTCCGATGCTCTACCACTGAGCAACGGCGGCAGCCATTTCTCCATCCACTTCATAGGGTACATATGTGCATTTAAACGTGGCAGGGTCTGTCAGCACCACCATTACTGCGAGTGTGGAGCACTTTTAGTGGAACACAGCAATAAATGCATTATGACTGTTGTTGCAACAAAATATCAGCCACACTGAAATTCATTTGGGCGTAGTTCGCACATAATCCAGAGATTAAATCCGAAGTTTGATGGCATTCTGTCTAAATGCATAGTGCGAACGTCCAAATCAACGAAATGTTTACTCGGGGTTTCAGAAGCCTACCAAGGCTCCCGTCAAAAAGCTTCCCATACGGGGAGCCCAAACGTTCAGAAAGCATTTTGTTCTTTTTGGTCGGCGCATCTTTTCGAATTCACGCTATGTTCCCGAGACAAAGTTGGAGCGCCAGCAGACACAGGCCCCACTACGAAAAGACGTGACGCACGCAAGTGCCAACTATCAATCACTTTATTCCGTCACACGTCAATGCATACACAGGCACGAGGCAACCTGCTCGCAACTAGCGCGCAAGACAGCTCTGATCAAAAAGCGATACATGGATGACAGCCAGTGTATCAGACATCTAAACACATGAAACCACGTTCAGGTGAGCGATACCCCATTGTCCCAGTACTCACCCGAACAGGATTTCATGCATTCGCATATCAGACACACGTATCTAATACTTACTTCACTTTTCGAATATAGCTGCTGTGTGTGCATGGTGCAGCAGGCTTGCTTGAGATTTCATAGGTATTTTAGTGTGAAGTGATAAAGTAGTAGCATGTATTGTGTGGGATTCCTGCACCAAACACTTGACACTTCATGGTTTACCAATACCAATCCGAAACGCGATGCGATCCGATTCATTTTGTTGTTTTTTCCGAATTATCACTCAAAGAACTCCCCAACCGGCCTTTTGCTAGCTAATAGCA
Organism: Rhipicephalus microplus; assembly: GCF_013339725.1. Classification (NCBI taxonomy): domain Eukaryota; kingdom Metazoa; phylum Arthropoda; class Arachnida; order Ixodida; family Ixodidae; genus Rhipicephalus; species Rhipicephalus microplus. Next base: position 172,494,811 of record NC_051167.1, read on the forward strand.
TCCACGCATGAAAACTACAAAAGAAAATTCACAGAGAAATTCACTTATTTCCTGAAGAACAATCACTGCTCTGTCCACACTAATTCCTCGCTGGTAGCATGGCAAATGAGGCATCGTCATGCACAATCCATAACACATTATGTCACAAGAACTAACCTCTTCAAATATTTCCTTCGTGCTACAACCGACTGGAACAGCTCGGCTGTAACTAATCTATGCCACATTTGCGCTATTGATACAGTAAGTTGTTGAACATGCCGTGGCTTCTTTATCGCCTTCTGTATATTATGTCATTGCGCTAATACATTATCTGCACCTGTGATGTTGTGCAGTGTCATTTTTTCTTGTTATTTTCAGCTTCCAATTGTTCATTTCGCAATATGCTTTACATCGTGTTAACGAATTGTGTTATTGTTCTTTATTCATGTTCATCTCCTTTTTCTCTACATCTCTTATATTCTTATGCCCTTACTGCTTGGAACCTTAGCGGGTCTGCAGATTGTCATACTTAAGTAAAATTTAAAAGATAGCTGCTGTTCGTGTGTATCGTGTCTTTTCTTCACGAAGCACATTGTGTGTCTGAATTGTAACTTTAGCCTCAGCATGGTAGGAAGAAACGTGCCATACGTGTGTCATACATGGTGTGTGTCATGAGCCAATGAAAGTAGGCAACAGATACTACGGTGGCCAATAAGCTGGGTAAGATATGTGCCACTGTGCAGGGAGAAAATGAGCAGGTAAAAGAAGAGAAGTGGACTGACGTTTGTTTCATAAGATACACAAACATATTCCTCGACAAGTGCGGTGTATACACGGTTCCTTTCAGCTGCCAGGGGCTCGCGCTAACCGGGGGCTCACCTTCCAATCTTTCTTTACAGTGTTGAAAGTGTAAGAGCCTGTCGAAATTCGATCACTGAACAATTTAGTACCAGTACAGGAAAGACGAAACGCATCTGATGATTGCGGTATGGCACATTGATAGTAGTAGCGCATGCGTGAGCTAACTGTTGACTAACTTGCATAACGATGAAGAAAAATCTACGCATATCTTTGAAGTGATGGCCGGTGATAGGGCGAAGCAGTGCGCATCGGATCGTAAATCGTGGCCTTTTACTCTGCTCTGGTTAACAACCTTTTATTTTCTTCTTGATCACCTTTTGTTCTCTCATATACTGGGCAATTAAACGTCGGTGTTTTTCCGGCGCTGTGGCCTTTAATTTTGTTTGTTCGGGTTGCACCTTTTGATAAGCTTTTTGTTCACAGGTTTTTCGTTTGTACATCGGCTGTAGACGTTGGGTGACAGTTAACGAATGGAGGGAGATCGTGCAGCCTTAAGGAGCTTCACCCCTAATTGATAAATTCACATGGGCAAGCGCAGATAAGTTCTCGTGCCTTCTTTCCTTACCTTCATGAGCATCTTTAGTTGTCAATCGGCATTTGTCGTGTCAAAACTTTTTTGTGTCCATGTTTGCATGCCCCGTCTCTGTAATGATTACTCACCAATCATTGGCTCTGTTTTTTTAACCCCAGTACTGAAATAATGTTCCCTAGATTTGACGAATTTGCGGATGGTTCTTTGTGGTTTTTAAGACTATTTGCTGGCCTAAATGGTGCTTACTTAAAAGACATTGCTTATTTAAAGTCACGAATCAGAACACACACAATGGGACAAACATGATGACAGGGCTGGCGGCACCTATGCTCATCCTCATAGTATCTGTTGGAATCAACAAATTCCGAAAACATTCAAAAGTACATACACTCAGACTTCAACATAACGAACCCATATTTAACAAAAATACGAGCTGTAAGGAAGTAAATGAAGAATACTCTTGCTGTAGGTATAGTGTTAGGAATATATCATTACAACAAATTTTCGGTTGATGCCAAAAACAGTTCAGCTGGAAGCGCCAGCCATCCCACCATCGCGTTGCTGCCTCTGTGTGTGTCCCCATTCGCAACTAAATTATACAAGTTCTTCGTGAAGTGGCTCTCACCATGCGTATGATCTCCGGGTAGACTGGCTCTGTGAGCACCCCACGGCCAGCGGTGACATAGTCGACCAGCTCGTTCAGCGTGGCCCTCTTCACCTCCTTGCCCTTGATGTCGGCCACGGGGTCCATGAAGTCGAAGACGACGCTGCACTGCCGCAGCTTGCGAATCAGAAGCTCCTCCTGCTCCCCGGCGCCTACATCTGCACAGAGTCATTGATCGATTTTGTTAACTACTCTGCTAGATATGATTACCAAAAATATTTAGTACAAACACAGAATTAAGATGTTTAAATGCACGCTAGGTTGTTTTTAGCTGTCGAGAAGTTTGCACAAGGACTTTTGTCAAGCTGCTGAATAGTAGCTTTTTGTTCTTGTTCTCATGCTCATCATCTTGCTATAATGAATGCCAATCGATTGACTGACTGACTGATATCTGACTCTACAAAATGCCATTCTGCTCGAAGCTACCAGTTGCACTAAAATGCCCAGGTGACATGCTTCGCATTGCGATTCAACAATAGCGGTTGGTGTTTCACATCCGAAAACCACAATACGATTGTGAGGGATGCTGCAGTGGAGGGCACATGAAATTTCGACCACCTGGGGTCTCTAACATGCACCTAAATCCAAATGTGCGGACCTCTACCGTGCCGCCTACATCAAAATGGAGCTGCCGCGGCCGGGATTGAGTCCTGCGACCTTTGGGCTAGCAGTAAAGAACAACCGCCAATCCACCACAGTGGGCGACATGCTTTGCATCCAACAGGTTCTTTCAGACCACTGCCCTTAAGCCAGGGCACATCGAGGTGCCCTGTGCAAAGTGCCATTTACTGCATAAGCATCAAAAATGAACATAAACAGTTATAGACTACGATTAACTCAATAAAAACAAGGTCTGATGTCTCATACTTGAGCGGTGCTTAATAACACTGATTTTCGTCCAAAGGTGCAAAAGGACATTGACTGTCAGTATGTTGTCAGAGATACACTCTAAAAAGGGTGCCTTTTTGTCCCAAAACAATTATCACCTAATTTGCTTGTGCTTCCTTTCATGAAAAGTCTGAGCTGGCCGCTTTCCTATCAAGAACGCTATGTCACACTGATAATGCGCATGTTGTTCGTTACCTGAAAGTGCCGGGAGCGTGGCACTAGTGCATGGAAAGGAACGCAAGATAAACAATCATTCTTGTGGGGCAAGAAGACGCCAATTTCACTAGATCTGTTCTTCGAGTGTATCTTCTAAAGAAGTCAAATCGCTCTCAGAGTGAACTCTAGAGTAAGAGCCGAAGGCACAAGCTAGGGACGAGTGTGAAACAAGCAGAAAAAAAAAAAGGTTTCTTTTTGTGTACATCAAATGACAAACTTTCCAACATAACCGAAAATTCTGCATAACTTTCAATTCCACTATACATTCATGATCAATGCAAGCGACATATATCTCCTTTTGTACCCAGTAAAAGCTAGAACAAAGGCCGAGTGAGCTTCGACCACTTCAGCTGCTCACATTACTGCAGAAAACATTTGGAGCCGCACATTTCAGAGAGAAATGTGAGTCACGCAATTCCAAGGAATGTTATGCGTCATGTGTTTACGTCACAGAACATGACACACTATCAATGAAGAAGGCATTACACAGAGCATAATTCATTACACAGAACATAATTGCTCATGAATGCAGTGACATGACTCTGCAACCAAAGCACATGGCTTGTGTAGAACACAATGGAAGCACAATGGAAGCACAATGGAATAGGATCAGTATATGACCTCAACTTCCCATCCCACAAGTCTGGGGGTTTTCAGCTTTTCAGTCACACAGAAAATGTGTGTATTTGGACCAACCAGAAATTTGTAGTTTCCAGCAGTCCAATGTATGAACATAAACAGGTCAGTTGCAGCACTTTCGAGCATATTATTAAGGGACAATATTTATCGGCGAATTCTAAAAAACATTCAAAAGCACAAAAGATAATTGCACAAAGCAAAAGGTTCTTAGGGAAGTTTGTTATTGAGGTGGAAGAACTCTCTACAAAGCTTGACAGTGCCAGCAGCCTTAACCTCTGGAGATGTGTTACGTATTTTAGTGCCACTAAGTCCAGTCTTAGCCCTTTCAGCCTATGCAATGTAACGATTTGATAAGTTAAAGTTGCCATTGAAAGCATGTCTTGTACCTCAAGCTGGTGAAAAAAAAAAAAAATGCCCCGAAATCTGTGCCCCCATTATGCGACAAACTGTTTTCAAAGCCCAAGAGGCATGCCTCGGCCATTGACCGAAGAGCCGGTGTCGCTGCATTTGTTAGGTGGTAGTCAAGTCCAGATCTGCAATGCCTTCGTTGTAATAACGGCATCACATTTAGCACTGCAAGAGTGCTACTCAAAAACTTGCGTCGAATTACATGATCAATATCTGTACTTCTTAAACGTGATGCTCTAAACATGCTTTTTTTTTTCATAAATGTGAGCAGCTACAAAAGTTTACGAAATGTTACCGACGGAAGTGGAAATCTTACAAATGCACAGTGCCTCGTACATATGTCCGTAATATTACACACTAATATTAATGTGCTGTAATATAAGACTATCAAAGTTCTCCATAACTAAACATATGGCATAGTACAAAATGCAACGGGCGCTTTACTTCACTTCTTTGGCAACAACAAGAATAAGTGAAATGATCTCGTTTGGTGCACACAGAGGGCACACCTGATTGACACGACCATCACACAGTGTAGCAGTGGCAGAGCTGCCTGTTCCTGGTAAAAGGCCGCGACGCTATCCCCCCCCAGGTGGGGTTGCACGCACTACTATCAGCCATTATCAGCCGATGCTCGCTCGGGCGCACCACAACGCGCCGCGAGGAGACGGGAGGGCTTTCGCAAAACAACTTCCTTTTCCGGCCAATCCCACCTATGTCTATTTATTTATTTTTTTCTTTCAGAGTTTGCTTCTCTAGAGCGAGTCCTTTCGCAAGAGATGACATGCATCGCATCGACGGCTGCCGTCATTCAACAGCCGCACCTCCCCCCCCCCTTTTTTTTTCCCCCAAGGCCGGGCGAGGCGTCGGAGTGTGCGACAACGCGTGCATCCCCCCTTGCACGCACGCGCGATAGTTGGAACGGGTGACGAGGGCGCGAAGCATTGTGACAACTCAGCCGTGCGCTGACGAACGACAGCACGACAAACAAAAGCCGCCCGTCATGCCTCCCCCGCCCATTTTTTTTTATATATATAAATATATAAAAGGGATGCGGAACCGCAAGGACCAACAACGGAAAGACGAGCACCAGGAGAACCCAAAGATAGACATGTGGGGTTTAACGTCCCAAAAACCACCACACGATTATGAGAGACGCCGCAGTGGAGGGCTCCGGAAATTTTGACCACCTGGGGTTCTCTAACGTGCACCCAAATCTCAGCACACGGGCCTACAACATTTTCGCCTCCATCGGAAACGCAGCCGCCGCAGCCGGGATTCGAACCGGCGACCTACGGCAAGGCATGGTGTTTCGATCGAGCAGTGTTTGTTGGCCCGGTATGCTATGAGCACCACTGGAGACATTACAAGGCCCAACTATGGTCGCAGTGGCTTAAAAAATGCAGATGTGCTCTGTCTGTGGTCACTGTTTTATCCATGAAAAAAAAAAGAACAAGTCTAACATCAATCCACCCAAGAAGATAAGGTCAGCAATGTAGTCACCAAGTCACCTAGGAAGACACCATTAAGCAACAAAAAAAAAGAAACTTTCTCTCTTCCCCCTTTTAAAATTTATTTTTCATTCATTTTCCTTTTCTCATTTTATTTTTTCTTCATACCTCCTCCTTTATTTATCATCAATATTATTTCTTGGCCTCTACCCTATTCATTTAAGTTTATTTATTGGTTCAACCCTGTTATATTTGTGGTACGGGCTCTGATACATTTATTTTTCTTTTGCCCCAAAGTAAATGTATGTACACAGTCAGCAATAACCTCACAGTACAGCAACATAAAGCAAATTACATTCATTTGTTCTGAAAGACACCAAACACTTCCACAATCTTTAAGACTGTTGATCTGCCCGCACATCTCTTTTTAAGCCGCTCATTTTGGTACAGAATTGAAACGTTTTGCCAAATCTTGTAGGAGATCCCGAAGTCAGCATTCAGCCAAGATAATATTTTAGCTGAAAGCAGCAAACCTTTCCTGTCCAGTAACACTTTCTTTTATAACGGAAAAGCCAATACACCTAAGCTGGGAGCCTTTTTTCAGCCGACACGGCATTGATAGAGCTGAAGGGCAGGGTTCATCACAGTTTTTGTAGTTGTAGCTCGTACCGAATTCTTTGATTGTCATGGAGTACAGCGTGAATCCTGAATTTCTTGCATCACGAAGGTTACACTCCGTATACCACGAAACCACGATATGACTATAAAGCACACTGTTGTGGAGGGTTTCAGAAATTCCAACCACCTGGAGTTCTTTGACAGGGCACCTGAACCTGAACGCACGAAGCTCTATCACTCTTTGGAAATGCAAACGTCGTGGCCGGGATCAAACTCTCATCTTTCACGTCAGCAGCCGAGCACTGTCACCACTGCCCCACTGCACTGGCTTTGCAAAGATGTTATGGGGAGGAGTTCCGGATGATGTTGACAACATGCAGGTGGGTAGGATAGAGAGAACAAAAAAAAATAATGCAGGGTAGCTGCCATCAGAAAGGAGAGATGTCGTAATGGTATGACTTCATATCTTATCAAGCACGCAAGGTGAACAACACAACATTGTGTGCCGGAGGCCTCTCTGTGACGCTGAACGAAGTGGGGAAGTAGTGGAGAGATAAGCTATCGAAGAACTCCCAAGACGAAACTGACATCGGTCACAAACTGGAAAGGACGTCGCCACAGAGGTCATCGGAGAAACTGTGACGCTGCATTTTCATCCTTTATCGCTGTTGCGAGAAGAGAGCGCCACTGCACCTCCTCCCTTCTCCCCATCTACAGCCCTAAAGATTTTCATGTCACCAATGATTCATTATGGGTAGTAACAGCGCACAAACTCACGGGACGAAGAGAAGTAACACACACAAGCGCTGTGATAGTTGGGCTAGTTGGTGATACATTATGGGCAGTAACAACGCACAAACTCACGGGACGAAGAGAAGAAACACAAACAGGTGCAGGACTATCAGTCCTGCTTCACCGATGATTCACAAAATTTTATGAATAAGTAAGTTGATGCAACATGATGCCATGAGAAACAGCTGACTAGCTGCACCCTTGCAATCGCTACGGCCGTTACATTTTGAGTGCAGCTATCGAAACATTTATTCATTTATTTTTGTGCACAACACTCCATACCAGGGTTGATCGTTTCATACGATGTCAAGATATTGTGCTTAAGGTCATGAAGTTGCGATAAATGTTGACAATGCTCAAGCTTGACGACGCCAACTTTAGAATCAAGTTTGAATATGCGTTACAAGCGCTGCTGGATATATATGCAGACACTATGTTGAAAAACAGCATGCAACGGCATCTATGTGGGTGCCTTAATTCAGGTTGTTGCCTTGCTTTCATGCAACTTTAAAAAAGCAGCTTTTTTGGTTTCGTGGCAAGTAACAGTTTTTGATTTGTTTTAATTCAAGCAATGGAAAAGCAATTATAATAAAATCTGGAGTCTTACGTACCAAAACTCCGATATAACGTTGTAGTGAAGGGCTCCATACATTTTCACCATCCTAATGCTTTCAACATACACCGACATTGCATAGTACATGGGCCTCCAACAATTCATCAACATCAAAATGCAACCGCTAAGCTCGGGATTGAACCCGTGCTGTTCAGGTCAGCAGTCGAGCAACTGTTGATGCTGCACCAGCGCGACACATCAAGTAGAAAGCAACGTAGTTTGGCTAGCTGAACATGATAGCAACTGCAGTGCACCACTCCAGGTTTAATTGAGGAGCCGTGACAGCAGAATAGGCACAATAGCTTGAGTTATATCGCATTAATAGAGTGCATTGGTTCTGTATTTCTTTATGGTTCACGTGAGACGTTTACTCACAGTAAAGAAGACTTTACCGGCCCGGCATTCAGCCATGGACACCGAATTTCGAGCTCAAAAGGATTTTTTTTTTGCATTATTAAAATGTTTTTTTTTTTGTACTGTACTTTACTAAGACTTATTCACCACTTCCCATGCAATAAAAAATCCTTCAGCAACTATGCCTTGCATAAACTACTGAATTTGAATTCAACCAAGTTTCAAGATAGCAAAGTTACCAATTTTACCGACTTCATTATACAAAGATTCAAAGCCTCTGTACAATGACTGTTCAAAATATTTCAAACCGCATCTGGCAATGTTCAAATAGCGTTCAACTCACTTCATGCATTATTCGACACGTCTTATAAGGTTTGAAAAATTACTGTTCTGCATGCCTTCAGGTATCTGTGAAGCACATATGCCTCCTAAGAGGACCAACAACAGGCCAGTAAATATCACACACTGGTGGAAGTGCTAAGACTATAGTGGCCCAAATCAGTCTTTCTTTCCATTATTCAAACAGGATTTATATAATTATATTTCCTTTGAAAGTCGCAAAATCCAAGTTGACCAAAAAAAAAATGAAAGCAGATATGTTGTACCGGAAGTGAGAGCCAGGAAAAGGAGCAAATTGGCAAATAGATTTTACGTTTAAGTATGACACCACGATATGAATGCAACCCACAAGGCAGTTCACATGCCCAAATATGTTTTGCAATGTGCAACCTGGGATACAACTAAAATCGTCTCAGACTAGAGCACGAAAGCTGGAAACGGGATGCGTAAATGCACCGAACCGTAGACACGCAAGTGCGCATGTCGCACATGTGCAAATATACGCAGACATGCACACTCGTCCAAACCAAAACAAGACTGACGCCGCACGAAACCAACACACTGTTGTGAAAGCCCTAACAGCTCCATGGTAGGCAAAGCAAAGCGAAACAAAAGTGGCCCAGCATTATTACAAAAGTGCAAGAGGAACTACACACGACGCAGCATGCACAGTGCTCTATCTATCGCAGGCCTCACCTCGTGTGATCTCACTTGATCTGGATACGCTAACGCAACCGCCCTTTCCCTCCCTGCACTTTCGCGCCAGCCGCTGCCATGCGTTACATGCCTGGTTACTCGAGGTCATCAACGCCCGTACGCCTGCCTGAACCAGGACGGTTGAGGAGCGAGGAATGTACGACACATGCTGCGGCAGCGACGACGACAAAACGACTCGCACTCTTCTCTCCTTGGGGCTTCGAACAAAAAAAGGACAAGAAGAAAATAAAAAAAGGGGTGACCCTGAAAACAAAGCCGCAGCAAAGATACACAAAATGTAAAAAAAAAATGGTTTCCGGGACGAAGTAATGGGATTAGCATACATTCCACGTAGTCCTTTCCCTTCTGCTAACTGCCACAACTGCGCTCCCAAGAGCCTGAAGCCGTATGCATCCACGAGGCATTCAGAAGGAAGCAACAAAGTAAAGAAAGGGGAGGGGGAGATGAAGACGCGAGTGTCAAGTTTCGCATGTAAATAAAGCTATATCGTAACACTAACGGTGAGACCATTATGAAATAGAGTAATTAAGGCCAATTGCATGTCATTTCAGACAATTATTCAGATTTAGAGATGCACTTTCCATCATACCCTATGCGTGACTAAAGATGGGTCGAGATAGTTCAAGAAAGTAACAAATCGTGAAAAGCGATATCAAATTTGAGCATGCTTAAATACTTTCATCATCAAAAGCCCTCTAGGAATGAAAACTGAAACAATATATTTTCTTGGCAAATCAAAAGCCAGGGTGAGCAATTGACAATACTCAAAATTAAAGCCTAGTCCCACCCTCCTCCTATCCCCCACCTTTCCCATGGGAAAACTATAGAACTAACGAGCCACTTTCCTTTTTTTCGCGAGCGAAAGAAGCCGCAGACCTGAAACACCACAGCCGGCGCTAGTTACGCTAGTAAATACTAGCCACTAGAGCGCAGAGTTTATGAGCGGAAATGTTTTAAAACAATACACCAAGAAAATCTGGCAAAAGATCACTATCCTCAATCCTCATGCATCACTATGGAAGCCAAACGAAAAAGGTGTACAGACACGAATTTTCACGACCGAGTTTATACGGTAACACAGAGACAGACTTGTGCAAGTGTGAAGCTCTGTGAATGCTCATACTGGTGAATGGCACACCTACTTATATCAACACTAATGCGACGTGATGCCACAGTATTGATTCTGGCGACTTCATACCCCTGTAGAGCCGGTTGCGATGACATCGTGGGTTCAAAATATTCGAACCTGCTGCTCGTGCGCCACCAGTGGAGCCACAGAGCGGAGCAGCCACAGAAACATCACAATATCTTGAGCAAGAATGTGAAGCAGAGCTCACACAGTGTCGTGACGTCAGGATACAGTAGGAGCAGAAACTAGCCTAAGCTCTTGGGGAATCGCCCTTCCTTTTCATACCTAACAAACACAACTGAAAATTATGCTGTCAATACCCTATTAACATGTCGGCAGCAAGAACAGTGCGATACTAATATCAGGACAAATCCAGGTGACCCAGGTCACTGCCGCAAAAATAGCAGTCCGCAGTGACTATAAGAATAGACCAAACCTCATCAGATCATTTCGACACGAACGTGCGGTACACGGCTACATTTTATTTGTTATGAAATCGTCGTGCTATTTCTGTTCTAGTGAAACGATTAACCATTTTCAATTGTTTTTTTCTGCACCAGTAAAAATTTTCTGTCTGGAAAAAAAAAATCAAATGTGAGCATAAACAATATATCATACTGCTGCTAAATGCAACTAAACACCTGATACATGACAACAGTACATTAAACCATGCATTCCCATGTTTTTATTCTCGTTTAATTATTTCTTTATTGGGAAATGCCTATTACAAAGTGCTTCAAAGTGTGAGCAAGACCTGTCAGTGAGACACATCAGCAAGACATATTAAGGAGATGTTCCGACTTATCAGCCAAACATATCAAGAAGGCGCTTCAATGAGACGTAGAAGCAATATGTAACGGGAAGACGTAACAAAGAGGTGTTTCAAGCAGACATATCAGCGAGACACATCTAACACATCAAGCAAACATACAAGACATGCTAAATAACAAGAAAGTATAATACGAGCGCCGCTTTCAGCCACGCATTCTCGTGACCAGCAAGTAAAGAAAAAAGCACAGCTTTGCAAAAAAAAAAACGATAACAATGACATGTCTCACTGATGTCCCAACAAGATGCCAGCTCTTTACAAGTTTCTATGCATTAAAAATACTTAACTTTGGCGTGTGCCTAATGGAAGTGAAATATTGACCCTTTGAGGTACTTTGGCAACAATTCTGTACACCACTTGTTTTTGCTAGATGTGTTGACTAGTGGCTAAGAAAAGAAAAATACGCCGAGGTTTGAATGAATTAAATCTCCAGTCTAATAAACATATCTCCAACTTCATTTTGCAGTGCAATGCTTTACATGAGGATTTCGTTGAAGGCACAACCACCCTCAAAGACTTGCTCGACGTGCCACTTTCGAAGAGCAACATAAAATCATCATTTTTGATTGAAATGAACATTACTCAGAACTAATTTGCACTATATTTCTAAGTCCTAGGTTTAATTCTACTTATGCAAACACTGAACACAAATTACTTCATGTTAAATAGATGTTCCATTACAATACAAGTTGGACTAATTGCTGTACAACACTAATTATAACCCTTTTTTTTACAGCAAAACGTCATGTGCCTTAGAAGATGTTTCTTTAAATGTGAGGCACTTACTGACAGTTCATGCCTTCCACTGGAAAGAGGTAGTGTGACTACCATTCGGCTTTCAACGGTAGTAAAATAAGCAAAACCCGAAAAGAAAAAGGCAAGCCCCGCTAACGGGACATTGACGTCGCCACCGGTGACGTCAAATTTTCGCGCTCAAATTTATTTATAATCCGCTGACCTTCCGCAAGCGCAAAGTGGATGCAGAAAGGGCACACGACACGGGAAACTTGGCCACGCCAGAAAGACTTTAGAAAAAATAATGAAGAGAGAAACATTGCCCAAGGCAAGCTTGCCACAGAGTTGGGAATGCTTCTATTTCTGAAGGTTCCCTCCCCCAAGTGGAGCCAAGAGCTGCCACGGGCAGAAGTCGCCGGGGTCTGGCACGCGCAGCCGCAGAGACTGCATCCCCCCTCTCGCCATATTCCCATGACAAAAATCGAGAGTGACAGCGCAGACCTGTGTACAAAACAAAAACGCTGCAGTGCTGGCGGCCGGCAGGCACAAACAGGTAAATGCCGGCGGGAGAGGAGGGGTGGTCTGGAGCATGTATTCAAGTCTCTTTCCGACGACGACTCTCTTCCCCAGTCACTGCAAAAATCTCTCCCGTCCCCAACCCCCTCAAAGGCCAGGCAGACATCAACAAACAGCTAGACTGGATCAATCACGGTGTCTCTGGCTGTGGTTAATAAAACGTTGGTCGCCATATTCTGTCACGAATGTACAAGATTATTTCAGTAACCGATTCGAGTTATCTTTCTTTTTGTTCTTTCTTTCTTTCTCTGTTTTCGTTTTAATTTTTATTTTGCAAATTTCTTACCATATCGCATATGATTTTACATCGCATTGATTTGTATAGTGTACTTCACATTTTGAATTGCATTTTCCTTGTATTCCTATTACATAATTTCATATATCTACGGTTTTTGCCTGTTCACCACATGCTGGTCTTCTGGTAATATCGGAATTGGACTTTGTTATTTGTAACTGAGAACCCCCGTTTTCGGTATTTATACTAAGGACCTTCACCTGAATACAAACATTCTGTAACTGATGCACATGTAACCAACACATTGAAACTGAAGAGTGAATGCGAGAAGGTGGTGACAAAAGTAGTGACATGGGTAACTTGTCAGTGTGTATGGGATGATGTGCTCATTAGAGCAAGTATGTGCACAAGTCAAGTTACGAGCCAGTTGAACATACAAACCAGAAATGACGTACATGTAACCACCGCAGCTGTCTGCACGAATTGGTGAGCTTTTCAAGTATCGGAGCCTCTTTACCAGGCCTTTCAGTAAGGACGACGAACCTTTCATTATTACCATGTGTGGTATTCAAATTAGCAGTGATGAAGTACTTATGATTGCAGTGAGAAACACCTAGCACAACTTTCTCGCACAGATAGATCAATGGCAGACAAGCTGCAATAGTGGGAGGTGGCGCTGATACTTAATCTCAAGTTGTTACCGCCAATAATGCCACCTTACTACTGCCTATAATACCACCTCAGGTTCTGAATAGATGAGAAGAACTGTCGGTGAATTGAGGTTATGTTACGAAGTTTTATGCAATAACCTACAGGAGAATCTGGCACTGCAATCGTTCAACCAGGCTAGGAACAATGGAAAGTACAAGCTTTGGATTAGATTGCATTAGCTGAAGAACTGTACACAGGTATTTTCCTATACTTTCCATTTTGTTATCGCGCAATGTGGGCAGTGGGTGCGGTATAAGAGGCCGAAGACCATTAGGTATCTTGGTTCACCGTGCCATTGCAGCTCAACAGGTTATATTTGACAGCGTTAGCAAAGCGTTGTACACAGACCCCTGCCTATAGAAGCCGCGTCCCATGCCAGTGCAGGAAATGGCATTACGTTCAGGTTTTTCTATACGCAAATCTAGCCGAAACTCCATCAAATCAGCTGCCAAATGAAGGCGAAGCAATGCAGATGCATTGTTAGGCTCCACTGACACGACTTTACAAGGGAATGAGAGATTCATTGGGGTCAGGCCACTGGGAAAAATGCACCTCGCATTGTAGTAGATATGTGTGCCTACCTCAATACAGTAATTAGATACTAATAAATAGATAATGCATCCTTTCAAGGAATAACAAACGCGTTCAAGTGTCATAAAAAAGTTACTTCGCAAAGCCAAGACTGGAACACAATTGCGGACCAATGCATGCCCTGATGGTTGAATTTGTCCAGGCTTTACTTTTATTACCCCATCACACAAATTTTCTGCAGTAAGTTTCACACATAATATCAACTGTAGGAGATTACCGTCCCAAAACCATGATACCATTATGAGACACCTGAAACTTCGACCACCTGGGGACCTTTAACATGTACCTAAATGTAGGAACAGAAGTCTCAAGCCTTTTCGCCTCCATCAAAAATGCAGCTGCCGCGACTGGGATTCAATCGTGCAACCTGCGGGTCAGAAGTGGATTACCACAACTTCTTGACCCCCGTGGCGGGTGAAGTTTCACATACATAAAAATGAAGTGAATATAACTCCACATCTTTTTGTTTAAAGCTCGGTAAATAAGCACTGCACATCTCAAGAATGAAATCTATTTGAAGCAAATCCGAAGCCTGAACTTCCGATCATTCCCATGGTGGTTGAGGCACCACTCATGAAGCCCCCCGCACTGACACTAACAGTTGTATAGCATGAAAGTCAACAAACTATGCTAACACAACATGCGCTGCATCATCTACCTCAGCAGTGCCCTGCACGTCTTATGAACCTTATCAGTCAAGTCTGAAGTAACGGGGAAAAATCAGCATAGGACAAAACAACAGTGCGACAAGCCTGACGTCAAACCCCCCCCCCCTACTGCACAGCCGTGATCACTCGTCCAATCTAGCTGTCTGCAAAAAAAGATAAGGCGGCGTGTGTGCGGATAGCTGCAATGACCTAATTACACTAAAGCCACCGTACCGCGCAATGATTGCACACAAGCGTTACCGAGGTGTGATTCAAAGAACTGCTACTAGTGCAGAAACACTGCCACGTGGCAACTCCTGTGACACAGTTGGATGACAAGCTTATGATGAGAGGCTAAGAATCAAGCAATGCATTACAAGTGCTAAATACAGTGGCACAAAGAAATTTGTGCTGGCGATCCATTAAGCTTTTTAAAGCTTGAAGCTATGCAAAAATACCTGATGAAATCATTAGGTAACCCGTCAAAATGTGCAGGTTGTTGCTATTGACAGCTACATGAACACTTTATGATGTAACGACACGCATAAACTGACATTACGAAACGCACAAATCACGGAGACCTAAAACATATGAATGCAGGTTTCTCGCTTTTAACACCCTTTTACATTCTTCCAATGCTTGGTGAATAATAATGAATCACTGATGCTCTCGTAATAACAATAAAGGAAACAAAAGTGTCGCACGTATTTTCACATCTGCAAATCCTCTTATACAGCTTGGTAACGCAGCCACGCATAAAATTTCTGCTAGGTTTGAAGTTTCTGTGAGATCAAAAGGGATTTCATCTTGAAACATCACCAAAGGTACGCAAGGCAGCAAGCACACATTTTGGCACACAAGTTCTACTGCATTTCTTCAGGTGCTACTGAACATAAGATAGGGCAAGACTACAATGTCATCTATTGCTACTGCCACAGGTTTTTTACTACCTTAGTCACAAGTTTTGACTACATAAGATCATCCACAAAATGACAGGGAAGTTATGACACTACAGCTTAAAAACACTTCTGTACACAGACAGCCAGAACTTCAGAAGTTATTAATGATGTTATGAATTCGACGCAGTGTGACAGAATGAATGTTTGCCCTGCTCTAAAATTACACAATGCAAATGGAGTTCCAATTGTTCTAAAGCTTTTTTAAGGTCTTTTGAAGCAATGGCGTTAAAGAGCTAGTTTCCCAGAAATTCCCGGGTTTGTGTGATTGATGAAGAACGAAAAGCCGGAAATGTTCAAGAGCAATAATTCTAGATGCAATAAACACATAAAAAGCTTCAGTGCGAGTGGGAATCGAATCCAGGACGTCTGCATGGCCAATCAGCTGCTCTACCACAGAGCCACATCGCTGCTTGGAACTGCTTCAGGAATACACCCAATGCGAATGTCCCGTCTTGCAAAGAGACGTCTTAGCGCAAGCAACGTTCAGTGGCAGGAGTGTGGAACCCACAGAAGGCGAAAAGACATCTGAATTTTAAAGAGCGGCTTCAAGGCATACGCATGTATGAAGCAGTCTTGACATATCTATTCATCATCAGCAGCAAAAGCATACTCAATGTGACCAGCCGCACAGTTTAGCGAAGTGCATTACGGTAACATAGTGGAGACTCACAAAGGGAAGAATTATGGCGTATTGGGCACTTCCGTATAGTACATGAAGTCGGCATCCTGAGGTAGTTTAAGATAGCCAATGCTACTCATACATGCATTTCTTTTCTAGCTCTGCCCTTGAGGTGTCCACGAAGAAGTGAGGAGAGGTTACAGATTGAGAATGCGATGCAAACGGCGCCCAATTATGCTATCGCATTCTACTCTTGAACTTGTGTCATCAGTCTTTTAAAGAACCTCCAAGGCCTTGAAAATCGCTTTTACATTCACGGTTTTCCCCCCCTGGTTCTGCTTGCGACGAAGCTAACATTTGCATGTGCGTTCAACACGACCAACTCGTAAATGTCAAGGACGTAATTCATAAATGTCAAGGATGTATATTCACATTCACAGTATACCCACACATCCGCAGGCCCCGCCGCGGTGGTCTAGTGGCTAAGGTACTCGGCTGCTGACCCGCAGCTCGCGGGATCGAATCCCCGCTACGGCGGCTGCATTTCCGATAGAGGCGGAAATGTTGTAGGCCCGTGTGCTCAGATTTGGGTGCATGTTAAAGAGCCCTAGGTGGTCGGAATTTCCGGAGCCCTCCACTATGGCGCCTCTCATAATCATATGGTGGTTTTGGGACGTTAAACCCCACAAATCAATCAATCAATCAATCACACATTCGCAGACGCTAGTGCCAGCACTTCCCTGGCGAGCATTGTACGAAATGGAGCGTGAACTGCCTGCAGTTAGGCCTTCAGAGATATCTCTTAAAACTGTCCATGAACGTTTCACGCCATATCAGTAGACTGCATTTCGACAGGCTTTGAAGAATACTTCCTACATCAAACAGCATGCCCGTTTTCATTACAAGTGATGCCACTTTCTGTCGGTACCCAACCGCCACACGTCGACATGTTTGGTGAACTCTGAATCTTCGCATTGACAGCTTCGCCATTTTTTAAAACATTCTAACTCTAAAGCGCACATACTTTAGCACCTGATAAAAAACAAGAGAAGCAAGGTCTTCCGACAAATATTCACTTTTGCTAAAACAGACCAACTGTTACTAAAGTGAACACCTAAGCACAACCTACCAGTTGACAGACAAAGCACCTGTCAACTGGCTGGCATTTATTTTATTTTTCTTTTATTCTCCCCATAGCTTCGCTCTTCGTTCAAGGCTACCTGCCAACTACTACCGCAGGCACAAACTTTCTGCATCAGGCTCGATAGAAAAAAAAAGCCCTGCAAAAGAATGCAGGAAGCAAGGCAGCTCGTACTTTTCCGAAATGATGCTAATGTTGTGGTAACAAGAGAAGTATAGATGTACAGATATATATGACATAACATACGTTGTTTGTAGGACATGTGTCTACTATCTTCAATGGACAAATATAGCAGCTCCATAGTGAAGATTCAGCGAAGGTTCGATTCAAGACATCAATGATAGGGTGACTAGAACACATTTAGTTAGCCGAATGTTTGATCCTATCGTCGTGTTCTGGTGAGTATTGTGAAACTCGCAGAACTATGAAAGAAAGAAGCCAGGTTTTTTAAAATGTGAAGTACTGGCATTAAGCTTTCGGCATCCGAGTGACTACCAAACGAACCAATGTCTCAGCATCAAGTGTTCTTTCGCAGCGAAGGTCTTGAAACTTAACTTGCTCATTTAAAACTAAAAAGAACGCATACCAGATGGATTTGACTACACACTCGCTGCATTCCAAGAAATTCTCAACAACTCAGTGGTACTTCACACAAACGAAACTATCTCTCAAGACATTCAAACTAATAAGAATAATATCAGATTTTACGTGCCAGAACCCCAATATGAAAGTATAAGGCATGCTGCAGAGAAAGACTGAAATTTCAATTACTTGCTGCTTTGCGATCTTTAATGTGCACACACATTGCACAATGCACCGGCCCCTCGCATTTCCTCTCCATTGAGGTGCAACCCCCATGGCTGGGTTCGATCCCGTGACATACGTGTTAGCAGCCGAGTGCCATAATCCCTATAACACCGCCACTGACTGTTTCAAGGCATCAGTAGCAGCCGCTACACTAGTAGCAACAAAAAAATGGCTAATTTTTTCACGCCAAGCCGGAGATCCACAACTGCGGCTTGCGACTATTGTCTCCAGCCGTATTCCTGAAAAGCCAAAAAAAAAAAAAAAAAACACTACCTGCAGCTGTTTTTTCGGACGAGTCTACCTAGCACAGAGCAGACCTTCGGGTAAGGGGATTTAAACAATGAAAATTTTCCTTTCTCTTCCCAGTTCCAGCTGAAACCTGGACATGTCGTTGTTTTAGTGACGTGTTGTAACAGTATTTTTTTATAGTCTATGAAAAAGCACAACCAGCTGTGAGAGCATGCCAACAGCACCATAAAACGTGATGGTGCACATCTTCACACGCATGTTAAGTCATGCTTATGTAAGCCACATTTCATGCAGGTTAACATTATTGTCGAAAGCAGAGACGAAGCAGCGAAGGAACTGCTAGAAGCATTTCTCATAGGAAGGAACGGGTCTGTGTCCATCACAGACCCGTTCACAGAACGGGCAGTACATACAGTACATCACAGAACGGGCAGTACATAAATGTCTAATCTTCGTTCCTTCGACCCAGTTTGGCTTCCCATAGCCTGCAGCAACTTAATCACAAGACGAAGTTGAGCAGTTCCACGGTTCATTTGGCCCTTTAAGGTTTCACCAATTAAAATCAGGTCACAAGGTTCGCGCGAAGCTGCTTTTTCATTCACAAAAAGAAAAGGCCACAAGATAAACAGAGCCCAGTTGGAGGCCATGAGCATGAAGAAAATATGCATATCTTTATACTAACTACCTTTCCCATGGTGACTCAACAATTGAAGCATCTCAATTCTCTCCTTCAAACAAACATTATAGGAAACAATGATCACATATACCCATAGTGAAGCATCAAGTCGCCAGAACTGACACAGTAGGTGAAGTCAAGCTAGTGTTCGTGCAAAAGATGTCGGTACCTCCTTAGGTTGTAATGGAGTATAGGGACAGTGGCAACCATTTTCCTCTTTTTTTTTACCTTTGCAGGCGGTCGATGCCAGACGCGGCTGGCGAAGTAGGGAGCCAAGTGGGGCACTTCGCGGGCCGTAACTCCTGGACTTGAATTCGATCATGAAGAAAAACAAAACCAGACAACTGCTTGCTCTCAAGATGTCGAGGGTGCGAGTACGCAAGTGTGGACGGAGAATGGGGCTGGCACGCGATTCAACGACGTCGGATCGGCGTCGTCAGAGCAACGCTATCGTTCCCGAACGGGGTACCCATCACAACCGAAGTTTAAGAGGCACGGCGGAATCTTTCGTTGCACGCAACACACGCGCACAAATCAGCAAATGTCCCCGGACTTTCTGCCGATACAGCGTTGGTTCGAAGTTTCGGCACCGACGTTCAACGCCTAGACGTCAAACTTGCTTGCTGTATCTCCCAAGTACAGTACATGAGCGTCCAACGCACTTTTTCGGGTACGGCGTAGCGCCTTTTGCTAAGACCGTTTTGGTGCGTCGAGCGTAGGAGGGTTTTTTTTTTTCTTTTTTTCATTTCGCGACGTGGGCAGACCGTTGGCGTTGTAGCTAAGCCACTCCTCTCCGAAACGCAATTGTCGAGAGGCAAATCGCGTTTGTAGGCGAATCACGGCAAAAATGAAAAAAAAGCGACAGAGCAAGAGGCGCGTTCGAAACATCGGCAACTAGTGCTTCACAAGTACCCAAACATCGCACCGAAACCAGCTTTCATGAACGCCTTTTCCCAATCAGACTGCATTTCGAAGCCTTCGCAGGGAATCCGGAGCCCCGTACGGTCGGTATCAATGTTTTGTTTTCTTTCGAGCACGCTGACCAGACGTCCAAAGCAACTCATGCCCAAGGACGGGTCGGCAATGTCAACGGTGTAGTTCCAGTAGCAGACTGAACAAAAAAAAATAAAAAAGAAAGCATACCGGTTGGCCCGGTATCGAGTGATTGGAAGGAAGCGCGTAGTTATGCATTCCCCCGGCACCAATAATCGTTTAATAAGCCTACGCCACTCCAACCAGCTTCACTATCAATATATCACCCGAGTACGATCAATGCCTCTGATCGATGCCAGAGCGTAGCTTTGACACCGGAAGCCACCACCAGCAAGAAAATGCGGGGGAGGATTAGAATTAACCTTTCGCCTTTTCTTTCCTACATTTTTTTTTTATTCATGTGACTCCACCAAAATATATTGCAGGTCTCCTGCAGTCCACGCCAGCGCGCTGTCTGCTTCGCGTTCTTTCATTCGAGTTGAACGTAAAGTTATTCCGACAGTTCCGCAAATGTGTGTACACCGGCACTTCCTATGCGGAGGGGGGGCTTGACTTTAGGTTTAGCGACGGGAACCCACCCCCACCCCCTTCCCTGGGATCAATTCCTAGCTAGCTTGGACATTATGGAAGGTGCTATCATTCGCAAAATCACGGGCGATGCCTGGGGTTGACCCGGGAAAATAGTAGGCGGTGCCCATTCAAAAGGAGAAGAAAATAAAAAGTGAGCACTTGGCAGATTTGGTTGTCTCTGTGGTCGCGACCTTCGCAAAGGCGAAGCGCATTACGTAGGGGTTGGCTCTAGGTATGACTGGCATCTCGACGAGGTGAAAAATGAAGAGGACACGCTCTTTCGCAGAGTGTTCGCTCAGGGTGGCTTTGTTTTTGTTCGCTACGCAGCTAACGAAGGCAACGCCGAGGGGGCAAAAAATATAATGAAGTTCTCTTTACCTCGTAACAATGGTAGAGGTTGAAGCTCCACATCGTTGGCGGATCGGTAGCGCGAAGATCCCTGCGATTTGCGTTGTTTGCGCTTGAGCGATCCCTTCTTGAAGGGGTCGATCTTGTCGACAAACGTCGCCGAAGATGACACCGGGTGTGATCCAGAGTGAGCCGACATGTCGCCCGGTCTGCCGTTTTTTCTCGTTTCCTAATCGCCGTGCGCGCACTGTTACGATGTCGTGGTGGTGGTTGGTGTTACGAAAAACGAAGAACAGCACTTGGAAATCTTTCTGCAGGCTCGTCGGCAGCCTAGGGCGCCGTGCGCCGCTCGTGTGTACCGGCGACTCCTTGGCTCGACGGGAACCTCGGGCACCCGCGTCGTGGTCTCGGCGTCCTCAGTGCGACGTCCAAGGCGTGCCGACGGCACCTCCGGGTGCGAACTTCGGATCCATGCCCCCTGCGTGGGATCCGACGGGGGTTCCCTTCTCGTTCACGATAAACAAGCGACGGTGGAGGGCTTTTTTTTTTTTTTCTTTTTTTTAGGCCTAAGCGGCGTCGATCATCTCCGGACTCTTAGGCCTAACATCGCCGCCGCTGCTGCATCAGTGGTGGTGCTGTCGGTAGAGCTTCATCCATACGTAAAATATCCACCGGGACCGCGGGGTTTCGGCGCTTCTCACAGTCGTGCCTCCTACATGACGGCCGAAGCTCTCGCCAACGTGCACATGAGAGCGAACGGTTTGGAAACAAACCCCCCTTCGAAGTATCACATACACTTTCACTCGGACCGAGCTTCGGAGCAGACCACTGAGAATTTTTTTTTTTTTTACACATAAACGCGTTCGGCAATTTCCGGAAGGCGCTCGGCTGTTCGGCTTGGCGTTACGCGTACTTCGGAAACGTTCGGCTCGGCCCGGCACAAGTGCCCACTTATCTCGTGTCAATCTGTGGAGGGCGCTGCCAATAGGTTACATTTATTTACCATAAACACAAAGTCCTGACACAATTTGAAGTAATATAATTAGCACCTCATACTGCACAATTTTGCAAAAATTTTATTAGTAGTAAAGGTGTTTTTCTTTGTTTCATTTTATTTTTAGATGTAGTGCGAAACAAGCACTTTGCCGAATTAGCTTTACAGTTTATTTTTAATTGGTTTAGTGATATTTTGGTTTGCTTAGCCGCTGGTTTAGCTTCGCGTGCGGGTACCCTAGAACATCATTAGCGACCGGTTTGGTTCCTTACCAATCTGTCAAAGCTGCGAAAGTAAAGCTGCATGGCAGTGCAACAAAACTGTGCGCCCGTTTCGGCGAGGTGATCAAAACATGGGCGACGTCTCGACGCAGACATGCCTCTCGCCGCGCGTTTGGAAAATGATCTGCGAGACGGGAGTGTCGGAAAATACCGAAGACATTCTTACGAAGACCCTTACCATTGACACGGTGCGGCTGAAGGGCGTGCTAGACTCCTGCGAAGGTGCCCGGATGCTTTCGTTGCCTTTGTGGTGTCTGTTACGACAGTACTGGCGACGAAAATCTTGACATGATCCGCGTGTGTCGGTCGCCTAACCAGTCCGTTTAGACGGATGCGCGTTTCAGTGAGAGCTGATGTTATCGTTATCACCCTGTTCCCTTGCCGTTCTTTTTGTGTGCCTGTAACGTGCTCTACAAACAAATGAGGCCAGTATTCACAAACCGAGCATGCGCTTATCTGTCGCCCTGATTACTGTTTCGTGTGCCCTTAAGCGTTAAGGGTACTGACGACACTGGTAAACGAGAGATGTTTGTGATCAAACAAACCGCCAATCGTTACGCGATGTGTCACGTGGGAGATCGCCAGCGCACGTGGTTGCACGTCATGGAAATAGTTCGGCCATGACCTCCGAGCGGCGGGTTTTAAAAGCCTGTCGGTGCGCCATCTCGGAGGTCATGCCGTGGGAAAAGTCAACTTTATTTCCACCCGGTGTCGCTGCTGTGATGCTGCGCCAACTTGGCGCTCAAAGCGCACCCTAGACCATAGTTTGCCACCAGGACGCGGGTTCGATTTCCTATGCCAGCAGCTGCATTTAGTTGTAGGTGAAATGCGAAAGTGCCCACGGACTTGTATATAAATAAAGGTTAACGTATTTGAATACAAGTTTACCCAATGAGGTCACTATTTATCTGGAGTCCGCTCACAATGGATTTACCTCGATCATATTGCATGTAAAACTACAGGATTAATGTTTCTTTGTACTGCCAAAAGTCACATTGTGATGTTTTAATGAATGACAAAAAAGTGCCGTCATAAATCTTCAAAATTTATGATAGTGTGCAAAATTCAATGTAATTAAATAGTACCATATTGTTCGGCAGACACTGTGAATTCGTTTTGAATACTAGTACTCAAAATTAATTCATGTCTATCCAGTATTGAGGTACCTTGTTGATATGGTACTTTCACAATGTCTCCCAATAATAAATTACTGTGTAAAATGCTAAAAATTAATACCTGTGGCAGCTACCAGTTCTTTTCTCCAGTTTAATGCTTAACCACCCGTCTTTGCCAGATTTACAAAATCACGCTTGTAAAACAGCATACATTTAATCCAAAGACCACACTGAGGCTGACGATATTGAATTCGTTGTTAAAAACTTCAGATGCCCTTAGTACGTCTCATTCCTGTCTGACCAATCTTTTTGCATTCCAACGGAGACAGCTTTTCTTTGTTAGTTTGCTGTTCTTGTACTACGAAGAGTCATTTTTCTACCATCTTACACGCTGGAATGAACACGGCGAACGTGCCGTACATTTTCTAGTTGCGGAAGGCCACGAGACATGGCACTCGAGAGCGTTGGAGGTTCTGTCGCCATCGATCCATCACATCAGAACAGCCTACATGGCACTGTCCAGGGAAGAATTTCGGGACAAGGCTGTAAGATTTTCCTTGTGGACAGATTCAGAGAAGGTATGGAGCACTGCATTTGATCAATGAACACATTGCCTTTGCCTCACTCAACATTCAATATACTCTCAACATTCAATATAACCAACCCGTATATGATGAAGTAAGTGAAGAATAGTCGTCCAATAGAGAGAGTCAATAATACACCTTTATAACTAATTTTTCGGTTATAACAAACTTAATTTTGTGGAAGGTGCACTTTGTTATGCACTCAAACCTCTTTATAACAAAGTTGCATCCCACAAGAAAACAAGTTTGCTATATCCGAAAATTCGCTATAAAGGTTTATTTCTAACGCTACATCTACTGCAAGACTATTTTCATTTACTTTGTTTTAACGAATGTTTTATGACATGTGGGTTTATTTTAGTGAGGTTTGACTGTACCATTTTCAGATGGTATTCAGTAAACTGTATATTAAAGTGGCATATTATAGCACTTTAGCACATTGTGGTCATTTTCAGACCTCTTTTTCTTCAATCTTGAAGGGGCACTGAAGTGAGACAATCATTATTTTGAAGTAGACTTACACATTCTGAAAGCTCTGTTCTCATTGATCTCCCACTGAAGTTTCCAGTTGGAACGTCACAGATCTCGAAATGTATTTTTGAACTTAGCCTGATTGGCTCAACAAAGAAGCGTGGCGGTTTGGGCTAGTTGGTACGTCATGACGATTGTTGTAGCTGCAAGCCGAGAACGACAACAAAGGGGCAAGAAGACGAGCGCTAAAGTGTCTACTTGTCTGGCACTCGTTTTCTTGTCCTTTGTCGTCGGTCTGAAGGTCACACGCTATAACAAACGTCATGGCTCAACAAAATTTTGCTGAAACTTGGCATGTCACAGCTCTGGCTACATCAAAAGACAATCTACTTCATTTTTATCGGGAACTATGCAGCGCCTAGTAAACGTCAAAATGTACGAGATCACAGAGACTGGCGTGAGAACTGTCAGGTGGCGCCACGACCCGCAGATTTATGTTGCATGTTTTACCACTTACCCAGCGTCCTCTCGCAGTGGTCCTGGTGTCCTTAGTATCGGGAAAGAGTAATTTACTACGAGAAAATTATTTCTCACTTTGGTGTCCCATTAAGAAGGCATCAAAGTTAAGTCTGTTGCATGTAGCCACAGCTTTGGAGTTGGCCCCACACGTGAAATTCTTCAAAGTTTCTGTTTAACAGAGTTGTTTTAAACTGTGCTTATAAGTGTAGTTGAGTATGAATATTTACGAACCACACAAGCTCACACATTCCACTGATAAGAAGCTGCTCAACATTTGTCATGATGAGGAATTTCGAACTTGAGGACGCAAGTTCAGGCTGAAATTTTGAGACAACAAGGAACTTCGAATAAAAGTGGAACGACTGCATGATGAGCGATAAAACGAAAATGACAGTCATGATAAGACACGGGAAGACAGCAGCGTGGATGGTAGAACAAACAGATATATCTGATCGTTCATTTGTTGTTAAGAGGACTAAGTGGAGTTAGACTGGTTAGGTGGGTACGATAACTAAAAGCCTGTTAAAGTGGTAAACATAACTAGGACTGTTCAGTGCCTCTGTGCCTCCCGCATTTCTAAAATATTACACTTTGTTTGTTTATGTATTTTGTATACGCACACATGTGCACACATTAGGTGTGTGTCAACACCCATTCTTGAAAGGTATAACCTTGGTTAACGGAATGGTTACCAATTTGATTGAAATGCATTTGAGCAGGGGAGGCTGTTAAGTTTTTTGACAAGATTAAAAAGTTAGTAAATATAAGATGAGGTTCGATGGCTGAAGATTGGCGTGATTCAGAAAAGTGTATTGTTCTTCAGTGGGCATGAAAGACTCTGGTGAGGATGATTAAATCTGTTCTTTTTTTTTTACTGTTGTTGACACTACACCCAAGGAGAAGGAGGAGAATTGAAAGAGGAAGATCAGCGAGGTTAGCCCAAATTTTATTATAACAAAACCACCTCTGCCACGAAAATATTTCGTTATATTCGAGAATTTGTTATAAACGATTATTTGTAACAGCAGTACCTATGACAAAGCTTTTGATCGCTTACTTTGGTATAACTGATAAAAAGTTCTATCGGAATTCGTTATATCTTGGTTTAAGTGCACATCAATTGCGCCTCATGCTGAGGTATTGTAATTACATGTTCTTTTGCTAGACACAATATTAATGATAACTAACAGACTACAATGCCAAGGAAAGTATAGGAGATGTTATTAGAATCATAATGTAAATCTGAAGGAAGAAAAGTGCACGAAAAGATTGGAAAAGATTGGTCAGCTGCCGTCTCGTAATAAGACCACAGTACTGAGTGACGCCAAACAGGCAAGAAGAATGTTCCACACTCGTCGCCGTGGCGACAGGTGGCTCTGACTGATGCTCCCACGTTTAAATTACTGATATATACCCTACAATGTGGACGGACCGCAACCGTAGCTCAGTAGGTAGAGCATCGGCCAGCGTTATTCAAAGGTCGCAGGTTTGGGTGCTGCCTGTGGCAAGTTACCTTTTCATTCACCTTTCTTTCTTTACACTTATATACAATTACTTCTAATACTAACACCTATATTTTGCGTGGAATTATTGCCTGTTAGTTCTCATTAATATTATGTCTAACAAAGCAATGAGCCCTTAAATTACACTTTGCAATGTTCTTTTGCTGATGCTGCAATGAGCTGTATGCGCATTTGACTTCGCAGGACGTGCAGGACTGCTTTGCGTGGCTGCAGTGCAATGATCCTTGCGGGCCTGTCCTGGCTGTGCTTAGGATAACTGCTATCCTCGAGCGTTCTCTCGGCAATGTACGTGAAAAGGCCACTTTGGTTTGAAATACAAAGCTTAGTTTGAACAAATAATAGTTGCTGGGGTTTTTACATCTGGAAAACATAATATTACGATAGATGCCACATTGGACGTGCTTCGTAAATTTTAACCATCTCAGATTCTTTAATGCGCACCGAAATCTAAGTACACAGACCTCTAGCATTTCATCTCTACCGAAAGGCGGCCGCTGCGTCTGGGATTCGATCCCGCGACCTTTTGGTCAGCGGTCAAACACCATAATCACTAAACCACTGCAGCGGGCAAGTTTAGTTTCGAGGCGCAGGTGAATAGAAAAATAGCTTTTCCAGGCAGCAGCCACAGCATTGGTTGTGATTAGATTCGTCATATGTACAAAAAGAAGTTAAAAACAACTGTTTTTCCAGACTGGCATTTTTTTGTGAATATTTTAAAAATTGTAATATTTACAAAAAGCTGAATTTTACAGGTTCCAAAATAGCTACTGTGCATGCTTGAGCACGTATGTTTTCCTTGTGAACAGACTTCACCGCAAACTACCAGGCTAACTACCTTCAGAGCGCAGCTCTTGGGCCCCCGTTCCTGTTGGAGCGACGGCGCCGTCGTTGGTTGCATCAGCGTAACTGATAGAGCGAGCGAGAACGAAAGAGAACAGATTTTCAGTCTGTCGACAGCACAAGCCACCGGCCTCTAATTAACCTCGCTTTCTTCCTCTGCCGCGTGTGCTGGTTCTTAGAATGGAGCTCGTGCGCCTGCAGGGGCTCGCGTGTGCACTGCGGTTGGATTCGCTGGCGTAATGGAACTGTCTGCGTTTCGCTTGGTTCGCAACACCTGCAATGCACAGACCGGCGTGCACAGCACTTGGGTGCTGGAGGTTTTCCTTGCAATATGTAAGGAATGTTACATGGCTATAGCAGATAGTCCGAACTTCAGAAACTGTTGGCATTGCTCCAACATAAAGCTGCGTTCAGAATTCGCACCGTCGCGCAGCATTTCAGTCGTCGTTGAATTTTTTTCCTTCCACCACTGAACCGTGTCTTCCCTTTCTTTCATTTCTTCCTTTCTGTCTGCATTCAAAGGAATTTGTAATGAAGTATGAGGTTCTTGCACTGTGTTTCGAAAAGCATTCGTACTGCTTTTGCACGTTCGCTGGAATATGAAAGGGTGAACATACGTAGATTCAGAAAGGCAGTCTGGCCGAGAGGTCTTGGAAGAAAACATTCTTGCAGAGAAACAAACTTCCAGATGCTTGCAAAGTGTGCTGCCGGAACTGTTCCATATGTGGCAAAAAAGTCAATCATTAAGTATTGAACAACATAACGAATAATACATGATACTGCAATTCAGGAACCTTCACCTATCAAGATGGCTAAATCGGACGAAATCAATGAATACACGAGAACATCAGAAATACATACTACTCATTCGTATTCTCGCAGGTTCTGTTTGAAAAAGGAGTTAAGGTGCCATTTCTTCTGAAGGACATCCTGAATGCACCACAGCTACACGAAGCTTTCGGGCCCGAACTAGTGAGCATTCCAGATTTGTTTAATTTGGCAGCTGGTGTCTGTGATTCTGTGTAACAGCGGGGCAGTTTAGGGCTGAAGTGATGTGCTTGTAATCTGTTCGTACTTTCTGGCCAATTTAGCCTTCTAATTTCAGCTGCGAGAGTGAATTCTGACTAGAGGGAGAGCAAGTGTCAAGCTGAGGTGGGTGAGGGAGAATCCTTGTGTTGAGAGTTGAGCCTGGTCGAGAAAGGGCAGTGATGTGGAGAGGTTGAAGAGGATTAGAGAGGAGGATAGCAAAGATGAAGCTGTGGTTGGAGCAAAGAAGGTGGCGAGGAGAGGATTGCATGATTGGCTGAGCGGGTGAAAGGAGTCAGCCTATGGTAGCATGTGCTCCAGCTCGGATGACAGGAAGGGCAGAAGGAGAGAGGAGGAAGAGCGAGCCGACTGCCACCAGCTTCGCCGTTATATCAGCCTTCACAACATCAACTCAGTTGAAGTTACACATAATTTTTCTTTTTCTTCGACTGGCTGTTCTTTGGATATCCATGCAGATGACTCTTTTGCAAGTCATTGTGGGTTCCTCCGCAGTCTCTCAACCTGCGCAACGTCACGTGGCACGGATTCGTCAGGCCGGAGGAAGTCGACAGCAGGTAAATGAGCCCATCTTGGTGTGGGAATTTGTTTGGTCTTAGTGGGAGATCGGGGTACCTGAGCAAGAATTGGCCTTCTTTTTCATAATTAAAAAAAAATATATAATGGAATGAACGTGAATGATGAACGTTCTGCTGTTAGGGAAGGCAGTGATGATGATTGGTGGCTGTAGTTCCCGCTGTTAAGGATCGAAGGAAGTTGATGACGACAGCCCACCGCTGCCACCAGTTGAGAAGGGCCTGAAGTAGATGTATGGCAGGTACGGTGGGTATCTCTTTAGGGTAGCTGGCTTATTGCCGTCGTCCGCATAGTCGATCTTCGCCAGTGAGGGGACGCGTTAAGAGAGGTAGAACGAAGGTTTATTTACATTATAGAAGACAAATAGGAACTGTACAGGGATCGAGAAGATACCGCATTATGTACAACAGAGGTTCAGCTCATAATTCCGTACAAGATTCAGCTCACATAATTCAGCAAGATTCAGCCCAAGGTGCAGCTCAATTTACAAAGATGCTTCAGCTTTTATAGCCCACCGTCACCGCCGTCCAAAGGAGGCAGTCATCTCTCTTGCCACAAAGCAGGGGACGAAGTCTTTGTGGTCCACCCACCAGAAAGGGTGCAGATATTGCACCGCTCGGCTGGGCGAAACGGTCCAATGGTAACAGGAACGCACCACACAAAGACGCACCCGGCCCCACCTTGAAGGCACCGCAGGGTGAGGAGGTAGAGTCTGGAGAGGGAAAGTTGAGCTCCTCCGGGGAGATGGCCGCTAACCCGAACGTCAGCACCGGTCCATGCTGCTTTCAGCTGCAGGCAGTCCAAACGCTCGACTCCGGATGAGCGGCTTCTTCGGCGTGTTCCCACGCTTCCGGGCTGTCGGTGCATTGAGATGGCCTCGCGTAGATGACAAAAGCCCAGTCAGGAGGTTGTCTTAATGAGACCAGCCACAGTGGCGCCGTTCCCCCGCTGTTCGAGCCCGTTCAACAAAAGGCTTGTCTCACGAAGCTTTCATTGAGACCCGACTGCTTCCTGGAACGTCTACAGGAGAGCGCCTTGTAGACTGGGCGCCGATGGGGTGAAAGCCTCCCTAGTAGACCGGCTTACGCACAATGGTGTCTGCCCAGATGAATTGCCGGCCCAAACGTAACACCGCTCGCACACACGCTCGCCAGTAGCCTGACCTGCCTGATAAAGAGCCTTTCACTCAGCGTTTGAACCTTTCTTGACATACAAGCACCCCTATTTTGATATGAATGATTTTGTTTGCTTCATAGCAAAAGGATATGCATTAAGATGCAGTATGAGACACCATCTCAAGGGAAAAAAAAAAAGGAACAATCAAAGCAGACCAATGGCAATGTCATGCGATGACTTTCTTTTTGTCAAATTTATCACACTGTCTCCAGGAGTGCATCACCCCCCAGTGACACCGAGCACAGGATGGCATGAGCATGCAAGTCACATTGTACTGATCTTTGATGCAATGCAGAACTGGGCTGCACTTTAATAGTTAGACTGACCAAGCAGGCACACCCGGAGCACGAATTTTGGGAAATAAGGGATATATTATGGTTTTCTTTACTAATGTAAATTGGCTATTGAACACATTTTTTTGCACTGATGATATCTAGATAGCACTTGTTTTGTGACATAGCTGTGCAGAATAACATAGCAATAGCCTCATTATAACAAAGTTGCGCCTCGTAGCAAAATAAGTTTATGTCCTAAAATTCATTATAAAGGTATAATCTTAACTCTATATCTATTGCAAGACTAGTTTCAATCTACTTCGTTTTAACCGATATTTCGTTATATCTGGGTTTGTTCTATCAAGGTTTTAGTGTCGTTGAGATCTCTATGCATATGACCCATTAAGTTTTTTTGTCTATATTCACAGTACCAAATGGGCTTCTTATCAAAGCTTTATGTAATAGAGATGTTACATGGATGTTACATGATTAAATGTAATGTATGTCATGTCAAATGCAGAAAAAAAAAAGGAAATATATGCTGTACGTTCTGGAAGGTGCACTGTGATGCAATATTGCGATGTATACAAGTGACGAAGAATGTACGAGTTCTACTCAGCTAAAAAAGCAAGGAGCATGTGCAAAGCAGTAAAAATTCATACCTACATATGATTGGCTGTAATTGTCTGAGCATACCAGTAAATTCACACAAGATATATGATACTACATTGTTACACAATGGAACGTTTTAATGTTATACATTGCTACACAAAGCTCTATGGAAAAGCACGTCGAGAACGTAACACAACATTTGTATTGGATATCTCTGTATAGGCATTTAAAATGTAGATGCATACAACCCATCTATTTATCATTTCATGAAAATAGATGAACATAGCTTTGTGTGTGCTATTGTGTTTTTGGCTAGAAGAACCTAAATTCATCGAAACAGCTCGACAATTGAATGCCATCAACAATAAGTCATTAGTGGATGAATTCATTTGTGGTGATCTCGTGAGAAGCTTTCATTGTCAGAAAGCGAAGTGATGTGTGCATGATACCCTCTGACCTTACTACTACAAGATTGCATATTACATACAAATAAGCTCATTATATCTGAAAATTAGTTAAAGGTATACTATTTCTATTGCAGGACTATTTTTCATTTACTTTGTTACAACCGATATTTCACTATATTTGGGTTCTTTATATCGGAGGTATGAGTTATACATGTAGCAGTTGCAAGCAGATGAAGAAAAAAACCCTTGTCAACATTGTGCGCTGCCTGAACTGGCGTTTTTTTTTTTTTTGTTCTAACAGATATGCCTACCTCTTGATCTGCATTGTCTTTAGCATCGGAGAACAAAATTTGCAGCGCCACAGTGTTGATGATGTGAAAATGCAACGCCGAAAATGCTTTTCACTGGACAAGTACGCGTCAAAGCTGAATGACATTCGAGGTAAGCAGCTTCACGTTCGAATTCAGTCACAGCTATGATGACCACATTTTGCACCAAACATTGTTTTTCCCTGCCACGAAAATTGGGAATGTTGCACTTCACCTGGTTTTGCACTGCCTTCATGATCAGCCCACCTTGGCCCAAGTGACAGTGTCATATGATGACACCATCAGCCCACCTTGGCCCAAACGACAGTGTCACACTCGCTTGGGCCAAGGTGGGCTGATGGTGTCATCACTTGACACTGTCGTTTAAGCCAAGGTGAGCTGATCATGAAGGCAATGCTTCATCATGTGACATCACAATGTGAGGCCATAGTGGCATCATAAGGATGTTACAAATATTGGCAAACTGCCACGCGATATAATGATCATAGAGTTTCCTAAAATTAACGAGAGAGAACTTGGGTCTGCAATCGTTCACCCAACATGGGAATGATGGGTTGGATTTGCCTAGTGTTTGTGCTAGCGGCATTATTTATTGATGTTTTGCTTTTGTTTTGAATAAATGAACGAATCGTTACGAAATTCATGACCCGATTCGAGTTGGTGAGTAAAATAGGTCAAGTTGGTGACGTCCAACTGCTACCATTTGTCGATTTTTGTTTCATGACAAAGCAGCTCCAAGCCACGCGAAGCCAAACGAAGGTGGAAGTACGAAAATTAGACATATTGGTGTAATAATATACATAATTCTCACGCTGGCTGAAGCTTCACGCATAGCAGTTCCCATAGACACTAGCGCCAGAGTTTCCTCTAGTGTATTAAAGACGGTAGTCTTTCTTGGGGACCTTCAACGCAAAAAATTTGGTCTGTCTGTACATTTGTCTGTTTGTCCACCTCAACCACGAACCGGGTACTCTAAATAGCACCAGCCGATACCCCGAACGGCCGACCCCATCCGCAGTGCCCACCAATGTTGCTCAAGAATCAGCGTTCATATGTGTGCGATTGTCAATTAAAAAGCAATTATTGTGCATATCTGAGGCACCATAACAACACGTATATATTCTGCATGTTCGTCTTTCACTAGAAAGTGCATACATAAGTAATTCTAAGCACCGTAGCGCTTATCACGCTGTGCTGACCATGCAACGCTTGCACGAAGAAGCGAGTGTTTCCAACGTTTTGCTAGGACGACAAGGTGGTGGCACTTGCCCGTCGCCTTGCGCTCTACGCCTTATCACCTCTGAGACAGGCACACACACCCGTCTCAGAGGCAGATGTTTTGTTCTCCAAAAAAAAAAAAAACTGCCAGATGGCGCTCATGTCTCACATGTGATGTGACTTTATGCAC
Organism: Rhipicephalus microplus; assembly: GCF_013339725.1. Lineage (NCBI taxonomy): Eukaryota > Metazoa > Arthropoda > Arachnida > Ixodida > Ixodidae > Rhipicephalus > Rhipicephalus microplus. Next base: position 172,527,851 of record NC_051167.1, read on the forward strand.
TCGTTCGCCACCGCTGCACGCTCGAGGCACTTTAACGTAGCGCCTCCGGAATACCATTCACCGATTTTTTTGCGCAGAACATCAAATACAATGTTTTGTTCACTCTCTCCACACGAAAAACTATCGTCTTTCGATGACATTTGCGGATTACATGCAGATACGGGGCAATTTTTTATATGAAACTCTAAGATAGTGATGGTGACTTTTGCATCGCTCGTGTTGAACCCAAAGCTGTGAAACACCACTGATCCAGCCTAGGCACTTTTCTCGTTTGGCAAGGCATCGAAGGCTGGTGCTTTAATGTAGACGGTCCTTGCTGGTGATAACCTCTAATTTAGACTGCACCAGAAACAGGGGACACGGGGGAGGGGAGTGTACTTAGGTGTGGGTGCGCACTAAAGAGCCCCAGGTGGTTGAAGTTTCTGGAGCCCTCAACAACTGGTGCCCCTCATAATCTTGTATTGGTTGTGGGTCACTAAATACCAACATTTATTAAATGGGGAAAAAATAACTGTGCATCTATTTTCATTGCACTAAATGTAATGAATTGCAAATGAAAAGAAAGCAATTGCTTCATTTGTGAATTATAGTTACCGAAAGACTGAGTGGAACAAGGCATTGTACGATTCTGCAAGTATGCGTTTGCATTGAAGTATTGTTCTAGTCCAGATTTACACTCAAACCTTACTATAACAAAGTTGCATCATATCGCAAAAATAAATTTGTTACATTAGCAAATTCATTAAGGTTTATTCCTAATACTCTAAATATCTACTACAAGACTATTTTCATTTATTTTGTTATAATCCGTATTTCATTATACCTGGGTTCGTTATATCACGATTTAAATGTGTATTCATGTCTATTTTTTCTTATCGTTGCTCTTTCCTAGGTGTGAATTTCAATCCGGACGAGTTTCTGTCCATACTTGATTCCAGTTCTCTGGTTCTTCAGGGAAGAATGACATACTGGAAAGCATGCATGGAACTTCTAAGCAAGAGTTTGTGAGTGTCTTTTATGTATTCCTAGTGTAACTTAAAGCCACTGCAAAGCTCTCGCAATGCACTTTCCTGCAAACTGAAAAATGTCACTCCTTCTACAATGGTCGAGATTGGTCGTTTGTTGGGTTCCATCCGTAGTTTTTCCATTGAAGTGTTACTCTAGGATGCTGCCATTTAAAGAATTCTGGACTTGGGGAATTGACAGGGTGCGAGTGAAACTTGTAGCATTTAAAATAATATGTCTAGTTATTGCAGTTACAGGGAGACATAGGTAATACAGTAGTCACCCAGGCATTTTCGAGCCATGATAACAATACAATTTTTCGATCGTTATTGCCTCCCTTCTACAACTTCAAACTAAGCCATTGCGATCAGAAAACTCAATCTCTACGAGGCTCTATTGCAATCAAAAGTGCATCGTCTGACACGTGTTAATCCTGCTTCCAAGATGTTTTTCACTCATTGTTAAATATTTCGCAGATGTGACCAGGCATAACAGATTCTAGAGAAAAGGGAAAGCTTACGAGTCTAGTGTATATGTTTTTTTGCTGTTAAAACATTAACTTTGCATAAACAGCGATTTTTTAGCCTTTTGTAATGTCTTTAGTTATGTGCTTTCTGAAGGGGCACTAAAGGAAAATTACGAATCAGTTTAGATTTATGTATTGTATTTTGAGAACTTTTAACGTCGCTAATTTCACCGTGGCAGGGCTATTACAGAGGAGGAAATCAAGGTCGAAATCGCAATTTTCAATTTTGTGCTGAAATCTGCACGTGAAATTGCAAATTTGAAATTGTTTTTTTTTCTCTATTTTCGTGTCACTGGCTCCACTATATTTCCAGACACTTGCTATGTGAAGCCTGAGGCCCCCCTCAAAGGATGTACTTCATTTTTATAGATTAGGGACTGCATTGGTTCTAGTAAATTCCATCAAAGTTGTCATGGCATTTAGTGCGGGGACTTCAAGGTGGCATCGCCACCTGCATTTTCTTTTGACACATTTTCTCCCTTACCAAACGTGTTTTGCAGCAAGCGTGGCGACTTGGGAATCATAATAAGTACAAATATAAAAGAAATCACTTTCCTGTTCAGTGTCTCTGAGTGCCAGCATTGTATACGATGTGCAAGCTAGGTAAAAATGGCGCATATGCACAAATTTTACCACATAATTGCACCAACTTGTTTTAGGTACGCACAATGTTTAACACTGGCACTGCCCCAGTTGGAATGCATGCTGAGGGTCCTCTACACAGAAGTAAATGACTGCTCCTATCGCCTACTAACAGCAGAGGTAGGCACTATGCTATTTCCCATTTCACTCATAATTAGTTGCATGGTACCTAATAACTATAGAGCACAGGCTTGCGGTAGTTGTAACAGTCATATGCTTGACTGTCTTAGGAGCAACCTGTTCTTTGCTGCATTCTCATTTTTATGTCTGAACGAGTTGAAAAAATGAGAAAATGCTCGTGTGTGTGACTTGAATCAAGCCCGTACAATCACAGCATCAGCAGTTGCTTCTGAATTCACCGTTGTTTTTTTTCTTTCATGCAAAAAATATTCTGATGAAGTTGAACCCCTATTTCTGTGTAGGTCCACTGGTGTCTCATACCCATTTGTTTCTTATATGAGTGTCTATTACAAAAGGAAAAGGTTCATGAGCTGTGTTGTGCACTGATATGTAGAATGCATGATGATCCAAGGCAAACGATCATTCAGATCACGAGTGAGTAAGTTGAATTTAACCTAACCTTTTGCAATGTAATCATGCTTAACATAGTAAACATAGTGATGTTACAGCATAACTGAACTACATCATGAACCGATTTATCATAGTTAATGTCGTAACAACCAAAATAGCTTGAACTGAGCTAAGCAGAATGAACGTGATTTAGACAATTAGAGGACATAATCACCATAGTCTTGAAACACTTTTAAAAGCTAGTATTCAAACGACAGCAGTCAAATAACCCATAAATAACAGCAAAAGTGATTGCAATATTTATAAAGGTGTAATTAATTGGCACTCGTGCACAACAGATTACCAGCTTTTTAGCCGGTAAAAAGCGGCTACATTTAATGTAGCTAACAGAACTCAACTTCTAGCATGGGTCACTATGTTTCATTTAGGTATTTTTATTCTGGATAAGAAGCCTTACAGACCCACAAGGGGGCATAGGCTGAGGAAGAACTATGGTAAAAATCAGCACATAATATTGCGGGCGTGTTTGTGATTTGTCTTTCACTGTATTCAGGTTATGGCGACAATGACTGTCAGCATACTCAGCTCAAAGTGCGCCTTCAGTGTTCGAGAAACGTCACGGTTGTAGATCGTTTTGTCAAGATTGCATGCAAGACACAAACACTCGAGCTTGTTCCAGAGCTTGCATGATGACCAGTGATAAGACTGGAAAATTCGATGCGCAATATATATAAGACAGTTCATTCAAACAGTGACCAGTTTTATCGACAGCGGATGCTCTGTTCGCCGATATCAGTGTATAGTGCACATCTCTTGCTGTTGCTTGAGTTTACTACATTTTCTCGACCACAAGCTCTGCCAAATAAACAGTTTCATGTTGGACATGCCATCACAGGCCTTCGTCAACACTACGACCATGTGACAACATATTGGACGGCCAAACCGGTTAAAAATTGTCACAGAATGAAGGAAATGGTACACATTTTAGGAAACCTATTTCGGCCCATTCGTGATACTCGCTCGTCCCACTGACATGAATTACGTTGCCGTCCCGAGTGACGGCCAATAACCGGCGCTCGTGCATTACGCAAGTTGTTCGGGTAGCCCGCCTTGAACGGTACCATCGCAGGCATATTTAACTCATTGGCGATCTTCATCTGGCCCCGGGGAGAATACAACGAAGATGCACGCATGTACCAGGACTAGAAGCAGAGTAATAGAGCCGGCGCTTGTACTCTGTGGTTGGGTGAACCAGTCTGGGCTTGGCCCACAAGTACGTTTCTTCTTTGCGCCATTTCATTTCCTGTGTAAATAAACTCATTCCCTCGTAACAATATTATGGAATGATGCATAGGTTAGAAAGAAAATGCTACCTTGCATAACAATAAGATACTGCACAGAAATTGCAGTGATGTAATACATATATATTGAATTACTGCATCAGCTTTTCAAGACTCAAGTGGTTTAATTCATATGCATTTACAGTTCACAGAGATTCTTGCAAAAGGCTTTTATGTTGTTGGTCGCTCGTCGCCTCTGATAGCCCTGTATTTGGCCATTTCGGTCGGGAATGCCTTGCTTAGCTCCAGAAGCAGCAGTGCCTTGAACCTCTGTGCAACACAAATAAGAACAGTGAAATGTAGGGATCTCGGCTGACATCAGTAAAATATCGCAGCACGAACAATGATGAATCTTTACAGGAATTGAAAATTGAGCAAGCTGCTGTCAATTCACAGCTAAGGAACTTTTTCTAGCCGGGCATTCATTTTTATATCCACATATAAGAGTGGTTGGTGCAAATTTTGAAATGAAAGTGAAATCTTTTTTTTTCCTGCCACTACACACTTGCATGCAATCACGTGGATGCGCCAGCAGCACCAATTTTTTTTCTCAATAGTTCCTGTTTCAGCATATCTTATTTAATAACACTTCGATAGCATGTTAGCCGAAAGCATGCAACTGTTTGTTTTTCAGCAGCAGGATTTGGTTTAGATCCACAATTCTTTCTTTACCTTCTTTTTTCTGTCCTGGTGGTTTGCCCCGCCTTATACTGAATAGCGATTTGTCACAAGACCGCACACAGGATTTTTGAAATCGCAGCAGAAGAAGCCACCTTGACAATTAACTTGATTGTATTCCTGATCATTCTCAACACATACAGCCACTACTATGGAAGGCGCCGTAAACAAAGCGTGCAGAACCACGAGAACGCTACACTGCTTGCGCTACTCCACCACGGCCACCCATGTCCTCTCCATTCTCTTTTTCAATCAAAAGACAGCAACGCATCGGTAACTATCATTGCTTTGGATTAAATCGCATTTGAAGCATAGAACGTGGTAGCACATAAAATTACACGGAGCTGTTACGTTACTAAGAATCGTTTTTTGAGAGAGAGAGAAACATTGCTGTAAACCAAGTGCCATTTATTTTGCTGCCATTTCTTATTTAAACAGTAGCCTATAGACCATTATACGGATGGGTTTAGGTGCCACCATATTGGGTCAGTTAAGCTTTGTGGTTTGCAACTTTGACAGCTGGACAAAAGTGTCACGGTATGTGAATACAATGTTTTGTGGCCTAATTAATTCACATCACAATATACAAAAACAATAAAACATTGGCACGAGAGCACAAGATGGTGCCACCCATATGTCTTTGGTAAAATAGTCTGTAGCACGAGATATGGAAATGTTGCGAATTGCATCAAGGGTCTATAATACCATGGTATAACTGTGCTTTAAGCGTACGAAGAAACACAAAGATACACAGTGCAAGTGCTTTCTTGCAACTAAAACATTTATTGGAAAAAGAAGAATATATAAGCAGGCAATCAATAAACACCTTTGCATTCATATGAGAAAAGTTAGTTTTCAACTGAAGTGCAGTGACACGAGGTAAATACAAATGACACTGGATGAAAAAACAACTTGATTGCCGACACAGGTCAAACCCCTAACCATCACATTGCACGTGTGGTGCTCTACCCATTGGGATATAATGGAGGCTACTCCCCTGTCCACTTGTTTTTGGAAATTAGTGTATGTGCACAAAATTTAACCCTAGAAGTGTCAGCCTGAATCACTCGTGGCCACATTGACAAATGTGGAATATTCTCTTCACCCGATTCCGTATAGCAGTAGCAAGGTGAACCTTGGAAGGCAGAAGACCATTAAACTCTCGTATACTAAACAAAGGCACCAGGCCTACTGTTTGCACTTAATGTTGGCACAAAATGGGAAAGGCCTGGATCACGAAAAGGTGGCTCGCACAGTTTGGTGTTTAAGACAGTCAACATACCAGGCCTTCTGAAGCACATGCAAGAACCTTGCTATTTGTGCATCTCATAAGAGATCTACTTTTCACTTACATAAGAGATCTGCTAGCCACTTACGTTTGCTTTTCTGCTTGATGTATTTAACAAGTTTGGCCCTGCCTAAAGTGTTTATTACAGCGAAAAATGTTATGAAATCATAACACAAGTCGCGTGCGGCATTGTAGTTGTCCGCCACCGGTGTTCGTAACCACTAGCGCACGAAATAAGTTTAAAAAAAAAAAACTCATTAATAATGAACGTCATGCACACCATCGAATTCGAACCTGGGTCCCCTGCGTGCCAGCCCAGTATTTTACTACTGTCCTTAGCTGACCTTAGCAGAGCTTGATGTCGAGAAAGGAATCGTGTTAACACGAGTAATAAAGTGTTTTAAAACAGCAAAGGAACAGCTAGGCGTCACACAGTGCGACTTGCGTAACGATTGGGTCATCCAATGCTACAAGCAATTACAAAAGCTTGTTCTTGATCCCCTATTAATTGTGGTGCATACCCACTTCGTCCTCGTCAGCCACTGCATTACAAAATTCACAAAAAACCTCATGCAAGTGTGTAACGGACACCACGCTTCTCCGAAGAATAATGAAGGATAGCATATTGCATACCAGCCTACTACAAAAAAAAATATCGTTAATGGCAGTAATGGGTACCCCTGCTAGCGTGCCTTTAGCAGTTACCCAAACAGTGCTTAAAAAAGGCTCTGAAAGGCCGCTCTTCCAGCTCTCGCTGTGACTGCTGCGCATTCCACACAGGCCTGGCGGTTTTTCTGCCAGAAGCTGGGGATTTTTTAATTTTATTCCACGATTATTAAGAGCATGAATTGAGCACTAAGTACAAATATATATTTTGTTCACATACGTGTACTTTCCGAACGGTACCGGCGATCACAATTAGATAACAAACTGATACAGAGGGGAACAGCACAATCGCAGGACGAGAAAGAATCATCACACAACATAGCGGCTCCTCGATTTTCCACTTGTGGCTACCCGCGAGCTGCCAGAGCCAGCCAGAGCGCGCTTGTTTTTCTCAGGGCTGCTCCGTTCCCCCCGCGGCGCACTTCCGGTTGGCGTTCGTTTTTCTCGGCTTGAACAGTTTTGGCGACCCGCGGGGAGCCCGAGGGATGCCAGACGCTTCCAGGACAATTCAGTCGTGGAATCTTTCTGGGAGGTCTTGGGTAGGTTTCGGGCTAGCAGACGCCGAAAAGGAACGATGCGCACTCGGCGCCATCTTTGTGAGGATTCGATGGATTGCAATGTGGGCGCTTGAGGACTGCGCCTTCGCTTGTCATTATGCGTGGCATTATATTTTAAAGCCTGTTCCGCCTTGCGAGATGAGGCGATTACGAATGGTGGCAAGTGTTCGAAGCTACTGTTCATCACTTTTGTTATGTTTTTAGTGAAGCTTCTTTCTGTGGACAACGCGGCGAACTGTTGCCTGCTGTCTGCGTTTCGCACATGCCTCAAAAGTTATGTACTACATGTTCGTACACACGCATAGAGACAATATTGAAGTTAGTTTTTTTTTTTTTTTTGTAGTAGTCGTTTGTGAAGCTGTGCCTGCTTTCTGTGCACTTAGCGAAGACGATTGTGATCGAACAAGCTCGCTCTGTCATATGAACTAGCTCGCTCTGTCAACCTCTGTCCTGAATACTCGATTGGTCTTCGATGGTGATAGAAGGCCCTAGATCGCAACTGTTATGCTCATGGTCGCGAACAGCGTGCGAACTCGCTCGATCTATTGGCCAGCATATGCGGTATGATATATACGATATGACCGAGGGGAAAAAAACATAAGAATTGATTCAGAAACGTATACATCCTTTCGTGGCCCATTTCATAGTTGGTTTTGTCTTTTTTCACCTCTTCGTAATAATGCCGCGCAGTATGCACTATGACCTAGTAGGTCAAATCAAGGCTGATATACATGACATTTGTTAGGTGCTACATAGGACTGGAACACAGGCCATAAGTTCTAAAATGGGTCGAAAACGTGTCATGCAAATGTTTATTTTATGTACGACGTGCACTTGTGGTGCCAATACCTGCGCATGTCCAAACTTTAGACAAAAACGTAAGTTAGTCAACACATGTTTGCAACGCATAATACACGATAGCTGAGCAGGTGCATATCCTCAAGCTCTTTTGAGGACACGATCGCTTTCGCGTGATTTCGCGTCGTGTTGTGCAGTGACTGTTACATGTACTAAAGAGATGTGAGCTTGTTAAGTCGTCAGCGTCGCGGCAGCTCACCTTGCATAGTTCTCTAGGCGGCGCGCGCCAGCTGGCTGTTTCATTCACGGACGCGGCGAGTGATAGTGCGAGCGTACGACGTCGTACCCCGAATGCGTACGCTCAAGGACATTATTTCAGCTTTTCGGCGAGCTTAGCTACGTATTTCCAAGCGGACAATGCAGAAAAAAATCAACACGCACACGGCGCATTGTTTCGTTTGCTGCCACGGCGGTAGAGTTCTTGTACGTTTACGCTGGCTGTCCCAGCGTTCGATTCTGCGATCTTCGGGTTCCTTACACACGTGACCAGACGCTGTTTCCTGTTCAAACCGGAGCTCGCTGACAGGACCCTCTGGCTATAGCTGCCAGAGTGCTGAAAATCGAAGATCCCCATAGATAACATAGCAAAGTCTGGCCAACGCCTCCTAGGAAAACTATGCCTGGAACGTCGCTCTTTTTTTTCGATTGGGAGCCTCCTGCCAGCACGCAATCTCTGCGGCCATGCCTCCTGCCTGGTGTTGCGACCAGTCGCCGTGTGGGACCGCTCGTCTCCGTAGCGCTCAGTCACGTGACATACCTTACCGCACTGTCACGCGACACCACGGCTGCTCGGAGGCAACTGAGAGGGCATAGCTGTGTTCCCAGGGTCGGCCGTCAGAGACGCTCGCCTTCGTACCGAAGGAGGAGGGTAAAATCAGAGGGTAGAGCCGCGCGTTCGCGGCTCACGTTACAGGCATAATTTTTTCAGGGGGCGTTGGTCTGGCTCCCTGAGCGACGAGGCTTAACTACCCGAGCAACGAGTCCTTGACCTTTGTAGTGGGCCGCGTATATTGTGCTGGCATTTTACTTCTCTCCAACATTGTGCTCGCCGTCACTAGGCGGGAATGACGGCCATTTACTGTTCTCCGATATGTTGACGGCACCAGCTGCTAAAGTAGCGTCCAGCATGTTTCCCGGTGGTTCTCATTGTTTTGCTAGTGTCACTGGGGCGCCCGTACCTAACTACGTGCCGCTTCGCTGTCCTTCGCGCTTCATGGCGACACCAAGAGCCTAGGCACAGTCCATGGTGCTGAGATCGGAAAATATTCTAATAAAATCGTAAGTAAAAGACCGAACCGCAATTTGAGAGTTCAAAACATTCGCACATCCTTAAATCTTATTCGCACATTATGGGGTACATTTATATTGATATCAGAGAAGTGAGAAGCTTTGGATATTTACTTACGCGGTAGGATTCGATCTTGCCTTTGACTTGCTCATTCTTCGTCAGCGCCTTTTCCATGCAGTCCTTCGTAAACAGCTGCGGATTCCTTCCTTGGTCAATGTAGCTGCAGAAGACGAAGGTAAAACGTTAGCAAAAAAAAAAAAAAACATTAGGTCAGCTCAAGCCTGCTAACTTACTCGAACACTTCCAGTGGCACTTGTATGTTCTGGACTTGTGACTTGCATCTGTCCACCTCTTGCATCAAAGTGACGATGTGATTTCTGAAACAAACGTGATTTTGAAACGCCGATGTCACTTGCGTTCAACGATAGCGATCTCGCGAAGTGAGGCCACGTTAGCAGCACTTACATTTTCTGGTTTAGCGTGGTCTGACCCTGAGGCTGAAAGTCGCTAACAATTATCCCTAACTGCCGAACATTCTCTATAAACATTTCTAGATTTGTTTCTAGCGCTTCGAGTGGGGCGGACATCGCGACGCCAACGCCCAACGTTACGTCTGCGCCTTCGTTCACAGCGCCGGATTCGACTTGACATTAGACTCGACTTGGATGTACAACGGTTTGTGCTCGCGTAGGTAGTGGCGCTGGCAACCAACCAACAATAAGACCCCTGACAACGCCAAAATTTAAATGTAGATGTTCTAAAGCTTTTTTACAAGTAATACTAATATTGGTAATTTAGAATTATTTTGCGTTACTACAAAACGCCTGCCTAAATAACATAAGAAACTAGTGCTTCTAAGGTAGGGCAGCGTCACTACGGACGCTCAAGTTTTGGTGACGCTTAGTGGCGTTAGCCGCCGCCCAATCTAAAGGGTACAGCCATATCAATCTATTTATCCATCCAGCTGACGCTCAACGCGCAGTTTTCAAATGAGGAAACCCGCGGGTGGTGGAAAAGGATGTGGGTACTTTGAGCATGTCCCGCTCAGAAAAAAAAGAAGAGCATTCCTGTCGTAAGAAGCCAAAACCACTTTGAGAGCAGCCCAACAACAGAGCAAGAGGGGCGACGAACGATAGTCCTAGCCGGGTGCCTTTCGGGGTATTGCGCGCGCCCCGCAAATGTTCTCTCACGCCGACAATACTTTCTTGACCTCTGCGACGTCACGAGAGAGCCCCTGTCTACGTCAAACCACGAAAAGAATGCCGATTGGGCTTGAATACTCGGATGAACACGCATCCATACTTTAAAGCTGACATTATTAAAATGAATTTACAAAGCAACGCTCATCACTGATGCTTAGTCGGAAGTAGCCCCCGCATGCAGGACTATCAAACAAAGCAAGTATCTCGAGTTCCCAAATTTGATGTCAAGTGTTTTTAACCAAAACATTGTTAAATGTGACAAAGACCTGAAGCATTTTTATGTGCTCATGTTATATATGGCTTATGGCTACAAACAAATACTCAAATAAATATATTCTTAAATATTAGGAGCATCCCAAATATCTTTGTTTCGCTTCCTCTGTCAAGTTCAGTATGAAAACAAAGCTTAATGAGCGATCTCCTTATAAATTTTCTGCGAGGTGGTGACCTCAGAGTGGATACTGACATGAAGTCAGTACAAACCAGATCACTATATATCAGGTTTGACACAAATTACCACAGTATATGCCATGGTAGCTGTGAACCGTTCTACTTCAAGAAATCTAAGAATGTTGACTACCACCACGTGTGTTCATCACATCCCAGCTGGTCAAATATCCACGAAAGTAAACACATTTTACAAGTTTTTACAGCACATCATTATAATAGACTTGCAAAGTGCCACGCATAGTGAAAATGTGTTCTGTATGCCATTTTGTTCTCTCCTTCTCTCTTACTTGTCTGTCGGGACATGGCAGCATGGCTGCAAACAAGGTGGATGAACAATTCTGAAACTTTAGGGCGAATGGATGGATGGATGAAAAAACTTTATTTATACGTGCTGTAGCAAAGTGTAGCCACCTGCCTGGCTACTCCCACGTTGGGACTGGGAGGTCAAGCCTCCTAGCCCTGTCATGGGCGTAGTGGACAGCCAGGACTTGGGGGATATGGTCGCGAAACTTTATCATTCCTGTAAACCGTTCCCGGCCAAGCAACCCACATTCCCAGAGCATTATGCTCAAGTGTGCATACTTCTTTCTTACATGCTTTGCAAACAACATCCATATCTTTTATATCGTACCGTTCTTTTACCTGTGCCTGTGAGTAATAAGGCTGCGTCTGTAATTGTCTAAGTGTGACCGCTTGTGCTCTGTTTAGTCTACTGTGAGGGGGTGCAAACTCTCTCCTCCCCAGGTAGTAATGTTTTAGTAATTTCATTATATGTCACGGGCGTATCAAGTTGCTTGGTAGCATCGAGCGGCTGTGGCAGAGTATCAGACATATAAAGTATGAGATGCCAGAGCATAAATAAAGACCTGCAGGACACCTCAATTTTGTATGATCGATTAATGGGAATAATGAGTGTGTGTGAGGAAAAGAAACACGGCTTGCTGCTAGTGTCGCGATTTTAACTCACTGCGTTCGCAATTGCAGAAAGCCTATAGTGTGTGCTTCTCCAGCAACACTGATGCTCACTGCATTTCCTGGAGGGAGACTACTGGAAAATGTCGCCAGCGATCATCGCCAGCTCAAAGAGCCAGCTGTGTCATCCATATTTTTTTTTTTCATTTCGGAAAATCAAGCCCCAAAAAAAACCTTCTTGACAGTGAATGCCTTCCGCTATTTCTGCTTCCAAGATGGACTGCCCTGTGCTCCATCTGCCAGATGACACTCCACTGGAATCGGCCAGTACGAGATGAAAGCCCCACCACACAATATTTTGAATAACGATAATAATAAAATCTGGAATTTTACATCCTGAAACCATCATACGTGATCATGAGAGAAGTCTTAGTGGAGTGCTCGGTAATTTCGACCATCTGATATTCTTCAAGGTGCACTGATATCACACATTGCATGGGCCTCTTGTCATTTCCCCTCCTTCGAAATGCGACCGCAGCAGCCGGAATCTAAACCCGCAGCCTTCAGGTCGGCAGACGAGACGGGAGGCTGTAACAGACCACAATGTACTTCAGGAACATCCTTCTGCCAACCGGAGCGAAGCTCATGAGAGTGACTGCTGCACTGGAGGCACAACTTGCGGCAGCTGAATGCCAAGCGTCTAAGCAGCAGGCTGAACTAATCGAGCAGGTAGTGCAATAAAGCAAGGCTTGTGCCAAACCCGGTTGTTGTCGCATAGAGCTATAAACTGCAAAGAGTAAGTTGAAGCACATATAAGGAACGGGATGTAGTTCAAAATGAGTTGGTTACTTTTCAGCACTGTATGGAAAAATTAAAGGCCCAGTGTGCACATTCTGGTCGAGAAAAATTCGAAGAATGTGATGAAGACATACAGTTTTATACAGGACTGCCACACTATGAATCCTTTGCAGAGCTGTTGGACTATCTGGATTGTGCTGAAGATGGATGCAATATAATGCATTATGACCAGAATCCATAAAAATTAGATTTGCAGGGATCAGACACACAAAGTGGGTGTACTAGATGAACTGTTAATTGTCCTTATACAGTTTCGTCTTGAAGTGTTCCAGCAGCACGTTGGACATTTGTTCTCAGTACCTGTTTCCACAGTGTCTAGAGTATTTTCTCTCTGTGTGGATTTCATGCACCTACACTTGACAGCATTGACAATATGGCTGTCAGGGTGAGCTATTGACAAGGTGTTGCCTCTGGCATTTGCGGAAATGTACCAATCGGCTCGTGAGTTGCTCGATGCAGCAGAAATACGGTGCAAAGTGCCGTCATCATTTGGGATACCGTGTGACCTCTACTCCCATTACAAGTCCACTCAGGCACTTTAAAGGGCTGCTTGATGTGTCGACATACCGGCTTGTGACATTCGTCTCCGAGCTATTCACCGCAGGAGAACGTCAGACTGAAAATTTGTGAGAAGGAGTGGTTTTTGGACCTAGATCTCGACGTGGGAGACTGTCTATTTTGGCAGACAAGGGTTTTCGAATTGATGACCTTGTCGAGGAGATTGTGCAGACCTGAATGTTCTACTCTTCCTGCATCATGACAGATTTACTGTTGATGAGACCCAAATGACCCTGGAGATTGATGCCCTCCAGACTCATGTTGAAACAAGAATTCATTGAATTAAGTACTACCACGTATTTGATCGCCGCCATTACAATTTTATTGGTACCCTTGCAGGCTAACCAAATATGGATGATCTGCGCTATCTTGAGCAACTTTCAGTGACCTGTAATGCAAGATACTGAATCCAGTTAGCTTCGTTGCAGTTGTATTGCATGTTGAGCACTGTTTCATTTGGTACGAATTCCACAGACCCTAAGCAAAGAAAATATGCTGTCTGAAGGATATAAGCCTGAAAGGCCACTGACCAATCTTGTTGAATGTGGGGCCGTATACTGAGATGATTAATTTCAGCAGAACAGCATCGATTTGAGCTATGTAGTGTTTGACATGTTCAATAACAAGGTACTGCCAACAGAATCATAAAGTGTACTGGCTATCTGCGTTTTCGAACGTCCCATAACACAGCACTCTGTGTTCCCAGTCATTTTGCATCCTTGTTGTTTTCGTGCTATTAGCCTTCAAACATGCTGGACCAACATGTGTACTATACATGATATAAATTGTCACTTTATCATTTTTTGCATCATAATGCATTATATTACATGTCTGTATGCATGTAAATACCGAGTCTGTATGTCTGCTAACGTGTTTAATGTGTCGATTTATTTGCTTGGGTTTTTCTAGATGATGAAATTGTACACAACGATGGACGAGGTAAGCATTGTTTTAATTTTACACGGATAGCCACTTTGTATAATGTTACATCATTTTAGGACTACAGTTTCTTGACATAACTTGTTTAAATATTTAATGCGTTACCAGCCCGTTAGTTTACATATGTGAAATACCTAGAAGTAGGTATAAGTTGCTGCTAAGGCAGTGTGCCCGAACAAATGAACTTGTATCATGTAGAGCGGATTAATTGCTTATTCAGTAGGTGTGTTCTATTGTCCCCTTCAACTATTCCTATGCACCAGAAACAGCGCGATTCATACTCAGTTTCCCAGAGAGATTGATAACTTGTGCGTTGTGTTTTGAATATAAGTGCTTTGCGGGTGGGTAGGTGGGCAGCCCTGGTAGAGGTTTGAGATAGCCTACCTCCCTCTCTTCATACTCCCTTTGCACCGCACCTGGCCTCAGAATATGTATCTTCGTGAATCACTTAGAGTTCCTGATATGTCTATGGGCAAATAATGATTTCATTTTGGGATCTGCATGCATAACTGGGTCAATATGTTTGACTGACACAGCCTTTACGGTACACTTTCCACTATAAGCACTAGGACTGAGTTGTAATTGGTACCAGTTGCTAATTGGAACCAGTTGCAATTAGAATCAACTGGGATCACTTAGTTCCCAACTGAAACCAGTTAAGTTGAACTGCTACCAGTTGCTAACTGGAACCAGTTGCAACTGGAACCAGTTGCAACTGCGACCTGCGACCAGTTAGCTTCCAACTGGGACCAGCTGATACCAGTTAATACCAATTGAAACCAGTTTGATTCCCAGTTACACATTGTCACCTGGGATAGCTGTTTTATCTGATAATGTCAGATCAGTTTGATAAGGAGGCATTTCTTTCATACTGTCTTTTTGTCATTGTTTGACCATTAGAAAGTTTGGTGTAATCACATGTCACGTTTTGCTTGTTCAGGTTACTTGCTAAGGAAATGGAATCCGGCTCGACAAACGCTGTCAGAGAGGCCCTCGGAGATGCTAACCTTGTAAGATTGCTTGTGTGTTGATGAGGTTAAATTCGAATCTGCTTGTATCCAGATCCCCAATTGAATGTACCTTAGCCATTCAAGAGTTTGACACGTGCCTTCCTTGTTCTTCAATGGTTGCATGATTGTCACTCTAACAGCACCCTCTGCAAAAAGGCATGATATCATTTTTTATAACATTGAATGAAGTATCAACGAAACCAAAGAGTGCTGACCAAGATGAAAAGGTTTAAAAATTAAAAATTTACATGTCAAGTACAATCGCATAAATGTCAGTTTTTAATGTTTTCAACCTTTTTGCCTTGGTCAGCCCTTTTTCATTCTGTTTGTACTTCATGCTTTTTCCCTGGCAGACAATGTTTCGTCAAATCATCAACTTTATTATTGTGAACCTTTTTTTCAAATTTTAATACAAGCAATATTAGTCTGAAGGGTGCTTACGGCTCGACTGTAAGCACTATTTAGAGGCTTACAGTTGAGCACATCAAAGCATGACCTACACTAACAGAGATGTGTCACTGCAAAGAGTCCCTGCAAATAGTGCTGCTTGAAACATACAGAGAGTTGAACACAAGTTAACCTATGTTTTCAAGAATTACTCGCTTTCAAAAATCGATGTTCTATTGCTGATTAAGTGTTCCTTATTACAATGGCACAGACTGCACATTTATGTTGTATATTACAAGCACACAATGCTCTAGTGTTCACTAACAGTGATTTCGGGCAACTAATTGCTGCAAATGCTTACTGCAAATAGTGTCTACTTTGGAGCGTGTGTAAATTGACGCAAGTCTATTGTACTCCCATGCAGGAGATGTTCCTCGACATATTTTCGTACCTTGAAGGACTAAGGTTGAGGGATAAGGTCTCCCACGGCGAAGTGGACCTCAAGACAGTCAGCCAGAATCTAGTTCATCATGTCTTGCATCTGACGGCACTTACATGCAGCACTGAGCAACCTTCAGGTGGAGATATGGAGGTGCGTAGATTAGCCTGACTCCCATGAAGTTCATCTCTCTATCTGGCTATATACATGCATAAATACATGCATACATATACATGCGTATGTGCGTGTATGTGTGTGTGTGTGTGTGTGTACGAGTGTGCTTACGTACGCCAAAGCTATCTGCTTGAACTGGGGACCACTAGTGAACTAATATGGCAACCTACATTTTTGTTTAAAATATTTTGTGCCATATATTTATTTATTTATGTCAATACCTTCAATGCCAAAAGGCACTCGCAGAAGGATGTGATGGCTAAAATAAACTATGTACGTTTGTTCAGTGGCTAGTTCGAACAATACTTTTTTACTGCAGATTTAAATGCAGGAACACTTGGATTGGTGATGATGTAAATGAGCAGTTGGTCCTGTGGTGGCTTGACAGTCTCACAGCAGCGGCCAGACACCCTTTTCCATCTTTTTTAGATGCGAAGCATCTCTCGCTCGAGCCTATGTCCCGCGACTTCGGCAGCATCCACACTCACACTATGCATGTGCAGCTCTCCTCCTTCCCTCTCTCCAATTGCTGCGCGTTGCTCCCTTCTTTCCTACCACCTGCTTGCACTCGCTCACCCCTCTCTCTCCTCTAGTGGTCCTTCCCAGCGGCATTAACACTCCCATTGCTCATGCATGTCGCCTCCCCTCTCTCCTCTCCTATACCCCCTTCTCTCTCTCGCCTTGCAATGCCTACACAGGGGGTGTATGCTAACCTACGCTCGCTCCCCCCCTTTTCCTCTATAGCCATTCCTCCCCGCGGTGTTTACTCTGCCATCGCGCATGTGCGACCCTCTCTCCTTTTCTTTCCTCTCCTACGCTACCCCTCTCTCACCTCACAACGTCAACGCAGGCATGCAGCGTCTGCTAGCGATCTTTCTTGATTTAAAAAAAAAAAACAACTGTTCGTGCTGTGCATCCATTCACTGGCCACCCCATATAATATAAGCACTAGATCTTGACCTCCGAGGTATACTGCCAGTTAGTTAATTTTCTTCTGCGCATTCTCGAACAAAGAAAATTCTTAGCGTGCAGATTGACTAAAAGCGGACTGTGAATCTCTGTGTCCCTTCAGAGTCTTCTGTGTCTCACTGCCCATTAGCAGCCATTGGTATGTTCTAGTAGCAAACACCAGTCCATCACTGTGTGCTTTGCGTAAATTCAGGTTTCTCTGCTGCGCAACGGCGCTATGAGCGCTAGCGTCAACGTTGCTTCAAATGTAAGCATTAGCGCTCGCTGCTTTGCATCTACACATGGTTCTCTTTAGCGGGAGATGGAGTAATGCTTTGTTTTCAGTGAAATCTGATTGCGTTGTGTGTGAAGGTGCACGATTGAGCCGTAGTGGCTGTAGAGTAACGAAAATAATGTCATTTGCTGTTTGTCCTTCTAGGAATGCTCTATATATATACTTGCTTCTCTGTGCTGATTTTCAGCCACGCTCGCCTCCT
The DNA here is from genome assembly GCF_013339725.1 of Rhipicephalus microplus. NCBI lineage: Eukaryota > Metazoa > Arthropoda > Arachnida > Ixodida > Ixodidae > Rhipicephalus > Rhipicephalus microplus. The sequence goes on from NC_051167.1 coordinate 172,545,604, forward strand.
GCACAACAGTTTCGTTCTTTGGCTGTCTTTGGTGTAAAGAATTCGAAAAAAAAGCTAGTACAACAAAACCGGACATCAATTTAGTACGAGCAGACAAATAAGATGGCTCGTTGATAAGTTCATTCTTAAGGTGTGCATTAAGAAAAATCTTGGGAAATAATGATAAACAAGACACTTTTCTGTCGAGCGGAAGATTAGGATGTTGCAGAGTACGTTGCACGGATCACTCACCAAAACAGTGGTAATAACCTGCATAAAAACACTACAGCTTTACACTGTTTCTCATTAGTTAATAAAGACTTCTGTAGTTCATTCCCACAAAACACCTGCATGGTCAAGCTTAGACCTTACAGGAGTTTTATGTCATGTTAATTTAAGAGATTATGGTGCCTTTGAATGTTATAGTGTAAGTAAATTAACATGCAGTTAGAATTACTATGTAGTTGATATGGGTTTGTCAAGAAAAATTAGCTTTTGTGTGAACAACAAGATAGTTAGATTTGAAGTCACTGTTGAGGGTATTTCACTGATTTGCTTGCTCTGAAATATTTTTTCAGATATTGTTTTTTTTTTCAGCCACATATCCCAGTTATTAAGTTGCCATCTTGCTGCTGTGCCGCTTTTAAAAGAAATAATCGAAGAGCCTTCGTTGCGTGAACATCAATGTATACAGCATGAAGTTTTAATTTTGACTTCAGCTGTAGGGGGGGGGGGGGCAACTTTGATTGATTGATATGTGGGGCTTAACGTCCCAAAACCACCATATGATTATGATAGACGCCGTAGTAGAGTGCTCCGGACATTTCGACCACCTTGGGTTCTTTAACGTGCACCCAAATATGAGCTCACGGGCCTACAACATTTTCACCTCTATTGGAAATGCAGCCGCCGCAGCCCGGATTCGATCCCGCGACCTGCGGATCAGCAGCCGAGTACCTTGGCCACTAAACCACCGCGGCGGGGCAGGGGAGGCAATTTTAATGGGATCATTTCAAGAATGCACTTCTATGAATAATGACGTTAAATAACCTTTGTTGGTCAAAATCATTTCAAAACCTATTGAGTCAATTTGTAAATCAGTAAGCTTTATGAATCAAGAAATGTAACTTCGCTGGTTAGGGCTTGAATGCCAGCAATGTATGTGTATTCAAACCTCGATATAATAAACCCTGATATAACAAAATATTGGTTGTAACGAAGTAAATGTAGTATAGTTTAGCAATATTTATTGTGTTAGGAATATACCATTACAACGAATTTTTGAATATAACAAACTTATTTTCATGTGAGGTGCAACTTTGTTATAATGAGGTTTGAGTGTATTCTCTCAAAGTACAAACAAACAATTAGGCAAAATGTGAAGTCTGAGCAGTGCAACTGTGTCTTATATTTTCAGAGTGGCTACGCTAAAGCATTGAGGAAAGCGTCACAAAGCTATCGGGCTCATTTTCACCCTGCTCAGCTTCTGTGGAAAAAGGTGCTGTCGTATCATGTTCTGATCTTGCTACATTTTGTAACGCACATTATGATGGTGCTACAGTTTTATACAAATATTTAGCAATATTTGTGAATGATACCATGCTATGTTCATGCGTCCTGCCACACTTATTGTACTTATCATCACAGTATTAAGCCAGCTGTCATGCCTCCACTTTTGGATTGTTATTACATGCAAGGCTTGTATGAATACTCGATAACATTGCATATTTGAATGAATATTACAGTATTGTAATTTGCTTTGATTTGAATTTAAATTGTTAAAAATTTCAAAACATTCAAAATGAATGAATACGTGTATATTAATCTGCATGTAATCTTTTTGTAAAGGTTGTTTCACTGCACTAAAGGATTGCTATACTGTGAGTTGACCCATCAAGGCAAAATCTGCACTGTTCAAAGCCCCACTTCAAAGTTCAATGAACGCATTACCCTGATGTTGACTCAACATTTTGTAAATGCGGAGCATTTTATAGTCGCACCTAGTTGCCAATCCGGCTTTGGCGGTACCATTCACACCCCCAGTGCGCATGCTCGCGTCTCGTGCCAACTGTTGCTCCCCCTCCCCCCTTTCTCACCTCGCCAGGCAGACGCAGGCAGCGTCTGCTAGTAATTCTGCTGTATGCTAGAATTTCGTAATAAGCATTCTTCCAAACTCGTCACAAAAGTAAACCTAATTGAAATGTGCATTGACTTCAGTTTGTGTTTTTGATGAAAACGAGAGAAGGAAGGAACGCATATAACCAAACAAGCTTGTGTACACCCCGTCTCCTCCCGAAAAACTACACTAGATATCATTAGCGATGTGTCTCTGAATGAACCTGTTGAAATTTATAATCGACAGATACAGAAGGCCACCACCAAGTTGCACCACCTTGGGACATATCGACAATCTAGCGAAGCCGTAAATATAAACTGGAATGCTGATGAAATAGATACCTGTATGCGTCTTCTGGGCACGAAATGGAATGTAAAATTGCCAAGACAATGGAGTTCAAGGTCTGCATTATTCAAGGCTCCGCCTTCTTTGAGTAATATGGTCAATTCTTCATTTTTCAGAATACAAAGCAGTGTCAGATTTTTTTTTTTTTTTTTTTTTTTTTTGCAGTCATGAAATTCTGGCACATAGTTTAACACCAATGTGAAAAACAGTGAGCCAGTTCAGATTGATAAATTTATCTCTGGAAAATGTAATGTTGTTAACTTCCCTATCATAGCATTCTTAATAGAGGAAAAAATCTAGGTCGAAGTCCCGTTTGTAAATTTTGTAAATCAACGGCTGGGTGTTATAGATTTCGAGCTTCATTTTTCATATTTGGATAATGTCGGCCTGATTAAATTTTTGAAGCTTAGTATGTCAAGTATATGGCACCCCAAAAGGACAATGCACTTCATCTTTGCTCATTAGGAACGATGTGGTTCCTTGTAGATGCCATCAATATCTGTGGCATCATGATTATTGCTTAGTAACTTCAACACGGCACTACCAGTAATTTCTTTTTAGCCGTTTTATTAGTTACCAAGCTTCTTCTTGTGGAAAGCATGTTTAGTATTGTAAAGGCGTGGCTTATTGTTGAGAGAAAAATCAGTTTACTTTTAGCATCCTTTTATATTCTCTACTGCTCAATATTTAAAGCATGTGTAGTTTCATAAGAACCATGTTCACATCAACATCATAATACGAATTTCATTTAGATGAAATTGAAGAAACTTTAGTAGAACTGATCACTTTTGAAAACCCCGCTAGCATTGAGTTCATGTGTTTTAGAATATAATTATTATTTCTCACTTGTGCGAGATTATCGCATCATCATACTGTTCTTCCTTCTCGCAAACATACTAGTTTCTCAAAAAGTATTTATTATATGTGTATCCCATTATTCTGCATTTACCTCCATATAGCCTTTGTTTGTACCGCAAGTAGAAATTCGTACTTTGAAATATAGATTGTTATGCACAATAATTGAACTATCATGCCACATAATTTCTTAAAAAGTGAGGATAATCTTGTTCTGTGAAAGCAAGGTGCAAATTTCAGTTGAGAGATAATACTTGAGGGATAAGTTGAGCATAATACTTTTGATGACATTCAATCAGTTGACTGTTATAATGAACTTGCAACTCTAGAATTACTGCTCTAAGTCTCAGCACATCATGTTAGGGCACCTTTTTTAAGGGGTTTCTAGCATTCGGTTCAACCAGGTGTGTTGGATATACTAGAACATAGGTCCACAATGTCACACATATTTCACAACCTTACCAGCAAATTTGATGTCTGTTGTACTGTGAGAGGTTTCGCGTGCATGGCTGTGTAATGTTGAATGCCGCCTGGATGGTTGCATTTGAGCATTGTTTCTGTGAACACTGGAAATAACAAGGAGCACAATATTTCAGTCTTCTTGCAGATATGGAGCTGCTTAGATTGTCCGTGGTCAACACCGTCCCTAAAACTGTGTTCAGGCCCAGGAAAGAACTCACAGTTGTGACGCTGTTAAGACGGATATGTGACGAAATTTGGTTCACCTTGGACCAACTGAATCGCACGTTGGCGTCGAGGACCAAGGTCTTCAACATGCGTGTGTTGCGGTCACGCCAGCGAGAAAACTTCACGAGGCTTCTAGATAGGCACGTAAAATACAGTGTTGTCAGTGCCAAAATCATCACCTAGTTGTTATAATCCCCGCGTTTTAATTACCCAGTCATCTGCTGTTTCTGCATCACACCAGCCACTTCCCTCTTGTGTCCGTAGATTCCCCAGTATCATCACACCCATCCCGTTCTCTGCCAACCTTCGATACATTTCCTGTTTTTTAGTGTCCATTCTATTACTCTAATTGGTCGTAAGTCATTGCCACAATCTGGATTACTCAACCTGTTAAGTAAGTGGTCAGTGGTAGATTAGTTAGAATGGAGGTTGCCAGTTCATGCTGCACAGCTTTAACTAAGCACAGTAGAAAAATAAACTTCATTGCAGGAATAAAACCTTGTGCAGGCTTACTACTTTTTCAAGTGAAACTTTTTATGAGCTGCAGTCACCTTGCATTGTTGCCTCAATATGAATACACAACTATTGTCATTGCCTGTGGCAACTGTCGCACTGTTGAGCACGTGGGAGAAAGTCATCACCCCATTACGGAGGAGGAAAAGTTAGGAGAAAGCATTGTGCAGTGCGATAGCAAAAAGAAAAAAAAAAGCATTAGGTCATGCATCAAGCTTTGCTTGTCCCCCCCAACCAGCCATTAGGGATGGTCTCCTGGATTTGGGGGCAAGCCATTCAAAATTCCAGAAACCTTCCCTGTAAATTCAGGAGACCTTCCCTGTCTCCTGAATTTTTTCATTCGCATCTATATTGCAAAATTCCCTCATAGTACTACTGTAGCTCGAAAAAAACAATCACCTGAATACAAGAACAAGTATGCGCCTACACACTCATTGCGAACTTACCAGTAGTGTTACCTAGTTTCAGCGGTGTTTTCCTTTTGGATTTCATTAAGAACAATGTACACCCAAATATCGACAACGAACACAGATACTATAACAAATTATCAGTTGCTACGAAGTAAGTGATTAATAGCTTTGTCAAAGATACAGTGTTGCAAATATATGTTTATAACGAATTTGGAGATATATCAAAGTATTTCATGTCCGAGGTGACTTTGTTATGATGACGTTTGAATGTTTGAACTTGGCACCTACAGTGGCCTCTTATTAAATGGAATATTCTAAACAGAACAGTTGCTTAACCCCTCAACCATTTTGGATGAGCCCGACTCGTCCTTGAAGAACTGTGCCTTTACCATTTTGAGCGAATGTGGGTCGTCTGCTTGAAATAATGGCCCCCACTAAGTGCTGAACAAGACTCGTTAGTTCACCAGGCTTCTTTGTGTGTGGCTTCACAGATGGCAGCATTTGCTTGCCTATTTTTTTATTTTAACATGCCATTTCACATTTTTTACTAGTGTTAAGAATTGTTTGTTCAGTGAAGGCAATGTGTGACATTTATCATGCATTGTCGCAACAAAAAAGCCTGTCATCATGCAGCTGTTCAGGTGCTAATTATTCAAATACAGAGGCTTTCTTCAATGACTTGACATGTTATATTCGCCAGTTACTGGACAGTAACACAATTTCGCAAATAGAGAAAGACACTAATAGGCCATGGGACGGTAACCTTTGTTACAGTAATACGAGTTGCTTTATGTTTGCTTCAATTTTTTAAGTCAGTCGAAACATGCTTTTTAGAAGTGAACGATTTGATATCATGCTTAAAAAAAGTAAACATCTTTATACAAAAATTCTCTCCAGAAATAAAGTGTTTGAGAGGTTGAATAGAACTCCCCATTGTACGATTGGTTTTATTTTTGAAATCTGCACCCCTGTTCACCTCTTCATAAATAGAATGCCTGTTTAATGAAACACTTTTTTGGGGTCCCTTCAGACACTGTTTAACAACAGTCTGCTGTATACCAGCTAACCCTGCTTGCTTTCTGTCGATGCTAATGCTTACTTACATGGTTCTTTGTGTTTTGATTATCATCTCCCATTCATTTGCACATCGCACGTCTGTTTGTGTTACTGTGTGGATTGTCGTAGCAATTGCCGCTTCTTTTCTTTTTTTCTTGGCAGTGTACCCAAGCTGTATGATGGAATTTCCTTAACTGTCTGGATAATGTTCTGCTGTGTTGTGCGAGTGAATGACACTGAGCTACTCGACGAAACACAGCTGGATAAACTGCTAAGGTAGGCTCTAGTATTTCAAGCTGGACTGGTTGATCTTTGTGAAGTGTTAGAACAGCGAAGAGTTTCAATTTTTTTTTTTATTAAGTGCTCTGTGAAGTGCTCTTCGCCTGAATCGACTCGTAAGGGTATAAAGAATTCATTCAGCAACATTACTTCAACTTAAGGTTACGACCTTAATGAACACTAGCCGATAATAAAGCCAAGGAATATATAGGGATCGTTGATTGTACTATTCTGTGTGTGACATCTGAAGGTCACAGGTTCAGTCCAAGCCAGCAGTAAGTGGCCTATCATCTAATTTATTTCCTTCACATCTGTATCGCAATTATCACAATATGCTAACCTTAGTTCAATTAATGTTCCTGATAGTTTCTATGTGCTTGTTATCTGGTGCTTTTCATTAAGGTTCTGTCAAAGAAATGAACCCTCGAAAATTTGAATCATTCATCATACTGAATCATGTGAGAGCATTGCTGTAACATTAAAATAGAACATTACCTTAGTATTGTCTCTATACATTGGCACAATGTTGCGGAACATTGGTGGGCATTGACGACATTGAGGAACCGTTGAATCAATAACCCTGCTACGATGCGGCACATCTGTGGACAGGCAGATGCGTTCTACCTAAGACAGCACAAGGTATTGCTCAAAATTCCAACTTATCCTTGCTTTAGCTAAGGAACTCGTGCCTCTGCACTGCTAGTGCACCTTTTTAAACGTACTCCTTCAAAGCAACCATTGTAGCGGCAGTCATGTATTCCTGTCAACTTGCATTGAGAATAGCAGACGCTTTCTGTGATCTTAAAAAGTTTTCTATTAATAGGCTCTGATATACTCTTTTGGTTTTCTATACACTCAGCATTTATTGAAACTTCAAACATTATTAACATTATATCAAACAATTAAATGCAAATTGAATTTCAGGGATAATATCTAATACGTGGTTATTTGTTACAATCTTGGATGCTTGCTGCTAAGGAGCCATATATATCTGTAATATTTTGATAACCTCCTTTGACCTTTTTTTCAGGCTACTAAAAGCACTAATGAAGTTTGTTGAAAACTTGCACTCTCAGACGTCTCCCACCCAAAATCGCTGGGACGAGTCCTGCAAGCTCTGCAAGGATTGTGTTGTGATGCTTCTGCGTCACTTGAACAGAGGACTCGACGACACTTTACTCTTCAATGGGTGACCTTGTATTGTGACATAGCATCTGCGACATCGGAACTTCAAATATGTGCTCGTGTGTCCCGGGGGTTCTGCAAGTTTTGGCATGTGCAAGAACTGCGCAAGTAAGATATGGCCAACCACATCTAGGTTAGTATCTGCACACAAGTAGCCTTCAGGCTTTATGGACACTCTGTAAGCCAGTGTATTGTAACATTTTAACGTGCTGTACTACTCAGAGTGAAGCCTTGTATTTATATTGTCATCTGCTCAGCCTTCATAATGTTTGATAAAAGGATATCAGCACTCAAGTACATAAAATAATGCAATTTGGGTAGCATCATTTGGGATCCTAGTCTAGCATATGTACTAGTCTACTGTGAGTTCCGCCAAAAAGTGCAGTGTTCAGTTCACTTTTTTTTTTTCTTTTTACTGACTCATCCTGCCAGTGTCATGCCCAACAAGTCATGCCCTTTCCAAATAAAAGAAAAAGTTATAGCCCTGCTTTGGCTGACGAGTCTAGTAAAATTCAGTTGTCTGTTTCAGAACATATACTATAACGCATCAGAGTTGTCAGATGCTGCCGAGCTAACACGCAAATAATTGTCACAAAAGAATTAATCCCCCCGAAAGTTGCGTGACTTTCGCCAAAAAGCCCGAAAGAAGCAGAGATAATTAAATTTCCCGTTATTCAAAAAGCTTTATTGCGATAGCGATTATACACTCTCAGCAAAGTTTTGCCGTCGCCGTCATGTTCCGGATATGTGCATACAATAAAAGCCACAAAGGAAAACATCAAATGGAAGAAATTTTCAAGGTGCATTATTGGGATGCAACACGTGACCCTGCTGCGATAGACAGCTGCGCCACCTACCGCTCCATCTTTGGAATGCTAACAGGGAGCATTTACCATTGGCGGTACACACATCTTTGGGGCGCTTCGGCGTGTTCAGTACCGCGCTCGAGATGGTGTGAAGAGCACGCTTTGAAGCAACGCTCCTAATTTCAACTTGTCTGAGACGCGCACTAAGAAAAGTATCCCACAACTACACCCATTCGGGATGCGAAAGCAGTGGAACACATTGCAAGCAATGCTTTGAGCACCACAGAAGGCGCAGAGGGGTCACCGCACGCGCCGCAGTGTTCAACACGAGCTGCTGGCATAGTCAACACTTGCAGCGTGCTGATGAAACGCGTAGTGGCAAAGTGGTATAGGTTCGCTTTGGATTCACGTGTTTGAATCCAAAGCGAACTTCTCTGATTTCAAATTCTGCATAACTGAAAGCCTTAATTGTGACTCCAGTAACGTAATATACATGCTACATTGCAACATCTGTGGACAAGAATATATCGGCCAAACAGACACGCCATTTCGGCTGCGGTTCAATAATCACCGGTACCACGCCACTTCACTGCCGAAGCTACCTTTATCTAGACATCTGCGCCTGCCAAACCACAGTTTTGAAAATATCAGCGTAACTCTTTTGCAGTCCGGTTTCTCAAACAGACGCGAGCGCGAACAGCGTGAGGCATATTTTATTTTCAAATTTCGAACATTAGTAGCCGGCATCAACGAGGACCCCGGAAACCTCAACTGCCTCCGAGAAGTAAGCCAGGAGGAAATTGGTGACAAAGATTGATAGCTGGAGACCATGCTTTTTTCTGACTGACTCGTACGTGTACACTGTCGTTTCTTTCTTTTTTTTTCCACATGCACATACAAAGTGCTTACCTTCGCCTACCACTTGATGACCATTGAAGGGAAACGGACGAAGATTAAAGGTAAATAGCCGACCGACCCATTAACGGGAATTCCTTCCTTTACGCACGCCGCCCGCCGACCGACCCATTACGGGGAAACTCCTTTCTTTATGCACGCCGTCACGGACCCTCCCGGCACCGCGGCGACAATCTTGGGTGGCCCGACACACGTCAAGAACTGAACAGCACGTGATATGAACCGTATGTGGATGTAGACGGACAGTTGGCTTCGTTCTCAGTGTTGACAGTGGTTCTTCCTCTTTTTTACTTTCTTTCTTTTCTTTCTTTTTCTTTTTCGTATTTTCTCCCCCTTTTTGTTTTTTTTTTCCTTTTTCTAGTTCCCTCTCACTCTCGCAAACATTTTTCAAGGCGAGAGGGACGCGGCAGCAACGAAGTTTGGAAGCTCATGTCAGTATAACTCATCCCCTGATGAAGGGAGGACCCCTCCCGAAACTGTTGGGAAATAAATATATTTATCCTTGTTGACAACGCTCCCGTTGTGCCATATCTCATACCTTCACGAAGACTAACTGGCCCATTGAATTATTACTCCCACTGACACTATATATATATATATATATATATATATATTGCTTTCGGTCTCAACGAAAATCCCGGCACCTTAACGTTCTTGCGCCAGTAATATGTCATGCGCATTGATCACCTTTTATTATTATATCCTTGAAAATTGTCCGTAACAGTGTAGGTGCTGTTTTTCACGTGTTAATCTCCTGTTATCGGTGTTTTTTTCGTCACCACATGAGCTGTCAATTGCTGTTGAATCTTCTTGTTACGCGAGTATGTTACTGACGAACAGTATGTTGATACATTTTGAACGCATTTTTTCCACGTGTATTGATTGTACCTATCTACAATCCATGTGACCAACTGGCATATAAGTGGTTACCATTGCTGTGTTTTGTTTCATTCTGACGAAGGCCGGGCCCACGGTCGAAACGTCAAGTAAAAATCTTTTCACTTGTGAGTCAAACTCCTTTTATTCTCCTATATATATATATATATATATATATATATATATATATATATATATATATATATATATATATATATATATATATATATATATATATATATATATATATATATATATATATATATAGGACCGAGTTGACTGGCTGAACATGGGAGAGGCCTTTGTCCTGCAGTGGACGTAGCCAGGATTATGATGATGATATATAGGCCGCTCAGCTGTGCGCTTCCTCCAGGCTATGGCACCGCTATCGCGAAGCCGCTTTAGTTTTTTTTTTTTAATTGATATTTCCGGGAAAACAAGCCCACCGCGTCCGTCGCGATTTTGTACATCCACGTTCGTCAGCCACGTGTTGCTCTTCTTTTTTTAAGTGCCGGTGGATATACGTTTTGCAGCAGTAGCTGTTGACAGAGGCAAAATACAGATAGCTATATGGAGCAGCGACGTACAAGATAATGATGAAAAAAATAAGAGAAAAAAGCGTCCGCCGCTTCTCTTGCAAAAGCTGACTGCGCCTGTCTCGCATGCGTCCTTCAGCGTTCACATACTCGATTCAGCAATACTGAATCATGTGTCACGTGCAAATGAATAAAAGGAGGCGGCACTCGATGGTGTTGCAATGCCGCCTACTAAAATACATTTGAGCATCGTGTTATGCCGTATCGGAATATAAAACGGCTTCGCGTAGAACTCGGGTCGCAGTCCGCACAGAGCAACCACGCCAACTATATAACACGCCTGTCGAAACCATCGTATAAACGAAGTACTAAAATTTTCTACTAAATGTAGTAGTAGTAGCAGCAGTAGTAGTAGTAGTAGTAGTAGTAGTAGTAGTAGTAGTAGTAGTAGTAGTAGTAGCCACCTCCCCGGCCGGACTAGAGGAGCAGCACGCGCGCACTCTTTTGAATTGAGAAGGAAATTATAAATAAAAATATAGTTGTTTCTGATTAAATAACCTACAGAGACGAGTATCGGTGACTTAATCTCCCATAAAATTTGCCTTGAATTTGATGCTCACTAAACAAAACTAGTAACAGAAGGACGCACTTTGAGGAATACCTGACCAGAAACGGGTGTCACGTTAAACTCGCTGCGCGTAAACTCCTTGATTTTAGCGAGATTTAGCGAGGGTTGGACCGCAGTGCCATGAACTAGTGGTGGTTAGAGCTGGGAACTAGACACGATGCGCAGGCCGTAAGAGAGTCAGACACATGGACGCACGGACGGACGGACAGACAGACAGACGCACACACGGATGGACGCACGCACAGACGGACGCATGAATGACGGATGGACGGACACACAGAAGGACGTACAGACGGATGGATCCAAGGACAGGCAGACGGAAGTACGGGTGCAGGGACGGATAGACGCATGGACGGACGAAAACAAAAACGAACGCACAGGCAGAAAAATGGACGGACTGACGGATATGCTTCGCCCCACTCATCATCATGCGCTCCGTGAATATGCTGCAATTTTTTTGACAACCATTGTCAACAGTATATTCTACTTTCATTTGATTAGTGAGGGGGCTTGAGTTTCATGTTGGGCTCAAGCCAATTGAACGCTGCACGTAACATCTACGTACGTACACAAAGTCGAATTGTTCAGTGTTCTTTTAAGAGCTAGTAGAATAGCTATTCTACTCTATTGTGAATAGCGAGGATTGGTGCTTGAGACTTACGTTGAACACAAGCCAAACACTGCATAGAACGTCTGCACAAAGTGTGATTCGACAGTTAAGGTCGATCGTATGCCTCAGTGCACTGTTGTAAGTGCTACGAACGTGATTCATCTTCAACCACTATGGAACAACTAGTTCACTTTCTTCTGATTAGCGAGGATTGGTGTTATAGCTTCACGTCGAGCTACGCCAAACGCTGCACAGAACATCTGCACAAAGCGATTCGTCAGTCAGGCCAATCGCATACAGCAGTTCACGACGACCAGTTACGACAATAAATGAGTTCGTATCTTTGTTTGAAATTGTTTGTCACCTCTGTGTTTGTGTTGACCATTCATATTTCAAGTTAAATGGCTTGGAATTTTATTAATATTCTCGGAACCAATAAGCTTATCATGCGCGTCACCATTTGGCCCCTCCACGGTCATCGGTCTATAGTCCTGGTCTTTCTCTGCGCTGCAGGGTGCACATATGCAACTTTTGCAGCAGCAGCATTTAACATATAAAAAATACAAATAACTCAGTGTAGCGGTGACGTGAGAGATAAATACGGTATACAAAGTGAGAGAAAGAGAAAACGCACGCTGCCACCATAACGTGCGTTGCCCCTGAAATCAGCATTTTCCTTATGCGCCCATATCCGTTTCAACCGAGTATAGTAACAATTGGGGCACCTTGACGTGTTTCCTGTAAATTACAAGTTTCCTGCAGATGCCCCCAACTCTGGACAAATTTTATTGCCAGATGAAGTCATTAAGACTGCTGATTTATCAGTAGATCTACTGATCTTTAAAACTTTCTGCTGATTGAGTGATAATGTGTCCAAATCTACTGACTATGTTTTCTACAGAAACATTTGCAAAAGCAGCCACTTTTCGAGTGTCGAGTTTGATTTGGTTTGGTGACGGACAACGGAAAAAAGAGAAATGCATCAACTCGCTCGAGCGACATAGCAGTAAAACTGCTAGGAATGCGTTAGTGAGTGTATTTTCAAAGGACAGCTGAGAAAACTAAATAGCAGAAAAAGTTTGTTCCCCAGTGTTTCTGCCTGTCTATATGGCTATACTTGGGCTATTGCCTTCCTTCGCCTCCAACACTCGTATTGCATTGTCTTTTCTCCACCTTGGGTGCTTAACCCTTGTTTAGCTTCAAGACCTTTGTGAATGTGCATTAGCACAAATCTCTCGCCCTTTCTTTCTGCAAGAAAAGCAAGGCGTGCCTTACTCTCATGTAAGAACGAAAAAAGCGGGTAGTGTTGGGGTCATACAGTTGGCGCTATGCCGCTCTGCATGCTGTGCGTGTCCCTCTCAGAAAGGATGAAGAGGAAATAGAATGTACCGGCTTTTAGCAGTCGTGTGGCGTGTCAAAGTCGCTAAGCCATGCCCCCCCCCCTCCTTTCCTACCATGCCTGCATGCACGCATGCCTGCAAGGCATGTGTGCATCGACCCCGTGTTGCTCTTTTCAATAGAGTGCTGGCACGGCTATACGTTTTGCAGAAGTATCTATTGACAGAGGTAAAATACAGATAACTGTATGGAGCAGCGACGTACAAGATTAAAGATGAAAAAAAAAGAGAACAAAAAGAGCGTGCGCCGCTTGCCTTGCAAAAGAAAACTGCGTGCAGCTGTCGCATATATCATTCAGCATTCTCACACTTGATTCAGCAATACTGAATCAGTGCATATTGAAGAAAAGGAGGTGGTGCTTGATGGTGTTGCACTGACGCCCACTCAAATATATTTGACCACCGTGGTATGACGTGTTGACATATAGTACAGCTTCGCGTAGAACTCAGGCCGCAGTCCACACAGACCATTTACGCCAAGTCTAACACGCCTGTCGGAACCATCGTATAAACAATTCAATATGGTAAGTACTAAATGTTTCTTTTTTTTGAACCATGCTATGGGACAGTTATTCTACTTTCATTGGTGAGAATTGAGGTTTCAATTACATGTTAAGCTCAAGTCAATTAACGCTGCATTTGATATCTACGTACACATAGTCGGATTCGCAGGTAAGAGCGATTGAACATGCAGCAGTGCACCATATCTAGTACTGGGTGTTTTTCTTTATTCGTTAGTGGCAGATATATCTCTGCTTTATTGTGATTAGCGAGGATCGGTGCTTGAGGCTTACGTTAAACCCAAGAAAAACGCTGCAGAGAACGTCTGCACTAAGCCTAATTCGACAGTCAGGTCAATCGAATATGCCACAGAATTCACTACAGTAACGTACGTGATTCTTCAAACACTATGAAACAGCTAGTTTACTTTCTTTCGATTACCGTGGATCGGAGTCTGAGCTTCACGTTGAGCACAAGCCAAACACTGTACAGAACATCTGCACAAAGTTTGATTCGTCAATCAGGCAAATCGTATACAGCAAATATATAGTTTACTACAGTAAGCACTGCGTAAGTAGTTCTTCAACCGCTATGAAACAGGTAGTCTACTTTCTTGGAATTAGCGAGGATCGGCGCTTAAGCTTCATATTAAGCTCAAGCGAAATGCCGCCCTGAGGTGCTATTTTGGACATTGCCGAATGACGTCATGTTGTCAGATTCCGCCATTGATTGATGATAATTGACCAAGTGAGCTGTTACGACCTCTCTGATTGGCTTAAAATGCCACCATTAAGGAATTTCACGAAATAACGGAATTAGGCAGTGTCCAGAATAGCACTCCTGGACATCGATACACAAAGTCTAATTCATGAGTGAGGCAGTGCAATATGTTAAGTATATATGCGAGTTCTTTTAAAAATGATATGGCACAGAGCTATTTTTTGCGATTAGCAATTTTGTGTGCTTCAAGCTACACGTTGAGCTCCTGCTAAACGCTGTTGTAAACATTTTCACAACGTCTAATTGCTTGATGTCTTCCAAACCTCTGGACGTTTGATCATCATTAATTCTCCCGCGGCATCAAGCTGATTGTTCACGGTTCCTATTTCTCAATCCAGTTTGTTCATTGGCCGGGGTTAAGACGTACACTACGTGCTTTTTTTCGCGTGATTCATAGCACTCGCTTTCTATTAATTCCTGTGAACTTGCCAGTATCAATACCTTCAAGACTGCAAGCTTCGCGTCTGCTAGTAGAAGAAGCAGCACTATACGAGGTGATACACGTGCATATTGTGCAACACGAAGGCGAAAAACTATGAAAGTGTTCGTGGGGCGACTATATAATTTTGCAAACGACGACAGCACGAGCACCAGCTTGAGCAAAGAATGGCAGTGAAAAATAGCGATGTTATTGCAGCAAGTAGCCAGTGAAGCACCAAACAGTGAAGGATGGTCGCTTGCGTCAGTTAGTCCATTTCAACACATGCTTAAGAGTGCACGAAACTGGAAAGGAAGACACTCTCTGTCGTTCTTTCTAGTTTTGTTACATGTGCCGTTCAGTTTGTTCCATGCTGGCTAGGCTAACCGTGCGTTTGCAATATCGCAACCGCCACCTACGTCGTGACACGCATGTTATGATTATGATGTTTGCACGTGTCATTTATCTTCGTCGTCTATTCACGTCACGTAATGCCAAATTTGGTGTATGGGAAGCTAGCCAAATGGCTGCGAGCGCACTGTGAGCGTAGCATGTAGTCATGTATACTCACAGGCATGTTATGTATGTTTGAACGTGTCATTTATACCTTCGTCATCCATTCAGGTCACGTAATACCAAATTTGGTGCATGTGATCCAGCGAAACGACCACGAGCGCGTCATGAGCGTGGCATGTAGTCTCGTTCTTACATTTCTTGATTATCAAGTTTGCACCAGTCATATCATCTGTTCAAGTGACGTCATTCCTTCCTCCATGAGTCACGTAATGCCAAATTTGGCATATGGGAAGCTAGCGAAACGATTGCGAGTGCATCATGAGCGTGGCATGTAATCATGCTCTTCCATGGCATGCATGTCATGATTATTATGTTTGCACCAATCATATACATTCATCATGCATTTACGTCACGTACTACCAAATTTGTTATATGTGAAGCTAGTGAAACGACCGCGAGCCCATCATGAACATTGGGCAAAAAGACGCGCTCCTTCGCCTGCGAGCGTCATGACCTTGAGCAGGTTCGTCGTCTATTTGGTAGTGGTTGTGGTTAGAGGAAGGAAGAGATACCTAACTTCGCAGCCCTTCAGGGAGCAGGGCGCAGCGTCTCTATTTAAAGTACGATCGCGAGCACGGTGTGATGATGGATAAACTTCATTTTCGTATCCGGCATGTTTGTGGTCCGGGCTAGACCGCACAAGGGGGTACCGGGAGAGCTTGTCTCTGCACAGCCTCCCAAGCCTGCTGGATAACCCATTTTTTGGTCTTGACCTCGAGCGGAGCAGCACAAGCCGCCACTGCTCCGGAGGACCTCAGGAGAACTTGTTGATAAGTTAGGCGTTCCCCATAATATATGCTTGTAAGACGCCTTTTCTGTTACACATAGTAGTAGCTCGTGTGGAGGGCACAGGGTTCGGATAGCAGTTCGTCTGTAGCTTCGGCTTCCTTAGCGGCAGCATCAAATGTCGCTCAACAAGCGAGAGGCGAGTGGAAAGAACCAAACGGAACGTAACTGAAGTGGAATGTACCGGCTTTTAGCAGTCGTGTGGTGTGTCAAAGTCGCTAAGCCCTTGCCCCCCCCCCCCTCCCCCCCCCCCCCCCCCACCTCCCCTTTCCTACATGCCTGCATGCACGCATGCCTGCAAGGCATGTGTGCATCGACCCCGTGTTTGTTTTCTCAATGGAGTGCTGGCACTGCTATACGTTTTGCAGAAGTATCATATTCACAGAGGTAAAATACAGATACTGTATGGAGCAGCGACGTACAAGATTAAGATGAAAAAAAGAGAACAAAAAGAGCGTGCGCCGCTTGCCTTGCAAAAGAAAACTGCATGCAGCTGGCGCATATATCAATCAGCATTCTCACACTTGATTCAGCAATACTGAATCAGTGCATATTGAAGAAAAGGAAGTGGCGCTTGATGGTGTTGCACTGGCGCCCACTCAAATATATTTGACCACCGTGGTATGCCGTGTTGACATATAGTACAGCTTCGCGTAGAACTCAGGCCGCAGTCCACACAGAGCATTTACGCCAAGTCTAACACGCCTGTCGGAACCATCGTATGAACAATTCAATATGGTAAGTACTAAATGTTTCTTTTTTTCAACCATGCTATGGGACAGTTATTCTACTTTCATTTCATTGGTGACAATTGAGGCTTCAATTACATGTTAAGCTCAAGTCAATTAACGCTGCATTTGACATCTACGTACACATAGTCGGATTCGCAGGTAAGAGCAATTTGAACATGCAGCAGTGCACCATATCTAGTACTGGGTGTTTTTCTTTATTCGCTAGTGCAGATATATCTCTGCTTTTATTGTGATTACCGAGGATTGGTGTTTGAGGCTTACGTTGAACCTAAGCCAAACGCTGCAGAGAACGTCTGCACTAAGTCTAATTCGACTGTCAGGTCAATCGAATATGCCACAGAATTCACTACAGTAACGTACGTGATTCTTCAAACACTATGAAGCAGCTAGTTTACTTTCTTTTGATTACCGTGGATCGGAGTTTGAGCTTCACGTAAAGCACAAGCCAAACGCTGTACAGAACATCTGCACAAAGTCTGATTCGCCAGTCAGGCAAATCGTACACAGGAGCAATAGTTTATCACAGTAAGCATTGCGTACGTGTTTCTTCAACCGCTATGAGACAGGTAGTCCACTTTCTTGGAATTAGCGAGGATCGGCGCTTGAACTTCATGTTAAGCTCAAGCGAAATGCCGCCCTGGACATCGATACACAAAGCCTAATTCATAACCAAGGCTGTGCAATATGGTAAGTACTCCGCGTTCTGTTAAGAGCAATATGCCGCAAAGCTATTTTTTGTGTGATTAGCAAGTGTTTGTGCTTCCGTTCCACGTTGAGCTCCTGCTAAACGCCGCTGTAAACATTTTCACAGCGTCTAATTGCTTGTTGTCTTCTAAAACCCTGAACGTTTGATCATCCTCATTTCTTACGCGGCATCAAACCGGCTGTTCATGGTTCTTATTTCTCAATCCAGTTTGTTGATTGGCCAGGATTAAGACTAACACTAAGTGCATTTATTCACGTTATCCCTGGCACTCGCTTTCCATTAATTCCTGTGAACTTGACAGTATCTATAACTACAAGACTGCAAGCTTCGCGCCTGCTGTTAGAAGAAGCAGCACTCTACGAGGTTACACACGTCCATATCGTGCAACACGAAGGCGAAAAAATGTCAAAGCGTTCGTGGGCCGACTATATAATTCTGCAAACGACGACGGGACGAGCACCGGCTTGAGCTAAGAATGGCAGTGAAAAATAGAGATGTTATTGCAGCAAGTAGTCAGTGAAGCACCGAGCAGTGAAGGATGGTCGCTTGCGTCAGTTACGGTCCATTTCAACACATGTTTAAGAGTGCACGAAACTGGAAAGGACGACACTCTCTGTCGTTCTTCCCAGTTTTGTTACATGTGCCGTTCAGTTTGTTCCATGCTGACTAGGCTAACCCTGCGTTTGCAATATCGCAACCGCCACCTACGTCGTGACACGCATGTCATGATTATGATGTTAGGATGTGTCATTTATCTTCGTCATCTAATCACGTCACGTAATACCAAATTTGGTACATGAGAAGCTAGCGAAACGACCGCGAGTGGATCATGAGCGTGGCATGTAGTCTTGTTCTCACATTTCATGAGTATCATGTTTGCACCAGTCAAATAATCCGTTCAAGTGACGTCATTCCTTCCTCCACGAGTCACGTAATACCAAATTTGGTATATATATGTGAAGCTATAGACGATTGCGAGCATGTCATGGGCGTGGCATGTAACCATGTTCTTACATGACATGCGTGTCATGATTATCATGTTTGCACCATTCATATACATTGATCATGCATTCACGTCATGTAATACCAAATTTGATATATGTGAAAATGGCCGCGAGCACATCATAAACATTGGGCAAAACGACGTGCTCCTTCACCTGCGAGCGTCATGACCTTGAGCAGGTTCGTCGTCTATTTGGTAGTGGTTGTGGTTAGGGAAAGAAGAGATGTTTAACTTCGCAGGACCAACGGGGCAGGGTTGAACACGGAATCGATGACAATCGGAGCCCTCACGGTTTCCTTAACGATGCTGGAAAAGGACGTATTCCCGACAGTGGAAAACCGCCCGATCGTTATGATACCAAACCAGAAAGCGCATACAGCTGGAAATCTAAGCCGATATGCTGACGTCCTGCGTTGGTAAGGTATGGAAAGTGGTCCTCGCGAGACTAACAAACTTCTCGAGGACACGATCTGATCCTCACACCATGCTGGGCTCAGGAAGAGCTTCCACAGGATGCCATGCTACAACTCAGCACCAGGTAATAGACAGCATGACCACTTCTACCAAAGCAATCTTAGGCTTAGATTTAAAGAAGGCGTTTGATAATGTCAAGCACTCGACTATACTTACCCGAATAATAGAACTAGGACTCGGTAAAAGGACGTACGACTACGTCCGTGATTTTCTAACGGACAGGACAGCGAGGATCACATTGGGAGAATTAGAGTCAGGAGAGATAGAGATGGGCAGCGCCGGCACTCCTCAGGGTTCGGTGATTTCGCCCTTGCTCTTTAACCTCGCACTCATAGGGTTACCAGCTAAATTAGAAGAGATTGACGGGCTCTCCCACAGTCTGTACGCAGACGACATTACTCTGTGGGTAACTCGGGGATGTGACGGCCAAATAGAACAGACGCTACAGCGAGCCATCGATACGGTTCAAAGATTCCTAGAGGACACGGGCCTCACCTGCTCGGCTGAGAAATCGGAGCTACTGGTTTACAGACCTACGCGCAGAGGTCGAAAGCCCAAATACAGCGAACAAAGCGCAAATCACGCAGAGGAAGCGATACAGCTAACGACCTCGGAAGGCCACGTCATTCCCAAAGTAGACGTTATACGCGTGTTAGGCTTGTATATT
Source organism: Rhipicephalus microplus (assembly GCF_013339725.1). Lineage (NCBI taxonomy): Eukaryota > Metazoa > Arthropoda > Arachnida > Ixodida > Ixodidae > Rhipicephalus > Rhipicephalus microplus. The sequence goes on from NC_051167.1 coordinate 172,565,460, forward strand.
GCAGCCAATGGCCACAATGGCGAAACTGTTCGCAGGTTGGAACACGCGGTAAATCAGACAATCCGACTTCTAAAACGAATTACGAACCGACATAGTGGTATGAAAGAAGGGAACACTATTAGACTTGTGCAAGCCTTTGTCCTCAGTAGAATCACGTACGTTGCCTCTTACTTGAATTGGCACGTCGCCGAGAAGATAAAATTAGATTGCTTAATCAGGAAAGTGTATAAGCAAGCTTTATGCTTACCCATGAACACAAGCACAGTGAAATTATTAGAACTAGGCTTGCACAACACGCTTGACGAATTAATAGAAGCGCACAACGTAGCACAGTATGAACGACTTTCTAAGACTAAAACGGGCAGGTACATCCTCGAAAAACTGGGAATCCACTATCACACGCAGCAAGGCGAAAAAGCCGACATAACCGTGATGGTAAGGGAAAAGATAGTGATTCCGCCGTTGCCCAAAAATATGCACCCGGAACATCACACCGGCCGAAGAAACCAGAGAGCGCAGGACTTGCAGAGAAAATTCGGAAATTGCAAGGAAGCGGTATTCGTGGACGCGGCCAGATACGCGCGAAGGTGTGGTTACGTGGCCGCGGTGGTCGACGGTAAAGGGACATGCATGACGAGCGTTACGGTGCAAACGCCACTGACCGAGACGGCCGAGGAGGTGGCCATAGCACTCGCGGTGGCGACCACTGAGGCCGAAGTAGTAATTAGTGACTCGCAAGCAGCGATACGCAACTATGCGAACGGTCGTGTCTCCCGAGAGGCGCTGCGAATCCTAATGACTAACGAAGACAAAATTCGGGAAAAAAATGACACTTTCGTCATATGGACCCCCGCACACACACAAACCCCGCTGGCCGGCAACGAGGCGGCGCACGCGGCGGCTCGAGCACTCACGAACCGAGCCGTTGCGAACGCCGACGCCGCCTCGGACGAAGTTCCACGCGGGGGGGAGTGGGAGTGGGGGGACCGCATGACTAGTTACCACGAAATAACGCAGCACTATAAGCTAGAAAGGCGAAAGTACCCTCCGCCACACAACAGGTTAAATAAAAAACAGGCAGTTGCGTGGCGACAACTGCAAACATATACTTATCCGAATCCAGTTCTCTTTAGTCTCTGTTACCCTGATCTGTATTTAACAGAAAAATGCAAGGTTTGCGATGAAAGGGCGACACTTTCACATATACTATGGGAATGCTCGAGTTTAGATGAAAGCAACGATGAAAACCACGAAGAGGCAGTTTCGGACCGCAGGACACGCTGGGAGGGGGCTCTGCTCAGCTCCTCATTCGAACAACAACTGTGGGCCGTCCAGCGAGCCGAGGAAGCCGCCCGAGCCCAAGGGCTCGTGGCCGACGCCTAGGCCCGCCCCAAATCAACTTCGCTGGACTTCATAAATAAAGTTATTCTTCTTCTTCTTAAGAAGCGTACTGCGACGAGGCGAACGCGCATTTTTTTTTCTTTTTCTTTTTTCACCTCATCGCATTTTTTTAACCGTGCACGTTAGCAACTAAAGCAAGGAACGCATACCGCGTTTCTGGCGACCGTGCTCGCGACCGAAAAAAAAAATGCGACGTGCAGTGAACGCCGGAATTAGCTGCACGGCGTTAGAAAGAAAAAAAAAGGATTATACTTCTCACGTGCGCGACGATGTTACGGACGCTACGCACGCAGCTTGTCTTTTCTAGTACACGTGCCGGCCGCGGTTGCGTGGGAGGCGCTGCGACATGAGGGCCGAGAGGAGAAAAGAGGCGAACATTATGTGGACGCGCCGTCGGCCGGAGTGTCCACACCGAAATTATTTTTCGGGCGAAGCTCCTTAAAGCGGCACCCGTTCGTTCCTCGTAGTAGTGCGTAACATGTCTTACGCATTGACGTGCAAGGTGGTGCCGGTGGGAGATTTCTCCTGTGCATTGTTGAACAATGAAAAATTCACAGCGTGCGCGTTAACTAAAAGTTGAATTCTCCTGTCTCTCATTCCCCATTATCAGCCATTGGCATGTACATTGAGCACTATCTGACAAGAAAGGGTTGCTACGCGTAACCTCCTTGGTTGTAGAAAGGTTTAGCGAGCCATGAATACAGTGAACTAGTATATACTATGAATAAACTCGAGGTGATTAAAGGTGGGAAGTAAATATGAAGCGCAAGCCATAAGAAAGTAAAAGCCAAATTTTCCTGTCTCTCATTTCCCATTAGCAGCCATTGGCACGCACATTGAACACTATCTGACAGGAAAAGGTTGCTACGTTATACTTGCTGGGCGTAACCTCCTTGGTTTTAGAAAGGTTTAGCGAGCGTTGGGGCGCAGTGCCATGAATACAGTGAACTAGTATATACCATGAACTCGAGGTGATTAAAGGTAAGAAGTAAACCCGAAGCGCAAGCCGTAAGAAAGTGTGCGTATGCCACCTCTCGTTTAGTCCTTGGAATGTCCGCTGGATGGCGGTGCTTTATATGGGGAATATATGATGAAAAGATGCGAGATGGTGGTACTTGGAGTGTTGAATAGATGGCCGAACGGACACACAGACATATGCATGGATGGACGCATGAACGGACGCAATGCACGGTCACACGGACGAACGCATAGACGGACGGAAACAAGAACGAATGGACGGACGAATGCTTCGCCCCACCCTCCATCATCACTCCGTGGATATGCTGCCAATTTTTTTCTTACACGTCTTGCTAGTTTCAACCGTGTATACTCGGCGGCTACTTTTCTTGGCATTGGAGCGAAGGCTACAGAGCCAAATCGCATCCGACCGCCAGTGAATGTAGTTCCACAAAAGCGCCCGTATTTTTACCGTGAAATATAGAAGTTCCCCCTTTATTTTCTCGAACTATTTGAGACTGTACACAGCTCCCGTCATTAAGATAGTTGCATTTACTTCAACTTCTTCGTTGAGGAGCTTGGCATCTCAGTCCCCACGTGAGAGCTGCCCGCAATACAGTGATCTGTGTTTGGAGGACCAAATAAACGTTTATCCAATCCAATCCAATTCGTTGTGACTTCGCGTTTCCGAACGCTCGAGAAAGTCCCGCCTTTTCACGTGCACCTCAAACGCGTCTACATGAAACGCTGACGGTGCGCCCCCGTCACTTTCCATGGCGTTACGAGACGCGCGCCAAAACGGACTACTTCGCGTAGGGATACATTTGCTGAAGCTACGCCTCCGTAGCTTTTCCTTCAGTGCCAAGAAAAGTTGTCGCCGAGTATAGTAACTTCCGACGTGCACCATGATATGTTTGTTGCCTTCGAAATACAAGTTTCCTTAAGATTTTCCAATCTCTGGACAAATTTTATTGGAGATTAAGTCATCAATAGTAATCGCTGTCGACTAGTTTCGCCAGAAAAAATGAACTGTTACTTTATAGCTAGCCTATAACGTTTTGCATTAACGTAGAAAAAACATGCCATCTCAAAGCGGGCACTACACTAAAAACAGCATTATTCTACTTAACCATAGACGGTACAAAATAGTTGTTGAGATCTTGAACTCAAACATTTTCTTTTGTTTGTTTTTCCCGATCCTCCTTGATCTGCATAGCGCGCGCGTCGCGCCAGCATTCTCGCAATGCCAGCAAAAAAAAAAAAAAAGAAAAAAAACGGTAATGCGTGCAAGCGACCGCCGGTTTCTTTCTACAGTTGCACAGCCCCGGACAAGCTGGCATGCACAAACACAGCTTCTCCGGTTGTAGATAATTGGGCAAAACAAAGAGAACCCGAAACATTCCACCATTTTGAAACTCCTCTCACGGTGGCGACAAGACGGCGGATGCCGGGAGATTGGTTGCGTTGTCGGCTGGGTATATATAAGGCAATCGAGTAGCCCACTTCGCGTCGAGCCAGCCTGCGTGCACGTAACAGAAGCGAGAATATTTCGTAGAGCGTCCTGTGCTTCGACCAGGGAACAAACTTAGCAACTACCGCCATGGTAAGCAACAATGCCTTCTCTTAGCCCTTCGCTAAGTAGTGTATATCTACTCCTCTACTCTATGATTTAATTTTTTAGGGGTGAAGCTCCAAAAGGCATGGGTATGTCCATTCGTTGTATGTATGTATGTACGTGACCGCCCACAGTTCAACCTTTGCCAACTGCCCACTACTTCGTCCTTGCAAACATCCCAATATACTCCATCACCGATCCACTACTTCACCGACCATTGAGCAAAAACTGTTGAAAAGCAGCAAATATGAAATGCAAGATGGTCGTGTACTTGTATCGAGGTGCGCGTTAAACCATAGACTGTCCCATTGTGTCCATCCCTTATTTCTACGTGACCGCCTATAGTTCCACTTTTGCACACTGCTACTACTTCGTCCTTGCAGACATCCCACTTCGCCCTGTCATCGATTCACCACTTCACCAACCGTAAAGCTATTATAATGAAATGAAGGGGGAACGGAAGTGACGTATATCTACCCCTTACGAATAATAAAACTTCTTATATAAAGATGTAAAGTGTCTGTCACGTCGTTGATGATATGGGCGTTATTCGTGGATGGTTCACGGTTTTTCAATGAAACCCTCCAGCACTTCGCCCCTCTCTTCATCATTCACTCCGTGGACATGCTGTGGTTTTTTTTTTTTGTTCATAAAACCTGAAAAAAATATTACGATTGATTTTCGTTGAACGTTTTACAATATTATCAAGGAAGCCGGGCCCCCGGATACTCGGAAAAAATTATACTAGTTATCCTAAATTTATTTCACTTTAACATGCATTGAAATCCTATGCTAGCAAATATATTTTAACTCAGTGATGGTATTCGTTAATAGACACGAAGTTTGAAAGTTTGCCCTTTATCCGCTTCCACCAGCCAATGTAAAAAAAAACTGGGGAGGGATTAAACATGCAGTGAGTAGATGTTGACATCTCCACAAACGGAAAAGCTGGGACGAAGCATGCAGTATTTTGAGAGACATTTCACTGATGAGGCACTAGCAGTGTTGCCACAGCTGCTGATTGATCAGTAGATGTACTGATTTTTAAAATTTACTGTGATTTTAAAATAAAACGGTGTTTCATTTTGAAAAGGGGGGGGGGGGTAAATGGGGTGGCGGCAGGTGAAATGTTCAAGGGGGGAGGGGGGCTTCAGCTTTTTGTACCCCCCGCTGGCTCCACCCCTGATTGTGAGAAACATGCCATCGTTCCATTTAATTTTTTTCCTTCATCCAATGTGAAGCATGCCTTTCGAAACTGACCAACACGGAACTCGGGAGTCGGGGTGTTGTGATGAAACTTTGCCTTCCCTAAAAAAGAACATAAGGTGCAACAATGATTGTTGCGGGACAAGTATATTTAACTATAAACTATGGGATGAAAACATGCGTTATATTCCTAAAACAACACCACTTCGGTTGATATTACGAACGTCAAACTTGCTTCCGTGTTTGTTGAAAATGTGCGTTTATTTCTGATTTTGTCAGTTTGCTTTGTGCATTCTCGTTTTAATATTGCAAATGTGCACTGATTAGAAATTATCGTCTTGTTGCTGCTGTCATTGTACGGGGACCTGTAGGAGCAGCCCAGCTGCCTATACGCAGCTTTTATTCTGCTATTCCTTCTGTTTATGCATGTATACGTGTACCTAATTGGCAATAAACTTCAACTTCAAATTTCAACATACTACGCTGAAAAACAGCGCGCCAAGACATGGCAACGAAAAGAAGCGCACATACACAGAGCTAACCAGCAATCGCATTTATTGGCGCGCCAATGGCCATCATTGCCAACGTCAGTAATACAGGCGACGAAAACAACGGTGCCGCTTCCAGTGAAGGGCATGGCGCCATTATGTTTTTTCGTGTCCTCTTTTTGCGAGCAGGCTAATCGTATACAGCAGCTCACGACGACCAATCACGACAATAAGTGAGTTCGTATCTTTGTTCAAAATTGTGTGTCACCCCTGTGTTTGTGCTGGCCATTCATATTCAAAGTTAAATGGCTTGGAATTTTATTAATATTCTCGGAATCAATAAACCTATCATGCACGTCGTCATTTGGCTCTCCGCGGTCATCGGTCTACAGTGCTAATATTTCTTTGCGCTGCAGGGTGCACATACGCAACTTTTGCAGCAGTAGCCTTTAACATACTAAAAAAAACAAATACAAAAAACTCTCTGTAGTGGCGACACGAGAGATAAATACGGTATACAAAGTAAGAGAAAGAGAAAATGCAAGCTGCTACCATAATGTGCCCCTGAAATTGGCGTTTTCCTTACACGCCATATTCGTATCAACCGAGTAGTACCAATTGGGGCACCTTGACGTGTTGCCTTGTAACACGGCCGGTTTCCAAGGCGCGTGCTCCCTTTCCAAGAAAGTAGACAGGTAGTCTACTTTCTTGGAATTAGCGAGGATTGGCGATGCCCCGCCGTGGTGGTCTAGTGGCTAAGGTACTCGGCTGCTGACCAGCAGGTTGTGGGATCGAATCCCGGCTGCGGCGGCTGCATTTCCGATGGAGGCGGAAATGTTGTAGGCCCGTGTGCTCAGATTTGGGTGCACGTTAGAGAACCCCAGGTGGTCGAAATTAGCGGAGCCCTCCACTACGGCGTCTCTCATAATCATATGGTGGTTTTGGGACGTTAAACCCCACATATCAATCATTCAGGATCTGCACTTGAGTTTCATGTAAAGCTCAAGCGAAATGCCACCCTGGGGTGCTATTCTGGACATTAGAATGACGTCATGTTGTCAGATTCCGCCATTGATCAACCGCGTTTGTCATGATTTTGCGCATTCACGTTCATTGACCCCGTGTTGCTCTTTCTATAGAGCGCTGGCACGGCTACATGTTTTGCAGAAGTATCTATTGACGGAGGTAAAATACAGATAACTACATGGAGTAGCGACGTACACGGTAACGATAAAAAAAAAAGAGCGTGCGCCGCTTGCTTTGCAAAAGTGAACTGCTTGCACCTGTCGCATATTTTCATTCAGCATTCCCATACCTGATTTAGCAATACTGAATCAGTGCAAATTGAAAAAAAGAAGGCGGCGCTTGATGCTGTTGCACAGACGCCCACTCAAATATATACGAGCACCGTGGTATGCCGTGTTGATACATAGAATAGCTTCGCGTAGAACTCGTGCCGCAGTCAATACAGAGCATTGACGCCAAGTCTAAAACACCCGTCGGAACCATTGTATAAACAATTCAATATGGTAAGTACTAAATGTCTCCTTTTTTTCAACCATGCTATAGAATTGTTATTCTACTTTCATTTGAATAGTGAGAATTGGGGCTTGAATTTCATGTTAAGGTCAAGCCAATTAATGCTGCACTTAACATCTGCGTACACTAAGTCGGATTCGCGGGTCAGAGCAATTGAATATACAGCAGCGCACTATATCAAGCACTAAGTGTTTTTTTTAATCGCTAGTCGAAAAGATATCACTATGTTATTGTGAATAGCGACGATTGGCACTTGAGGCTTACGTGGAACACAAGCCAAACGCTGCAGAGAACGTCTGCACAAAGTCTAATTCGACAGTCAGGTCAATCATACATGCCACAGAATCCACTACAGTAACCTACTTGATTCTTCAAACACTATGGGACAGATGGTCTACTTTCTTTTCATTAGCATGGATCGGAGTCTGAGCTTCACGTTGGGCACAAGCCAAACACTGTACAGAACATCTGCTCAAAGTATGATTTATCAGTCAGGCAAATCGTATACAGGAGCTATAGTTTACTACAGTATAAGCACTGCGTACGTGTTTATTGAACCGCTATGAGACAGGTAGTCTACTTTCTTGGAATTAGCGAGGATCGGCTGTTGAGCTTCATATTAAGCTCAAGCGAAATGCCGCCCTGGGGTGATATTCTGGACGTTGTCGAATGACGCCATGTTGTCAGATTCCGCCATTGATCGATGCTAATTGACCAAGTGAGCTGTTACGACCTCTCTGATTGGCTTAAAATGCCACCATTACGGAATTTCACGATATAACGGAATTAGACAGTGTCCACAATACCACTCGTGGACATCGATACACAGAGTCTAATTCATAAGTGAGGCAGTGCAGTATGTTAAGTACTGCGAGTTCTTTTAAGAATGATATGGCACACAGATATTTTTTGTGATTAGCAATTTTGTGTGCTTCAGCTCCACGTTGGGCTCCTGCTAAACGCTGTTGTAAACGTCTTCACAACGTATACTTTTTCTATGTCTTCTAAACCTCTGGACGTTTGGCGATCATTGTTTCTCACGTGGCATCAAACTGAGTGTTCACGGTTCCTATTTCTTAATCTTGTTTGTTCATTGGCCGGGGTTAAGACGTACACTACGTGCTTTTTTTTCACGTGATTCCTAGCACTCGCTTTCCATTAATTCCTGTGAACTTGCCAGTATCTACAACTTCAAAACTGCAAGCTTCGCGTCTGCTGTTAGAAGAAGCAGCAGTCTACGAGGTGATACACGTGCATATCGTGAAACACGAAGGCGAAAAAATGTCAAAACGTTCGTGAGCCGACTATATAATTCTGCAAACGACGACGGGACGAGCACCGGCTTGAGCTAAGAATGGCAGTGAAAAACAGAGGTGTTATGGCAGCAAGTGAAGCGCCAAACATCGAAGGACGGTCGCTTGCGTCAGTTTATTTCAGTCTATTTCAACATACGTATAATAGACTGACATTCGTATAATAGACTGACATACGTAAAATAGACTAACACAATAGACTGACATTATAATAGACTGACAGTATATTAGACTGAAATAGAGTGACATATGTCAGTCTATTTCAACATATGTATAAGAGGGCACAAAACTGGAAAGCACAACACTTTCTGTCGTTCTTTCTATTTTTATTACATGTGCCATTTAGTTTGTTCCGTGTGTTTGTTACAGACGTGGTTCGAACAGCGAAGCCCCACGCCAAAGCAGATGTCTTCCTCACGGAAATGCAGGCCGCAGGAGCGCGGTGTATTCAATGCAGCCGTTTACCATTTCTAAGGTTCACAACCAAAGCGTCCCGCAGCATCTTACCCAAGGAGGTTTTGAAAAAAAAAGATGTGCTAGAGTGGAAGCTCCCGCAAGGCTCTGCCAGCAGTAGTCAAGCCTGGTTTTGCCCTCGAAATATCTCAGAAACATGCTCTTTTCTGGTAGAGCCCACTTAGACATCAAGTGGCTTTGATTTGTTTGTCTAGAGGCTACGTTAATATTAAATTAAGTTATAGTTGTTTCCGGAGGAATAATCTGCAGAGATTAGTATTGGTGACTTAATATCCAATAAAATTTGCCTTAAATTGGAGGCTTTCTAAAGAAATTTAGTAACTCTTCTGAGTACTATTTTACACGAAAAGGTTGTCACATTAAACTCTTTGGGCACGTGAGGAAAACGCTCCTTCTCAATCGCCGAACGCTAACAGCTCAACATGCCCCTTGTAAGATGGCTGCCGCACCCACCATCTTGAGGTTGGCACGGCTTCACTCGTGGGCGAAAATTTCCACTCCAGCAATGTTTATTTAAACCTCTTGGTGTTACCCTGCGCACACGTATGAGTGGTGACGTACACCGGCCTACGTTGCGTCATCCTGCACTGAGGCTCTGGCTTACCTCATAAAACGCCTTCAAAGACAGCTGCTAGCAGTGATTCTGAGTGCTGCCAAGTGCGCCGCCGAAACGTCATAGCCTCCCCACTTAATGTGAAGAACAGCACAAGTAGCATTGTAGAATTTCGTTTTCAGTATGTCGGTGCTCACAGAGCAGAGCAGACGACCCTGCCAGTGATCATGCCTAGCACGTCACGCACAAAATGACGCCAGCTTTTTCCGGTGGTGGGCCTCGCGCTCGATAAAAGAAGGATGCAAAACGCGCGTGCGTCAGGCCTCACGCAAATTTCGTTTCTTCTTTTCCTCGCCGCAGTCGACTGGAATGACATTCTCCGACGAGGCCAAGGCAGTGAACGAGGCGCGAAAAACGGACAAGAAGTACCGCTACGTCATCTACAAGGTAGTCGGAGAGAGTGTAATCGACGCAGAGGCAACGGGAGAGCGTTCAGCCCCGCTCGAGAACTTCTTGGAGAGTTGCGACCGAGAGAAGCGGGCCAGTGCCGGTGCGCCGTGTACGACTACCCTGTCACAGAGATGACGGAACTACCACGGACAAGACATTCCTTATCACATGGTGAGATCCAGCTGCTCATTTTAATGGGGGTCATCACTTAAAGTCAAAATGGTGAAAGAAAGTGAGGGGGGGGGGCGACTTTCTTGTGTTCAGAAGTTAATTAATTATCTTTACAAGAACCCGCTCACAGGATAAATAATGTTAATTTGTCCTTAATACCTAATTAATGGTAATCTATCGTGACAGGTGATATGAGGGTGTATGACCTGAACTGAAAGGAGGGGGTATGGGTGCTGACACAAGCTGTTGGGGGTTGGGGGCAGTCGCCCACTGCCCCCTTTCTCCTCTGGTTCAGCCAATGAGTCAGTGATACATGTGTTGTTTGTGCTCAGGAACGCCTGGACTCGACTCTCCGCTCACAAGAGAGTCGAGTCCCAGCGTGGCTCAAGAAAGCAAACTGTGGGAATGAGAGCTGATCGAAGAGAGAAAAGCGAGTCACTTCATCGAGATGGGATAGCTCACGGGCTGAAAAACGGTGGGTGCCCTGTGACACTCGAACCTACCACAAAAGATGCTAAGTAAGTTCAGTGACTTTGGCAAAAGGAAGAGAAAGAAAACCTACAAATACATAACGAAAGACAAGAAAGGGTCACAATTTTCGGTAATAATTTGTGTTGTGTTGGTTCGTCCTTATCCACTCAGAAATGCGGTGGCAAAGTTTTAACACAGTTGGAAGATAAAGAGTGGGTTTGGAATTGTACAGTACATAGTTAGTGACCACATATGTACATAAATGAACTTAGGGCTTAAGCTTTGCAGTAAATGCTGATGAAGAGGTGATTTCGGCGATAAAACTCGATTGATCGCCTGTCGTGGTGAATGTAGTTCTGGCTTAAATCAAATGTATATAATCTTCATACGCAGGCTTCCTAACGGAGCCAACACGAGGCAACGGATGCTGTACTTAAGCGCATATGAGACACTCCGACAGCAAGTCACTGGGATCGATAAGTTTCTCGAGGCGGGCAGCGTCGAAGAGCTCGAGGATTCGATGAAAGGTGCCGTGTGGCAGTGAAAATATGATGTATTGCAGACAGGCGAATAAATGGTAACGAAAAAATTGCATACTTAGATCGAAAACGATATTTTCAATGTATCGTCACTCGGTATCGCACCACATATTTATTCTGCGTTATTCAAGACGTTGCAACTACATATGCCACAGGCCTTATACTCTAGTTACCGATTACTGTTATATGGGCTGTCTCAAAGACAATTACTGAACACCAATCTAGACGGTAAGTAAGTTCGCATCTTAATTTTGTTCAAAAATATGCGTCACCTCTGCGTCACGTATACACTAAACCGTTGCGCTGGCAACACAGACGTGCGACACGTACAAATAACCCTAACGTTGCGTCACAAAGTCCGCATCGCACAATTGTTTGTGCTCCAGCGGATCTGTTTCAGTGGTGTCAGTGCAGGCCCTGCACATTCACAGGTCCCGCGGGTCAATAAGCGTACGTGCGTACGACAATTGTCGTCTCACATTGTGGAAAGATAAGGCTTTTCACGTTAACAAAAATGCGAGACCTCTCTAGCCAAGCAGACGTGACTGATAACGCATTCCGGAATGGAACGGCGCTCAAGTTTAGCGAGACACGCACACTCGAGTATAGTCGGACTATGGCGCTGAGCCGAGAGGCAATCGATTCTCAGCCAACTTGCGATGCGTAACGCCTCCGGGCCAATTTATACAGGAGACCTTGTGCACAAATGCGACGCTACAATGTCGACTGCAAGTATGATAAATATTTCAGCTTTGTAAAAATTGACAGATCCCACGTAGAGTGGGAATCGATTATATGCGAAGCACGATTGAGTATATATGGTTGAACTAACACATTAAAATCAGCACAACGTTACGAGGCGGACGTAAATTATGCCGTCCATGAATTCAATGTCATGATTATCATGTTCACGCCTGGCATTTGTGCTCGGTCGTCCATTTGTCACAAAACGAGCACTCAAAAAGGGCGAGCCGCGAAATTTTCGCGACGAAGCGCCAAGAGATGCCTCGAAGTCAACGATAAAAAAAGAAAACAAGCATCCAAAGACTCTCCGGGCGCCCGTCCCTCTCCCCTCGGAATCGTAGGTTCGCCGACGAGCCTCCTCGCATCCAGCAAGCCGTAGAAAGTTCTCGATAGAAAAGGGCGTGGTGATGCCGGGTTGCGTCATCCGTCGCGGACGGCCGTAGAACCATCCCGCCCTTTCCCCCAGCCTTCGCTGCGCATCGCGCCGACGAAATGATGAGAATTTTCTGGAATCTCGCGCGGAAGGTATTTAACCAAGCAGCAGAGATGGGAGATCAGGAGAAGAAGAAAGTATGCGCCAGAGTGTGTAGGGTGTTCCGCCGTGTAGTCGGCGAAGGTTTTGTCTTCAGCGACAAAGCTGGAGAAGAAGGAAGTTAGCGCCAGTGTGCATGGGCTATTCCGCCGCGTCTGTCGGTGAAGGTTTTGTCCTTAGTGACAAAGCAGGAGAAGAAGAAAGTATGCGCCAGAGTGCGTAGGGTGTTCCGCCTTGTGGGCGAAGCCTTTTGTCTTTCGTGACAAAGAAGGAGAAGAAGAGGATTTCCACCTGAGGGGTGAAGACTCGTGCTACAGGCAAGAGTGTGTGTCTACCGCTATCGAGCGAAGACGCGTGGCAACAGCTGCGTGTGGGAAGCCGACGTGTTTCCGACGAAGAAGTTTGAAGTTTGGAGAGTGGTCAATTGAAGACGCGAGGTTTCCTGGAAAAGAAACTTCGGAGGCAGCGGAGCGACAACAACACTGGACTTTGAGTGAGTGATTCTCGGAAGAGTATCATTCAGACTTTTGTTCCAAGAACTTTGGACTGAATAAATTTTCTAACTCTTTAGTCTTTAAGTGTCTTGGTTGTTCGATGCATGCGACTGCATTGTAGTGCGTATTGTTGTCTGTGTCCGTTGTTTCGAGTGTGGCTGATTGTACTGTGTAGTACGCTGTTTGATTGGTGACATATTGCATTCAACTATTGCCGAGTGTGCATACTTGTGTATTGTTTTGATCTGCCGTAATTGATAATATATTTTTGTTTTCTTTATCAACTCTCGGCTCTGACTTGTTCTTTGGGCCACAGCCGGCGTCCGCTGGCGCGCCAAACAGGACCACTTCTAAATTGTCCACGCTTTCGTGGTGCGGTTCGGGGGGCCGATACTTCGGCCTTTGGAATTAGCCCGGCGATCGCCTCCCTAATTAACGGGACCTGTGACACCATTCACGTCACGTAATACCAAATTTGGCATGTGAAGCTAGCGAAACGGCTGCGAGCGCGCTAAGAGCATAGCATGTATAGTCATGTTTTATGTTTGGATATTATAAAGATGGGTAAATCTCGCGTACAGTTGGAATTGATTGTATGTGGAGCACGAATGAGGAAGGATGAATTGTCACATTAATATCAGCAGAACGTAGCATGTAGTCATGTTTTAAGCGACACGCACCGTAAATCAGTCATGCATAACCCACGGACTTTGTAGAGAACAAATGACGCTGCTTTACCGGATAAGAACCGCCCCTGCATACACGCCGGCTTGATCGTTCAAGACTGGATGAGGACTTCCCCGTTTTGTGCCACGCGTGGTGACATCGGCGACATCGAACATTTCATTTGGCTGTGCCCGCAGGTTGACAGAGAAAGAACAGAGATGGTACGCAGCTTGCAGAAAGGTTGTCAAAAGCACGAGACATTTGAAGATGTCATTTTTGCTGAAGGACCCACGGCGACGAGGAAGAGTGTGCAACGGATCCTGATGGCTTTCGTGCGAGACACTGGGCTGAATGGCATTTGGGGTCCCTTATAATTCAAGAGATGCTCAAGCGTAACAATTGCCAGCCATTTAGGTCAGGCTAACCTCACGTTTGCAACATCGCAATCACCCCCTACGTCGTGACACGCATGTCATAAATATGATGTTTGGACGTGTCACTTATCTTCTTCGTATATTCACGTCACGTAATACCAAACTTGGTACATGAGAAGCTAGCGAAATGGCGGCGAGCGCATTATGAATGTAGCACGTAGTCATGTAGTTACACGCATGTCATGTATGTTTGAACATGTCATTTACCTTCGTCATCCATTCACGCCATCCATTCACGTCATCATTGCTGATTGTTGTTTCATGACAAAGCAGTGTCAAGCCACGCGAAGTCCAACGGAACCAAAAGTACGAAGGTTTGACGAATTCGCGTACTATACGCATCTTCGAATGCTCGTTGAAGCGCCGTGCGTTGCAGCTCCCACAGACACTATAGCACCATAGTTCCCTTTAGTGTACTTATAGGAAACTCTGTGCCAGACCTGTCACCCCCCGAAAGCTTCCTGCAGGTAACGCGGTTTTCCATTGCCTCTTAGACAGGAGCCACCTCACGTAGTCTTTGCAATGCCTCTGTGACCCGGCCACCGTTGACTACGTTGTCGTGCGAAGACGTCATCATGCGACGTCACTGCTACGTCATAGTGTAATGCCGACTCGGAACGGCTGTCAGTTTTCGCGTTTATTGAGGCATCTAAGCCTTTCGCTTTATATAAATGCTGGAGTACAGCCAAGAATCGGTGATCTCACCAGCATAGCGAAGAATAAAGGGGCATGCACGCGAATGTGCTTAAAGTTCCACAGACGTGAAACCATCCGCATTGCGCGAAGCCTAGGCAGGGCCAAAGCATGCAGTGCGCCGATGTTTCCCAGAGCAGAATCATTATTATTTACTGCTTTACTAGCTACCGGTCCCCTAACACACACTCATTTAGCAGGTTTGTTTCAGAAAGTCGTGTTTCATATAGATGACTTTACCATTGAGAGACGCCCGTTTGTGTGTCTGGATTTAGATTTAAAAAAAATTGATCGTGCTTAGTAAATTCTGTAGATGATTCAACACATCTGCTAAGCCAAACGTAATGTTTGGGATTGTGACTTCCAACCTGTAACTCGTAATATGCATAGCATGGAGCATTAGGAATTGGTAGGATCTACTCAACTTTCCCCCTCAGTCCCCAGCAGCTGCGAAGCAACTGACCACGGCGGCGGTCAGATCTGCAACGCAGCAGAGGGTGCCAAGAATCTCTGGATCCGGACAGGCCGCCATTGGAACCTGAACTTTGCAACGTTTAACGCTAGAACCTTATCTAGTGAGGGAAGTCTAGCTGTACTATTTGAGGAGCTAGAGGTTGTAAAATGGGATATAATAGGGCTCTGTGAGGTTAGGAGGACAGATGAGGCCTATACGGTGCTACAGAATGGGCACGTCCTTTGCTATCGGGGCTTGGCTGACAGAAGAGAACTGGGAGTGGGGTTCCTAATTCACAGAAACATAGCTGGCAACATAGAGGAATACTATAGCATTAATGAAAGGGTGATAGGTATCGTAATGAAACTGAATAAGAGATACAAGATGAAGATGGTACAGGCCTACGCGCCTACATCCAGCCATGATGACGCTTCAGTTGAAACAGACGCGGCCTGCCATTGCGAATGACTAGCAGGCCGCGTCGGTGCGGCTGCTGTGGACGCGTGCCTAAATCAGTCTAAACCCAAAAGCAGTGTTTTTCTTACACGCCTTTATATAGTTTCAACCGTGTATACTCGGCGACAACTTTTCTTGGCATTGGAGCCAAGGCTATACAGAGCCAAATCGCGGGCATCCTATACCGCCAGTGAATGTAGTTCCACAACAGCGCCCGTATTTTCACCGGCAAATATACACCTTTTCACAGGAAGGAAAAAAACACCGCCATGATGGGCTGTGCGCGGGAGTACAAAGGATATCAGGGCGCAGCGTTTCCAGTGCATTTTCGAGGGGACGCGTGAATTTGCACAGCCCAAGGAGGGCTATGGCGGCGCCCAGGGAGGCGTTATAAGTTCTCCCTTTCGATGGGGAGCTATTTCAGACTGGACTTAGCTGTCACCATTAAGATAGTCGTATTTACTTTAACTTATTCGTTGTGATTTCGCGTTTTCGAACGCGCGAGAAAGTCCCACCTTTTCACGTGCACCTCAAACGTGTCTGCATGAAACGCTGATGGTGCGCCCCCGTCACTTTCCATGGCTACTTCACGTAGTGCTGCATGTGCAGAAGCTCCGCCTCCGTAGCTTTCCCTTCTACGCCAAGAAAAGTTGTCGCCGAGTATAGTAACGTCGCACGTGCACCATGATGTGTTGCGTTCGAGTTACAAGTTTCCTTAAAGCCTGTTTCACATGCGAGCGAACGAGCGGCGGCGGTCGCGGCGATGAGCGGCAGGAGGACGCGCGTTCGTTTCACATGCGCCGCTGCTGTTGCGCGACGCCCGCCGCTCTAGCGGGCAGTGTTGTTCGCGGAAGGCGCCGGTCAACCGCTGTTTTCAGCGGTATCTGGAAGCCACGTTCTTCTCCAAGTGTTCTTCATTTGGCGCCCCTGTGCTACGAGGTTCATCATCAATAGCCGCTTGACTTTTACGCGTCTGTACACTGATTGAATTAGTTTTAACATGTATCTTACAACAAATAAGCAACGTTTGCAGTTGATTTCTGTTTTGTCCTGGCTTTTTCACGTATGATTCTTGTTTCGCGCTCATATGTCTGATATAACTGACCAACCATGGAGAAGCAAAAAAAAAAAAGTGTTTGCTTGTATGGTTTTATTATACAGCTGTTCTAGCTAGGTGAATGCTTAAGAACTGCGAGCGTGTTTTGTGCAGCACTTCCCATGTTTCTCCGATTCATTGCTTTTGCTTTCAGCGATTTAACATTGGGATGCTGAACGAGGTTTCTGTCAGCCCAGTATACACAACTCGCAAAATTTATACCTAAATTTTTGTACCTGTTCATGCGAGTCAAAATAACAGTTTTTATAAAAACTCTAAGTAGTATTTTGTATGTTGTATTCCGTTTACATATGTACACATATCTTTTTGTAACAACTTTTGGTGTGTCTGTGGATGTTGTGTTCTGTCGCAATGTTCTGTTGGATTGTAATTGATGTTCACTGTCTGTGAGAATAAATTTCTCTAAACACAGTAAGCTTCGGTAGTGCTTGTGGTCACCCTTTGGCTCGTGCAAACACATCCTTCATTGGGGTTTTCTGAATGGTCTACATCTCTTCTGGTGCTCGAATTCGTATGCTTCCACCCTAAACAGTAAGCATCTTAGATTTTTCAATGATTCAGTAAAGCACTCCAGGAAGAGTTTCAACAACGGCAGGTAGCATAACATATGTGATACGCTCGTTGTCCCGGTTCTTTGGCTGCTGTATATACACTTGTGCGCGGCGCAGGTAAGGGACTACGCAGCAATTCTTGCTTTAGCTTGCATTTGCGTCCATAAATGATGCGGTGGTGAGCAGGTAAGCCGAAGTATGACATAATTTCACACAACACACCTTTGCTGTCGGCACGTAGCGACATTCAATTGGTAGCATTCGACCGTGTAATTTAGATGCATGCTTCTAGGCATGTATTGCTGCACTGGTGCCTGAAATCAACAGCTGTTCTTCGTTATCTACGCAGTGTATGTTGTGCTCGCGACCGAACACCTATTTTCGCCTAGCCAGCCGCCCATTCCTGCACTGAGTGTTACGGAAAGCAGCTGGCCAGTGTGGCAGGACCTGTCGACAGCCTTCAAACTTGAGCGCTCTGCGGTGCAATTGCGAGAAAAGCGTCGCAGAGGACGCGGACAAGTCAGCCAGGGTTTTAGTGAGAAATCGAGGTGTTGTTGAAGGGGAGAACAAAAATAAAGGCCCCTGATGAGTGCCTTAGTTCCCGAACCATGACAACAAGCTTCGCGCCCCTTCTTTGTTGAGTCACATCACGAAATTCCTTTTCAGTGACCTGTGTGGAATGCTACTTCTTAAGTCGACTACCGTAGCAGCCGTCTTTGCTCTCTCGTTCGTGTGAAGCCTTTCATCTATGCATCGCGTCACCAAATGCCATCATTTGTTAAACCAGCAACAATTGCTGCGACACAGAAGTACGGCGTGCCATGCGGCTCCTTTACGTGGGAATAACTTTCGATGAAAACGCAAAAACAGAAAAAAGAAAGGAGTAATGATGTTATTGAAATAAAAGAGGAACCGCACGCGATTGTCATTACGGCGAAAGCATCGTCGAGAGCAACGAAAGGAAAACAGCTGCACTTCGACTTCACCAGTGAACATGACCAGTTCAAGCCACGACGTTTACCTTATGGAACAATGCGACTTCGGCAATTTGTTCCCAAAGAGTGCTCTTCTTATGGTTCTTGCGGAAATCCTCCATCTTGACGTCCCAAAGAAGAGATCGTTTCACAACTTCTATCAGCGACTTGTTGAAAGCAGCGCGAAACATTTGTGAGCCGGGAGAGGACGGATGTCGTCTGCTACTCAGTCGAAGCGAGTTGTTCTGTGGAACCAATTCCTCGCAGCGCGCGCGTCAACTTCTCGACTCCACCCCCGTCATCACGTGTCAAACGACGTCACTGGTCGCTCTGCCGCTTGTGCCGCTAGCGAATTTTTCCAACTCTGGCGAATTTCACAAGGGCGTCTAGTCGCCGCGGTAGAAACCTGTTTTGGCTCCGCTCTTGGAGCAAAATAGCTCGCATGTGAAACAATCTTAAGATTTTCCAATTTCTGGACAAATTTTATTGGAGATCTAGTCATCCATAGTAATCCCTACAGAGTAGTTTCTCCAGACACAACGAAATGTTATTTTATAGTTAGCCTATAACGTTTGCATTCAACAGACAAAAACCATGTTATCTGAAAGCGGGCACTACACTAAATAGAGCATTATTCCCACGCAAACCAGGAGCAAACCATGGCTTAACCATTGCCGGTACAAAATAGTTGTTGAGATGGTCAACTCAAACATTTTGTTTTTTTTCAATCCTCCTTGATTTGCATAGCACGCGCGTCGCGCCAGCATTCTCGCAATGCCAGGAAAAAAAACGAAAAAAAAAACGAGAATGTGTGCAAGCGACCGCCGGTTTCTTTCTACAGTTGCACAGCCCCGGACGAGCTGGCATGCGCAAACACAGCTTATTTGTCTGGTTGTAGATAATTGCGCAAAGCAAAGAGAACAAGAAACATTCCACCATTTTGAAACTCCTCTCACGCTGGCGACAAGATGGCGGATGCCGGGAGATCGGTTGCGTTGTCGGCTGGGTATATATAAGGCAATCGAGTCGCCCACTCCGCGTCAAGCCAGTCTGCGTGCACGTAACAGGAGCGAGAGTATTTCGTAGAAGCGTCCTGTGCTTCGACCAGGGAACAAACTTAGCAACTGCCGCCATGGTAAGCAACATTGCCTTCTCTTAGCCCTTCGCTACCCTACATTCGCTAGAGAGTGTATATCTGCTCTTCTACTCCGTGATCTAATTTTTAGGACGAAGCTCGAATAGGCGTGGGTCTGTCCATCCCTTGTATGTATGTATGTATGTATGTATGTATGTAGTATGTATGTATGTATGTATGTATGTATGTATGTATGTATGTATGTATGTATGTATGTATGTATGTATGTATGTATGTACGTATGTATGTATGTACGTATGTACGTACGTACGTACGTACGTACGTATGTATGTATGTATTGTATGTATGTATGTATGTATGTATGTATGTACGTACGTACGTACGTACGTACGTATGTATGTATGTATGTATGTATGTATGTATGTATGTATGTATGTATGTATGTATGTATGTACGTATGTACGTATGTATGTATGTATGTATGTATGTATGTATGTATGTATGTATGTATGTTATGTATGTATGTATGTATGTACGCACGTACGTGTGTGTGTATGTGTGTATGTATGTATGTGTGTATGCATGTACGTACGTACGTATGTATGTATGTATGTATGTATGTATGTACGTACGTACGTATGTATGTATGTATGTATGTATGTATGTACGTACGTACGTATGTATGTACGTATGTATGTATGTATGTATGTATGTATGTATGTATGTATGTATGTATGTATGTATGTATGTATGCATGCGTGTATGCATGCGTGTATGCGTGTATGTATGTATGTATGTATGTATGTATGTATGTATGTATGTATGTATGTATGTATGTATGTATGTATGTATGTGTGTGTGTATGTATGTATGAAGTGAAGCATGTCTTTCGAAACTGACCAACATGGAACTCGGGAGTCGGGGCGTGGCGATGAAACTTTGCCTCCCCTGTAAAGAACATTAGGTGCAACAGCGATTGTTGCGGGAAGGTATAGTAAACAAACTATGCGATGAAAACATGCGTTATGTTCCTAAAAACGCACCACTTCGGTTGATAATACGAATGTCAAACTTGCTTTTGTGTTTCTTGAAAATGTCCGTTTCTTTCTGATTTTGTCAGTCATTTGCTATGTGCATTTCCGTTTTAATATTGCGAAAGTGCACTAATTGGGAATTCTCGTCTTGTTGCCGGCGTTATTGTACGGAGACGTCGGAGCAGCCCAGCTGCCTATACGAAGCTTCTATTCTGCTCTTCCTTCTGTTTATGCATGTATACATGTACCTAAGTGGCAATAAACTTCAACATCAACAACTTCAGCATACTATGCGGAAAAAACAGCGCGCCAAGTCGTGGCAACGAAAATAAGCGCATATACACAGAGCTAACCAGCAATCCAATCTATTGGCGCGACATTGGCAATCATTGCCCCGGTCAACCATACAGGCGACGTAAACAAGTGCCGCTTCCAGTGACGGGCCTGGCACCATTAAGTTTTTTTCGTGTCCTGTTTTTTTTTTTTTCGCCGCAGTCGGCTGGAGTGACGGTGTCCGAAGGGGCCAAGACTGCGTACGATGAGTTGAGAAGGGACAAGAAGCACCGCTATGTCCTGTTCAAGCTCACCGAAGGGAATGTAATCGAAACGGACACCACTGGAGAGCGTTCGGCCACCGTCGCGGACTTCCTGGAGAAGCTGCAGCACAGCTATGCTGACCAGTGCCGCTGGGTCGTGTTTGACCACACTGTGAAACGCGAGGACGGGGCTACAGTTGATCAGAAAGTGTTCATATGCTGGTAAGTACAGCCAGTAGGGGAGTAAATCCAGAAATTTAACAACTTGCATGGTGATCTTGCCATGGCGGCCATTTTCGTTAATAAATCTAGCTTTTAGGTTTAAGACCACAGATCTTTACGCCTTTTGCTGCGTCGTAAGTCAGTGCCTTCTTCAATTTTTTTTAAATGGAAGAGGCGCTGGTAATGCGAACGGGAATTATCACCACCATGAGCCGTATACACTATTAGAAAAAAGGTAGCAATACTTCCTAACTTTGTGGTAGTAATTGTTTGTCCCATATGTTACAACTCTGGTAGTAAGCACAGTTAGTAACGGCGAGGACGGTAACAGCTACTACCATTGCTGTTACTACCAGCATTTAGTAACAGTTACTACCATAGCCGTTACCACCCATGGGTAGTAACATTTAAAGGTTTCAAGAAAAAAAGTAACGGATACTACCCTGCTCATTCATTTTGGAATATTTTTTCTCCATTGCTAATGTTAGTCAATCAATGTTTCATTACTACACAACTTCGGGTAATCTAGCGTGGTTTGGCACGATCACGAAGAATACTAGACCTAAGAAGTTACAGTTTTGACGCATACAGTATGAAGTAAGCGTGGGGTATATATAGCGCCTACTTTGCAGAGGCATGTCTGGCACAGGGGAGCACTTGTGTTTCAGGATGGATTACAAATGTGAAGCTATAGCACTATAATATACTACCTGGTTAGGTGCGTTTGGGGACGTAGCACAAGACTTTTAATCAGCCTTAGTTATAAAAAATTATATGTCATATCTATTCATTATAAAATGGCCACAAAAAGTGGTATGTACAGTGGCCGAAACAAAGTACTGAACTCATTCAGTGCATTTCAATGCTTCACAAGGCTAGTATATCAGCGGTGAAAAGGTAATAATCGTTCTTGGGGTTTGACTTGCCAAAACAAAGGTAATATTTAGAGACATGCCGCAGTGGATTAATTGTGACCGTCGGGTTATTTTCCTCTACCGGTCTTGTTAATTTGCTGAAATTTACTAAGTTTGTTGTAGTTGTATATTACAACGCGAGTAGCACTTGCTTATGGTTCGTTAATTTGTGCTTCTCCGTTTCGACAATATCAGAATGACGTTTACATATCTCGGTTGCGTAATTTAAACAAAATGTATTTTTTATCTATGAATATCTTCTGCGTCATTTTCCCGTTTAATTATAATACGTTGAGATGGTTCCCCGAATAAATTATCGGAATCAAAATCACACTGTTTTGGATTAGATAGTCAACAGCCTGGTAGCAAAAAAGGTAGTAATGGGGCAAGAAAGGTAGTAATGTCTACAGTTACTACCTCTTTTATTGCCAGTTACTAACTATTTACTAACGTAGGTAGTAACAGGTCTCAAAAGGTTAGTAACGGCTGCAGCTAGTGACTTTACTAACATAGGTAGTAAACTACGTAGCAAAAGGTAAGTAACGACTCAAAAAAGGTAGTACGACTGCAGTTACTACCTGTTTGCTTGCAGTTGCTACCTTCTTACTAACTTTTTTTAAGAGTGTACACGCTCTTTTCATCCTTCTGCTTCACTACTACAACACGTGCGCCACTTTCTACGACGTGGAACACAAAAAACTGCGGCGGGCGAGTCCGCTACTCGACTAGAAATCACGTAACACCATGCAACTGCTCGTGTGGCTGCTAGAATTATCTAACATCACGTAACTGCTCGCGTGAATATCCCCCAATGTCTAGTCACGTGACCAATTTCACGTGATGATGATGATGATATGTGGGATTTAACGTCCCAAAACCATCACATGATTATGAGAGACGCCATATAGTGGAGGGCTCCGGAAATTTTGGCCACCTGGGGTTCTTTAACGTGCGCCCAAATCTGAGCACACGGGCCTACACCATTTCCGCCTCCATCAGAAATGCAGCCGAGATTCGAACCCGCGACCTGTGGGTCAGCAGCCGAGTACCTTAGCCACTAGGCCACCGCGGCAGGGGCGACCAATTCCACGTCGCGAAACCACGTAAAACCTATTCACGCGACTAGAATCACAATATGTCACCACCTAACCGTTAGTCACGTGCCAAGTCTAGCCAAACCTAGCCATACTGCTACTAGCAAACTCTTAGCATCCTTTGCAAAAATCTTGGCATCAGTAGCAGAACCTATAGCTAGGTCGAAAACTATATAGCTGCACGGATAGTCCCAGCCTTGCGCCACTAAGCACAAGCTGCGCACTGACCGAACGACAGTTCTTTCTTGCAAACAGCGGTAGGCGGCCTCGGACGTACTAAGGCGCTTGTAGCGACGTCGGGGTGCGCAGGCTTTACCCACCCCAAAGCTCCCCACCACCTCTGTGATCACGTGACAAAAGGCACAGCAGCTGTCAAGCTGCTTCCGAGTACAGCGCGTCGTGGAGCTTTGGTGGCCGATGTTTGGTGGCCTTGTTTTTCCGGAGTCCGGAGTTTAATCGAAGTTAAATGCTACTATCATGGCGTTCTAGTGTTCCTGGTTTTTGGCGCACGGGAAATTTTTCTGTCTGTATCTGTTCGTATGTGGTCTCTCCCTCCCTCGTAAGCTTTGGATGTGGGCCGGGAGAACATCGCCGCTCGTTGCAGTGAAACTTGACTACGTTATTTGTATGTCACCCCCCCCCCCCCCTCTCCGAAATTTTTCTATTTTGCTTGCGCACGCCACGGTCAGGCTAGAGAGGAAGCGGCGCACGCTGTCGTGAAAGCGTGCGCCGCACCTTCTCTAGTCCAGCCGTGCGTACACATACACGCACACATACAAACGTATGCATAAACATACATACATAAACAATAATTGAGCCTCCCCTCAAAAAAAAAAAGAAAAAAATTCTGGCAACGCTCACGCCAAACGGTGCAAGTTAGCTGCAGCGGTAGGCGGAGTCGCGAATCACGGTGTCATCGCGCTTTTTGTTGGGCGTGCCCTTCTGACTGAAATTGAAGCGCTGTAATTTTCATGCACAGGAGTCCGGAGCAAGCCAATGTCAGGCAGAAGATGATATACAGCAGCTCAAAGAATATCCTTCGAGTGCAACTTGTTGGAATCAGCAGGGAACTCAAGGCGTCTGGCGTTGAAGAGATCGAGCTCGAATGAGATGAAAACAGCCGTACTGCGATAGTACGTACAGTATACTATGCACTATATTATGGACAAACGAATAAAGAGAAATATCGAAACTGCACAGTAACGAAAGTGTACTTGTTCTCTTTGCGTGTATATAGCCACTCTATGTCAACACTGGTGCTCTCAAAGGTAAGGAGGTTCAACCCGCTCCCCAATTTTGTTCTATGTTGTGCGCGTGATGCATGCGTTTCTATCTACAACAGGCACTGCGCCGTGCTCCCGACCGGGCTGCAGAAATTAGGTGCATTTCTCCTCTTCTAACCACTACCACCCCCACCACCCCATCTATAACGTGTGCTTCTTGCAATAGCAAACGTCTAGCAAAGTTTCGGATTTGCTCGCTATTCTTGTAGGTTTATCAGTGATACTTTGACAACGAAAAGAAAGACAAACATGAAGTAGCTTTTGCGCAGATGACTCCCCAGAGAGGAAGTCAATCTTCAGGTTTCCATTAAATATTGTAGGTAGACCAACGTACGAACAGTGCTCTAAAGCACGCTCCATAAATTCGATAAATGGTGCTACAGCACCGTTTGGAGTCGTATAAAGAACAACTAGCATGGTGTTCAGGCACTTCACAAGCACATGTTCATAGGGAACATCTATGATTGGGTATTCTTAAATAACTTCATAATTAAAGTTGCTTTTAAGGTACACAGCAACGCCTCCTCCTCTTTTGTCAGGTCGTGATACTAATATGCAGTTGTGTCCTAAAGAGCTTGCAGCGGGGCAGTCATTGGAAAACCAGGTTTCGGTGAATGCCAAGACGTTAATTCATAATCTAAGTTGTCAAAAGAAGGTTAACGGAGCCATGTTTGGTATTAAACTTCGTGCGTTAAGGTGAGGCGAAGAAAATTGCTTGGTGCCACGTAAGGTTTGGAGATGCCTAAATGAATCAGCATCGTGATAGTATGTTTTATATTGTGTAGCCATATGCATATATGGTACAACAACAGCAAAATATAGTGACATTCTCAGAGCTATCTTATGAGGTTGTGGTCACTGGCTGTCTTAATCCATATTACTCCGTCACGTTGTCTGCGCTGAACAAAGAATTTTTCATCCTCGACCCAGGCGAATTGGTATTCCATTTATCTCGCCTTTGTTTTCATTTGCCAGAACAACCGCTTATTCTTAGAAGTCACGTTTCGCTTGATAAAAACCTTTGATTTCTTTTTTCTTAGCTCACCTCTTTTTGCAAGCCAAGCGTCACGGGTACACCAGGCAGGAAAACGCATTATAATAGGCGATGACTTAGCCCCGTCTGTGCCTGCTCTGGTGCGCTGCTGTCGGTGGGTGGCTTCGATATCCTTTTCAGAGAATTTTTCAACTCAGGTTCGTCAGCCAAAAGATTCAGTTTTTCTATGACTTTCTCGTTAGTTTGTTCAGCTAGTCCATGGATTTACAGGTTAAGGCGTCTGCTATATTGATCAAAGTTATTAAATTCTTGCTTAAGCATTTCCACTTCTAGTTCATTAGTCTGTGCTTCGAGTTTCGGCAAACACGTCATCATACTTGCTTGACCTTTCCTGTACTGAACTTTCAATACCACATGCAGTGTAGGCAACGCCTACCAGAGCATCAGCTTGCGAATTAATTGAAAGGGGCAATGATAATTTCATCCGAATTTCACCCACTTTTTTTGCAAGGCTCATTTCCTGTTCCGCATTTTCTAGTTCAGCGCTCTTGCTGCTTCCAGCTTTTGACGTTTCACAAGCTGCGCAGCTCCACGTGTTCTTCACCGCTGTAGGTTTCTTCTTATATGCCGATTCTGCTATTCCTGAACATGCACCCAAACGATACGTTTATTGGGACGCTGAACACGACGGGTATGGTGTGTTCCGCACAACTTCATGACAAGAAATACGAGCGTCTGTCATATGTTAGTAGGGAGTTTTAGAATACCGTTTGCAAGCGCTGCGGGCGTAGCGGGCGCCGTATGAGTTTTAGAATAGCGTTTGCCCTGCTGCGATCGGCAACGCGCGATCGCAGCGACACCGTAGCCTCGAAACCAGCGTTTGCGGGCCACATGTGGGCCGCCGTTACCGCACGCAATTTCGGATTTTTTTGCGTGCGGTCCGTGAACGCCGACTCACGTTACGACGCATGCGCAGTGGCAGCGACCGCACCGCAAGGGCTCCCGGTGCGCTATTCTAAAACTCCCCAGTTACTCAGCAGCGGCGGCAACCACGTACTCAACTGGGATGTACTTAATTTTACATACAGACGAGCACCAACCTGGGAACTGGAACACGGTTTCCTTTGGCAGTCAGTCGACGAACCATACGGTGCCACCGCTACTGATTGTGTGCGACAGAACGCACGATGTCTTCTTCTTTTATTACATGTTCTCGGCAATGACGTCAGGCTTGTAATCCCACGTTGGTGCCACTGGTGGTTGCACTGAATGATGATAGCTCTGATTTATCTCGACAGGCGTCGATTCCTAAGGAAAGAAAGGCAGTTTTACTTTGTAGTCAGCCACGCGGTGCCACCGCTGCTGAATATGTGTGTTCACGAGTACCCGCGCATTCAAGCGTCCCCCGTCCCCCCCAATGCTCTCGAAAGCCTTTAATTAGAAAGGCAAGGAAATGTGGTTGCACCAAAAACGTGCGTGATTATTAGTGATTATGCGGATACTTTTTTTTTCTGTCATTATCGACATTCCTTCTAGCTTTAATTCGCTTAGAGCTGCGCAAATGACAAATTAGCTTTAATGCAAGTTAGCGCTGTTGTTTGTGTCCTACACACACACAAATATACACACACATCGTTGATCCCTTCGTCATAGGAATCGGTGTAACATGAAAAGGAAACGTTCCCTTATAGGAGTTAATGTTTTCTGTAGATTTATAAAGAGAGCTTATACAATGTCTGTTGGTGGTTGACAGCTGAATCACCATTTATAGTAAATGTATCCACGTTGACGCTCATAGTGGTACATCTTGGTCCCGACGTGCAACGTTCATGATTAATGACTGGTTAATGATTAAACATGCCATTGTGGTCATGGATGCCCATGGTTGTATGTAAACGGTGAGAGCGGAACCAAAGAAAGCGTGTGACATCCAGACGAAGTTGTACACCTAACTTCGGCTAAAGTCACCTAATCGCGGCATGTTCGAGTTATTGAAGGCCACTGCCCGATTAGAAAGAAACGTACCACTCGTTATTTGTGTCTTCTCTGTCGGCTGGCCGTTCGAGGATACTAGATACATTATAAAAAACAGAACCAGCAGATGACGATCCTGTCTACGTGGTATCTCGATACCTAATCAACGAGGTTAAGAAGACGCGGGGTGACATCCCAAGCTTGTCTGGAGCGTTTTTGAACCTTGCTGATTAAGTCAACATTCCTTGCAGGTCCACTGGGATGTAAGACGTACAAATTATGGGACGTTATGAGGACGTCCCTAGGACTTCGTGAGTTAATGGGAACAATTTAAATTAGCAGGATGCGGCGATGTCGCGCACCGACTTAGTGACACGTCGGTCGCTGTTTTGGGACGTCCCTGGGACTTTGCGTTATAGCGGTGTGCAGTGCTTTGAGCTGTCGCAACCCTTTTCGTTAGGTGTCTTACGGCAGTAACTGTGCCAGCAAAGGCACCAGGCTAAAGCGGTTTAACTATCTTACTTAATTTACAACACAGCGACCAAGTCCCCCCCCCCCTTTTTTTTTTGTCATAACTGCGGCCACTCAACCTGTTAAGCCTAGTGCACTTGTTCCGTCGATAGCTCAGTTGGGTAAAAAAAAAAAGTCGATAGCTCAGTTGGTAGAGCGGTGGACTGTAGAGGTTAATCTAACGCTGTCAGCCATAGGTCGCTGGTTCGAATCCGGCTGGACGGAAGTTTTCTTTTTATTCTTCGGGGCTTTTTTTCCCTCTTATGTCTGGTTTGTAACATTCCAACGCTTCAAGTCTTGATGGTTCGCGTAAGAGGACATGTGGGGTCGCACTTTAGCTAAGCCCCCGCGAAACCCTTCCTTCTTTCCGTGTCTTCAAAGCGCTCTGGTTTTTCAGACACTATTCGGAAGGTGCGAGGGAGTGAATATAAAAAGTTTGGAGAGCTTTCCGCTGTGCCAAAACGTGGCAGAATGAAAGGGAAATTATATATTACAGTGTGTATTCCAAATAGACTTCCCAGCGCTGGCTTGCTAAAACAGATTTGTGTGGTCTTCACAGCAAAACCGTGAGAAAACTGTGGTGGCTATTGCAATGACGCCCCCAAGAGGACGCTGCAATCAGCTATTGTGCCGAGCGCGTGAAGTTTAATTAAACATGCAGCGCTCAACCTTACGCATTTACGAAATAAAATGCCAATGCACCTCACTAGCTAAAGGGCCTGTAAGCCACCCAGAGGCAGAAATATAAATGTGGCGTTGAAGTGGTGTGCGAGTCATCAGCGAACGCTGTTGCAATTCTACGTCTTTCCTCATTTCGCTCTTTCCTTCACTAGGCTGCGTTCGTCAGCTGATTGGACCACCTCTACATGGGCTCTTCCTCAGCGTCCGAGGTGGAAACGCAACAGGCGCTTACGTGTGCGAGCAGAAAACAGACTTGCTTTCACCCAATGACAGCATCTCTGGCACGCAGCGTCGTTTTTATTGTATGCAGCGTCACTTGACGTCATGCCAGCTATTCTAAATAGAGGAAAGGTACGGTGTGCAGCACGCGAGCGTCCGTTGGTGTTTTACGGGCTCTTTAAAGCTTAACAATTAAGGTGCACTATTGCAATAAATCAACCCGTCGCTATATAGTTTAAGCTTAGACGTTTCACATCTCCAATGTCACGAATCTACTGTATCCTCACTGTTTGGATTGCAGAAAAGAAGAAAAAGAAAAACACCAGGCATACTAATTATAATTGTTTCTAATAATTACAATCACTTCTAGGAATATCCCCCACACTTACATTGGCATTATTTTCTATTGAATAACAACAACAACAAAAAAAAACAAGCCCTTAAATTTACCCTTCTTTCCTTTATGACAAATGGTGACATTATTTTCGGCATTTCGTCCCACAAAAGAGACACAAATAGTGCGCATAGTAATGCTGCTAAAAACTATGCGTCTGATTTGAAGAAGTCGAAGCCAACTTTCTAATCGTTCTACAAGTACAATAGTGCATAAGAAAACAATTCACAAAATCTGGCTATGCTGATCAAGCAGGCAAATTTGTGAACGTGTCATGAGAAGCAGAACAGCAGAAAGTAATCAGCGGGCTCCTGACGGACATCCTCTATTGATTTTGAACGACGAAGCAGAGATGAAAATGAAGCAGGGTAAACACAAGGATACCACAGAAAATGTTCTAAATTTTGGTGCCTCTGTATTGGGAAATTGCCACAGAGATGCATTCGATGCGGTGTGTAATTTTATTCAAGACTCTAAACGTTTTTCAACATAAAGCCCACGTTAACAGGTACTCAAAAAAAAAAAATTGGGTCGAAAAGTAATTTTCAAATCTGGATTAATCCGTGACATACCAAATTAATCGGGTTTGGCAATGGTCGGCTCCCGAAATCAAGTTATAGCTATTAGTGTCTACTTTGTTGTTGATTCTTTTTCTCACTATCTAAATCTTTGATTTATTTACTTTTTTTAACATACTGTCTTCATTATACAACTCCCCCCCCCCCTTTTTTTTTCGTTGTAAGCAATAATGCAGTTATCGTCCATATGAGACTATATGTTCTCTTGGCCAATCCCCCAGAGTGGGCACGAGCCATGGATTAGAGGATACAAACAAACAAACAAGGATACGCTGCTAGTGGTACTGCCAAATATACCTAATTCTTTGTCAACCTTCTTCTTCACTTTTGCTTCGTTTTATATATTCTGGTTTATGAAAATCTTCTGCACTTTTCACTTTTTAAGAAAAATTCTTATTGTTTATATCTACTTTCACTCTTTTTTTGGCAAGCGTTGTGTGAAAAAATTTCTATTATAAGGTACAGTGTGGCTACAGCTGTCGCACCCTTGTAAGTATGAGCCAAGATCTAGGCGACAAGACAAGACAAGGCGCAGTGTTTGTCAGCGCTAGCGCGGCGTGGCGCAGGCTGCGCAGCGTTCGTGCATCGGCTAGGGAGCCTAGGCGTGGCGTATGTAGGCTCCCTAGCGTCGGCCTTGCTGTTCAATCGTTCAAAATTTGTATGCACCACCCGGTCAGTTATAAGTTATAAGCATAGAGTTAATATACCACTTTAATATATAGCTAGTCTGTTGTATTGACCACTATTCCAAGACGCTAATGCAAGTGCTGAGCTGCGACTACAGCTGGCGCTAGAATACACTGGTGTGCAGTCATTACTACCTTGACAAACATTCACGTCACACACAAAAAAAAGAAAAAAAAAACTAGCAGCAAAATGGCTGAAGTGTTTTATCTTCATTTTTTTTTCTTTCGTGGACGCACAATAAAAAATTTAGGCAAGTTATCTTCATAGTATTTACCGAATATTGTGGATAACAATTCTAATGTGTGTAGCTGGCGTCTACACTCACCAGGCGCCGTCATTCTTGGCTTTGCTTTGCACGCTCGATTAAATTGTGCTCAGAATTAGTGAAGCAAACGTGAAACTTGAACAAGTGTTTTTTCTATTCTCCCCCTCCCTCCGTCCCCTCTTTCCGTTTTTCACCAATCTCCTACCGTTCAAGGTTAGCTCACGCCATTGGCATAGACATCATTGGAAACAAGAAAAAAGCCGCCGAGTCAACATGGCGACGTTTTTCGGCGAAGTCTTGCCGATTCATTCGCGAGCCGTCGACGACAACGAAGACGAGAACGCGGAGTCGCCCAGCGTGTACTTCGACCTAGACCAGAGGTACCAGGACGTAGCTTCGCTCCCTGCTTACGACCTGGTCTGCGTCGCGACCGGCATCGCGCCAAGCATTTTCGTGCAGTGCTACCTCCTGCCGGACTCGCATCAGGTCCTGGGCACCATTCGGTTGAACCCCACGAAGCAGCAAGACTGCCCCCAGCGACGTCTGGGGACTGGACTACAACCGTCGCACCGACGTCTTGGGCAAGCTGATTCACTATCCGGGTCACGGCGCTGGCGTTTTGTACTGCCTCTGCGACAAG
This sequence comes from Rhipicephalus microplus, assembly GCF_013339725.1. Lineage (NCBI taxonomy): Eukaryota > Metazoa > Arthropoda > Arachnida > Ixodida > Ixodidae > Rhipicephalus > Rhipicephalus microplus. The sequence goes on from NC_051167.1 coordinate 172,596,873, forward strand.
GAAGTGCCGTTCGAGAGCTGCGCGCCCATAGCGCGACACTTCGTCGAGCTCTCGAAGTCCCCGCGCGTCACTTCGGTGTGCTTCACGGCATTGCCGGCCTAGCGACTACAAGTCCAAGGGAAGGCCCGAGTTTCCTCTGCTGAGGCAGCTTCGCACGTTCGGCTCGGCCAGGAACGGCACCGAGGAAGCCATACCCGACTTGGAGACGCCTAACACGGTATCCGGCATGTGCGCCGCTGTTCTGACTGAATGCGAAGTCGGGGACATGCCTGGTACCCTGTTTGTCCTCTACACCGACACGCCTGAAGTCGACTCCACCGTAGTTCGCGCTGCTCGAACCGACTCTGAGGTTGAACTCCCTGCAAGCCCTGAATCAGCCGCTCGACAATTGCAGGAACGAGCTGTTGAGGCGAATTCGGGACGCCAAGATTGACCGCGGTTACCTGTACTTCTGAGGTCGAAGCTTCGCGCTAGTCGTGCTCTAAGACGAACGCTGACAGATTTTTTTTTCAGTTGAAGGCAGAAAGCAGAACACACTTCTGATGTTCTGACGCTAAGCTCTGCGAGTACATGCCCGAGATGTGGCCAGATGCGGCAATCAGACGAGCTTGTTACCTCAGAAGCACGGCTTACCTGCAGGCCACCTTGATTTAGTGGTGCCGGAGTCAAAAATGGAAAACATGGCATCCCTTTAGGGATGCCATGTTGAACCAAGCGTAGAACCACTGACTAACGACCGCTGTTTTCCTGTGCTGCTGTAATCTGATGGGAATCCCCAAGAAGCAGTTTAATCATATACCTTGTTCGACCATCAACCTGCGGTAACCAAGTCACTTTTGACTGCACGTCTTGGTTGGAGAAGCTTCGCGGTAGTTGTGGACAGAATGAGCGTACGTGCTTAACTGAATATCAAAACCTCTTGCCATTAGCACTTGGCAATAATTTAGATGAATTGACAACAGAGCTTGCTGTCGCTTCGTAGGACGCATCAAGTAACTTAAAAAATAATCTCATTGACGCAATACTTGGCGTGCCGCCACACATTACAAGGCACGTCACGCAAAATGTGTCTTTCCCACTGCACTGTGTTTCACGAAGGTTGACATTTGAACAAATTAGCATGGTTTTTTCAACTGAAGGTGGCTCAAACGACGCGGAAAAAATTGTCAGACCAAGGCACTACAATCACTCTTCGTCTGTAATTACATGTCTAATTATATTGAAGTTTCGTGCTGCCATTGACCGATTGTGAAGTTTCAGGAGCCTTATGCGGCTCTGGCAAACAGGCGTCCGACGTCTACATTGTCGTAAGCACAGACTTTCGTGTGGTCATCTTGTTTCAGTATTGTCGCCAAGTTTTGGTGGCCCAAGGTGTAATGAACAGCGAGCAGTCCGTTGCCTTTTGAGAGTCGTACTCGCTGTCTGAAAGTGATTGAGTCATGTTATATACATCTCTGGCATATTTTGTTCCCCAGACTATTAAATCAAAGAATTCTTTCAATGCTTGTCAATTTTCTGGCGTGCCTTGTGTGCGCTGCACGGCAACCTTCACACCCGATTTTTTACGACGCAGTGTGAACATTATTATGCCAACATATTATCAGACCATAATCTCAGTGGAACACTGAGCAGTTAACAATCGCTAAGGCACATATTCTTTCGACCTTCTGGTCTTTACACACTATTCCAAGCACAATGCAGTTTTAAAAGTTGTAGCAATTGCTTAACTATGCGCTACATTAACCTTCGGATGCACCAGGGTAATGTTAGACTAGATTCTAATAGGCACATGTTTTTAGGAATCAAAATGGCTTATAAAGGGGCCTTGCAACACTTTTTGAGCATGGTCAGAAGACGTTGCCAACAGGTGGTCGAGGCTTTCGAGAACACGAGCAAAATATTATAGCACAGCACGCAGCCTGAAATTTACCAATTGTCACAGTCGGCAAAAAACTTATTTTTCTCTCGATAAATCATGGAACAAGAATCGCTCATCACAGCTATTGTACCAGCCATTTGCTGATTTCAACATGGCACGCTCGGACCTTACTGGGACCACCGTGGGAGGCCGGCACTTTACGCGTGCATGTGCGATCGCGCTGAAAATTCACTTATTCCAGGAAAAAGTGCTCAAGGTCACCCGGCCCATGACTTGCATTTATTTCCCTTGCCACCCCCCCCTTGCATGTTTACCTTTATTAGCTTCCAGCACTTTCGTCGTGAAGAGAGAATGTGATTGCAGCGTGCAACAAACGTGGTAACTACCCTTGTACTGGACCGATTCTACAAATTTTTGCTGTGGCGTGTTTGCGAGGCAATAAGCTCTTTTAATGAATTCATTCCATGCATAGCTGAAATAGTGTAGCAGGGCTCCTTTAAAAGCTATACTTACGTTATATGAAGTGCTGTCATACCAGTGTATCGTTAACTACATTCTAACCATATCATATTTCGAGAATTCAAAGTGTTTCAAAACACATTCCAAGCAATGCATGTTTCGATAAAGTGATTCCAAAGCTATACATTTGCTATATAAAAATTCTCGCACAGTAATGTATTGTTAATCTACATGTTCAGCAGAATATATATTGAAGCCTTAAAACGATTACAAAGCTATACATATGCTACATATACCTTCCTGTGCACAAGTGTTTTGTTTACCTTAATTCTAAGCAGAACATCTTTTGAGAAATGAAAGCGATCCCAAAACTGTATATATGCTATATAATCGTTCAGGCGCAGCAACGTATTAGACTACATTCTAATTGGAACATACATCAGAGAAAGTGATTACTAATTGTGTGTGTCTATGTATGTATGTATGTATGTATGTATGTATGTATGTATGTATGTATGTATGTATATATATTTGAAGCAATCCCCTTCAGACACAAAAACCATGTAGACCTGGCACAGTTGAATATTGATAGCCTATATTACACATGAAACAATGCTCAGGGAGATGGATACAAATGCTGCACACCAAAAATAAACGTCGGCCCTGCAGTCATTGCTTTGCTTTTCAGCCAGCACTGTCCATTTCTTCTGAATATTGTATTGCTAGGGCGATTGTAGAGACGCTGTAAGCGAAAACTTGTCAACAATGTGGCTTGAACAAGGCCCAAGTGTGACGGCATGCCATCGTGCTCCATGGGTGGCGGTGCGCTCTGCAACTGTGGGCGCATAGTCTTCGCACGCAGACACATTGTAACCATATGAAGATAGCAGGTATGTCACCTGCAACCCTCCACCAAATATGGCTACCGCTAGGAGCGTCGAGCGGTAAAAATTCTGGTCCACAACTGTCCTTTGAAGTAGTCGCACATCCAGTTTCAAGAACGACAAGACACAAAAGAAGCGGACACAACACCAGGTGTTTCGGGAGAGTGCAGTTTTTAGTCCAGGGCAAAGAGTATTTACAGACGTATGGTACAATCACGGGCTAAATAACGCGCAGCATTAAATTCATACTTTTTGCTTTTTTTTTCGTACACCACTGCAAGGTCTATAACTTTTTTCTTTTCATGCGGGACAGTGTACACACTCACTCACACACCATGCACACACACAAACATGCGCACATTGAAACGCCTCGTATACGTCGCGTCTAACCGCGCTGTACTGATAAGTAAAGGAAAAACAACGCAGAAAACTGGAACTTGTCCTATTCAGAGCAACACTTTTCTTTGTGCTCTTCTAGAATGAAGAAGCGCGACAGCAAAAGTTGCTCATGCCACGAGGAGACACAAGACACTTTCTTTTTTCGGGTATATTCACACTTGTGAGACGGTGTTACTGAAAAAACGGTGCCTGTCCGAATTGATGAAGTAATCACTCCTGTTCCATCAAAGGAAGATATAAGTGGTGCTGAAATGGGTGCAATTGCTTTATAGTTTGCAGGAAAGAAAAAAGGCATCCAGAGCTGTATTTTCATTTGTAATTAAAATGAATTTGTTATTTTACAATTGGTATCGCACTGTGTAGGCAAGTCAAGACAACAATCGGGCAGTGACAATTGAGCTAATTAGAACATAGGGCACGAGAAACAGATCACAAGATGAATTAGGACTAGGTGTTCCGTCACCTAGCACGATGAATACACATCTGTACGAAGTAAACTAAAGCGAAGTACAGAAAATGGAAAATTACACGAGCAACTTTCGCACTTTGTTGTCTGCACTTCCCACAAGTATCAATGCCCATTGGCACAAAGGTTTAACGGCGAGATCGAGAATCGATAACATTTGCGCGACATGGATTGTGTCACAGGCTCGCAAAGAAGTGAGCGAATCCACATGGACACTCTAACACTGATGCAGCATATTTCATTATAAAGCGATTCAGAATGGAAGCGGGGATTGCAAAAATATGAAAGGGCTTCGGCACATCCAGAAGCAAGCAGCTACGCATCCGTCTGAGGTGTAGTGTGCGATCAGTAAAAGGAGATACAAGCTGCAGGATTCTTTTGTTCTTATTAGCCATACTTGGGTAAAATGTGCCGGCACTTAGGTTGCAGCTACGCACACAAAGCAAACAATGCCGACACGGTTCAGCTGATCTATTCCAAATGTGAGTACGCCCTTCATAAAATGGCTGATGTGTGCGACACAGAATCCTAAGTATAGAAAACATGGCTGGCAATAGACAGAGTGTGGAGGAATAAAGGAAGAGTGTGTCGAAGGAACAATACCAAAACGAGATGAGGAGCGAGACACGTCGACCCTGAACACCACTAGCTTCATGCAAAGGCCACTAGGGGACATTTGGCGCTACTGTAGCTGAAAGTTGCCAATGAGGCTGTTCAGCATGCACACCACTACGTAGCCTGTATCACAGCCGCTAAATTGAGAGGTCTTGAATGAGCCACGTGATGGTAGCGTATTTCATTTTTTTTCTGCTTTTGCAAGAGACAGACTAAAGCAGTGACAAACCACATTGTGCAGCAAACAGTCCACCTCGTTTGTGTGAAACACTGCGGCCAAAGGAAGTGAAGAATTATTTTGGAGCTTCCACATCAGTTTCGCAGTAAACTGCGCATGCACACACCATGGACGCCGCCATATTTCTGATCCACTAACAGCTGCGGCATATATTTCATGCGCAAATAGGAAAAAGAAGAAAGAAGGAAAGCCAGGTGAATAATTATGTCAGCATATGGGCAATCAGTCTTGATTACATTAAATTGCAATCAATGCTGGAGACAAGCTACTGCTAACGAGTTACAAAAACTTCTCTGCCAGTCACTACCATTTGCACACAAGTTGGGTGCGTATTAAGCGGCTACATATCCCAAAATGACATTCCAGAGCGGTGCTTTTGCATAAAGGCATATGTGATTAAAATGACAAACATTGCACTGATGTGATAGATCACACTCCAGAAAATACAATAGGCTAGTCTCACTACAGACGGCTTGATATGCCAGAGGACACAAAGTTGAAAGGATAAACAGCGACGCGATTACAGAATTCATGTAAAAGATCCATGTGAGGTTGAAGACCTGGCAATGTCTGTATGTGGATGCTGAAAAACAGTGCTGCAGCGGTAGCGTGTGGACAGGCATGTACTCGCACAATTAGGAAAGGCTCAGTTAGCATACGCAAGGCTCTCCGCGCAAAACTTTGCCTACAAACAAGTGACTTTAAGCCTGTGAAGACATCTCTGCCATGTTCCATGACTTGCCGTGAAGGTCAGTCACTAATTTATGATGCAAGAGGTGAGACAGGAACAGTAGTAGTAGGTCTATTACAAGTAGCTTCTACAGAAACATATACCGTTTCATTCCCACAACACTCACAAGTACGGAAGAATATGTAATCCTCCAGGTTACGGAATACTGCGTTCACTCATTGTTTCGTTTCGGATCGCTTGTGCTCCCCATTTAAAAAAAGCCAATCGAGAAGGACCAACACGAAACTGTATTTCACAGTATCGTACAGGCCCGCTGGTGTCTACGAATACAGGTTCTAGATGCCTTATCACCAATAGACGATTGCTAACAGTACTTGCCCATTGTTTTTCTCACTCTGTCTTCAGTGTTGCAATGTACGAATGCAACCACACCAAGCTGTCAAGCCATCAAACCTATCAAAGTCCGCACTGATCCACAAAGTGTTGGAGGAATCTCATCTACTTCGGAACAGAAAGCTCAAGGCGCAATTCTGACCATTACACGCACTTCACTTTGATGGTGCGACGTGGCGACCCTACTAATGCAACAAACGCGTCCACCATGTCCCCGTTTAGGTTCCCGCGAAAAGCGGGATTACAACTGAGTTTGTTGCCACCGTTCAACAAACTAGAAATGTTAACTTTGTAGGGCGATGCAAGTTGGGGAAAAAAAAAGCTGAAGAAGTTCACCCTCGGACATAGTTTAAGAACGATGAAGGCTACAAACATGTAAAAGGGTAAATTAATGCCCGAACAAAAGGTGTTGATGCAACGTGTTGATCGTGACCTTTTGACGAGTCGAGGCAGCCAGACCAACTTCGTCAAGATTGGCGACAGCTGCCCATTAGCCTGATTCAAATATGGGCACCAGCACTGCTTGTATGTTAGGTAGTCAGTTTTACTAAATGGGAGCTCTAGCGGCGCCCATGGCACACGAAGATGAAAAAGACCTACTGTATCAATTCGACGTGAAAAAGGAAAGTGTCCAGACACAAAGAAGACTCGTAGGAAAGAAAGAGGAAAAGGGACAGCACACACACACACACGCACAAAAAAAGGACACTGAAGTTACGGCAAAAGAGTGAGTGTCACATGCCGACTAGAGTTTCATGTTGCATTTTTCCCTCAACCGTTCGTGCGACACACTATACGAAACACCCAAAACAAGTGTGAATATGTGTTCGCTGGTGAACTTTCAACCCAAGACACAAAGAGCGATTTTTTGGTGAGGAAGAAAAAAAGAGGCCATCTGACTGGCAATCTGGGCTCGGTGCCCGTCCAACTGTAATGTCATTGCTAGATAAAAAAAATAGAAATTTTAATAAGTTAATCCTCCCCAACGCGAACCGTTTGGTTGCGCATGAAGCGTGCGTTTAATCGCTTGGTGTAGTCACCACAATTCAGTAACACCTGCTGAGAGACAGCCTTCTTGATGAATTGTTGTTTTTAGCAAAGATATAGAAGAAACAAGCTTGCCTATGGCAATAAAGCATACTGTGACTACGAGTAATGACACGCAGAGAAAACACTGACGACACAATAAAAAGATACGATAAAGGCTATTTCACATGATGCGATTACAGAAAAAAAAAAATATAGCTCTATTCACTCTCTTCGTTACTGCCGCTAAGATGGTGATTTCAACACAAGCTGAGAATGGTACGAGATTTTCGCTCTGCTACCGGCACAGCGAGCAAAGTTGCTCGCTGCCGTTCTTTGAGGCAGATGCTACGCAATTTCTCAGATGTAATGTAAAAGCCTGTGCGTTGCAATATTGTTTTCATGATATCAATGAGAACTAACAGACTGTTCTCAGTAATACTGTGCCTAACAAAAAAAACGAGCTCTTAAATTTACACTTTTCTTCAAGTTTTCATGAGTGGTAACAAACGGCACTTGCTTTCTGTCATACGAAAACACTTTAGAATCTTAATTACTTTAAAAAGAAACAACAGTAGCAACTACTAAAACAAACACGTTGACATAGCCGACTGGGTGCACTTAAGACATGTCGCGACAAAAAAAAAGAAAAGTTATGCTGCTAAGAATGCAGCGAAAAACTTGCAACAACTTGGCTGCCACCACTGACCGCTGTGGCAAGAGCGATCCACTGCTGTGTTTGCTGCGAAGAAATTCGCAGCCTCAAAAATTGCTGTATTTCGCACCATGTGAAACAGCCTTCAGACAAGTTAAGCATCATTTCTCGATTTGCTTGCTCGCGTTGTCAGTATTTTATCCTTTGGCGGGCGCATTCCACGCGTGTACAGCTTTTCATTACGCGAGTGCATTTCATGGCTAGGTTGCCAAAAGGGCACACCTAGCTGGCACCGCTGCAGTTACACTTGGAATGCATGTCACTATAGCGTAGCAACTACTAGTAGAAGCAGCTTAGAATAAAGGTGTGGACATAGCAGCATCCACTTATAACAACAACCTAGCCAAAAAAAAACGCTCTCGAGGTCTTATCTCACAAGAACAGGCATCAGGGTCCCCTGCAGCTTTTTTCCCTTATCTGTCTTGTGTCTTTTTAACATTAATAAATTTTTTTACAGTGTTGAAAGAAAAATGGGCTGCCGAGGAGCGAAGTTCATGAGCTACGTTGACAATGCGCAAAGACACGATGCCATCCTGATGCGTGAAGAAACTGGCAATGAGGTTGTGCCTCTACAGTGGAGAAAAAAAAAAAGAGAGAGAGAGAAAGCCAAGGCGCATCTTGTACACCTGAATATTGTGTCAATAAGGCGACGAAGTATGCATTGCTGTTCCAGCTAAAGTTGACAGCTTACTGGTGCTCAAGTTTCATGCAAAGCTGGCACTCCACAATCAATTTCCTGTCATAGCGAAGTCAAAGTACTCAGCTTATTACATTGGCACAACCAACGCGTAGACTGCGCCCTCCTACGGCCAAAGGCAAATGGGCACCATCTCTAGCAATAAAAGCAAACTCATTCCAAGTAGGGCTGCAGTGGGCGGTTCACTTTCAGAAAGAAAGCCTTCCTAGCTTGGAATCGCTGAACCCAGACTTCGCTTGAGAACCATAGTGTGTGTGCACCATGGAATGGTGAAAAGCTGTCATGTCATCTGCTTTACGTTCGAACCACTAGAACGTTTCCTCAACTAATGTAAATGATACACATATTAATAGTTAAAGGTTCATTGTTACTACTCAAAATATAAAATTTGGCTGAGCAGCTATGTGAGAATCCAAGATGAAGTTCTCTAAAAAATCGAAGTTTTCGAACTGAAACCAGCGACACAAGTGTGCGCCTATAGACGAAGTGAACTTGAACCTCATTAAAATTTACTCCATAATGATTGATATGTGGGGTTTAACGTCCCAAAACCACCATATGATTATGAGAGATGCTGTAGTGGAGAGCTCCTGAAATTTCGACCATCTGGGGTTCTTTAACGTGCACCCAAATCTATAATTTACATCATACATTAAACGAATTCGTAACATCCAAAATTTCGTTATAAAAATATATTTTCTACACCATATAGCAAGACTTGATTTACTTTATTGTAACTGATGTTTCGTTATACCTGAGTTTGTTAAGTTTATGTATTCATGGTACCATGGTATTCCACAGGCCCCAAAGAGCATTGAGTAAGGGCAGTTACGAAAAAATCACAATAAATAAAGCATAATAAGAAATTATTAATGAGGTTTGAGTGTACATGAAACAGTGTGTGAAACAGTGTACATGAAACAGAGGAGTGTGAGGTCCTTAAAATGAGCGAACGCTGTTGGATGGAGCATTTATAGAAATTCTCTGTAGGTGGGCAGCGATGCCTGTGGGCGGAGCCAACGTTTTTTCATTAGTTGTAACTGACTTTACCTGCTTACATAATTACTTTACATAATTCCAGATGAAGCTCGCAAGTACTAAATAAAAAAAATGTAACCGACTAATGTTACAAATCTGGGAACCCTGAGCACTAATGAGCAATCCACGTGGAGCCATTTCGACCTGTCTTCCTTATTGACACAATATTCAGAATATATATTGTATATTTCCAACAATGTGTAAAATAGAATAAGATGCATGGAAACCGACGCACGCGGCTGGAAATTGGCGCTGCCATTGGCCAATCACACTGATTCTTGCGTATTTGTTGAGGCGATGCACGACGCGCTTCTCTTCAATGTCCCTGATATCGTGCAACTGTCCATTTGATGAGGCTGACACATTCTGCAGCTGACTGCATCGACAGCGTAGACTATACTCGCGAGCCACGCCATTGTCATTGATAAAACTCGTTTCGTCATGGTATGGCATTTATCTGCATCTAATTAGGAAGCTAGCAGACACCCCCCCCCCAATGAACGAGACAGGAAAACCTGCGAAACTGAGGCACATCTCCGGTATATATAGACTTTACATCCCGTTTCACAGAGCCCGTGGAAGCTTGCAGATCTTTCTCACTTTCGACACCAGCCTTGTTTAGAGAGCTTTCAAAGTGTGCATGACCGCCAGGCTTCGATTCGTGCCACAGATAATAACGCTAACAAGCGAGCTACGTTGCGAAATTCTCAAAAAGTACCCTACTGCACGTCACAGTACAAAGCGCTCCCTATTGTACAGGTATACAACACAGCTCTTCCTTTAACTAAAGTCTACTTGAACGTAAGCATGCTACAGACAGCCAGGACTTCGCATTTTTGATTTGTCACAAGTCGAGCGGGCCTACAAAGCTAGAACGACGACGTGGCGAGACACGGCATTAAATGAATAACCTCTTCCTCCATCTATTGAATAGCTTGCACATGACGTCACAGCGTGCAATTAGGTCGGTGCGCCTCCGTCTGATCTCTCTGACATAATATTCGTGATAAGAGAAGGTGGGATTGGAGCCCGTTAGGCCCCGATTAAAACGTGGCCGCCGCACAATGACGTCGGTGCAGGTCGCCCCAGGTTACGGGTTTGTCGCAACGTGGCGAAAGCAGCGCCAAGTTTCGGCCCAGCGGCGTGCGCCGGGCACTCCGGATGGCTTTGCTTCGGGGCTCCGTGTCACACGCAGCCGTGGCGGACCGCGGACTGGCCGCTGCTTATCATCATCGGCTTTCCTCTTCGACTGGAGCAGAGATAACGGCAGGAAACAAGGGGGCACACGTTTGAAGTGTTCCGGAAGGGGAAAACGGGCCGCGATAAAATCAAGTCGTCGAGATATGGGCACGCCTTCGCGACGGGCCATCAAACGTCCACCACCATCTTCTTGTGGATATCTGTGTTGCCGACAACCTGCGGAGACAAGACAAGAAAAGAATCGGTGCTATATTAGAAGGCACCATAAGCAAACTGTAAGCAGCATTGTTAACACTGAAGCATGATAAGCTGGAACATGAAAACCCTTTTTGAGTGCCTCATCCTTGACACCCAAAGAACATTGCTTCTCATAGGTCTCACTTGCAAATAGTGCTACACAAAGTAAGAAGGCAAAAGGATTTGTAATCCATTTCTACAAACCCTCTATTCAATGCAGAGTTAAAAAAAATAAAGTAAAAAAAAACTAATTCACACGTACCCATTTAACTACAGGCCATGGTGAAATAATCCTGTAGCAAAAGCTTAAAACACGAGGGGCCAAGCTTCCGAAACACTGCTCAAGTTTTGCAAGTTTCTAGGAGTTAGAGTCTCAATAATAGCAGCAGAAGAAAAAAGTTGGTGGCTCGTCGAATGTACATTCTGGATTCTTACATCCCATGGTGTAGGGGGCATTTTCATCGCCTTAACCACAGATTTTCTGTACACTATTTCCTTGCAGCCTACATAGTAACTCTACTGGACTACAAATCTAGAGGAATTCCTTCGGAAGCAAAGCAACAGCAGATGGCTACTGTGGGTATCGCTCTGGCTTCAACGAAGACGATGCGTAGCTAAAGTGCACACGCTTATGGCGGCCGGAAGTTGAGCCTGGGACTTTCCACAGTAAATGTGCCTTTTCTTGCTCCGCCTCTACTTTCCAACAAGAGCTTCAGAGGACCCTTGGCCCTGAACCTACACTACATAACCCCTTTGGTGTATAAGCAGGTTTCACGGCACATATCGCAGTCCAGAAGTTTCACTAGCTATTACTAGTTTAGTTTTCTTCCTTCACTCAAACATGCTTCTATTACAAGTCATTGCTTATTTCTGTATCAGCAGAGATCCTGCAATTCTTTTAGTCTTCCAAAAATAGTCTAATAATCTCTTAACTATCACAAGTGCTGTTAAGATGATAGCACGTCCATCTGACCAATTAAAGAGGATGGCTGCCTTTCAGTTGTTCTGCTGGGTGAATACCGTGGCAATTCATTACAATGTGCAGAGTAGTATACAGACATTCACTGGAGCACGTACATGCCTCATCCCACAGAAAGCACTAATTCTGGTATGTTCTTGTTCACATTTAGCCAGCCCAAGCTTGCTATAGCACAGTGCTGCCCTTCTGAATATACAAGTATTCCTTCTCAGATTTCTATTTCACAGGTACTATACAGTTACAACCCCTTTGCGAGAGAACCTAATCCAAGATCCAGCAGACACATTTAAACTGCAAAGCAGACAACACGTTAGAAACGTAGAAGTACAGCACATGCAAACATGTGCAGTGCGTGTCTGTTTCACGTTTCTAATGTGTGCAGTCTTCACGCAGTTTTATTATGTTTGCTGAATTAATGAATCTGGCAGCGCACAACATACCACAGAGAGGTAATAGACAACTGGGTATAAAAGCCACCAGTGTGGCTACATCAAAATAAGGATTGGATGAATGAGATAGTGGTGGTACCCTCCTGGGAAGAGATGGCTTGTAAAAAGGACAATGACTAATCAACAGAGCTCGCCTCTTATAAGAGGGTTCATCTCTATATGCAGATCTGTTACCTTTCTCGCTTGCTTGCGTTACATTCGAATTATTGCCCCATTCTTTAAAAATTCTCAATTTTACACTTCTTCCTGTGGCTAGCTGCGAGCTTTCCTTACCCCTTAATTCACCCTGTGTCAATGCATTTAAGGCACACATATTCGTGTACTAATATTATCTGCGAGTTCAAGAATGCAATTTTGAGGCTTACTGTATCAGAGAGGTCTAGAAATTTTGGCCATGTAAGGTTCCCGAGTACACCCCAAAATCACATGAACCTTTACGACTTTGTCTCCATTGAAATGCGACTGTTGTAGCCAGGATCAAACCGGCCTATTTAGAGTCGGCAGCCAAGCTTCATAGCGCAGTGGTTTGTGTACTATATTCACCCGTTTTTCCATCCGCATTCCGAAAATTCCCTCGAAACTGACTTTGGCCTGGCTTTTAAATTTCGCTTTCTCTGCAGGTGCCAGATGCCGGTCAGCCCAGTGGCTTTTAGTTATCTTCTTACCCTAATTAAACCTACCTATCAAGAAGCCACGTAAATGAAGCTGTGATGCACGAGTTTTTCTTCCCTCCGGTGTTCATAAAAATTGGACGAAAGCCGAACATTGTTGCTTTAATTGCACAAATGTAACGCACAACAAGGGCAGCAAATAGCCTACTTTCAAACAATGCCAAGTACGAAAAAATGAACAAACAAAAGAACATAACCACAATGAATCTGACGAACACTTCTGCACAATAGAGACTGAACACAAACCAATGTTCTTGCTTTGAGCAAAATACAATATCATACATAAATAAAGAGGATGCCACACAAATGAAGTTATATCATCGAAAGAGAACACGCAGCAAAAAACACGCACGATTTGGGTTTAGACTAGCTTCATTGGTGTTGAAAGTTGAAAGACTTACAATATATGATGTTTTGATTAAATAATACTTCAGCGCATAGCTCCAACAAAAATACAATATATATATATATATATATATATATATATATATATATATATATATATATATATATATATATATATATATATATATATATATATTACATTGCTCTTCTGCTTCAGTGAAGCTGCTTCCAAAATGACATACGATCAAACAGAAGTGCCCCTACATAGCTACGTCTTTTGTGGCCCAACAGAGGGTGTTGAAATCTCGACAATGTTTACATTTGCAAAACGAGGAGTTGCAGAACTCGATAATATGTAGTGAATACAAGTAATTGGGCACACAAAACAATGAAGTATATCACAGCATTCCAATCTCGGCCATGCCTATTCTAAAGAAATCGATGAGGTGGCAGTATATGGCGGATTTGTGCATTGACGTGGCCGAGGCACTACCCCATTTTAACAACAGCCTCCAAGCACATCAGTGCTAAATCTACGGGACAATACTCATACCGTCTCGAAAGAACACACTATAGGAATGTGTGTATAGGAAATATCCGGCTATAAGCCTTCCCTCGCAAAACGCGCTCCCAGAAAACTTCGGACACGCAACGCTGTCTTTGCCGGTTGCTACGGCAACGAGTTACATATGCATGTCGGGGAGATAGAAGGGCAAGCAGCCACACACCGAGCAGAACTCGTCGAAAGAGATCTTGCCGTCCTCGTCGCGGTCGGCAAACAGGATGGTCTTGTCGACGATCTGCTGGAGCTGCGCTTCCTTCAGGTTGTTGCCGACCATCATCTTGAGCACCTGGAACAGCTCCCCGTTGGAGATGAAGCCGTCGTTATCCATGTCGTAAATCCGAAAGGCAACTGAAAAGCAAGGGAAGGCGCATGTAAGTGCTTCGTCGCATTGCAATGGGCCCATAAGTTAGCATGATCCAAACCCCAAAAGAACACGCTCGAACGAGCTCGAGTGCGGCATCTCCAGAGCTCAACGCAACAACAATTTCCGGTGACTGCTTTCGAGGCCACGAAATGATTACATGGTGAATGTTTCATTGCTTCCCTGGCAGCAGCAAATGGGGAAGGAGAATGCAATTTATCGAAGAAAAGAGTAGAAAACGCAACATTCTTCTGAAAGCCATTGCCAGGGCGAGTTCTCGTGCACGCCCTTATGCACAGTATCGAGGTTTGAGCGCATAGAGTGCGCTTCGTAGTCCTACACCGGAAGTCACTCTTTAATGGTTAAGTTTACAGGAGTGCTCTCTGCTGGCTACAGTGTGCTCGAGCTCCTTAACTGAACATGGCCAATGAGTGCAACAGTACACACCCTCTACCACATTTCCTCTCACCTACTAATGCAGCCTATCATGGCAGCTAACTTACAAATATCACACTCAAGTCTCGATTTAATGAACCCGGATATAACGAAATACTGTTTATAACAAAGTAAATGAAAAATAGTCTTGCAATAGATATAGTGTTAGAAATAAACCTTTAAAACAAATTTTTGGATATAGCGAATTTCTTTTTGTGTAAGATGAAACGTTATAGTGAGGTTTGAGTGTACACGCAAAATGTAGCAATGCCCGAAATCCAACAATTATGAGCACAACAAAATGATATTCACAAACATGTGCACACACGAACCCCTCAGTATTCGTGCTTTTTTTTTTTTAAATCATGCCGTTTGACAGTCTGTCCAGAAATTCAAAGACTAAATTAAGAGTTGACATCTAACCATAATAGGATATTAACAATTTTTTTTACAAGAAATACAATTGTCAAACTAAATACCGAAGTCACTACGCCGTTCCCAAGTCCATAGGTTACTCTGCGCACATTACTCTGGATGGTAACTCCGGCATGCAATCCTCTTTGCAGGACAACTAACGTTTGCTCCACACAGCCCACATATTTGTAGTAAATAAGCTCCTATATAAAGAACCAAACTGAACTGTCAATGACTGTATAGTTGGCACACAGTGATGCAGGCAAAAAAATGGTTAGAAATGGTGCCGATGTCAAAACTTCAGGATGTGGCATTAAAGAACAGATAATGTCTTTGCAATTCATTGAACTCTTAAAGTTACACCAAATAGAAAAACAATATTTCCCGTATAAGTAGTGTACAGTTCCACAATCTACAAAATGCCACTCTTGCCGCGAGGCACTTCGTAAGTGAGCAAACACATGTATGGAGACGCCATTTTGAGATTCTCTCACCAAACACTGAGACGTAGAAAATTTTTACGGAGTCTACTAGCCCCACGTCATTCCTAATTGGCAAAAATTAAGCACATTGGCTTTTGTGGGGGCCATACACTTAACGTATGAAGTTACAGAAAATTACATACAGCCAATGTCGCGAAAATAGGATAACTAATATTGAAATTCGCAGTGTCAGTAGCGGAGATTTCAGTTCGAAAGTTGAAAATGAACATGTCTTTGTTTTGTCTTCTAATAATCACTTATGATTGCAAAACTTATGAAATTTGAGTTGTCAGAGTACAGTGTATCAATCCAAACCATTTCATTGTTTCATCTTATTACCCCTTTAAAGCAATGCATTTTTCGAAGTTGATTCATAAGAAATGATGTGCATGTAGTGAAAGCATGATTTTCATCAAACACAATCGCCGCACCAGGTCAAACTACACTCGGTGACGTGACACAGAATATAGAACACTT
Source organism: Rhipicephalus microplus (assembly GCF_013339725.1). NCBI lineage: Eukaryota > Metazoa > Arthropoda > Arachnida > Ixodida > Ixodidae > Rhipicephalus > Rhipicephalus microplus. Next base: position 172,612,988 of record NC_051167.1, read on the forward strand.
CTTAAAAACACTCACATCTCAGCTTGGACTCCTTGTCGCCTTTAACGCTAAATTGAGACACTCCTTGAATAAATTCTGCAGTAAAGAAGAGAAAATATGTCAACATACTCCAAAAAATGACCACTGGTGCCGCGGCATTCAGCCTACACTTTCATGGCACTGCGTGGTTGCTTGCTCGTAAGTGAAAGATGATATTCTACCGCAAATTCGGCAGATACCACACATCGAGAGTATTTACGTCATGCGAAGCATGCGGCAGGAAGGTGACCATAGCGCAATTTTTCACTGAGTGGAACGCTGCGTGAACACCGAATGTTAAAGGATCGCATATGCGTTATATAAGCAGTAGTTTATATAACAGTTTCGTATCGACGCCAGCAGCAACACGATTAATTACCAACACAGGTGACCATACATGACTAAGGGAAAGGACTTCATTATGTACGCGGCAAGCGTTTTGAGTTATTCATGTTTTGACCAGTGAATTGTGTTCATCACACAGAGATTCCCTGGTATGCCAATTTTATTATGTTACAAGCTATAGAGGCAACAAAGATAGCATCTAGAAGTAGGTGGCTAGATAGATAGATGAATATGTAAATAGAAACGGCCAGAGTGCTCGAGGGTCGCCAAGAAATGCTTCACATTTGGAACTTCTTGACCGTTAAAAGAACAATATCCTCAGTAAACAACGCAGAGAAAAAGCAATAACAAGAAAAAAAAGTTACGCAAACCTTCTTAGGATCACTTTTTGCGAACTACATCAGAAGTATACCATATATATATATATATATGTGTGACGCTATGATGAATGGGTGACATGGCCTGGCTCATACCCCATGTTTATTCCATCTGCACTTCTTCCTCCTCAGCTTCTACCAACCATCAGTTCATACGTCACACGATTCCCCCTCCCCTTGAAAGAATGCGCGAGCTACAATCAAGAAAGCATGAACAAATGGAGTCTTATAATAAAAAATAATGCCAGAAAATGCAGTAGTTCCATGCCACACGGCGGTTCCATGCACTTGCACAAAATGTTCACAGGAAAGGCAGTCCGGTGATATCTAGGAGACCTCAGGTGGGCGAGGTTGGCTGTTGCGTTCTGGTGAGCATAACCATGCCTTCAGCGTTAAAAATGATGATGGCACAACCTGGTTAGTATTGAGGAAGGAACAAGGCTGGGAGTCCTTGTAGCGTTGGAAGGTCGGATGTCTCATGCGTTGGATTCTGAGACGTGGCTGCGACAGACGCTTTGTTTCTAAAATGCGTGCTTGTTGACGGATTGTGACGGCGTGATGCCTGCGGGCTGGCGGTATGCAAGAAGTGCTTCCGCATGTTTCTTGGCATTTTCCGTGGTGTTGCGGTCTGTGTAACTCCAGGCGCAGGGAGCGTCTCTGGTGACTTTCCTCTGTGCGAGAAAATTTGACGTCTTGGAATACTTTTTGGGTTAGAGATCTTATTTTCCACTGTTCTTCAATTGGTGAGTGTGCTTCCGTTGAATTTCGCGTTCGTCGATGCCTTCGTTGCAGTCTATTTTGTAGTTGCATGAGGTTGCGCGCTTGGCTATGCTTGCTTTGCTGATGCTGCTCAGGAGATGGCTGAAGTGGCAAGCCTTCCGGAATGGGACATTCATTTACTTTGAGGTTTGACGCGTCCTGTAGACTGCTGATGCATGGTGAACAGGTTTCTTGATTATCTGGCATGGTTGGTGGTGCGCCATCATTGCTAGCCTGCTCTTCAGAGGCTTCTGTGACGTGGTTGATTACGGACGCTTCTGAAAAACAACTGCGTACGAGGTTTGATGTATGATTTGCTTCTGAGTTGGTTCAAATCTTGGATTGGTGACCACTGCATGAGAGTACGACATGTGACGTCGCATCACCAGGTTTAAAATGCAAATTTTGGCACATCTGCGGTGCCGTGGAAATGAACTCTTGCGACAAAAAACATTCAGAGTTGACAGATAGTTCATCAGGGGCTTCTTCTTCGCGGCTCACTATGAGTGGTTCTTGCGCCTGGTAGCATGTGACGTTCGATGCGTCTGAGCCTTTTGTGTTTGGAGTTTCTGGTGGCTGCGCACTGGACGGCAACACCGCAACAGGGGTAGTTCGGTAAGGTTTGAGTTGTGAATGGCCCTCTTTCTGTGCAACTAACGATGCGAGCTGTTCTGGCGCATGAATCTGGGTGGTAAGGCCAAGGCTTGGCGTAGCATCGTCCAAGCTCCGCAGCTCTATCTTGACCATTGTGAGCGTGCTAGATGTGAGATGAACATTGGGAGTCACGAAAGAGCCAAGCGATGGAAAACCAGGAGGCGGGCCAAGTCTGCGAGATGGGGAGTAAGCTGCTCCAATGCGTGAAGACTGATTTTCACTCTTTGAGTCATCTTGGCGTTGTTTGGTATTTTTCCCATGTGTCAGCTGGTCTACCATGAACAAGGCGTCCTTATGACACGAATAGTGACCGTTCGGTCACTGCGTCTTGCTGAGACGTTCGAAGATGGTGGTAGGTTGATGAAGTGGCCGGGTCTTCATCCCGCCGACTTGTGTGACGCTATGATGAATGGGTGACGTGGCCTGGCTCATACCCCATGTTTATTCCATCTGCACTTCTTCCTCCTCAGCTTCTACCAACCATCAGTTCATACGTCACATATATATATATATATATAGTGAACGGAAAGATGGCCACTGTGATAGCTCAGTTGGTACGCATTATTGGAAGGTCGCAGGTTCGGTCCCTGCCCATGGCAAGTTATCCTCTTCTTCCCCTTTCTTTCTTCGTATTTACCTTACGTTTACTACGAATAACTACCCCTATGCTTACTTTGTAGTGTTTGTTTGTTTATTTGCATCATTACTAGCACACCAGGATAACGGTATATACAGATTGCTTTTGGTTTCGTTCGAATTGCTGGAATGTTGCACGGTTAGAAGATAAGTGTTAAGTTCTCCAACCCTAGTTAGAGCAACCGAAGCAGTACTTTTATCACTACATATCAAGGACGCAGGGTCAAAAGTCACCTTTGAAATCCACTTCTCCATTTCCGTCCGTGTCAAATATGTCTATTACACGCTGTACTAGAGGGTTTTGCTGGAGCTCTGGAAGGGACATGAACTCGTCGATGCTCAGGGATCCCGAATTGTCAAGGTCTAGCTTCTTGAACCGCTTGCCGAGCCTTTTGATTTCATCAGCGTCAACTAAGGAAAAAAAAGGAAACAGACTCAGCAATAAGGGACATTGTGACCTTATATAAGAAAACGCGATGTGGCACAATAGAAAAACAAACAACTAAATAATGAGGTGAGAGGCTTTCTTAAGATTGATTTAAATTAACTGTGAAGAATAACACATGACACCTCTTCACATAACATATTATCTAATGCACGAACTTACCCAGCCTAGTATTTTGAATTGCTAACTTGAACGCTACGTAAAGTAATCTAGAATTGCAAAATTCTGCCGTTTTTTCTTTTTTTTTTCTTTTTGTTTGGTGCTCCCAGCTCCTGCCCTTGCACTTTGTTATCAGATTCATACCAGATTTATTGAAGCGGTACATTTTTTTATAACCTGTGTTTAAATCGGTGCTATTATTTACTTTTTGTCTTCATTGTGCATTGATACTGTACTCACTTGATTAATTGTAAAATATTTTTTTTGGTTTTTTTCCCATCCTTGACTCTCTGCACTTAATTCCGTGTTTTATATAATCGTGTACTTGCCCCTCCCCTCTATACCAAACAAAATGCACCTAGAGAGTATTTCAAATAAATAAATAAATGTTCAGCTACCTGGTAAAACATTAAATTACTGCAAATTTACCTACAGAAGAAAACTAGCTACATAGTCAACTATGTGTGTAATATCAGCTTCAGCAGCAACCAAACTTTTGGAAATTTTGTACTAGCAAGCTATTAAGCTTACCTCGACATCTTGCAGCAGAAGACTCGATAAACCAATAAATATCAAACACCATCCCCAGTTAGAAGGAAACAAAACAATTCTTATGAAGAAGCAAGAACATTTGGAAAAGGAAGTAAAATCTGTATCATAGTGAATTCTAATGGTACCATGATATTTACATATGATTATCCACATGGATGATTAGTATTATAGCTAAGCTATTCACAATTGATTCTTCACATGTTTATAACAAAAACAAACAGAGCTCATCCACCATAAGGCAAAGTTTAGGGGGTGCCATAGTCAAGATACCCTAATACCTAATTCAGTTTGCCGTGGCTTCTTTCGTTCCAACAGACGGCTCAGTGAAAATTTTAAAACATGGATGATTAGTATTATAGCTAAGCTATTCACAATTGATTCTTCACATGTTTATACCAAAAATAAGCAGAGCTCATCCACCATAAGGCAAGGTTTAGGGGGTGCCATAGTCAAGATACCCTAATACCTAATTCAGTTTGCCGTGGCTTCTTTCGTTCCAACAGACGGCTCGGTGAAAATTTTAAAACATGATCGAGAAAGGACTTGATTTTGTTAACCAAAGTGAAAAAATTGCATCGTCCTCTGTTCGCGAGCAGCATGTTACGTACATGCGGGCAACAGTCTGTTGAAAAACAAAAGAAAAAAATATTCAATTGTTGGCTGTGGTTTTGTGAAAAGACTTACAGCACTCCTACGAGCGTAGCAGCAACTAAAAATATCAGCACAGTTTCTCTGCATCAATGAAACTCTGAGGATGACCGCACTATGTTGAACTCCCACAGACGCATTTCAAGTTTCTTTCCCCAGACTTGCTAGCCCTTGCGCTCTATTTTTAAACTTTTAAAATATATCTTCCACACCACACACAGCAGACGTTAGGGCACATTACGTAATGCGGTGCAGTGAAGCCAATCCTCTGCAATATTAAATACTTATATGTTTGGAGCGTATCTTGCAAATAAATTGCATGAGAAAAATTTTTTGGTTGTTTCAAGACACGTAAAATAACGTAGGAAAAAAAGCTTCAGTATTTTGGTATCGTTCCTTGTGCAAGGAACTCGGTAGAGGAAGGGTTAAAGCTCCAAAAACACAGTAGATTATGAGGAAAGATATAGTAAGAGCCCTCAAATCAATTTCAATCACTAAAGCTTCTGTTTCCTGCCCCTGAATGTGTTGTACAGAAGAATTTGCAGACACACAATCGTTGCACAGTGTTAAACAATTCAAATACAATGACTTGTGAAAGGAACTCACAGTTGGAGCACATCTCCATCGGGAGTGAGCTTTCGTTTCCCTGAAAAATAAAGAAAACATTAAAAAAAAACAGTGATTGAACCTAATGGGATCAGCCACAAATTTAACGTTACACCAATTCAATTGTACACTAATGCATTCCAATGTAGCCTGAAATGCATTACTGAAAGAAAAAAAAAAAATCAACTTGCTCCAAGGTTATAAAGTAGGCAGTCGTCTTTAGAGGAATGCTTGTGTCGGTTAACTCGAGTCTTGCTGTGTTTACTATTGTGTTTTGAAACAATGTTTCCGATAGAGTTGTAATAGATATGTGCTGGAAAAACTTTTGCCGTTACGTATATCAAATGTGTCGACCCACTCCTGCGATAGCACAACCGGGTTTGCAGCACGTATAAATAAATCAATAAACACAAGATAAACACAATAAACCACTGTCGACTAGCTGATTATGCTTCCTAATGAAGCGATTTCAAAGTTTTAAATTGTGCTGCGAAGGTTAATTATGTAAAAAAACACACTGAATGAGTCATACCGAGGCACAGAAAATGACATTCAGTCATCAATGTGTATACCGTCTTTTTTAAGCACAGCTACGAGTGCGCTAATTCAGGCAGACTTGACACTGTAATGTTGGCTAAACCAGCCTTTGGTTGTCCATTTCCAGATGGTAATTTTTTTTTCTTAAATGTGGAAACGTTGCACTGAATTGTGCACAGTTGACTAAGCCTCAGCTTGTCTTGCTCCGGCATAGGAATCACAATGCTGGCGGCGATTATATCCAGTATGCTTGGCCAAGGAAGCAGCAGCCAGACGACTTCGATGAGCAGATTTGGAATACATGCAAAGCTCGTCACTTCGAAAGCGTTGAAGTTGCTGGCCCTGACGTAGAAACTGTGGTGCTTGCTATGGCGACGGCGCAGCGGAGTTTCTTCGTTAACAGACAACTTACAGCCAGGTTTCAACAAATTCTCTTCTATTTAAAAAAACAAACTTTAATTTACGAGTATAAGCTGCCTTCATAAGTAGTGAAAAATAAATTGGAAGCATGCTATGGTGACTTCAAATTGAATTTATCTGTTCCTTTTTCCGGATTTGACGACCACCAGGGCACATTAATGCATGACAAACGCAAAGACGTCACCCTGGCAAGCAGGACATTTGCCGAGTACCACCGTTGAGTTTGAAAGTTATGGATAAATAAATTTTTTCATGAGATAAGTCATTTGAAGTACTTAAAATGTACCGTGCTCTGGGAGGTATGGCACGAGTGCACACATTTTTGCCGAATGTCTAACGAGTTGCAAATGCATTATTAATAAGTGATGTTAATGCAAACCTGTGAAGACGGTCCCCATATGGCATCATGCGAATGGTATTTACAATTGAAGGCATTACCAACGAGTGAACAGCATCTTATGCGTCCATGTGAAACTGGTACATTGAGGGAAGAACTGGAGTGGCACTAATGGAATATTTAAAATCAATCAATAAACAAAATAAGAAGAGCCAATATCAAACATTTATTACTCAAAGTAAAAGATGAAGCTCCCGTTGCAGTATGACACGTATGTAAAAAAATGTTTTTCATGGTTTAGCAGTTTTGGTCAAGTAAACCTTCTGAAAATTTATATTGGATGGATAGATTGATAGACTGATATATACAAAAAGATTTATAGACAGACTGGATATAAGTACTTAATAACAGACAAAGTTGAATCAGCTGTCACCAACAAGTGGTCAGCACTTTTAATGAACATAATACATTAACATTTCTTTTTCTTTGCATACAACAATGAAGCATAAGTGAATAATGAACTCTTCATGAGAAACCAGCATGCCTGGTACTGTTTAGTCACGCGCTGATCACACATCCAAGAAACGCACAATGGTGCGCTTTCAATCAAAATGTGACACGTAAAACAAAAAAAAAAACTAGGCATCTGTGTAGTGACTAATGTACGCTGTACATGAAGATTGCTAAAGAAGTAGAAGAAGATCAGATACGAATGCTAGGAAAAAAAAGAATGAAAAGAACACCATAACAGAACTTGAGAGCAAATAAGACATATGGAACGCTACGTTTGCAACCCTGGATTGTGAGGGGGGAACAAAAAATAGCATGATAGGCTGCAAATATAGATCTATTCCGGGAAATACCACTCCTTCTTGGCTTCCCCAACCACATGCTATGTTTTCTTGTTAAAGAAAATCTCAGAAATTCACGTCTTTAGCCTTCTCCGTGATTTAAAAGATAGAATTGAAGCCCTATATATTAGATTAGATTTGTGGGGTTTAACGTCCCAAAACCACGCTACGATTATGAGAGACGCTGTAGTGGAGGGCTCCGGAAATTTTGACCACCTGGGGTTCTTTAATGTGCACCCAAATATGAGCACACAAGCCTACAACATTTCCGCCTCCATCGGAAATGCAGCAGCCGCAGCCGGGAATTGAAACCCTATAGGGACACTAAAGTAAAACGATTTTTCTTATATTAGTAAATTACAATTTCACAATACCGAAAACGCCACTCTTGCTCCAAGAAGACGTTTGCTAAGCGAGAAAATGCCAGAGTAGTGGAGCACCACCTTAAAATTCCTGCACTTAACGTCATGGCATTATAGATTTTGAGGGCGTCTACAAGGTCATATGAAGCTGCTTAGTGGTAAATTGAATTTTGTGAACATCTACAAGGTCATACGAAGTTGCTTATTGGTAAATATGAAGCATATTGTGCTCTGAGGGGGACCATTTAGCATACGAAGGTACAGAAAGTATCGTTAAGCTACTGTCGCCAAAATACGAAAAATACACCGAAATCTGTGACGTCGACTGCAGAGTTTTTAGCGCTAAATTTAGAAATAAAACTCTGACCATGATTTTCTCTATTATAATGAATATATCTCCGTGCAATTATTGACATTATTTTCAGAATAATTTTTGTCTAAATTAATTTGAAGTATCCCTTTATTATTTCTTTAATGAGTTGTTAAATTATTAGCTTCAAAGTTTTTTTTTATTGGAAGGCTCTACATAACAGATGACACATTATCAAATATAATTGAACTCAGTTTGTCCTTTCAGTGTCTGTGCGATTTCCCAAGTCAATTTTTACAATGCAGTTAAATTTATGAAAATAATAGAAGGAATATAAATACAAAGTTGGTTTGCCTAAATTTGGTTCTCCTAAGATATCAAACTTTTGAGGATGATTTTATGCAGAGGTGTATGACATGAATGTTCAAGAGCTTGAAGCTCCTTGAGAGCGAAATTCTTTCCATGACTGTGATAAGGAACGGACACCAACGAGTAAGATAAAAACATTCATGAACAAAGATTTAGAGTTCTGTTTACTAGGATTCTCTGCCCATGCGATTTCACGTAGGACTGCAGCACTTGCAATGCTCACCTACAGTTTTAGTTGCTAGAGATTACATATTACTAAACAAAAAATGCGCTTAACTGTGAGAAAGATGCTAGGCCAGGAATTTAAACTTCCCGCAGGTGGCAGGCAGTATATGCAATATTATTCCTCTTTAGATTATCATCTTTTATTAAATCGTTCAATGAAAGATCTATCTTTAGTTCTTGCATAGTCGTGTGTAGCTTGAAAATAATCTAAGATAAAAAACAAACATCTGACTTGGTCTGCCCGATGCAACAGTTAAAGCAACAGCAATAATGTAAATAGTTCTGTAAAAAGAACACTAGCAAGAAAAATGGTTGTTTGTGTATTAGTAAATTATTGTTTCATAACGGTTGAAAAAAAAAAAAAACATGTATGCTTTGAGAAGAGACTTGAGAAGAAAACTTGGGTGGCAAAGCCACACTGCAGTTTTCGCACCAGTCTCTGACAATATGGACATCATTCTCATGTCTACAAGGACCTATGTAGTTCGTATTCAGTAAAAAATGAAGTACATACTCTTTTGAGGGAGCCATAGGCTTAAAATAAAAGTTTTATGGGCGTATTATGGAAAAACATCTAGGAATCTGTGATGTAACTATCGGACCATAGGAGTTTCTGGCGAGAAACTTAAAACTGATACATTTAACACCAATTTCCCACATGTATTAATGAAACTACGGGTGTAAAATGAATGACACTTGAGTTTTCAATCTATAGTTCATCAGTCTTGACTTCTTTTCATCGTCATCAGCCTGACTACAACCATTGCAGGAAAAAGGCCTCTCTCATGTTCCACCAGTCAACTCGGTCCTGTGCTTGTTGCCGCCACTTTATACCTGCAAACTTCCTAATCTCATCTGCGCACCCAACTTTCTGTCTCCCCCTTCACGCACTTGCCTTCTCTCGGAATCCAGTATGTGATCCCTAATGACCAGGGGCTATCTTGCCTTCACGCTACGTGCCCCGCCCATGATCATTTATACTTCTTGATTTCTTTGCATTTTAGTGCCCTTTCAAAGCGTAGCAGCGTGCCATGTACCCATTACCCAGTGACGCCCACATGCTGTGCATTGTCATGCCCGCACTCGCAGGACACTTGCGCGAATCTTTTTCACTGCCGCGGTACTCCCTGCAGACAGTGACTGTGTGCAGCTGTGCCAGGAACGTGCAATGATTTATGGCTAGACTGTACACTATGGGGGGTAATTTCACGGCTGAATGCGGTAAACATAATGAGCAATGACAAAGGCTACTCAAGCCTCACTGTCAAGGAACGCAGGGCTACAGTGACGCGCAAGAGGTTCATGGCTGAACAGCGCACTTGAAAAAAAAAAAAAAAAAAAAAGAACTATGAGAGATCTACACTTGGTAACAACCTAAAAAAATATGTCAGAAGATATGTTGTTATATGTTCTGTCTTGCCTCCTTCTTTAATGGTATGCATCTTTTTTTTTTATATTTCTGTAAGCATGTAGAGTATTCACGGTTTGAACAAGACAATTGAGGGCTAAGTTATGCTCATACTTTAGTTTCCACCATTTTTGGGTCATATCAGCGTAATTTTGACTTGAATGTGTAGGTCAAAGCCACCACTATCTTCAGAGACCAGAGTTATCCCAACATGACATGGTTATCTTGAGCAATCATGCATACCAATCGTCTTACTGGAACACATTGCCACATTTGAATCCGTAAATACTGTATGAACAAGCCCAAGAACAAATTCACTAGGCTAAAATATGTCAGCTTTGCCTTCAACCGTCACTGCCCCTCAGCAAGAGATAATTTGCATAATTGCTCCATCCAACCACGATTAGTCATTGTCATGATGTCAAACACTTCCGAAGTGCTTCAGAAAGTTGACTTTCTCCATACAGACACATTTGTGTTGCTGTTTTCAGGTCAGAAACTTGACGTCCTGGTAAATTATATTTTTGTCGGGCATTCCGACACTACCGTTTAGCCAAATGTCGTGCTTGAGGTAGTACTAATGATGAACCTTCGACTCTTGAAGGGAAACTAAAGCGCAAGACGATTTTTCACGCCTCAGTAAAAAACAATTTCACGATCCCGAAAACGCCACTCTCCCTGCGCCACGATGCCTAGTAAGAGAGAAAATGCGCGAACGAAACTGAGCTCCCCCACTAAATGCAGTGACGTGAGAAATTTTGAAGGTGTCTACTGGGTCCTACGCAGCTTTCAATCGATGAAATCGAAGCCCATTGTAATCAGGGATGCCATACACTTAGCATATGAAGTTTAAAAAATTTCATAGGGCCAATGGCAAAAAATACCGAAAATACATTTTCAAATTTCTTACGTCACACGCGGATATTTTGGTGTGAAATTTAAAAGTGAAACTTCAACCTTGATCCCCTCCGCTAATAATTAACTTATAATAACAAAACATACGGCATCTGAGTTCTCGAAGTAGTTCATAAATGTTAACGAAGCCATTGTTCCTGTTCAGTGTCCCTTTAGAGGGGCCCTCGCAAACTTTTTCTACACGATCCAAAAACGCTGCAGATTGGTAGTCGAAGCTCCTAAGAACATGCGAGCCGATTGCAGCATACGACTCGACGAACAATTCTCAAGGTCAGCTAGAAATTGTTCACTCTTCTTTCTACAAACGATGCCATATGCCCAAATTTTGTGCAGATTGCACTTGATTTGAGCTTTGTGAACTGCATAGTTAACGTGACTGCCGTGGAAGGCCGCCACGTGCCTGCACTCCCGGTCACGCTGAAAGCATGCCGTGCGCTTGAAAAAAAGAAGATAGTACTGAAGGTCACGAAACAGGCTGACGGCATAATATTAAAAAGAACTAGGTGAGAAGACAAGGCATGTATGACGTAACTTATTTTCCCATGCCCCCCCCCCCCCCCACCCCCCTGCTTATTTTCTAGTGTGCTCATTGGGACGAGAGAAGAGAGAAGGCAATCACAGCATGTAACCAATCTCTAACTTCATTCATACTTTTTGTCGCAGTAAAGTTTCATTCATAAGTTTTTGTCGCAGTAAACTTGCAAGGCAATAAAATCCTACATGTCGGTTGCTTGGAGAAGTGTTTCAGGATGCCTTTATTACGCGTGGTATTAACACTAGCCAAAAAAAAAAAAGTAGTGGTTCCCTAGGAAATCAGCAAGCCCAACTATTCTTTACAGGTGAAAGGCAGCGGCGTTGTAGCTCGGTGGGCAGAGCTTACATTTCCTCTAAAGTTGTAACTGAATATTGAGATCTGGCTCAGACATCTCAGCATGCTGGAGAAAATTTTTACTAGCAACACTAACAAAGTGGGCGATTTGTAGAGTTCGAGAACGCGAAAGCACGGTCACTGCGTAATCCTGAATGGAAAAAAAGAAAAGAAGGCTACAGATCTCCGAAGTGAATGCTGACGACAAAGTGAAGCTACGTCTTAAGGTGCATAATGTCTACATTCAAGTTTCCGACTAGTGTAGAGAAGGACAGACGGTGACCGAAGGAAAAACAGACATGCACAGATAGACAGATGGACGGGCAGAGTATGATTCATCTTTAAACCATATGTGCGCTATGAACGCTCTATGTACGGTATATGTAGTACCTGTATTGTGGTCCGATGGGGACCTATGACAACGGACATCGCAGGTGCCTAAGGAGCTTTGCTTCTAAAGTGCGACTGCCATGAAGTCACAATGTCGGGCTGAGAGATGGCGTCGCCATGAATGTCGGGTCACTACTCTTGTTACCCAAGATATCCTAACATGGTGCAGGCACAGACAACCGCCAAATGTGACAATGCCTTACCCCTGAAGTTCTTAAAGGGGTACACCGACATTGTTTGTCGGAGGCGAGCTCACTCCGCCATACAACCGAGATGGCTCTGAGAAAGTGTGAAGCTGAGGACATGATTTCATACCAACAAAGCCACTGTGCAGGGTGGCCGGGGTAACGTCGCGATATTTTGAGTGAGCAAGTGACAAGGAGCTGACACCGTGTTTTCACGTCTGTGTGTACAGTAGGAACCAAAACAGGTTTTTGAAAACATGTGGCGGTTACTTTTGCAGGGTGCAATCATGCTTAACAGTACATTTTCTATGCTCTTTCGGGCTTGGCCTTACATTCGACGAAAAAAAAAAAAAAATTGCACCAGTACCCCTATAATGAGAACCACATTAAAGGTACATATACGAAGCACGCTATAAGAAAATGCAACGGATAAAGACAAGCCCTTGTCCTTGTCCGTCGCATCTTCTTAATCTTATAAATAGCTTACCAGGTTCAGACTAGCAAAATCTTTGTACTACTATGCTGCACAAATACTCTACACATTCATTACAGAAGAAGGAACTATAAACTTCAAGGTGTTTGCATTTTGCAACAGAACATCATAGCAGTAATGCAGAACTCGGGATTTTAATGTGTGCAAGTTTTGGGTTTTTGGATGTGATGGCCCAAAGAAAGACGCTGGAACTTAGTTCTTTGCTCATTTAGAATGTAATGTCTGTCTTCAAAGAAATCTGATCTGGCCTAAAGAAACAACCTAAAATTCAGTGACAACAGAATGAGCTGGGTTCTCGCAAAATAGAGGTAGGCAAACAATTCGCTCTGTGGTGGTTTGCCACAGGACCTTGTCCCTAAAGACTTTTCTGACACACGCACATACAGACACACACACACACGCACACACAAAGATACGAACATAAAACCTGCATGCATAGGTTTGGTTCACCACCATATCGGAAGCATACTGACCTCTTAATCAGCCCGTTATATTAAATAAATTATTCATTTATGTACTTCATTTATAAATTTGCCATTCAGTGTGTCCCTACAGTGTGAAAATTGACACAAGAGAGCATCAAATTTTTGTGGGAATGAACTTGCGAGCTGCATGATGTTATATAAACTGAGCACTTCAGAGATTGAAAGTAAACAGAAACTATGCACACCGTTGTTTGGTTTAAGGCATCCTTTTGATAAAGCACGACACTTGACACGAATTTCAAAAAAGTGTGTTTGATTCGGACATCACTCGTTTTTATCCGGCCGCTAACAGACAGCTGTAGAAAAGAATTTACTTAGCTAGATGCGGAGCCATGATGGGATTGAAAGCTTTGTCATGCAGCGATCATCAGCAGGACTGCTGGCTATTTCTAGAAATTAGCTTTCTGATTAGTAACAGTGCTAGAACAAACCTCTGAATTCAAAGTTAGCTGTTACTTAAGCCTTATCCACTAAGTAGGAATATCAATCTATCGTACCTGGTGCAACTACATGATTACAAAAAAGTGCAATGCTGTCATTTGCACTCATTACTACAGCAATCTTAGGCTCGAAATGCACACGCTTTGCGTTTTTTAATGTGTTCCTTTTAACCAAAGAAAAATAGTAGTTATGAAGTTGGTCCTGGATCGAGGAATGCTGAGTGACTCGTCGAACGTCGTATTGCCTTCATCGAAGTGATCCGCTGCAGTCACAGAAAGCATGCTGGTGTTAAATCGAGACGCGTTGACTATGCAGAAGGCTCAATTGATCCTACGCCTAATGTTCTTTGACCTTTCTTTTTCCATTAGTCAGAGAAACTGGCGAAAACAAGCTGCGTCCACACATGTGGACGCTGCGCCTCGAGGAGATATACCAAGCACGCCGTAAGAAAATGCAACGGATAAAGACAAGCCCTTGTCTTTGTCTGTCGCATCTTCTTAATCTTAAAAAGAGCTTACCACGCTCAGACTAACAAAATCTTTGCACTACTATGCTGCACAATTACTGTACGCTGTTCACTACAAAAGAAGGAACTATAAACTTTGAGGTGTTGTTTGCATTTTGCAACAGAACACCATAGCAGTAACGCAGTACTCAGGATTTTAACGTGTGCAAGTTTTGGGTTTTTGGATGTGATGGCCCAGAGAAAGACGCTGGAACTTAGTTCTTTGCTCATTTAGAATGTAATGTCTGTCTTCAAAGAAATCTGATCTGGCCTAAAGAAACAACCTAAAATTCAGTGACAACAGAATGAGCTGGGTTCTCGCAAAATAGAGGTAGGCAAACAATTCACTCTGTGGTGGTTTGCCACAGGACCTTGTCCCTAAAGACTTTTCTGACACACGCACATACAGACACACACACACACACACGCACACACACAAAGATACGAACATAAAACCTGCATGCATAGGTTTGGTTCACCACCATATCGTAAGCATACTGACCTCTTAATCAGCCCGTTATATTAAATAAATTATTCATTTATGTACTTCATTTATAAATTTGCCATTCAGTGTGTCCCTACAGTGTGAAAATTGACACAAGAGAGCATCAAATTTTTGTGGGAATGAACTTGCGAGCTGCATGATGTTATATAAACTGAGCACTTCAAAGATTGAAAGTAAACAGAAACTATGCACACCGCTGTTTGGTTTAAGGCATCCTTTTGATAAAGCACGACACTTGACACGAATTTCAAAAAAGTGTGTTTGATTCGGACATCACTCGTTTTTATCCGGCCGCTAACAGACAGCTGTAGAAAAGAATTTACTTAGCTAGATGCGGAGCCATGATGGGATTGAAAGCTTTGTCATACAGCGATCATCAGCAGGACTGCTGGCTATTTCTAGAAATTAGCTTTCTGATTAGTAACAGTGCTAGAACAAACCTCTGAATTCAAAGTTAGCTGTTACTTAAGCCTTATCCACTAAGTAGGAATATCAATCTATCGTACCTGGTGCAACTACATGATTACAAAAAAGTGCAATGCTGTCATTTGCACTCATTATATAAAAGAAAACAAAGTAAAACTACCGTATTGAAATGAAATACTAGAAAACCATGAGTATGAATCATTGTAGTCTAGGACTGTGGATTAATTTTGATCACCTATGGCTCTTTTAGCGTTCAGCTACATAAGTGCGAGGTCAACCATTCCTTAGGTGAACACCATATTATATTGGGGCTGATCAAACTGGAGCATTTCTTCTTTTTCAGTAAAAAAATCACTCTACGCCACAATCGTAGCATCAACAAATAAAATTTTTCCAAAGTATATATTAAACATAGGCTTCTAAGAGGGGGCTTGAATACGAATCAGGCATGCACCTGAAGTTGTATTCAACTGACAAAATCATGATTCGACCTCAGGGATCATGGACCACGTCACCGTAAGTCACCCATTCCCGCCTCTGTCCGCGCGGAGCGATTCGTGAAACGACGGAAGCCCAAATCGCAGTTGGGACCCTCGGGGTGCAATGCCAAAAGCCTCGCTTGTAACACTGAATTCTCCACTGTCGTGTCAATGCAGGTTGCGGAGGGATTGGAATCCCTCTGCAATTCTTTAGTGCGGATGACTCTGTACGTGGCGGCAATGTTAGCAGCCCTTCAGAAGCAGCGTGCCCAAAACTAGTACACAGGAAGCGACAGTTAGGTACAGCCGGCCGCAAAAGCTTGCCGAATCTGCAGCGCTGCGGCAAAGCGACTAAATACTGCATTGCTACACCACGTGATGGTGATAGCACTTGCAGATCCTAAAAGCTTTGGTGGCTGACTATACATTACAGCGGGACACGCACTCGGCACCAAAACTGAGCTTGCCCACCACATTACTCCGACTGTGATATCAGCCACACAACCAAACGTTCATGTTTCATTTGTCTACAGTCTGATGCCACTCTAAGATAATTAAATGAAAAGAGGGCAGCGCTAGAACAAATACAAAAGACTAAATCCCGACAGGACATGCACTGTGCAGGCTTCTTAAAAACTGTTCGTGTTTAATGTCCCAGAACCACCATACGATTATGAGAGACGCCACAGTGAAGGGCTCCAGAAATTTCAACCATCTGGTTTTTCCTTAGCGTGCACCTAAATCTAAGTCTACGAGCTTCAAGCATTTTTGCCTTTATCGAAAATGCGGCTGCCACGGCCGTGATTCGATCCTGCGGGTTAGCAGCCAAGTTAGATACTGTTGTTATGTACTTTTTTTTTGCATCTAAGCAAGTATTCCATTTCTCCGAGAATCGTGTTGAAAATTTGAGACCTGATAAGTTACATGTCTAACTTTCTATGTTACCTTCACCCCCTTTATGTAATACCACAACAGGGGCCTTTAAGAAAAAAAAATAAATGATGACAAAGAGTGCCTTAGCCAATAGACTGCCGTGGCAGGTCTGTGCAGGCTTTTTAAGGTGTACCTGACAATAGACAGGTCTCTAAACATGTTCCAAGTTAGGCGAATTTGGGACAACAATGTTGCAGTTTCGTGGCCATGTCAAATAAACAGTGATTATAGTGAACCTGCATGCACAAGTACGGTTTGGACAGCAGGTCCAACATTTCATGACTGTGATAACTTTATATGACGACATAGAAAACCGACAAAACATTTATCAGCACAAAAAGACGACACCCATGATTCGAAAATAAAATGGCTTATACAATAACACGCACAGCTTTGCAGTAGTTATTAAAATAGATGCATATGCAATGAGGAGTGAATGAGCTCAAGTTGTCAACATACCAAACAATGAATCTGAAACTCATACACTTACACCGGCAAGCTGAAAATAACAGTTTAAGTTAGCCTCTCATCAATGTATTATATTAGAAAGTTTTCCGATAGAGGCCCCAAAGAAATAGCATCAAAGTCACTACGCATGTGGAAAACCCAAACCACGTTTGGGTTTTGGGTTGGGGACGCCATTTCTCGAATTTAGCGGGAACCCCAAAGCCTGCCCAAAAAGCGTTGCGCCAGACAAACGTGATGGCACCCGCTGAAGTGACATGACCAAGACTTGGGTGAGTATACAAAGTACTGCAGGCCCTATTCAAAAACTCTTCGCTTCCGCTTGACCCAAAGTGTGCCTACACAAAGACCTTTGGGGCCCCTGTTCGAAAAATCCCTATTGCTATCAGGGCAAAAGTGTATGGGTAGTAAAGAATACTGCAGCAGTCGCACAAGCAATGCAAGCATGTGTTGATGATTATTGACTTGTTTACAGACAACATATAATGGCTGAAGGACCAAGCTGGTAGTTAAAAAATCAGCTATCTCAGTAACAGGTTGGTTTCGGATCGGTCATCTGCAACTATAACGCGAACAGTGGGGCAATCTTTGGGCAGGTAAGGCTAATAATAATTGTAAGGTTTTCACGTTAGGAAAACCAGGTCATGATAATGAAAGACGTCCTTGTGGATGGCTGACATTTGCAACCACCTGGTGTTCTTTAACGTGCACCTTTAATTACAGGGGCATTTAGCACTTCGCCTCCATCGCAATGGGGCCGGGATTCGATCCAGCGACTTTCGTGTCGGCGGTCGAGGGAGGTAGGGGCGTTTAAAAAGCGAAGCACAGTTTCGTTTCAGCAAGTGCGGCCACGGCTTCGCAAAGGTAAAAACACTACGGGACATTGTCACGGTGCTCAGCGATCACTGGCGCGTAGCGGACAAAAACACAGTCACGCTTCGCAGAGCGCGAAATGCGACGAAAACAATAACAACGAAAGTGCAGCCAAGTTCGAATCGAACGCCGCCAACAAACCACAAGTTTATAGTAAAGTAGGGAAGGATGTCGAAATCGGTTTAGCCCCAAGTGCCACCCGGTAAAATAATACGACGGATGCCTTTTACAGCCAAGAATCACACGTAACCATGCGTTTCACTACACCATAAAACGAACCCAAGCATGGACGCTGGAACGAAGTGCTTTACGACGTCTGGTGAATCTGACTGAAGGCATGCAACTATTTGGCGAAGGCGCGCCCACGCAAAACAGCTAGCAGTGCAACTGAGATGCGCTCCAAACACGCGCCAGTACACCGTAGCTGCGCGTGTGGCGCAGCGATTGCACGTCGCGTTTTTTACGCAAGACGAAGCGACAGACGATGCCCACAATGTTTTCCCGTTTTCTTTTCCTTATCGTAGGTTTCATCGCGGTGATCACATTCGCTACGAAGGTCGCGTCCAACGCCTCAGAATGCGTGCAGCGTGCGGTTTAAAGTGTAAATAGAGAAACAAAACGACGCTAAAAGGATTCCCTCCGCCTTTTACACGGACGGATTCATGTAACGGAACTCTAGATTCGTGAAAATCACGAAAGCGAAGGGTTTTTTTTTTTTCGCTATCTGATTTCGAGTGCCGCCCTCATCAGTGAGAGGCGAGCAAAAGCGAAAGCGACTAAAATACCAGGCTAAACAAGTTTGGATGGAAGTGGTATCGCAGTACTGCGCACAGTGCAGAGTCGCGATAGCACGCTTGTTGCCAAAATTCTCACATTTTTTAGGGGAGGGGAGGCAAAAAAAAAAAGAGAGAAAGAAGGCTGCCCGCTTGCTTGCCGCAGTCCCGGAAATTCCAATATCCTTAGGCCTAGGGGGACGTTTAAAAATGCGCCTTGAAGGACACGTAACGACGAACGAGCGGCGATCGTGTCGCAAGGGCGTGTGTAATCCCCCGCGAGCCATTGAAGGAGGTAGGAAGAAGGGACTACGGCTACAAACTCCGCAGCGTTGAGGTGCTGCAGTACTGGGCAGCGGGGGATGTTGCTGCAGCTCCGTGCACGCACCGAACCCCTCTATCCGTGCGTGCGGCTTCAAAAAAGAAAGAAAACGCGGGGTGTAACTTCAACTCACCATGTTTGGCGGTGGCTGGCGTACTTGCTTGCAGGCACGATTAATCCGAGCCCCGAAGTACCGCCCGGGAATGAAACACGACGAATTTTCCTCTACCCTCACTACCCACTATCCAGTGCGATCGTGCGATCAGACGGCTCGAAGGGGGGATGGTAGAGACATCTAGTGCGCGTTATTTTCGAATTGCCCCCTTCACTTTCTTTTCGATTTCTAGTCTTTCTAAGACGGCCTTGTCATCTCGTTGTCTCGTTCTGGGTGTCCCGTGCGCTGATAATTAGCTTTCACACGCCTCAAATTAAGTGTGCAAATCTTAACAAGCGGCAAAACATTCTGGTGAATGAGTGCGTGCCCGAAACCTAAACTTTCTCCGTGAAACCTAAAGCGACAGCTTCAAATTTTGTCCGTCCATCGGCGCTGGCGACGTTCGTACTTCAACACCTGTGTCTCTCCTGCCCCTTCATCTCTCTACGCCAAAGTTACAATAATAATCGGTTGGAATACGGCTGCTGCGGCTACGGTTTGCGGTCACTGAATTACGGCGGTGAACGTGGTCTGAATTGAACGTGGAAGCTTTCATCGCGGTTTTGTGTGCGCTCGTGCGAGATTCCTTCGAGGAGAGCCTGAATTGGTGAAGTGTATCGCCCGCGAGATTTACCGATGTCGGCGTGTGTTGAAGAAATGACCCGGCTTTCTGTGAGCGATTGCGGCGATCAGGCCGAGGCCAACGCCGATGAAGACGTGGTTAATCCGTGGAACGTGGTGAGCGCGTCGGCCACCGGAATCGACTACGACAAGCTGATCGGTGAGCTTACTCTGTCTAGTCTGGAAGATCCGCTGACTTTACGCGTGTTATGAGGCTACGTGGCTAAGGCACTCGGCTGCCGACACTCAGGTTTTGGGATAGAATCCCAGCGAGCGCATTGAGAATTGCTTGTTATCGAATGTGGTTTCAGCCAAGATTACTGAGATCGCACCGATCGAGTTGTTTGTTGGTACTTGTGGATTCGATCACCTTACGCCAGCGTGAGCTACAGCTTGTCCGGTTACGTTGCGTAGCTAGCAGATTCAGAATTCGTAGTTATCTACCGTGCTATCAGCCAAAACTACCGACATCGCACTGTGTTCTAGACTTAATAGCGTTTGTATCAATATTCGTGTGCATTCCACCATAAACTATGATCTGACGTAATAGCCCATTTGCCTGTATAATCACCAATTTTAGCGTGGGCACGTCGCACCGCGAGTACTCTCGCAAAAATCTGACGTGGCAGCATATTTGCGTGTTTACATCGCACCGTGACTTATGGTCTAACGTAACAGCAGTGTACTTGCGTACAAATCACTGCGTGCGCCTTCTGTTTCAGTGAAGTTCGGCTCATCGAAGGTGACGCAAGAGCTCGTTGACAGGATCGAAAACCTTACGGGGAAAAAAGCGCACCATTTTCTTCGAAGAGGTGTTTTCTTTTCGCACAGGTACGTGGTTACAACGTGCCTTTGCGCATGATGCACTTGCGACTATTGCGAGTCAATTTTACACTGGCAGTGTGAAAATGGCTTCAGCAGTTAGTTATGATGTTTTTAGTGCATTAATATAGCTTATTAACGACGCGTCATGTTTACTCCTTCACATACCACGCTGATCGACCGTTGATTGCTAACATTAATCTGGCGGTTTAGAAAAAGAGTAGTGAAGTTGACTAAGCTTGATATGTCACATTCAGCAAGCACTAATAACAAACCAAGGTGCCATGCCTGGTTTGTCTGTTACATCCAAGGGTTCTCATAAAGGGAAATTCCCAGATATAGGCAGACAGTGCCACCAATATTCATTTTCCAAAAAAAAAAAATTACTAGTGCCAGAGTACTTTCATAAAAAAATGTTCAACTCTTTCCATTTAAACTTCTTGTAGACCGCATTAGAGAGAGCATGTTTCGTTTAAGCACAACAGAAAAAGCTAGGATAGCACCAAGGCACATGCATTGTTCAAAGCTCCGCAAAATTAATTAAAAGCACATGGCATATGTCAAGACACGCTGTTTTACTATTTTACTGTTATTCATTCTGTTGAATTTGAAAAAAGCATGTCTTGTGCATAAACATTCACTTTTTTCTCGTAGGAAGTTTCCTTCAGATGGGTTATATTTTTTCTCTCTTTACAGGGAGCTAAATGAGATTCTAAACGCTCACGAGCAAAAGAAGCCATTCTACCTCTACACCGGGAGGGGACCGTCGTCCGATGCGCTTCACATCGGCCACCTCATTCCTTTCATCTTCACCAAGTATGTTCAACTTGAGTACCCTAAATGGACTACAAGAAGCCATTAACATAGCTTTTCTTGCACTAAGTGTGCAATGGCTATGTTGTGATCATACTCTATATGGCCAAAACAGAGTTACTTTGCCAATTTCCCATTCATTGTGGCTTTGTATGCGAAAAAACCCAGCACTGCTTAGTGCGAAAAAGTCCCGCCCTCTAAGGCGCACCGGTGCGTGCATATTCACACGCATTGTCTTTTATTGAGGGATGCTGTCTCGATCAAGGGTTCATTGGCGATAAGTTGCACCTGACATCGCAACCTCATCCTTTATTGAGGACCCCCCCCATGGTGGTCTAGTGGCTAAGGCACTCGGCTGCTGACACTCGGGTTTTGGGATAAAATCACGGCCTCGGCGGCTGCATTTTCGATGGAGGCAAAATGCTTAACGCATGTGTGCTTACAATTGGGTGCGCATTGAGCAGAAACCTGGAGACTTACAAAGAGCGTTCAGCTTAAATTGAGGACGACGCAGCGAGCAATGGAAAGAAAAATGGTAGGTGTAACCTTAAGAGACAAGAAGAGAGCAGAGTGGATTAGGGGACAAACGAGGGTTAAGGATATCATAGTTGAAATAAAAAAGAGGAAATGGACATGGACCGGGCATGTAGTGCGTAGACAGGATAACCGCTGGTCATTAAGGGTAACTAACTGGATTCCCAGAGAAGGGAAGCGGAATAGGGGGAGACAGAAGGTTAGGTGGGCAGATGAGATTAAGAAGTTAGTGGGTATAAGTTGGCAGCAGCAAGCACAGGACCGGGTTAACTGGCGAAACACTGGGAGAGGCCTTTGTCCTGCAGTGGACGTAGTCAGGCTGATGATGATGATGATGAAGAACTCCAGGGGGTCAAAATTTCTGGAGCACTCCGCTACGGCACCTCTCGTAATCATATGATGGTTCTGGGACGTTAAACCCGTATAATAATTATTAATATTAGGCTTTATTGATGAACTTGAACACATGACCATTGTTGTTTGTTGCCTGTAGCAACTGAAACAGTGGGCTGCTAGGCGCAAGGATGAAGGTACAATTTCTGGCATGTAGGAAGGAAGAAGTTAGAAGGGAGCACTGCAGCAGTGTGATTGAAAGAAAGAAAAGTAGTAAATCAGACACAGGACATGCCAAGCTCTGCTTGCCACCCTATTTTGCAATTGGGGAAGAGCACCTTAATTCCGCTTTGTTGGGCACTGTGGTGAATAGGTAATCATGCCAATGATAGTATCAAGCAGTGATTAAGTGTGCCGAAAAAACAAATAAGATTTTGAAGAACCAATTATAGGCAATGTTAGCAGCCCTTCCAACTATAACTATAAAAGAACCAACTATAATTATGAGAGGGTACATGGAATGTTTGTAGTAAGGATGGATGGCTTTAATCTCTCTATAGGGCAAGACAAGTGCTACAGTGCTTTTGTGATCCTGTGAACTCTCGTTTTGATCAAATACTTATCAATAGTCTAGGTAACACCTGGCAATTTTGTCTTTTCTACGTTCTTTAATTCCTAATGCAGAACAGCCAGCAGCTAATGCTCTGGAGACCACAAACCTTTTGATTCAATTTGACGTGGTCCCTAATTTTGCCATTAAAGACATTGTCATTATTAATAAACCGAGTGAAGGTGATATTAGATGGAGCATTTTACTGGCGAGATGATTGTAGGCTCGATTTCGAACCACAAACGCAGGTTCGTTTTTACGATGGAAAGTAAAATGCTTGTTTTTATTAACTCAGTTTCACGTTTATCAATAGCCTTTGCACATCTAAGCTGGCATCTCTTGTGGCTCGAGCCTTGCTTAAGAGCTTTAGATTTGGTCAGTCTATTTCTGCCACTCGTGTGTCATATCTAGGATCCACGGACCTTCATTGACTTGGCATGTGCAGTAATATACCGTGTACAGCACTTGCGAATTGAAACGTGAGACTTCTTTTAGTATGAGATTGCTATGAACGATTTCTCATGAAAACAGCATCGTGTCGGTGCAATTCTGGCCACTGAAAGTAATGTTGGCTTTAATGAAAGTATTTGAGTAAAAACAATACGGATATGACGCAAGCTGTACATTCCAGGAACTAAAGTATGTCCGTTACTTAGCCCTAAATTCTAGCTTTCTAACACTTCCAAAGTGTACGATAGGTTGGTTTCAGTTTCGGGCTGTATTCACAATGCGGTATAACATTCTGTATTTTCCAACCATTGCCTCATCGACGTTTGCGAAAAGCAGTATTGCAAATCTGCTTGCCAACGCTCTCTCTTCCGGTTCATTTTTTGTACATCCGTTTCATTGATCGCGGCTTGAGCAATGTGCGCAGTAACTGCCGGGGACGACGCTCTCACCTGACGCATTGTTGTCTCCAGAACACGCCACATGTTGCTGTGTCGTCAGAGTCCTGCGCACAGCTCCACTGAAGGAAAAAGCTCGCTCTAAAACTGAACGAAACTCGCGCGAGTCTGCCACATCGGCAGGCCTTGTGGCTGATGCGTAGCCAAGTAGGCACAGTCGAAGGCAGTGTTGTGTAATAGGGCATTGTCATCACAGCAAACTTATTGTTATTTTTTAAACTTTTTTGTTGGCAGTGCGACTCGAGCGGCGGTCGAGGCACTGCATTGTTCGCTGCGGTCATTGTTGTCATTGTTGACCAGCCTAGCACACATGCCTGGATGTTTTCGCCATGTGCGTAACATTTGTTTTCAGCTGCGCTGCTCGATGAAATGTGTGAAGATGTGTTTGATTCCAGCCCGTAAGCAGGTGGTGGGCTATCGTCCTAGCCTTACTTGAATACAGCAGATTTACAGCATTAAATAAAATTGCTGTGTGAGCGAAACAACTGGCTCTAATAGGATTGGTTTTGTACCTGAATGTTGCAGCCCAGTTCATTTATTAGTTGCAGAACTCCTTTAAAAGAGTTTACTGTTGGGCGAGTCGGTGTTTGGTAATAAAAACCATCAAGGGTAGCGCAACGAGACTGGACAACAGAAAAGAATAGATGGGCACAGGCTTGAAAATATGCTGTTTAACTCTTGTTTAACGAAACATATCTGCTTTGTCCCTGCAGCTTCTGTTCATAGAGAGACTATTCTGCAGTGAAAAGGAACTACGAAAACCTTAATTTCTGTTTATTACCTTTAGATATCTTCAGAGGCTAGTGTTATATGAGAGGTGGACTAAAGAAAAAATAATCACGAAATAGGTGTTTTTTTGCGTCACACATTGTTACTTCATCCGTAAATGCAAATCAAGAGCCCATGGCAGCGATGTAGTATGGAAAGGCTGTTCCAGTATTTTGCTGTGTGATAAAATAATGACGACGGAAACTGTGCGCACATTAAGTGACTGATGTTAGCAGATGGTATACTTGCGCATTTTCACATGAACACAGCTCATCCAGGTTTCGTACTTTAAATTCTTAGTTAATGCAATTGATTCACTGGGTCACTGCCTAGTATTGGCCACCTTCTAGTCTGTTTTATTGTGCAATACTTCCTGCATTGTGTATGGCAATGTCAGAAATATAGTGCCATCGAGAGCCTAAGTTCTTCAACCAAGAATATGCCACTTTTGCTTGATTTCTTGGCTTGTTATCACTAGTACATCAGTCTTGCAGGGTAAAGACAGTTCAGAATAGCATGATCTCCAAGATTGGCTCGTTCATTTCGATGCGCCGATCCTGCTGACAGCGCCATAGAAGAACACACCAGTCTCAGAGCGATTATGACGGCATGAAAACTTGAGTGGGTTGAGTAACGCCAAAATGTGTGACATCTTTAAATTTCACCGTGCGCCTCTGTAGTTCTACGCATGTTCGTGTCTTGTTCTGCTACGGTTCACTCATTGCCCAGTGCTACATGGACATCGACTGTAGTTTCACAGATGGTGCCTACACAACTCCTATAGTGACTGACGTCTGCAGTTAACATACACTAGTTTACATCTACGTGACTGTGTAGAAAGTTATGTGGATGACGCTTACGCAATGACATATGTGTTATTGGCAGAAGAAGTTAACGTCTAAGAAGCCTCGTTCTTGTCTTTATGATGACATTTGTGCAACTATTGTGTGTGACATCTGTTGTGGATACAGCAAAAACGACATCTATGAAACTTCGTAGACACTGCTTCGCTTATATTTATGCAATTGCTATTGCATAAATATGTGGTCTTAGTTCACATTTACGCAAACATACTGGAAAATTGTGTAGATGTCAACTATATTTGAGTAGGCAAATGGCTGCTAGTACGATCGGATACAGTAAGCTGTTCATTTGCCACTGCAGAGCTGAAGGTCTTGTGAATGGTTAGCTTTAAGGAAAAGTGTCTTACTACAGCTACACAGTAGTGACTGCATTTCTACTATGTTTTACAGGTGGCTTCAGGACACCTTTGATGTCCCACTGGTAATCCAGCTCACTGATGACGAAAAGTTCCTATGGAAAGACATGACCTGTGGAGGATGCGGAGAAAATGGCTCACGAGAACATGCGAGACATCATTGCGTGCGGCTTCGATCCTGCAAAGACTTTCATCTTCACTGACTTTCAGTTCGTGGGGTGAGTTGGTGTAACATTTACATTTCTAGCAAAAGTGAAAGTTTCAGTTTACACTCAGACCTCATAATAACAAAGTTGCATCATACACAAAAATAAGTTAGTTATATCTGAAAATTTATTATACAGGTTTATTGCTAGCACTATATCCGTTGGAAGACTATTTTTTGTTTACTTCATTGTAACCAATATTACGTTATGTTCAGGTTCATTATCGAGGTTATGAGTATACGATTTCTCTTTTATTAGGGAATTTCATCTGTGTGGTACTTTATCACTCTTTGAAAATATTCAGCCAAGCTTAAACCGGAAGTGACTGTGTGTGTCTTGGAATTATGTAAATGCAGTACATTTCCTTGTTCTCTTTCTTGTTCTTTTCTAATATAGGAGGTGTCCCGAGTTCTACAAGAACATTGTGAGAATACGACGAGGTGTCACCTTCAACCAGGTCAAGGGCATCTTCGGATTCGGGGACAGTGACTCCATTGGAAAGATTAGCTTCCCAGCTGTCCAGGCCGCACCGGCGTTGAGTTCGTCTTTTCCATTCATCTTCGGAGAGAATAGTCGTGTTCCCTGTCTGATTCCCTGTGGAATTGACCAGGTGAGTGTCTGGATCTGTGAGAATTGTTAGTGCAAGAAAATTACAGCACCATTGGACAGCAAGCACTTGATTGTATGTAATGGCTGGTGAAGCTATGGGGTGTCACAAATGGGCTGCGAGATTTCAAGTATGCGTGCTTACCCTTGATTGGGCCGAGGGATACCATTGGACCTGTGGGATCGAGCATCATTTCGCTTATTTCTTTCACGCTTACTTTTGATGGCGTGACCTGCACGATGCTACTAGTACTACTACTGTTAGGAGGACAGCACTAATTAAACAAATTTGCTGTAAATGACTACGGAACAACTACTAGTAGCTTGTGGCTCGAGTAGCTCTAGCTGCATTATACACTGATCGCACTTGAGGCTTCAAAGGGGCACAAAACGGAAGCATATGTAGAAGATGAATAGCAGTATGTGCTACATAAAACTGACGGTGTCTCTTATGCATTCATATTAGACGACTCGAAGGTGAAAGCCATTTTTGTTTTCTCATCTCAGTCAATGTACTGATGCTCCCCCGCCACCCTTTCAAAGCTTTCTGGAACTAACACGGTTTGGCATGGCCTTTGTGGTCGAACCTCCTTTGACCGAGCCGCAAGATGACATCACAAATTTCGGTAACCTGTGACATCATCGCGGGTGGATTTTTCGCAGCCATCATTCCCTACACAGTGGGGTGCCGCCGGTCATATTTAGCGTTAACGATGCATCTGAGGCTTTTGCCCTCATAATGGGAAATGATGTAATTACAGTCAACATAGTTTGTTCTAGATTAATTCTATACGATGACAAAGCCGATCCATCAATTCGTACAAGTGCAACAGACCGATGTAATGGTGCAAAACAATTATTGGTGCATGCAATTTTTTTTTTATTTTAATGTGATCGGGTTTCGCGCACAAAAGCATTTACTACTGCTTGGCGCAGGCCATGCTGCTATGTGAAGCAAACTTCTCGATTGTTTCAAACTATTCTGATATGATTGTATGCTTGACACGAATAGCAGAGTTTGTTGTGGAACAAATGCAAGCATCGGCTGTAGTTATGGTATAGTCACTAACTTGTGCACAAAAGATGTGTTCTGTCGATCATAAAATAAGTCGACGGCCAATGATTGCGCTTGCCACCATCAATATGTATTGCAACAGCATGTATTGCTTGTACTTTGACCTTTCATTTCCTGAGCCTGATAAAGAGTTAAGCTTTTAACAGTCTGCTGTCGCCTTCCCCAACAGGACACTACTGCGAGGAGATTGCCAGAGAGTGGGGGAAAAAAAGAAAATTGCACTGCTGTAGTATGTATGAGCAGCCATGAATGCTGACAATTAGTGGGTTTTTATACTGTGAACCCTGACTTGCGGTTTAAGTTCCAATTTGTAACCTGTTATAGAACACTGTGTAATCTATTGCTATTTCGAATACACCAAATAAATTTTGTAGGCTTGTTACAGTTCATATTTGTCGTGGAAACTTTCGGCAACGTAGTAGACTCTTAGGAAACGGAAATTTCTTTAACCGAATTCCTGATTGGATGGAAGAACTGCATCTGATATGATTCGTTTCATGCTTCTGTTCTGCACCAATACTCCTCTTTCAATAAACGAAACTCCTGTTAAATGGAGCATAATTTCAGGGTCTCTTCAGTTTCCGTTTAATGAGAATCTGCTGTAATATTTCCTACTTCCAGTTAGCATTCTGTCGAGCTTTTTTTATTGAGAGGGTAGGTGAAACAATAGCATTCTGTCGAGCTTTTTTTATTGAGAGGGTAGGTGAAACAATGCTGTCTAGTAAGGACGTCAAAAGTATTGAGAGCATTGGTTTTCGCCTACTGTTTTTTTTCTGTTGACTCAAGGAACTGTCGATTGTTGCTCAGCGATAAATCTGATACGGCTTAGCTTGACTCACAGCGATTGATTGACATTTACTCGTGTGATCCTTGCTGTCTTTCAGGACCCTTACTTCCGAATGACGCGAGACGTGGCGCCCAAACTGGGCTACCCTAAACCTGCACTGCTGCACTCGGTGTTCTTCCCAGCACTGCAAGGGGCCCAGAGCAAGATGAGTGCCAGCGACCCCAACTCGTCGATATTCCTCACTGACACCCCTGCTCAGATCAAGAACAAGGTGAGCTCCTGGGAAGTGCTTACTTGAAATTGATCGACGAATTGATTTATTTGGTGTTTCAATGTCCACACAGCCAGTCAAAAAAGTTGTGAGGTGGCAGGGGTTGCGAGAGTAGTGTTGCATGGTCTTGGGGAGGGGGGGCGAGGCTAGGTAGGGGGCAAGAGGGAAACAATGTGGTGCGAGGGCAGCGTACAAGTGTGGGAGTGGAGCAGTGTCATGAAGTGGTTGAGGTAACACGAAAGGTTTGACAGCAGTGCGGACTTCCCAATGGTAGCTGGCAAGCGTGACGTGGGCTCTGGTTTTGGTAGATGACCAAGTGATACCCCTAGACCCCTGACAGAGTTATGCACCGCTTTAACTGCCTCAACGTTGCGGAGGCGCATTGAGTAGCAGAGCAGGTGGCATTGGTTGTTGCTGAACATATCAGTTAAATTTGAGGTGATGCAAGGCAGACATTCCTGAACTAATGCGAGACCCTCAGCTTATCCTGAATGGTCATCAGCCGGTCCTCACTCTCCACTCCAGCTGCTCTGGTCTCGCTTGGCTTGGCTTTTGCTAACCTCTCTACCCCGCTTCACCCTCACCACGTTGCCACCCTCTTTCTGCCAGGCTCTACTCTAGGCTTCCCTCTGAACAAACTAGCTTTTCCTATGCTCTCCCTGTGGTCAAGCTTTACTCTTGCAGCTGGGCTAGAAAGTGCAAATGACGGGTCCCCAGGGATTTGCCTTGACCGTACACAACTTTGCTGTTAATACCACTGCTGATAAATAAAAAGGCCTTATTCTATTTTGTTTGATGTTGTGCCTATGGTTCGTTGCAAGTGGTCAAATATTGGAGATGATACAAACATTTTAAGTTTTACCGTCATTGGAGATAGTAGTGCAGAGTCGCAATGTAAGCTTATAGTTGTTCAGATTGTATGACTCAAAACCACAGCATAATTATGAGAGACACTGTAGCGGATGGCTACAGCGTCTCTCGAAATATTGATCATTGGGGGTTCTTTAACGGGCACCTAAATCTATAATCACACGTCCTTTGGCATTTCGCTTCCATCAAATTGTGACTGCTGCGGCTGGGACTTGATCCCATGACCTTTTTGTCAGCACTCAAGTATCATAACCACTAGACCGTTGCGGTGGGTAAATAAGAAGCAAAGCTAATCGTGCAAAACAATAACCCTATGTTCGCTGTTAGGTTATTGTCTGGATGTTAGGCTTGCCAGCATGTCACACCACATGTTGGTATTGTTGAGACATCTTCAATATAGCATGAGAAAACACAAATGAACTTTTTTTTTCACTTATGCTATCAGATCAACAAGTATGCCTTCTCTGGAGGTGGTGCAACCATTGAGGAACACAAGGAGAAAGGAGGCAACTGTGATGTGGACATATCGTACCAGTATCTTCGTTTCTTCCTCGATGATGACAAGAAGTTAGAGCAGATCCGCAAGGTATGTTGTGTTTCTATTGAAGGGCATGTTCTGGTACTATAATTATGCTACTACCGTAGTACTACTGCCCTAGTAGTATCATTTCATAGTGTCGTGCTTCTAGAACACTGTGTGCAGTGCTGTGGTGGCTAGGGAAAGACAAGTCAGCATCGAAGGAGCTGTACCATGCAGTTTGTCGCAGCACTTTTTCACGAGAAAATTTGTGGCGTGCTGTCGTCTCTGAGACGCCTTTGTGCTTGAACTTAATTAAGGAATAGCGCCGATGCAGCGGCACTGCTGTCGGCTCTGAGATGCAATATCATTCAAGAAAAACGCTGCCTCTTCTGCGCGTTGTTGCTGACACCTCCACCTCGAGCCACTGTAACAATGTTTGGGGATCAAAAGGAAACAATTTAGGGCAGACCAAGACATGTACTGTCATTTCTCTCTGATCTTCAGTCCATTTGAAATCTGCATAATTTCAAATCGACTGCTTTGGTCAGGGCCAGCATTACCTTTGCATTGTACTTAAATCACTGCGCCATAGATGAGACTAAAGAAAGGGAAGACGCACAACGCGGTCTCCTATTTCCGTAGCCCCCTCTTTTGCACTGTTGTGTAAGTACTATGCATTCAACCAAGACCAGCACAAAAACTAGACACACACTCACAGGATGTGTCGTGTGTCTCTGTCGTTTTCATACAGATTTTCTGAGTGTGCATTGATTCGAACACGCCCACCTAAGTGCATTTAGGAGTTTTGTTTACTGAGAGATGGACAGGGATGCAGTGTCAAGTTACAATACCAGTAACACAAGATGTAGTTGTTTCATTTCAACAGCTTTTCTATTGTGAAATGCGCTTGAATAGTTGACAAAAAATGAATTTTTTGCGATAATCACTCGTAAATTAAGCATCGAGGCCGTTGGGATAAAAATGTACAAGAGGGTGCATCATTTACTCCTACGTCTTCTCTGGTGACGTAGAAATATTTTTGTAAATTTTGTTTACACCAAAAAAAAATAATTTTTCATGTCTACAACCAATTTTGCTAGTAGGGGCTGGCAAACTGAAGTGTTCTCGTAATTTTAGGTAGGTTATTTGTTATTGGTTATTTTTGTAGTTTGTATTGTTTTGGATCTTGTTAGATAATTTTCATTGGTTCTGAGCACTGCGAGCCTTGTTTTAGGCCTTTATTGGCAGCTACAACTAGCGTGCAATATGAGATAAACCACAACCCGGGTTTCTAAATGGCCTGCACAGTTAAAATAGAAAAAAAAAATCACAGTATATCTATGGAGTGAATGAAGATGAGTGGGGCGAAGCGCTGGAGTGTTTCATGGCTAAACCTATGGACCATCCGCGAATATCACCCACTACATCATCAAAGACGTGACAAACACTGTACAGTAAAACCTCATTATAAAGATGTGGGGTATAGCGAACTGATGGATATAACGAAGCAATTGTAGTTCTCCTTGAAATTCCCATAGACGCCCATGTATTTAAAGCCTCGTTTTAATGAACCAAAATTTCCCCACAATGGATATAATGAATTATTCTTCGTCCACAATGAGCATTTACTGATACTTTTGGTATACGTGAATTCTGCAATATCTTACAGCGCGCGGCGGTTTACGTCTCATCACGGCTGCGGTAATTCAAAACTTGCCCCTTTTGCTTCCCGGGAGTCGCTTGCCAGCACGCGTGTGTGAGCGAGTCTCCCTGCTTCCTTCTCTTCTGAAGATAATGTACTCGCCCGCGCAGCAACTCGTGCGAGCGTGCGTGTCAGCCGGCCTCTCCTGTCCTGTAGAACTCAATAAACAACTGTATTGGGTCAGTTGGTATTAATCCATCTTGGTAGGAAGCGCAGCCACTATTACACAAAACACACAACACAAGCGCTTGTGTTGTGTGTTCTGTGTAATAGGGGCTGCGCTTCCTACCAAGCTGTAGAACTCGTTGACCCGCCCGCGCATCTGACCTCCTTCTTCCCTTCAGCTTTCGCACGCCGCTGGGGCGGTGGAGATTATGGCTTTCTTCTTTGTCGTTTGCTGTGGAAGAGTCCCACCACCTCTGTCAGTTTCTGCCGCTAGACACGAGATGGAAAACGGCAGTGGCAAACGTAAGCGCGAAAATATAACAATCGAGCAGAAGTCGTATATGTTGAAAGCCCTTGAGTCTGGCCGAAGATAAAAAAAAAAGTGGCCGAAGATTTCGGCGATATGTGGGTGCCGCGGGCGACCAGGCCCAGACGTTGTGGGACGCTCACTTTGACGCCGGCATTGTGCCTGACTGCAACACTTTCTGCGTGTATGTTGGTGCCGATGCTGACACGGTGGCAGCTGAAGAGTTGTCACATGCAGAAATTGTGAACGTGGTGACGGGTGTGCGTGAAAAATGTGTCAACACCCCGGAGCCTAATGTTGGTGAATCCGACATACCAACGCCCGCGCAAACAGCTGGATTCGACAGAAGTGCTGTGCCGCTTATTTGGTGCTTATGATGATGGCGAGGACAGATTTCCTAATAGCTGCTGCAGCTGAAAAAGCAGTAATTCCACGTGAGGAAAGCGTCGGCAAAAGTCTGTTGAGGGCTATTTTTCTTCGAAGTGATCTGTCAGCTTTTCTTCGAAGTGATCTGTCAATAAAGTGCATTGTTTTTTATTATTTGGCTAGTTTTTTGCCTTCCGAAGGTTGTTTTCGTTCGCAGTAGAGTGTAACTGTGATATTCGTTGGCAAGTACATTCTCTCTTGCTGGTCAATTCACGGTAGAAATGGATATTGCCTGTAAGGAACTAATGGTTTATAACAAAGTAATTATGACTCCCCCTTACACTTTGTTATAACGGAGGTTTGACTGTAAATCATTTATACAAGAAATTTTATTATCCAGTAAGTTGTAGCTATACATCACTTCCTATTTCCCCTTCATTATAACAGCTTTATTGTCGGTGAAGTGGTGGATCGGGGACGGGGTGCATAGCGAGATGTTTGCAGGGACGAATTAGTGGGCAGTTTGCAAAGGTGGAACTATAGGCGGTCACGTACAAACAAGGGATGGACAGACGCACGCCTTTAGGAGCTTCGTCCTTAGTAACTTCTCGATCATTTACTACCACGAGGAGGACCACAATCTATCAGCAGAGTGCGACTTGTTTGCCACGTCACATGACAAAAGCACGTGCAACTGTGTTGGCGACGCATTTGAGTCTTTAGCAGCAGCAGCAAGTGTAAGTGTACTAAGTGTACGAACTTATAGTGCTGTATGTGGGATGTGGTCTTGAGTACTTGTTAGTGTGGTCGAGCCCACCTTCTCAAATACAGGGCGTGGTCCTAAGCGTTTGCGTGCGTGGTCGAGACCACCCCCACGTACAGTGCTGCATGGGGTGGTTGGTCTCGAGCATAGGTGCGCGTGGTGGAGACCACCCCCACATAGAGGGCTGTACGTAGGAGAAGTAACGGCGAGTACAGTGCAATCTCTTCGATTCGTTCTTCATGAGAAGTGGAAAATCGAATGTATAATTCAAAGATCGTATGAACCAAGGAGGTTGGCCGGGAGCACAAAGAAAAATGTGCTCGGCCCTAAAAACATATTCTGCGAAGTGTGTGTGAATGAAGGAGGGCCAATTTGCACTTCATACTTCACCATGAGAACTTGCCAGTCAGTAAGTTGTGGGGCAGTTTCGTCTCTGCTGGGCGTACTTTTAACATCGGGTGTCCTCGGCATGCTTTTTCAGGATTACACTAGTGGAGAGCTGTTGACGGGCCACCTGAAGAAGGAGCTGATTGGCATCTTGCAGAAGCTCATCGCTGACCACCAAACTGCCAGGAAAGCTGTCACCGACTGATGTCATAGCCAAGTTCACGACTCCGAGGCCACTAGAACTCAAGCGTCAATGTTAGGTTCCTCACTATACAGCAACGCGTTCTCGCGACTTGAAGCCCCATTGTGAACTCGCTTGTGCGAGAAGTTCTCGTGGGTGGCGGCGGTTGCCTATTGCAATGAGAATGTTTTGTATGAATTATTAGATTATACTAACGCGCAGCCATGCATTTCGCTTCGTGATGAAGATGAGGCTTTTCAGAAGCAACTCCATTTTGACTTTGGTGTACGTGCCTTCATTTTGGCCCTGGTGTATTCATATGACCAGATTGGGTCTATTTGAAACGATGATGCAGACAGTAAAAGTACAGTTGTTTGACATCTGGTGCATACTCTGGTTCTGCTTTTGTGAAAATTTGAAGTTTAAGAAACGAAATAGCCTATTTCTCTCTTTGCTCAAAAAGGCAAAAAGTTTGTGGTATAAAAATTCAACTTCTAAATATATTGAAAACAGGTGATTGTATAAGGCCAGTTCAGTAGTATCATGAAAACTGAGGGCTCGAGTATGTAACGAAGCACTTGAATTTATGTGCACTGTAATGAGAGACCTGCGTGAGAGTTCCAGGTTTTCACCTAAGTAAAGTTTTCTCTATTCATTAGCCAGCCATAGATAAAGGGAGAAAATTTTGTAGAAAAACTCATTATTGGCTCGAGTGCAAGCAGGAGACGAGAGAAGGTTTTTTGCTTGGAAATCATGGAGGTTTGACATTCTAAAGGGGGATACATTATGCATAATCATATACTTGTGATTATAGCTAAAGTGGTTGCTTGGGCATGTTGGTGTGCCATATTAGAGGGAAACAGTGCAAAAGACGAGAAACCAGGCAAAGAAGGGCACATACAACAGCGATGTTGTCTTTTGCGCCGTTTCTTTCTTATAAAATTTGTAATTAACCTTTAAATGCACGAAGGACTGTTTTTTTAAGGCCTTCAGTGGCTTATCGCACGATGACTTTGAGCGAGGCATGGCAGGCAAAAAAGGTGCTAAAAGATTTCTGATGTCCCACATCATCAATGGTGTCATGTGGTGACATCGCAGATCGCCGATATATGCGACGTCAATGCTTTGTTGTACGATGATGTCTTAATGCCTCAAATGTAACGTCATTGTACGATGTCATCACATGGCAATCTGAATTAGGCAAAGTGAGCTGATGGCAGAGGTTGTGTGAAACTTGGCGTCGAGTACAGGACACTGTTGGGAGTCGGACACTTTTGGGACTCTCGCACTGCAGTCTCTCACAATGCGGCTTGTTACATCTTGCAAGAAGTCTCGTTTCTATTTTTATAACTCGCCACATTACAAAGTGGGCCGCAGGCCTTTATCTTTGAGTGCTACAGAGAGTTTAACATGCTGCCGCGCTTTATTTGCCAAGGAGTTGGATGTACTCTCTTTTGACTCTAATGCAGCCAAGGACCCTTGTAAGGTGACATGAAATGGGTTGTTAAGGTCACCTAATGTAATTTAATAGTAGATGGCAAGGCCTGGAAATCTGCACCATCATGTTTGGTTTGTCATGGTAACCTTGTTGAAAGGGCAGTTCTCACTTTTCTTCTAACATGTGGAGCTAGCGTGGGACAGCGACGAAATGAATAAAAATATTTTCAATGTCGGGTAGTGCCAGATAATGGAGCTTTTCCTTTGAACCAACATTTATGTCGGAGCACAGTTCGTGCAACACAAACAGGCACATTTAGATGTTGCAGGTCGGAATGCTAGTTTTTCGTAAGTACAATTCAGTGATTGGTTATGCCCTGTGTTTCTATGTGCCCGTTTAAACATTCTCGTCTTGTGTGTGAGCACTGCCTTCTGAAGTTGACAGCTTGCTGAAAAAGACGCGCGTGAATGTGAATAGCCGTTTGATTTTGTGACTTCGTGGGTATTTATTGTGCAGGCTTTATAAATAAAAGCACTTTTTTCGTGCCTTATGCGTCGTCTCCCTCTAAAGTACTTTCCTTAGCTGAAAAGAATGGGCATCAATGTATTAGATCGGAGTCGCTGGTTCTGCTTATAATAAATGTATTTGGCTTTTTTTTCTGCCTAGTTGCTTGTAAAGTTTTCTGCTTGCTTGTCACATTTTTTGGGCGGACTTGTTTGCATTTTTGTAGCAAATATAATTGGCGATTATTCGTTCATGAATAATGCATTTGTCGACGACGTTGTGTAGTTGAGTGTTAAATTCAAACATGCGTTGGGGGAATTAACAATGAAGTAGTAAGGTTAATCAACCTTTGGAAAATGTGGATTCCTCCAAATGGACACTACACCGGGGACAATGTTACGAAGTGAATATGTACTTTCTTTTGTAGTCGCACATATTTTTGCAGCACCAAATAATTGAAGTGAATTTTTGAACTTCTCTTGATTGACATGAGTTACATTTTTAAATATTATTTAAAATATTTGCTTAAGTAAGGGAATTTATTAAATATTTCTTTCTTTTGGGGATCTTTGCTAAAGTCGGGCCGCTTTTTTCGGCTGTACTTTGTCATGATTTTTTTGGTAGCATCTAGCAATTCTGCATTGTTCTCAGAATTGTTGCCAAATAGTCTTCAAGGTAGCTATCCTATAAGAATCCACAAAGTCAACTACCAGTTTTGGTACACGATTTCATTAAACCCTTCGGGAATATTTGTGCTTGCGACTTGTTTTCTGCATTATGCACAACTAAGCAAACCAACTGATGTACCGTACCTGCACGCTTGTTGGTGGACCCACCTAAAATTGCATGACAAAATAAAAAAAGATGGCTTCATGACTCTGCATGAAAGCTATTCTGTAAAGCTAGCTCGACCTTTTTGAAGGCTCCCGTTGAAGCCCACAAATCAATCAATCAAATTCATAGTCCTCTCTGGCTTTTGTTAACATGCGTGACCCTCCCTAAAATGCATGGCCAAATCTTTGACGTTTACTTTTGTGCTACCGTGCAACAGCTCAGAAAGGAGGGGATTCTTCTTTCCGTTAAAAAGGAATCAGAAAATTTTCCGCGAGCTGTTGCTGATCGTGCAAATCGTACACAAGAAAATACGGTATATGCTTCGGTAGAGCGGGAATGTAAACATGTAGCTATGCAACAGCGAACCTAATCTCTCGTTTGTGTTGGTTTCAGTTGTAAGTAGCCCTTACAGCCGAAACTAGTTTCGGTTTCATTTGTATGTCGAACCTCCAACTTCATATTTCGCATTTAGATAAAATGGATTGGCCTAAAGTCTTGTAAATAGGATAGTTGAGAAGGAGATTTAGCCCTAGATATTATTTTACTGAAAGACTGGAACAGGGCAGTAGGTAAGTCTAAGCCAAAAGCACTTGAGTTGGGATTTTCAAAGTAAACCAAAGTGAAGGAAATTTGTGGTTCTGTTTAAACGAGTGAATGAAGTGTATTGTTGATTGAATTACACAGACAAAAAAATATCTAGATTTCTGATAAATATTGTGTGTTAAAACTGTGTGTTACTCGGTAAAGTTGCTCAGCACTTCCGCCAAGGAAATAAGCGAATTCGAAAGAGTAGCTTGGGCTCTTTGATATATAATGTGATTTGAATAGCGCACACTTTGGCACGGAGTAAGCAGCACAGCATAAGTGCTAGTAGGAATGATTTCTAGCTCACTCTTAGGATCGATTGTAAACTCCAGGCCGCATGCTTCACCATATTGTTAGGCACGCATGTTCTCTAAAACCTCGACTACAGATTTGCAGTTTTTTCTGACCATGCAGAAAAGTGTTGCAGGGCCCTAAAGGCGAAAAAGTAGAAAAGCCTTGGAAGTTCCACCTTTACACTTTCGCATATTTTACCTTATATTTATAATATGTATTGTGCTTATATGTTCATGAGCTGAATTGTATTTTCGCTAATAATAAATATTAAGTGCGAAGCATTTCTTAGCGAACCTCGACGCCTTTGGCTGTATCTGTCTCTATCTACCTATCCAGCCACCTACGACTTTTAGCTCTCTTAGCCGTTACGATAATAGGATCTATACCGAAATCGGTATGGCATAACATGACTGCACGACGAGCATAAGTGACTAGTCGTAACATAAAAATCATGGCATGTATGTCATGATTTACATGTCATGGTCTTTCTGCTCTTGCATTAGTTTCATTCACATGACATATTAGGAAACCGGTACTGTGTGGCATGACTGCATGAAAACATAAGCTATAGGCCCTAACATAAAAATCATGACATGCATGTAATGTAAATCATGACTATATGCCAAACTCATCGTGTACTCGCGGTCGTTTTGCTAGCTTCACGTATACCATATCTGGTATTAGGTGACGTGAATAGGTGACGAAAGTATATCACTGGTGCAAGCATGATAATCATGACATGCATGTTATGTAAAGCACCACAATGCTACGCTCATAGCGTACTTGCGGTCGTTTTGCTAGCTTAACATACCAAATGTGGTATTACGTGACTTGAATGGGCGAAGCACATAAATTCCAGGTGCAACCATGATAATCATGACATGGAAGTCATGTGCGGCATAATTGACGTCCACCTCGAGCCGTGCTGATTTTAAAGTGACATATCAACCTTCCTCGTTGGTACTTCACACATCATCGATTCCCACTGTATGTGAGATCTGCCAATCTTTCGCGGATCACAGCGGTTGTGTTGTGTAGTCATTCTTTGTCCACCTCAGCAACGATGATGCCAATGGATGATGTCGCAGGGTGACGTCAAATCCCGTTACTGTCACGTCATATAACAGTGTCACTGGGTGACGTCACATAATGATGACGTCATCCCATTACTGTGCTGTAACATGACGTTACAGCACAGTACACACACACACACACACACATATATATATATATATATATATAATGAAAACGCAAGAAAGAAAAAACCCACAAAAAATTGGCCCCGTATTCGCATGTTAATCTGCAAATGTCGTCGACGAAAGACGATTGTCTTGCGTCTGGAGAGAGTGAACAAAACATTTATTTGATGTTCTGTGCAAGAAAAACAGCGAATGGTATTCTGGAGGCGCTGCGTTAGAGTGCCTCGAGCGTGCAGCGGAAGTGGACGAGTGCATCAAGTCATGTCACACGTGAGACATGAGTGCCATCTGGCAGTTTTCTTGGAAAACGAAGCGCGTGGCTTTGAGACGGGTGAGGTGATAAGGTCTAGAACGCAAGGCGACGGGTAGGTGCCACCACCGTCTCGTCTTAGCAAAGCATTGGAAACACTCGCCTTTTCGTGCAAGCGTCGCATGGACAGCGCAGCGTGATAAGCGCTACGGTCATTAAAATTACTTATGTATGCCTTTTCTAGTAAAAACGCACGTGCAGAATATATATGTGTTATTATGGTGCCCCAGACATGCGCGATAATTGCTTTTTAATTGACGATTGCACAAGTTTGAACGCTAAATATTTAGCAACATTGGGGGGCGCTGCGGATGGGGTCGGCCGTTTCAAGTACCCGGTGCCGTTAAGATTAGACAAACAGACAAATGTACAGACAGACAAGCCAAAATTTCTGCGTCGAAGGTCCCCAAGAAGGACTATCATATTTACAACATTCCGGCGTGCGGAATCGAACGTGGGACCTCTGCGCCGTGAAAGCGAGGCGTTTACCACTGAGCCACCCCGGAGCACATCCTTCACCGTTCAAACGGCAAGTTACTTATATCTGCCACTTACCGCTGCTCACGAGTATCTCGGGAGGGGGGGGGGATTCTGTTTCCAGCATTACCAGCCAGATGGCGCAAAGAGTGCGTGGCGGTGCCCGCTGAGCTCCCTCACGCGCCCTTATCTCGCGGTGGCGAGGAGGGGAAGGTCGTATGCATTGGCTGGCCTCGGGCTTTTACCTGGAACGATTCTGCTGTAGTTACCTGGTGCACAAAGGTCACTGCAATCATTGGAGTCTCCGTTTGCGAAAAGCACATGCTTTTTCAGACACAGCACAGTAACAAACGAGACGCTTATTCGCGTGCATCCGTATCTGTGAGTACGTTTTGAGCGTCATTTGTGCGTGAGGAACGTGGGGCATGTTTCGATCTGCTTTCAACTCTGCGCGTGACTTTTAAATTCGTTGCTATCGCGTTCATTGCTTCGCCTTTCCGGCAAAGCTGGGACTTTTTTGTCATTCTTGAGTTTACACACACACACACACACACACACACACACACACACACACACACACACACACACACACACACACACACACACACACACACACACACACACACACACACACACACACACATATATATATATATATTAATATATTTATATATATATATATATATATA